>JAMJFZ010001816.1:14542500-15157500 GCA_026225945.1 Cricetomys ansorgei | reverse complement strand
CCTCACTCAGATGATTGTTTCTGGAATCACTGGAATGATTGTTTCTAGCTCTATCCGTTTACCTAAAATTTTCATAATTTCACTTTTCTTAGCAGCTGAACAATATTCCATTGTGGAAATGTACCATATTTTCATTATCTATTCACCATTTTATGAACAACTATGCTGTTTCTATTTCCTGGCTACTGTGAAAAAAAACACCAATGAACATGGGCAAGCAAGCATCTCAGTAGAACTATATAAAGTGCTTTGTGTATATGAGCAAAGTATAGAGCTGGACCATGTGGTAGATCTATTCCTAGCCTTTTAAGGCAGTCCATACTGATCTCCATGGCAGCGGTACCAGTTTACCCCAGTGATAAGGGTGACTCTTTCCCACACCAACGCCAACACCCATAGTCATTTGTTTCTTTGATGCTGGACATTCCTACTGGAGTAATATGAAATCTCAAAGTAGTTTTAACTTGCACTTTACCCTAGGGATGTTTAACTATATTAAAAATAATTTCCAGTCATTTGTATTTCATCTTTTGAGAATTGTTTATCTCCATGTCCCATTTTTAATTGGGTATTTTTCTTAATGTTCAGACCTTTGGGTTCTTTGTATATTCTAGGTACTAAACTAACCCTCTGCCTAGTAAAAACATTTTTTCCCCATCCTATGGGCTGTCTCTTTGCTCAAAAGACATCCTACTCTACCAGGAATCTCCTACAGCTGAGAAACATATTCAGCAAGTATCAGGTTACTCAGTGTCCTTTGCTGTACAACAGATTTCAGCTTCATGTGGTCCCATTCATTGGTCTTAATGCCTGGGCTACTAAGGTTCTGTTCAAAGTCCTTTCCTGTGTTTGTAAGTTCAAGCATATTTTCTACCTTCTCCTCTTTCAGATTCTGATGACGAGGTCCTTGCTCCATCTGGAGTTATGCACGAGGTGAGAGATAAGGATCTGCTTTCATTAGGCTGAATGCAGCTATCCTATTTGATCAGCATCATTTGTTGAAGATGCTATCTTTTCTCTCATGTTTAGTTTTGACTTTTCTCCCAACACCACCTTTTTGTCAAAAACCAGATGGCCCTTGACTTACATCTGGGTCCTCAATGCTACGCCTTTCATCAGTGTGTCTGTTTTTGATGCCAGTATCATGCTGTTTTTATTACTATATCTAGGTAATACAACTTAAAATCAGGGGTAATTCTAGCAGCTCTTTTTTGTTGTTGTTGTTGTTCAGGATTGTCTTGGCTGCTAGTTTTTTGTGTTTCCAAATAAAATTTAGTATTATTTTTAAAATATCTGTGAAGAATTGAGTTGAAATTTTAATGGGGATTATGTTGAATCTTCAAGTTGCTTTAGGTAGGATGGTCACTTTCATAATCTTTTTAAAAAATTTTTGGTACTTTTTAAAATTAATACTTTTGTTAATAATTTGAGTTTCATATAATGTATCTCTATTGCACTCTATTCCCATTCCTCCCTCTTCTAGCCTCCCACCCCTATGTCCTCCAAAAAAACAAACAAAAGAAAACTAAGTCCAGCTTCTGTGGCAGGAGCATAGATCACGGACATCAACATGGACTTAGAAGGCATCAAGCTTCTCTGATCATGGACATTCACATGGTCTCTTGTAGTCACTCAGATATCCCACAGGCACCAGACCTCCTGCAGGCAGCAGGACCTTGCACAGGCACTCGGACATCCTGCAGGCTCCAGTACATCCTACAGGTACCAGGGCATCCTGCAGGCTTCAGGGCATCTTGTAGATACCAGGGCATCACACAGGCAGTGGGCTAACCCACAGACATCTGGATATCACTCAGGGACCCAGACATCATACAGGCACATGGACACCACGTAGGTACCAGGACATCCCTCAGGCATCCAGACATCCCACAAGCACCGGGGCATCCTGCTGGCCCCTGGACAACCAACAGACACCAGAACATCCCACAGATAGCAGGGTCTCCCGCAGATACTAGGACCTCCTGCAGGCACTAGGGCATCTCACAGGCTCCCAGACCTCATTGTACAGGCACCAGAATGTCCTGCAGGCTTAAGGGTATCCCATAATCCTACCAATCCATAAGCATAGGTCTTTCCACTTTCTGATTTCTTTCTTCTTAATAATTTTATTATAAGTCTTTTACTATTATTTAGACTTACTCCAAGATACCTTTTGGGGGTGCTACTATAAATGGTATTATTTCTCCAATTTCTTTCTTCATATGCTCATTGTTTGTAGATAGGAAGGCTATCAATATTTGTGTGTCAATTTTTATCCTATTGCTTTCCTGAATAATATGTTTCTTGCTATAGGAGTTTTCTGATAGATTGCTTAGGTTCCTTTATGTACAGAATCATATCATCTGCAAGTAAGGATAATTTGAATTCTTCCTTTCCTACTTTATTGACTTCTGTTGTTCTATTGCTCTAGCTAAGACTTTAAGTACTCTATTTTACAGGAATGGAGAGAGTGGACATCCTTGTCTTCTTTATTTTAGGGGAAATAATCTGAATTGTTCTTCATTTAGAATGATGCTATCTGTGTGTTGTTATAAATTGCTTTTATTATGTTGAGACACATCCTTTGTATCCCTAGTCTCTCCAGGGCTTTTATCGTGAAGGTTGTTGGATTTGGTCAAAGGCCTTTTCTGCATCCAATAAAGTGATCATTTTGTCTTTCAGTATGTTTTTGTGGTGATACACACGCACACACACATACACACACACACATATCCATTCCTGCTTATCTTCAATGAAGCCAATTTGGTTATGGTTTGATGTGTTCTTGAATTAGGTTTGCAAACACTTTATTGAGAACTTTTGCATCTATGTTCATAAAGGATTGATCTATAATTTCTTTTTTTGTTGAATCTTTGTGGTTTTAGTATCAAGGTAATAGTGGCTTCACAAAACAAACAAAAAATCACAAAAACAAAATTGCAGAATAACTTGAGTATTGTGTTGATTCTTTTTGAAGATTTGGTGGATGTATGTGATGTATCCATCTGGACCTGTGCTTTTTTTTTTGGAGGAGGGGTTATTGCGACTTGCATACATTTTAAAATTATTTACAACATCTTTATTTAGTTTTGGTAGGTCATATATATATAGAAATGCATCCATTTATTTTAAAATTTCAAGCATGAAGTATAGACTTTTAAATGTCTATGATTCTCTGAACTCTTTAGTCTCCCTTTTCAGTTCTGATTTTAATTTATATCTTAGATCTCTTTCAGTTAATTTTGTCTAATGGTTTATCAGTCTTAACTTATTCAGTGTACCAATTCTATGTTCTATTGATTCTACATATCTTTTATTGTTCTAATTCATTTTTATTTTCTCTAATTGGGGAGGAGAGCTCTTGTTTGTTCTTGTTTTTATTAGGCCTTCAGATGCAGCATTAAGCATTAATCTCTATAGCTTTTTCATGTAGGTACTTCATGCTATGAACTATTCTCTTAGAGTTGCTTTGTCCCATAGATTTTGGTATGTTTTCATTTTCATTTAACTTTGGAAAATTTTTACTTTCCTTCTTGGATTCTCCCTTGACCCTATTTCCTATCAGTAAAGTTGCTTACTTTCCGTGAGTTTGTGTACTGATGTTTGTTTTTGATATTTAGTTTTATTTCATTGGGTCAGATAGTGATTTCAATTTTCATTAATTTGTTGAGAATTCCTCTATGTCCTGATTGTGGTCAATTTCGGAGAAAGTCACATGAATTTCTGAGAAGTATGTATACTCTTTAGTGTTTGGGTGGCATAGTGGTTTGAATAGGCCGCCACAGGCTAATATATTTGAATGCTTGGTCATACATTTCTGATGCTACTTGAAAGGGATTAGGGTGTATGGCCTTGTTGAAGGAAGTGTGTTACTGAATGTAGGCTTTGAGGTTTCAAAGGCCCAAACCTGGCACAGTGGCTCTCTCTTCCTGCTCCCTGGGGAACTGGATATAGAACCCTCAGCTGCTCTTCCAGTACCATGTCTGCCTGCATGCTGCCATGCTCCTTGCCATGATGAAAATGGACTAAAGCACTGACAGCAAGTCCCAATTAAATGCCTTCCTTGGTAAGAGTTGCCTTGGTCATGGCGTCTCCTCACAGCAACAGAACAGTGACTAAGAGAGGTAGATTGTTCTACAGATATCTGTAAAATCTGTTTGACTTATCTATGTTTTTCTAGTTTTTTGTCTTGATGGCTCACCTATTGGGAGTTTATTGAAATCACATTGGGGTCAAGCTGTGATTTTAGACCTAATTATACTTTTTTTTATGAATTCCCCTGTTTAGAACTAGTTTCTTCTTAGTGAAAATTTCCTTTATGGAGTATAAAGTGTCTCTATCACTTCTGATCACTTTTGGTTTTTAAATCTATTTTTGTTAGACATTACAATAGCTATACCTGCTTGTTTCTTTGTTTCATTTGCTTTGAATACTATTTTCCACCCTTATACCATAAGATGGTATCTATGGTTGAAGGTGAAGTGTGTTGAGACAGCAATAAAATGCTGTCTATATCATTTTGTTAGGGAATTGGAACTGTTAACATTGAGTTATTGAATATTTAATCACTCCCTTTGCTTCTTAGATGTTTTAGTTAACTATTCTGGAATCACACATTCCTTGTGCTCTCTTGAGTATGTTAAGTCTTCTCTTCAAGCCAAAGTATCCCTTAGGCATTCTAGATTTATATGCTGGTTCCACTTCACCCCATAAACTGAGGTCATCTGCACATCTGCCTCACTTTCTTCATCCTGGATATGGAGAAACTTACCATAGTAATGATCAAGTTTGTGCTAGGATTAAATGAATTTCTTCATGCTTGACAAGTTAGCTCACTTTCACATAACACAAGTCCCACATGAAGGATAAAGGGACTAATAAATTATAACAAATACTTAAGCCACTCAAATAGTCACTCAAGTTTCTAGGCAACCACTTTGCCATTGTGCTCAGTGGTACAGTGCTGTAAAACAGAGTGATTGTCTATTAACTGTCTTTGCTAAGTGTAGGGACAAGGACAGTTGTGAGGGTATGCCTTTGTTGTATGGCCAATGTCCTCACAAGGACACAATAGACCATTTTGTCTTTTAGAAGTATCAACTTATATCTTGCCACTGAATATTAGCTATGCTCCCATTTTACTGTGAGGCTCAGAAAATGTTGGCTAGTTTGTCTCTTCATTCCATTTCATTCTCTGTCATCTCACTTTCTAATCCATTTACATGAGTTTTCTTTATTGCTGCGACAAAATACCATAACCAAGGCAACTTACAAAGTGTTTAACTGGGCTGTTTCAGAGGATTAAGGATGGTGGAGCAAAGAAAGGTATGACAGCAAAAATACCTAACAGCTCACATCTGGACCCATTTACAGAAGTCAGAGAGGGGTGTGCTTCCTCCAGCAATAACACACTTCCCAATCATCCCAAAGAGTCACCAACTGAAAGTATTCAAACATAATGGCCCACGTGGTCCATTCTCATTCACACCACCATTCAGTACATAATAATTCTAGTCTAATTCTTATTGGGTTAATTAACTAATCTGGGATTAATTTTAATACAAGTCTTTCACTGATTTGTCTTCTATGCCTAATGTCTAATATACATGCAAGTACTGTGAATTTCTGCCCATAAACTCAGTATAGGAAGAAGGCAGCCTGGATACCAGACTATAGATGGCATAAATCTTTGTGTCTTCCTTTTTTATTGTTCCGTAGAACAAGATGTCAAACTGGGAGAATCAAGGTGAAGGAAAAACAAAATATGTAGAGTGTTCCTTTGGTATGAGTTCATGAGGTCGTAAGTCTTTAAAAGATCTTTCAGATCAAGGTGACTTCAAGACAAGGGTAGACAACTTGAAAACTCCAGGCTCTTTGGATTGAGATTACTAGAAAATCTGAAATACTGTAGAATTCTGATCCTACAAATAGATAGTTCCAGGTGGTATCAATTTAGCCTTCATTGTTCTTACCAAAATAGATTACTCTGAACATTTACTTTTGGCCTCTGAGTAGGAATGTAACATGACCAAAAGAAAACTAAAATTATCCTTAGTGCTTCTACTAAGTCCACATATACTTAAAATTGTATAACCATGTTAATAATTAGTAGAAAAATTCTTAATGGTATACATATCAACACTAAATGCAGATGCTCTAGACAGAAAATAGGGAGATAAAGAGAGAAGAAAAAGTTAAGGGGCAGGCGGGGAGAGGGGAGGAGAATATGCACAATGAGAACTAAAGCAAACAGGCACATAACTAGGAACTCCTCAAATACTCCCAAAGATCCAGGGAGAATAAAGGTACTCTGCTGCTCATTAACTTTTAAAAATTCACTTTATTCACTTTATCCTGTACAGTCATTCACAATGTTCAAATGTGCCAAACAGTTGCTTAACTCCACTTCAGTTAACCTTTGCAAACAAAGTCACTGGGTCGACATAAAAGACTCAAGCAGTTTCAAAAGTGGAACATTTTGAAAGCATTTTGTTAGCTAAGACAAATATGCCTTATGGTTAACTATTTAATAGAGATTGATTTCCTCAAACTTCTCCCAATTATTTGATGAGTTTAGGAAAGAATAGCGTCAGCAGCACTTAAGACTTGAGTTCCAACAGGGTTAATGTGTAGAGGTTATTAACCCCAGAACTGTCTTCTGCACCCAGCAGCTTGTGCTGTGGCTAGCTAGCACTGTCTTTTTAAAGATAAGGGTTAGACTTGCCTTTGTCAGTTGTTTAGAATAATCCCATTACAGATTATTATATTGCTGCATCATAACCTCCTTAACTAGCAAAGAATGATTCTCCCATTTTCCTGCTCATTTCTCTCTTCTCTTTATGATTAATCAGTACTTCCTTTTCTAGACCCCATTATTACCCACAACTGGATGTGTAAGAACCCTGTAATTTAAGGTTGAATTACATGGCTTCTAAATGTGTTGCTGACCCTTATTATTATTTTTTTTACAACCAAATGAAATCAAAGTAAAATAGCCCTATACAAAAACGAAAATTACTTGTGAATGACATCCTTCTGGAGACAAACCTATGTTTAAAATGTTACTGTATGTTTTAAACATGAACAGGACTGAATGTCAATGAATGTATTATCTAGCAGTTTTGATATTTTAACATTCCATCATTTTAAAGAAGCCGAAGCTAGATTTTGACAGCAGAAAGAGGTTCCCAATCCTGTATAAGCAAGAAAATCAGGAAAGTATTCTGACAGTAAGTCATGTCAATCATCACAGAATGGATTCACTTGATACTAACACATTCCATTTTTGCTCAACATTTTTTTTTAAATGTTAGGTATTAGAGGACTCCTCATATTAAGACTAACATACCATGGTCAAATTGTCAAAAATAAAACCCACCTAATAACTGTATTTATGCTACATTAGACCAAGTAATAAGTCTGCCCCTTCGATTACCTGTGGTAATGTTCACCAAATGTACACAGTACTTACCATATTAGTCATTCCCTTCTGAACTCCAGTAGCACTTACTCCTGGGTATTCCATTTAATTGGCTAACACTTCATTATACTAATTCTGATTTTATGCATGAGACCTATCTCAAAATTATACACCTTGTAAGGACACATAACCTTCTAGCACATGGCTATACATTGGGGGGTGGGGGGAGAACCATGGCCACCTGCTGGAAAACAACAGCAGAAAAGCAGTCTTGAGGTCAAAGGACTCACTTAAAAAATATTTACTTATTCTGCTTTATGCATATGACATATCATCTGTCTGTATGTATGTGCATGCCTGGTGATAAGAGGATGTCACGACAGGGCATCAGGCCCCCTGGAAGTTATTTATGGACAGTTGTGAGCCACTATGTGGGTGCTGGGAATTGGACCTTGGTCCTCTGCAAGTGCAATCTGCTCTTAACATCTGAGCCACTCCATCCACTTCTTCCACTTAAAAAAAAAGAAAAACTGGATTGTATTTTGTAGACAGGGGGTTACTAGTTGCCAAAGATGGTCCTGAATTCAGCATATGGGCCAAGATGGTCTCAAACTCACTGTCTAGAATGCTGGGACTGAAGGTCTGCACCAAGCCTGGTTTGGTAGCTGCTTCTGAGTTGCTCTGAACTCTGTCACACTAAGCTTCCACTATCCTGCCCCATTCAGCCATGCAAGTCACTCTTGCAGAGCACAAGTATGCAGAAAGCTTTTCTTTTGTACCAAATGCCCTTTGCTACCATTGTACGTAGTCCTTTGCTGTTGCTTTCACTAAAACTTTTCTGTCTCTACCACTAGGGAGAAACAAAAACCTAGCACTGTAAGACATTTGAAGAACTGCATGGTAATATAATCACAGAAATAAAATCCAAAAATACACTAAGCTTGAACACTTAAATCTTCAGTTCATTCAATAGATATTACTGAAGACCCACGTTACACTTTGAGAAAAACAAAATCAGGTTGTTTTCAGGGGCCTAGGTTTAACAGATCTTAAAGCCCAAACAAAATATCTAAGGTAAGCTCTCCACTTTTGTGGAGAGATCACAAACTGCCTACATTCTCAATGGCCAAAATTAATCAAGGATTTCATGTTCTGAAAGTTAAATATCTGCTCAAAACAAACCATGTAAAGCCTTATTGCTGGGTAATTTAAAATAAAAAGCTTTTTTCTGTCCTTTGCTTTATATACTTAGTTGTTTACCCCTAAGTGGTTTCAAAGTATACTGCCTTAGTAGCTGTTGCTTTGAAATAAAAATAAAACATATTCAAAGCATTTTAGCATTCTTAAGAATAAATTTGTCACACCTTTAATCCCAGGACTTGGGAGGGAGAGGAAATGGTTCCCTGTGAGTTCGAGGCAGCCTGGTCTATAGTCAGTTTCAGGACAGCCAGAGTTGCACAGAGAAATCATGTCTCAAAAAGCTTCCTCCCCTCCAAAAAAAATTATTTTTGTCTCCAAAGTTTCATTCCCCAGTGTAGAGGCGTTCTGATACTTCAAACACTGATGGTCTCTTCTCAAACTTCCTCTTTAAAAAGCAAGTCTTTAATGTTTACACATACTATTGGTAAACGAACATGTTTCATCACTTCACTCCCTATTCTGGAGAACTTAACCTGTGAATTGATTAGGGTGCCACTTTCCTTTTAGAATGCTCTACAGACATACTGAACCCTTTCCATGTCAGCACAATAGCAACTGTGCTATTCAGTTTGTGAACATTTTCTCTTGCATCACTCTAAGATGGTAGTAGTGACAAGGTGATAGTACCTTCCTTTGCTCCTCTTCCACTCCTTCAAATGGTGCTTTTAAAAGAAACTTCCCTGGAGTCTAGATCTTCAGGTGTTATAAAGGTCTAGGACTATACACCTAAAACCAGCATAATTCCAAGAGAAGATGAGAGGAGGATGTGGTAACCAAGTATTATCCCTGGAAACTACAATTGTTACATAGCAAAGAGTATTGAGGCGAATGGAATCAAGGCTACTAACTAGCTATAAAATGTGGTATCAGGGAGAGTACAATATAATCATAAGGATTCTTGAATGTGAAGATTATTTGTTATTCCATAACAAAGCCACAATATCTGAATCTTTAATCTAGTGAGACCAACCTCAACACTTCTGACCCAGAGTTGAAATACTGGGTTTTAAACCAATATTGTTCACTGTAGGAACAATGTGAAATACTACAATGGATGAAATTATCCAAGCATGTACTAAGTGCTTTCTCTAAAACAGCACAAGTTAACCGAGCAGCACAGTGGACAAGAACTAAGTGATGTCTGGAACCTAAAAGCAGTAGAGTACCACACTAAGAGTGGGTACAGATCACTGCAGGCTGATGTCTAGCCTATGCTAAATCACTCCATAAATTTTCTTCCTTCCCTGGTCTCACCCTTTGGAGGACTGCAGCCCAGTTTCTACTTCTATGACCTTATTTTCTAATCTTAACTATTATCCAAACAACTTTCGAGATATTGAGACCTATCTGTATTCACTAGCACCAGAAATGGCCCATAAGGCAGAGGGAGGTCTGAGGTTCACTCCTGCTAGTTTTGAGACCCTAATGTTTTGAGTGAACTTGAAATTCATTCTGAAGGCTGAGCAGAAACATTTGCTCTTTTCAGTTAAGAGGTAAACTGGGTAACTATTACATGTGGAAAAGCCTGTGCATGCTACTAATGGGATTAACACTCCCTTAAACTTTACCCATTAGCCAAGTATTGCATGGTAATTCAGAAGCAGTCTTCAAACTGGAGCTTACATTCCAGGGCCCCACAAATTAATAAAATACACAAAGGTATGCATGGCTCGAGGAAAATCTGTTGTAATTTTAGTCTGAAAAGATATGTGTTTCATCTCAAACCACATTTATCTCAAAAATCAGCAGAAATTACCGTACTGCTGTCACTAAGTGCTAAGGGTTCAAGGCACCGAACAATAATGCCTGTTTCTGGATGAGACAGACCTAGGTAGAGAGACTTGGAGTTTAGATTGACACTTCCATAGGAGACACAGAAACAATCAACCACCTGATGATTCAAAAGAACTCAGGCTGTGGTAGTCTTTTTGGTATATGGTCTCATGTACCCTAGAACTTATCATGTAGCTGAGGCTGGCATCAAGTCCTGCTGCCATTGCCATGGGGAGGCTCAGGTGCCTCTACCCCAAACAGTAGATGGTTTCTGGGATAGTTTAAAGATACAGTTCCTGATAAATCCTGCTCCAGTGGATGACTCAATGCAGTTTTGGGGCAGCACAAATAGAATAAAGCACCAGGGCTTGGATCTGGAGCAGAGGGTGAATGATCAAAGCACATTGTGCCAAAATGCCCCCGATCCCCGAGGGGGGGTGGGGTAAATCAAGCCAAAAAACCATGTCCAGGCCTAAAATGCAGGTCTGAGATTTGAGAATGAACCAATAAAATAGTTTCCAGTCAAATATTTATTTCCCCAAGCAACATAGGACCTGAGCAACCTCAGCACCAGGTCTGATTAAGGGTCCAAGTGCTTTTAGTTCCCGTAAGACTCAGCTGTCTAGTCATTTCCAATAGTTACCATTCCATCATTAGGAAACTCAGTAGATGATAGATATCTGCTACATTTTATTAATTTCTTTGCTCACAGAACCCAGAATTCCCGCATTCCCTGAGTCTGAGATTTGTGGATGTGTCAGGACAATTTGCTTTTGCTGAATCACATATTAACTCCCTCAGCACCCTTTTCACACCAGCAGCAGGAAGGTGTGGGCACTTCTACTTGCAGAAGGCTTGCCTGTGTATGTACCAGGTAAGGTTTTACACAGTAAGCACCAGCTCATTGTTTATATATTACCATTGTAAACTGAAAGGAGCAAATTCCTTCATAGACATCAAAGAAGGCTTGGAGAGTGCCTCAGATTCTTTTCCATTTCCTACATGTCAGGTGACATAACTTATCCTTTATTGAATTGTGATCTAACATATACAATATACCACAAAGAAATAAGGCTCAATAAGAGAAAGTTTATAATGGAATTGCCTGAAAAGGTCAAGGCAGGGAACAAAGAGGTAACACTACAGGGTCAGTGTACATACACTGGGGCAATCTAACAAATACCAGACTTAGTGAACACAAACATTGACCTCAGAATTTTAGCTACCCATGCAAGAAGGGAAAAGGGTACAGTTTTTAAGTTTAGGGCCAGGGGAACTAGAAAAACCAGTACCACATAAAATTTAAAGACATTAAGGCTCAAATTCTTTTGAGGGGCAGGATGGGAACTATTAAGTGCAGTTTCTAATTAAGCTAATTGCTATTGAGGTGTAAAATAACAACAAAACATTACTAAGTTATGCTAAGTACACCAAGTACTTCGCAGCTCATCTCAGCCAACTATAGACGCACAAGTGAACACATAGGGAACTCATGAAATCTTGCCTTCATGCAAATTCAAAGGCAAAGTTTTGAGTTTCCTAAGTGTTCTGATGGCTTCTAACTTTGGACAACTCAGGGTAATATTATACTTGTTTACCACTACACATATATAAAACCTCAAGAAAACTATCAGTCATCCTATCTCACTCATTGTACCGCAACTGTATCTGTTTATTATGTCCTACAGGATTAGGAGCCTTATTAAGGGCACAATCCTGCTTTCACTGTGTTCAAAACAGAACTAAGCAGATGTATGGCAGAGAGTCTCCTTAGAAAGCTCAAATTCCTCAAGTTCTAGCTACTCCAGCCTGTTAAAAGCAGTACTCCATCCCGTCTTTAAATTTCTAATGACCAATGTCTCAATTATTAGGAATGTATACTGAAAACCAATGTACAACTTAAGATATTATGTTCTTTATTTTCGATCATGTCCAAAAATTCACAAGAGAAATAATTCTGCACTTATAATGCATGAGACTTCAATTCTCAAATCATCAGCCTTTATTTAGTATCTTGTTTTTAAGCTATCATCACTTGTAGAAATCTATCATGCCACATAGTAACCCTTGAGCAGAATTCGCTAGTCAATTTGTTTTAGAAAAATTCAGTCTTAGAATATAACCAATTTTAGACATGCCAAACCCTCGAGCAGTAACCCCTAATTCTAAACTTCAGCTAATACACATGCTGATGTATACTTATCAATGTTTATGTGTATATATATGTATGTAATACCCTACTCAGAAAGGACACCAGATAAGCTTTCTACAGCCCCAAAAGAGACAATTTGTTCCTAGAGACTCTTACAAATCATGTTTGGAACCAAATCAAGACACATAAACATGATCTGTAGCTTTTCTTATGCTGAAGTTTGCATTTAGAGTACATTTAATCTTTCACTACAAGAATTTCCTCTTACCTGTACAATTAAGACAAAAATACAAACTCCAGTTAATGAGAGGACTGGTCAACAGCAGAAAATGTTTGGGTCACTTGTAGGGGGGAAAAAAAAAACAAGATCACCAGTGCCACAAGGTAACTTTTATTTCAACATATTCATTATGTACATGAAGTTTTAAAATGCAGTATTAGCATTAAATGCACTGAAACAATTTGAACATCAACCCAAGTTTGTAACCACACTAACCATCACCTCTGAATGCTGTGTCAAGATTACTGGGAAAACAAAAACACCGAAACCCTTGGCAACAATCTTCCTATGCTAAAGTCGCAGGGCACACTTTATGATATAGCATAATACATAATACACATCTATGATCTACAATACATTATAAATCATTTACCTAAACAGGAAAACACACTAACTCTGAGCAGAGAGCAGTCAGTCACCTCAATACAAAATCTGGAAAACTGCAAGGAAGCATGCGGACTGTCAGTAAGCCACCCAGAGTTGACCTTGCCCACTTGCCATTTCCAGGGCTTACCTGAGATTCACCTATTACTTCTCTAAAGCAAGACAGACCAGTGTTATCAGTTACAGAAAAGAATTTCATTATACATACAACAGACTGTAGTGACACTGAATTGTTCTTTCTCCAGGCAGCTGCAGGTTGCACTGTGTCAGTTTTGTAGGACTGACTCTTCAAACCATGCACAGGGAAAATCCAGCTGGTTTTCTGTGCTTAGGCTTGCCTGTTAAAAGGAACATCTTAAGGGTTTTTTTTTTTTTTAACTAAGATCAATACTTTATCAAGAGCTTTAAAGTCTTAATGGTGATTCTTCCCTACTACAGGATAAATTTAAGGACTGTTTATATGTAACATACAAGAAAATGTTAAGTACCCTCATTCCTGAAAAAGCCTAAAGCAAAAACAAGCCTAAGCCACAGGACCAAAGTAGAGAGAGAGATCAAGCTCTTTCTCCAAACATCAATTAGAGATAAAGACAATCAACTAGTTCTATCTGCTGAACCAAAAGTTTTTATATACTGCCTTGCTGTTCTGAGAATAGAACTAATCTTAATTAAGGTGAAGAAAAAAAATTCTTAGAAAGACTTCATTGCTTAACATTTACCTTCTTGCTAGAATTAAATCTCATTTCAAGCTCAAAACATTCTAAACACTTTTACTACTTATTATACAGGCTCAGCACCCCATGATACTAATTAAGACCCTATGAATTTTAACATATTAAGTCAACATATCTAAGAAAGCACCTGGTAGGCCTCCTAGTCTGGAAGATGAACACAATATTCAAAACCTTACAACAGACTTTTGATATCTCCCCTTTATAGAGTACACAAACCATGGTGACATTACAGAACTTACCATTTATTTTAAAGCAATGTTTTTTGTCAATCACCTAAAACAAGCTTCCTTCAACTCAAGGGTTCAGGGCCTCAAGTAAAAAATGATCACAGTTCAGTTGTGTCAAAAAATCGTACAATCCCGATTCTTCTTTATCCTACAATGAACTCCAGAACTGTGCAAGCCTTACCTTGCTGCTCAGGAATCCAAAACTAAGCTTCTTAAATTTGTTTTAAAAAGAAACACATTAGAGACAAAATACTTTTAACTTTGCAGGTGGTCTAACTGCACAGGTTATGATATTTCAAATTACTGAGATAATCTTTCTTTCAGGGTGATGTAATTGCTCAGAAGTAAGAACTATTAGCCTAGATATGATTTTAACAGCTCATCCTCAATCTTACTATTCTGTAGCTTCACTCCAATGACATCTATGCACACAGCCTGGAATCAACTGTTGCCCCAATCTAGAGGGACTGTAAACTGTATCATAAGCATTCACTGCAAACCTGAAAACTTTTGAGATTTCAACCTGTTCAAATCCTGGGATCAGGAGGATGCACACATACCTGTCACCCCATCATCAGTTTGTCATTTTCCTTTTACACTCACTCTCCCCTTCCAGGGGTCACATGGTAGGTTACTTACAGGGTACACACATTATGTGTACCCTGCCACCTGATAACTACCTGCTACCATGAACTCATGCCTCATCCTAAATGTCACGCTTTTATCAAAGAAAAACCCCTTTTACAGAGTTTTAGAGGAAAATAAACCTAGAATCATACCAGGTTCCAAGTTAACGAAGGAGCATTTTAACTTTACCTGCGCATCAATCAAGACTACAAAAAAAAATCTTACCTAGTCTGGCATGCAAACCCAGGAGAGAAACGGTATAGTTATAAAAAGCCTAATTTCAATAAAGAAACATACAAAAAATCCTAGATTTTACACAAGTAAAAGCAATAAAAGTTACAAGAAAGCATTCACAGACTCCTTATCTCTTCAAGCTTTTTACGGTGGAAACCGGCATCTTCAGCAATATTTAATGTCACATCTTCTGGTCACAGTCCCCACCAAACTCAACAGGCCGGGACAAGTGCAATACCATAGAGAAACACAGCATTGCGACAAATCCCAACCTGTGCAGAAAGGGGTTTGATTCTCCCTCACTTCTCTACAGACTTTTCACCACCACAGTCAGTTTTGCATGGATTTGCACAGCGAACATTACACAGCTGGATGCAAACCTGCAAAACTAACCATAGAACAGTGCTCGGTACAGGGCAGTCTGACTGGACGATGGCCGAGGTGGAGCTCTACAGCCGGCAGTACTGGAAGTGCTCGTAATGCAGTAGATGACTAGACACTACCTGCACTATAAGCACTTTAGTGCTACAGAAGCTGTCGCATCAGACACCACGCAGGTTCTACACCGACACAATAAAAGTACAGAATTAGTTAAAACACACACACAACACTTGAAGTCAATAGCAGGCCACCATCAGTTTTGCATAGATTTGCACAACTACATTCTTCTTGTAGTGCAACTATGCAAAACTAACAGAGGGCTGCAAACAAAAACTATTAAGACCCCTACATGCTTGCTTGACTTGGATTGGATGAAGACATAACTTCTTATGCCAGAAGGAGCACTTAGGGCAGTAGATGCTAGTCTACTTCACTATCTGCACTAGATGCACCTTAGAACAAAAAGCACTGAGCACCAGCAGGCCCCCACTGCGGTTCACAGCCCAGGCGGCTCCCGAGGCAGCTGTCACCATAATGCTACAAGTGCCTTCACTGCAGTAGATGCACATATCACTACCTGCACTGTAAGCACTTTGACATTATTCTGACTGGTCACAGTCTTCACTTTCACAGGGTGATGGTCTCTTTACTCCTGCTAAATTTGAAATAAATAATTAGACAGAATAACAGCCCAAAGCTCTAACATACATTTCAGCTCAACCCCAGCAAGAGAAAATCATCTAAAAGCCACAAGTGGGCGTTGGACATACTTAAGCCTTGCACAGAGCATTCCTCACTGGAGCAGACCCCCATTAGAACACTGGCTCTCTCTCACTAGGCTTTACCAAACCCACACAGTAAGGCACACACACACAAAATCATACTGTTCGTAAATGAGAAATATCAGCAAGGCACTTTGACTTAGGAGTACCTGTAAGAGTTAAGTTTCGGATCCACGTGGCAGCAATCCTCTTTCTTCTGTCATCCAAATTAGCAGGATTCTTGATGAAATAATTGACACAATTAGTTTATTTTCAAGTGCATTAGTTACACAATGTAAAAATAGTTTTAAATTTTCTTTATCACCCCAATTTAGATCTACTTTAATCAATCTAACTTAAATAGGTCTGTAATTGTTTCGGAAAAGTTTTCCAAAATCCACCATAGATTTACTACATTAAAATCTAGCTCACCCATAAGATTTTGTAAAGATATGACAAAATCCCAATCGCCATTTCACACTTTAAAAGCCCAAGCCTGTTGTAAAAACGCAAAGGCAAAAAGTAAAAAACAAATGTCCTTATAAGAAGTTAACTACAAAAATTAGAATATACTTACCTACTCAGGCAAACTTCCTTCTCAGCAAGTATCCTCAGGCATAGCTTCGGGTCCTGCTAGGTCCACGTGTATGACTAGGGGTGGGGGTGGGTGAAGACAGAGAAAGGGTGAGCACGTTTAGCTCAAAACGACTACCACTTTCTAAACCTTTTCGAGTTTGCTCTTTCTTACCCTTTCTAAAGGGCAATTCCATCCATTTGCAAAACCAAGGACAACAGAACCAGGCCAACAATGTATGGGGAAGAGAAAGAGAAGAAAAAAAAACAAAAAAACAAGGGTTAGACGAGAATAAAAGTTGAAAAATCCCAAAGATTAACGAAGCGGCCTGAATCCACGTGCTCCTGAAACACCGTACCGGGAGGAGCACCGACCTGAACTCCGGTGCACAGCTGAGGCTGGACTATTCTTCGCCACCCCTCCCCCCACCGAGACCTCGTGGCTGCGAGCCGGGATAAAGAGTTGTTGCCCCAACTGCTATGCTTGCTGCTTCTCGTGGCACGCTGCTCATTGCCTTCTCCGGCCACATGAAGGCCACGAGCCTGCCCCCGGCTCCGATCTTCTCCCCGTCGCGCCGGCTCCTCGGGAGGGAACCGGACAGGAGCAACCCCGCACTGCCAAGTGCCCGCCACGCTCATGGAGCCCGGGCCGGCAGCACATGTCGCACAAGGGGCAGGCGGCCTGCGGGTCCCCGCGCGGCCGCCAGGGGGCGGCAGGTCAGAGCCGGGCCGCGCCGGACGCGCCGACCCCCCCCCCCGACCAGCCCGCTCCTGGGCGGCTGCGCGGAGAGCGGCGGCGGCGCCGAGGCCCGAGCGCGGCGAGGCTCCGGACACGCCGGGCGTCCTTTGTGTCCCGCGCGCCCGCAGGCCGGGCCGGGGGGGGAGGGGGCGGCCGCGGGGCTCGCCGCACGCGGCCCGAGGCCTAAGCCGGGAACAATCGGCGGCGGCGGCGCGCAGTCGCCGCCATGTCCCCCGCCCTCGGCGCGCGCAGCCCGCCCCGCAGGAACATGGCGGCGGGGCCGCCGCGCCTGCCGAGGCCGCCCGGCCCTCCTCCCGCGCCGAGCCCGTGGCCAGCGCCCATCCCGGCCCCGCGCCGCCCCGGAGGAGCACGCGGACCCGCAGGGACCGTCCCGGAGCCCGCCGAGCCCGCGGTTCGCGCCACGGGGGCCGCCCACGCGGCCGCACACAAAGCCCACGCGGAGCGCGGGTGGCGCCCGGGGCCCGCGGCTCCCGCGTCCCGGCGTCCGCTCCGGCGCGCACAAAGTTTCGGGCCGCCGCCTCCCGCCCGCCGGTCCCTCGCGGGCGCGCCCCCTCCCGGCCCGCGGCCTGCCCCATGTGCCGCCGCCGCTTTGTTCTGGAGGCGCTTTAACTCTCGCCCCCGGGAGAAACTTTCCCCGCGCGCCCCGCCCGGCGCCTGCGGCTCCCAGCACCGACGCCGGCCTCGTGCGAGCCCTCCCGAGGGCCATTGTGTGCGCCGGGCCGGCCCCGCGGGGGTCCGCGCGCGCGTCCGGGCCTCCGCCCCCTCGGGCCCCTCCGGCCCGCGTGCGCGCCGGGACGGCCGCCCCACGCCGGCGCCCAACGGCCCGAGACCCGCCCGGCCCGCGGCCCCCGCCGCCGCCCGCGCGCCACGCCGTCGCCGCCGCACAACAGGTTTCCGCGGGCCGCGGCGGGCCGGGCGCACTCACCGCAGCAGCCGCCACCATCTTCGCCAGCCTCCGCGCCACTACGGCCCGAGGCCCCAGGCCGGGGTGCGGCGTGGCCGGCCCGGCCCGCGCGCGCTGGGCTCCGCGGAGGGGCGCGGGCGGCGCGGGCGACGTCCCCACCCCTCGGCCTCGCCGCGGGGCGCGAAGTGGCGCGAAGGCGCGGGCCGGGCGGCGGCGGCGGCACCTCGAAGGACCATGTGGGTGAATGAAGGGCGGCGGCTCCCGCCTCAACGTAAATACGGACAAGCCCCACTCCCTCATTAGCATAAAAAACAAAGTACTTCCGACCTCCCCGCCCGCCCGCCAATCACCGCAGGCCCCGCCCACGGCGGCTAGCTCTTGGCGGCCGGGAGAGCGGGAGCCGGTGAGCTGCTGGTGGCGCCGCGCCGCCTTCCCGGGCCGCGCTTCCCCCCGGGTCCGCCCACCGCCGCCCACCGCAGAGGCTCCGGGCCGGGACCCCGCGCCACGCCCCCGACACGCCCTCCCGGGCCGGCCCCGCGCGTGCGGACCCCGCGCCGCACACCCTCCTGCGAGCGCACGCGGCTCGGGCTTCCCGCCAGCCGCGCTCCGGGAACCCGACGGAGGCGCGGTGGCCGCGGCTCTCTCACTTTGACCGGTCGTCGGGGCCCACCGGAGCCCGGTGCGTCCGATCCTCTCCCCTCCGGAGCCCAGCGGGTCCCATCCGCCCCCACCGGAGCCCGGCGTGTCCGATCCGCTCCCCACCGGAGCCGGGGCGCTTCCCACCCGCTCCCCACCGGTGCCCAGTGCGTCCTATCCGCTCCTCACCGGAGCCGGGCTCGTCCCACCCACCGGCTCCCCACCGGAGACCAGTGCGTCCGATCCGCTCCCCAACGGAGCCGGGCGCGTCCCACCCGCCCCCTCCTCCCTAGGACCCCGGGTCCCGGGCCCGGCCGCGTGGCCCCCTCGCCGGCCGCACCGAGGACCCCGCTTCCGGGGCCGAGCGCCTGGTAAACAACCGCAGGGCTGCGATAAGCCCACTCCCTGCTGCACGCTGTGGTTCAGGAAATTCCAGAATTCTCAGAAACCCCATTAAAAAGAAGTGAGAATTCATAACGTCTACGACAGACGGCGATTTCGAATCGGTTTTGAATAATCCGGCCCCGTAGTCTCTGGAAAGCACTTGCCGCCCTTCTTCGTGCTTTTCACAGAGGAACTGGAAAGAGCGAGTTACCCCGAGATGTCTGTGGTGTCCACTTGTGAAGGGTTTTCACGTTCGATTCTTGGCACTTTTGCCATTGATTATTTTCTTGGCTTATTTTGTCATATGCTGCTTGATTTCGGCTGACATTTAAAAAAAAAAAAAAGGATTAATACTTTCCTTTCCCTACTTTCTTACATTAAGAATATTTTCTAGGTACTCTTTTGCTTTGAAAACCAAAATGCATTAGTTTTTTGAATATGTTATCCTACTGTACTACAAAGCTTTATGAGTTACTCAGAGGGGAAATGACTGCAAATTTAATTAAGTGTCTTTTGCATTACTTTTGGCTGGCACTGACTAATTATGTCGATTTTTCTGTACAACTTTTATCTTGTGCTCTAAACAGAAATGATTGTTGAGTGTTCATCACACACTCTGAATCATGGGAAATCCCTCCTATAGACAGGTTTCTTGGCAGAAAACTTACTTATTTCATAGTTTCGTTCCAATTAAAATCAACACAGAAATAGTCCTATTTTAAGAATCTGTCTTAAGATACCTAACAATATCTCTCTGGAAATCTGACGTGCCATGTATTTTCTCTGACTATAGTAAGTCTAAAAGATTTGCTTCTTAACACGAACACATTTTTTACGGTAATCAGGATTTTGGAAGATGTAAATTCATTTAAACTCAATGACTTGGAAAGCCCAGAAAGTTTCAGAATTACTAGGTTGTGTTTTATTTTAAAAGTGTACGTTTATGCTTCCTTTCAAAATTAATAAATTATAACAAAATAATGAAAAATTTTTATATCAGTGAATTTGAAATTTATCCTAACTCTGTGTGTGTGTGTGTGTGTGTGTGTGTGTGTGTGTGTTTGAAACCATTACTAATTAGAAACAGCCTCAGTTTCAGGATCCACAGCTAGGTATATTTTATAACTCAAGGAAGTTTTTGTGAACATGATTCTGAACATCACAAAAACTATCTGAACTGCCCCCAAGTGCCATCTGCAACCAAAGTGTATAAAAAACAATATCTGAAATGCTATCTGAAATGCCAAGGAGACACACCCCTTCAAAGTTATATACAGTACAGTGGGATTCTACAGAATCCAGAGCCTCCCCTAGAAATGAAAACACAGTTCAGTATCAGAACAGTGCCCTGGGTGACTGCTCACTTGCTGTGTAACCAGCAGTAGACGTGTTTTTCACTCCTCACTCATGACGGAGTTTACAGGATAGATGTTATGAACTGAAGACATCTACAAAGTCTTTTGAGTTGGTTACTAAAGCTTGTTACTGATTAACTGTAACACTATCAGTTAACTTGTGTGTTCAGTTTTTAAAAGATAAATTCAGTTAAAATGTTCCTTTTTTAAAAAAAAAAGCATAATTATAAGGTCTTAAGATAATAGAGTGGCCATCACATCACATCTTAGAGGGGAAATTTTAGAATCTCAACTACATATGACTTCTGGGTGTCATTTTTAAAGCATGTATAATTTAGTAATACAAAGATAGATAATCTATAAATTGATTACAACAATTAAGTACACTTCATATTTTTGAAGATTCGCATTATTAGTGGATTCTTTCATTGCAGCTACTTATTTTCTCCACAGTATTTAGGTTTAATGGGAAATGGAAACTTAAATACCACTGTGAGTTTAGAAATCTAACTTGTGAAATAAGAATGTCTTTTGATCTTCAGTAATGTACCAAGCTGCTCAGCAGTACAGATTGAAAGATGAATTTTGGAAAAAAATTTTAAACAACATGTCTGTATGTTTGGAAGTGCATAATCTAGCCTTACAATATTGGTTGTGTTTATTCCTGACCATTTAATGACTCTTCCATCAGGTCTCCCTACCATGTGTAAGTGCTCACAGTTCTTTCTGTACTGGTTAGAGGTACAGCAGACAATCAGACAGAACCCATGTCTATTAAAACAGAATTAAGAATCACAAAGCATTACTGGTTATCAAGAATCTTTCAGGAATGAGCTGGAAGTTTTCAGTCTTCAAGCCTCTGTTTCATTTGATCTTTCCAAATGCTTTTCTAACAAGTCCCCCGATATGGACTCATTTAGAACAGTGACATTCTGTAAGTTATCTGATAACAATGCACGTTTAGAATAAATATAGGGATAATTCATTCCTTGTAAATGATGTCCCAAGATGCTACGTGTGTCTGTAAATTTGTAGGGGATGCAAAGCCCTTTGCTCACTTAAATGGAAAGTTCCACGTGTGTCTTTGGAATTAAATTAGAACTCATGGACAGGAAGATGAATAAATGTGTGCGTTTCAATGAAAAGCAATTAGCACCTTTCTTTTCTTTTTTCTTTCCTTGTTATATCTTTGAAGCTGTCACTGTGGTACACTGTGGTACACTGAAGAGGAGGATAACTAATGGTTACTCAATTAAGAAAATCATACTAGGTACTACTTACCACAGCACCGCAACAGTACAAGCCCTAAAGATTGTTCAGTGCAGTGACTTGCCAATGTGTGTAAGACTGTGAGGCTTTTACAAAAATAGAAAAAAAATTTATAATTTTGATTAAACACTTAAATGTACATATCATTATACCACAATAAAATATTTCACTAGTTCCCACCCCCCACAACATCAAAGCTACAAGTACTAATTTTAAACTTCTTATTCTTAATTCAGTGTTTCTCAACCTGGCTGTTCTTTTATTACTCAAGGAGCCATTAAGACATGCAAATATCTGGTTCATACTTGCAGACATTCTAATTTAATTAGTCAGAAGTGTAGCCATTTTCTCCCCATCTTAATTCCCAGATATGTTTCACGTTTATGTGAAATCACAGTTGCCAGATTTGGTACTTATTCTAACATTAAATAAAAAATAAGTTTGAGTAATCCTTATTATTAGTTGGTTAATCTTGATGTGTGCTTTTTGCCTGCTCATCTCTATTACATACATTTAGCATGCACTGAGAAGCCACAAGAAACTAAACAGGGTTATTTTACATTCCTCATCAAAGATTAGAGGTGCAAAGTCTACCAAACAAATCAGAATTTGGAGTAACTCTAAAGAACTGAATGTCACTGACAGCAGCCACATCAGCTTCTAAGGCACATGGGAAGAAACTGAGTGCTGCCCTGACTTTGCTGCCCAGGCTTGCAGCTGAAGTAAACTAAGACTGACTGACTTAATGATGGGGGAGTCTGACTTCATAGGAGTTGTACTGTGTTTGAGTAAAACTCTTGGGAGTGTACTTGTTTGGATATAAGTTGATGGATTTTTTTCCTCCAATCAGCTTTAAGAAACAAGTACATAGTAATCATCTGGACCACTTATACATTTTTGAAAATAACAAAAGACCCAAAAAGAAGGGTCCAGGGTGAGAGATATTACTAAGTGCCACCATTTTTTGTTGATTATATTCAATTCCCTAAAAGTGTCTTAGATTTTCTCATCATTGCTTTCAAGAACTGCATTTAACCTCATTTGATATCAGAGGAAACAAACTGATGTAATCTGCTCCCAGCTATGTTCTACCAGCTAATCATTATGGGTTCTCAACCTGTGGGTTACAATCCCTTTGAAGGTTGAACAACTTTCACAGAAGTTGCCTAAGACCATCTGTATGGTCTTATATCCTTAATTTACATTAGGATCATAACAGTAGCAAACTTACGATTATGAAGTAGCAAGGAAAATAATTTTATGGTTGGGGGGGGGTCACCACACCATGAGGAACTCTATTAAAGGGTCGAAGCATTAGGAAGCTTAAACACCAGTGACTGACTGCTGATAGTTCCCAAACCAACCCAAGACCTAGATTATGTATTTTTTCTTTAAAACTTCAAAATAACAGATTTCATAGTTGTCATACTATTTTGTAAAATTACACTTACTTATTCTCATTCTTAGAGTTCAGCCTAATCCTTTGTGTGTATGTCAAGATGGTGAAAAATCAACTTTATGTGAAATTGTTCAGTATCTGATAATTTGCCTGTTTTCATGAACTCTGAAAGTCGGCAACAGTGTTTGGGTTGAAGATTTGTGGTGATTCGGCTGCTATATTTCTTAACGATTTTGTTAACAGAAGAGACCTGAAGGGGAGCTGGAAAGCAGAAACGAAGGATAAATATGATTTTTTTTTAAGACTAGATAATCTGGGACAACAATATGGTTCAACAGGTAAAGGTGCTCGCTAACAGCCTGGAGACCTGAGTTTGGTCCCCAGGACACACAGGGTGGCAGCAAAGAACCCACTCCAACAAGTGGTCCTTGGCACATGCTCTAACATGCACACATGATAGATAAATGCAATACACTTTTGAAAGAGCAGATAATCTGATAAAACCATTAAAAATTCAAAAGTAGTGCTTACATGAAACTAACAATAAAGGCAATAAAGGAAGTTTTCGTTAATTGTATTTATTATTATTATTATTGTATGTATACAATTGTATATAATACAATTGTATGTATACAGAATTATGTGAGAATAAAGTTTAAAACAAATGATAATAGATTTAGCCATACATACCGAGATGTTTCCAGTGTTTGTATTTGCTTGCAAAATAGTAGATTTGGTTGTTTGTTTTTTTTTTTTACTTGCCTCTCTGGTGGGGAAGCTAGAGTTGCTCTTATTAATGGCTGTAAGAAGAACAAACCCAAGAGAATACTTAAAGCTTAATGATACTTGAAACTTAAAATACTTAAATACACTTAAAGCTGACTTAAAGACAGCATAGAAATGGAAGAGGAATGTTGATTTAGAATGGTCAGAGGGATTGGGATAGGTTTTGGAAAAAAAAGCCTAGGAAGGTGGTGATGGAACTGATCTATTCTGAAATCTAACCACATTGGGTTTTAAAGTCATTTGTAGACACTTGGGATTGATGTGCATTGTGCTCTTTCTATATTCCTTCTCAGTTTCAAAATAATAAACAACAGCCAGGAGAAAGGTATCAGCGTAAGATCTCAAGGGAAACAGAAGCAAGACTGGATGAGATACATACAGGGACAATGTGGTGAAATAACTGCAAATTACTGCTGCCATTTATTTGTCCTCTAAATGATTATGCATTCACAGTCGTGGGCAGAATGGACAGGTCAGTCAGTATTTAAGAAACTGCTAATGCCTCCTTTGAGTCAAAAGACTGGCTTTTACAATATCAAATATTTAAGAAAAGACTAACCTCTATAACCTAAGAGAATTCCCTTTCCAATACACAGTGTTTAAGAGATGTCTAATGTCTTCTACTATCAGGATACACTGTGCTGTTTTGAGCTCCATCATCAGACATCAACTATCTAAGCCAGCTATCTCAATATCCTCTGTACAAGAAAACCTGGTGCTTCCTTTTGTTTGAACAGATCAGCCACGAAAATGTCTAATGTATGTTCACCTAAAATAATTACCACAGAGCATGAAATCAAAAAAAAGATTGAATGTATCAACATGTGTGAAAGTTCTAGCTACAGAATCAGTCATACCCATATAAAACTTTATCTTTAGAACGCGTTTTGTATCTTGTAGCCAACCTGAAAAAGATACAAACTTTCTTTGGTTTTATATGCACTCAGCTAGTGTATCGCATGAAGCAGGATGCTAAAGGTGAGAAGAGTCCCCGGATGAAGAGATGGTGATGGACGGACTGACTCTGGACTCTGTCAAGGTTATGACTACCTGGTTGTAATTATGAAATCAGAATTGAGGTGTGACCAAGAAATGAAATGTTTATAGTTAGTGGGGGTATGAGGTATAGTCACAAAGGCAAGGAGCCAGGGAAATATAATCAGGGCGGCTAGTCAGGTAGTTCAGGGTTCACAGAGACAGAAAGAGAGGTGTGGGATGGCATGGGTTGCTGTTATCATGAGGGACATTTTATGAACACATGATTTTCTGGGATGCCTCAATGACTCCTAAAATCTCCCAGACTCCTGTGCGGAATACCTGTTCTTCAGAACACAGGGCACTGCCTCATTCCCTTGAACATGAACTATATGAGTCACCCAGATGTCAGATACATTTTCCGATGTGTGCAAGGGGGAGACCTCAGCTGCAGATAGGCTGATTCACCAGTTTCCCCGGAGAATTATACACAATATCATATCCCTGGCATAGAACCATTGAGAGTTTTCAGAGTGACCAGAATTTCAAAAGAACTTTAGGAGATCACAGCAGATAATGCCACAACCCTTGACCAATTAAATATTCAGGAGCATTCAGTCACAGGTGTGTTTGGGAAGTCAGGCCCTCTCACTTGGAAGGACGAGTTCACTGATTGGCCACCATCGCTATTTGAATGTAGGAGAACAGGCCAAAGCTCCCGAATCAGCAGAATCATCATCTGCAAGTATAACGCCTAGAGTATCAAGTTGCGGGGGTAGGGGGTGGGGGGGTGTTCCTAGGGTCACAGAACATGTTGTTAGAGTGAAATGAATTTCCCCACATTTTCCCTACAAAAGCCCCACTAAAGGAACATGAGAACCACAGCCAGGAAAATGTCAATACGCGGCAGGTATCAAAACACTGTGTGCGAAAACTGACCAAGAGAAGTAAAATTCCGCCCCAGCTAGATAGTCTTAAATATTTCATTTTTAGGGAATGCACTGCCTCTGCCAGCCCTGGGTCGATAAAGGAGAAGGTAAGAAACGCTGACTTGGGAATGCTAAGAAGCCGTGAGCATAAGGATTGTGAGGTAGAACAGTGGCAGCACTCTAGCAGGCTCCTGCTCAGCCTCCTTCTCCTGATCTAAAGGGAAGAGCCTCCCTCGCTCCTGTGTTCTCAGGAGAGATTTAAACGTTGCATTTTAGTGAGGTTCTACTCGCTAGCCATGCTAGCATGTATTTTATATGTTTATACTACATTCAAGCAATATTAGCTAAACTAGAGTCAGTGATTTTGAGCTTCAAAACATTTCCTATATTTTTCATTTTCACTTTCACTTAGGAATTTCCTGTGGTTTTGTGACTTAGAAACTGCCAAGTTACAAAGTATTACTGATTTTACATGGGATTGCTAATCGTTAGAAACACGAATAACTGCAACAAAGAAAAAAAACAGTAATTTAAATGTTAACTTTCAACTCTCCATACCTTCTTCAGTAAGTCTTTATATTGTTATTTTTTAATAATATAACTATTATCATTTATACTTCTGGGGAATTGAACCTTTTTGAAATGCTAGGCAAATGCTCTACTACTGGTTTTTATCCTTAGCTAAAAGATATAATAGCAATGCTCTCATTTGAAGAAGAAAAAAAAAGCAACTCACTTTCTACAGTTCTAAACAGCTTTAATGAGTAACAAGGTTGCCATTGTTCTGGTTGCTAGTAGGAAGAAAAGCCAAGAATTATTCTCATACTCTCATTTCTAGACAATAGCAAATGAAACTGTAGCATAGGTTAGTTTTTTTAAAAAAGATTCTCACGTCTCAAAGTTTTTCAGGTAATTCATAAAATATCTGGCACTTTCAGACCCCTTGATTATAATAGAAATGACATATCTGTGTTTAAGCTAAGAATGAAACTTACTGCCTTAAAGACCGGGAGTAGACACCATAGTTGTTTTACATATTATTTTATGTACTATTTTATCATAAGTTGCTTTTCACTTCTCAATTTTCCTAGTCTCTATAATTAAAATATTAACAATTTCTACCTTGTCAGGTTGTTTTTAAGACCAACTGAAACAGTAGATGTAAAATTAGTGGAGGGTCATAACGATCGGGACTAAAAAAAATACTGTCATTAATATAGAGTTAAATGGGCCATGATAAGACTATTTGCCAATATTTAAGGTCTTTTTGTTGAATATATGTTAAAGTATATAGTTACACATACTGAGGTACAGTCTCACAAATTCCAGTTCCTAAGAGTGGAATATTTTTTTGAAACTGCTGTGCTAATGTCACCATTAAAGTCTCTGTTTTTCTGTCAAAGTACTTATTCAGTATCCGACAACATAGAAGTTTGTCTGCATACCAATACACTCACATACGTGTGCAGCAGATACAGAGCTAAGCACGTGTTTACAGAGTAAAGGAGCAATATATTTGATTCTAGCTACAGCATTAATCCAAAGAGGAGGAAAAACAAACAAACAACAAACAAACCTATGCTCTTTCAGAGTCTTTTCGCAGCTTACGATCCATGAGAACCATGATTAAACTTTAAATTTACTGCTAAATGGGTAGATCTGTTCTGAATTTAATTTACTATCATCCTCCTTTGGAACTTGATAGAACCTGTTTTGTTCCATTTCCCTCACCCTCTTTAGCCAAATCCAACAGTTCTATAATGAATGAATAAATGGCTGAATTCATTTATTCATTCAACAAGTAATCATTGAGTGGCTACAAAAATTATAACACAGACAGCTTGTTTCAAGGAGTAATATCCATAGAATGGACCTGTGTGCTAGTATTGTATGGGCTAACAGTCAACACAATGTCTTGCAGTGAGACGATGCGGGATACAGAGTTCCTTTGTGTGTGTATACATTTTAGAAATACCACAAAGTGAATCTTCCCTGATCTGTCTGTGTCAGTCAGTGTTGTTTGTACAGTGCCGAGGTTAGGAGAGCTGAGGTTGGTTTGCGGGTGGAACAGTGAAGAAAACTGGGAAAAGGTCAAGGAACCACAAGCATCGTTTTCCTCGTTTATAAAGAGTCCCATCTTTTCATCCGCCACCAGGATTTTTCTCTTACCTCCCATCACCTCCATAATTGTAGACAAGTGATTTTTCACCTTGTTCTTTGTAAAAATATTTTAAAAACTGAAACACCTCACTTTTCTTTTATCTAGATTTTTCGACACCTAACACATTCGATTGAAATTACTCTCTATGTCTTTTGTTTATTTTTTTAAACTACTCTAAGAAGGCAGACGTCTTTTCTTAGATCATTCACATATAGCTCTTTGACACCTTTCTTTTGTGATTCTGATTCTGTTCTGTTCAAAGCAATTTCTCCCCAAGACCGTTCACACCAGCCTTTCTCTCTGCCAAATGGCAGACAGATAAGAACCCCCCCCAAAAAAAGCACCAGGGAACAAATTTTTACAGTTAAGTTCAATCTTCCTAAGTAATATATATTTAAGTAATGTATTCATGTCCATGAAAGGGGAAATAGCAGCAAAACAAAACAAAAACACACTAACATATCACCTCATTCTGGGAGACACTGATTTGTACTTATTCATAAAAGCTATGGAGAAAAATGTAAACACATCAGATAATTGTCAAAATTGCATATTATGTTGTTCCTATTGGCTGTGACCTCTGATTTTCCCCAGGCAGTATGTTATATACTGAAACAATCCTAATAAGATCCATAAATCTGGATCAATGGAACTCTTTTACTCTGCCTCCTTGTGTTGGTGCACCCTGCGATTAAGTATTTTTAGAAATCTCCCCCTTTTCTAACAGCCAGAAATCTTTTACTAGTCTACCGAGCCACACTGTTCATAGAACTAGGTATCTTTGAAAGTCCTACTTGCACACCAGTAGTAAGCAGGCCACCAACCACAGTGTCAACACATTTTTCAAAGCATCTTTGGAGAAGGTGAATTTTATAATTAACTTAGAGGCTTACATGAAAGGAAACATAGAATCTTTCTCTACAGTGTCAAAGCTGTAGCAATCAAACAGTTGAGGGAAATACTTTGGAAGATGCCTAATTATTAGGGTTAATTAACTGAATTAATTATCAATTCATTGAATAGATGACACAGCACAAAAATCAAAGTGAGTTCTGGCATTTCTCTAAAAATTAACAATTAAAACAAACAAATAAGGAAACTAAGCACTTGTATTTTATTTTGATCTAGAAAGTACGCACTATGCAGATCTGTATATTTTGGACATACTTGTTAGATCAAAAAATTGTAATGGACATATAAATTATATTTAAAAAACAGACCATGATTAGATATGCAATTAGACTCATTTAATATGAGTCTAAAAACAATTGAACTACTAAGACATGTGAAGGAATCTAAAAAGGTAATGATGGCCCAAGTGTAAAAGTGATGCCATTTTAGAATTTTTTTATTTCTTAGGTTTAAAGTGCAATTCGTGTAACTTGAAAGCCAAAAGAATATACAAGTCCAGCAAGTTTGAGACAAGCTTGGGAATTATGAATAAACCGGAGGAGAGATGAACTGCTTTCAATGAACTTAGATGGTATCCCCTGCCCAACAGTGATTTTACATGTGGGTTACACTGACAAGGCCCAAGAATGAAGGTTCCCCATCCTAATTTTCAGAGTTTGTTTAAAACATAGGGAAAGTAAGGCTTCAGGCAAACTCCAGCTTACCGGAGCATCGCAGTGCCAGTGACTTGTGGTTATAGCTACCTAGATGCCCATTAACAAAGGTGCAACTCCAGCTGGTCTATTAAGAACATTGTTGGCAGGATCTAAAACAGGCTCAGTGTTCCTCTAGACATATATAGCAAGCTCCATTTCCATCGGAAACTTGCATTTTAACAAACATGCCAAAAATACACACACACACACACACACACACACACACACACACGCGCGCACACACACACAGGGGGTGGGTGAGACTGACTTTCTGGATGGACATAAGATAAAGACTCTTCCAGATTCTCTATGAAGCCTTGAATTTGTCCTGCTTCTTTGGCAGAGGAAACTTTATCCATATTTTTAATGTGAAGTATTATGAGTAGCCATAAAGAGTAAAATTGTCAGGGAGTTTTTGTAGTATTAAATTTTAAAGAGAGCTAGAGAGTACAGTCATTGAAAATTCTCTCCCAGCCCCTGAGTTCCATAATGTGTGCTAAAATTCATGCCATTAGTCATACATTTTTGGTGAAGGATAATCTCCGCATGATTGCTGTCAGCTTACTCTGTTAGTAATGTAGAAAGATAATCCATGATTGTATGCTGCATAACAGCGTTATTAGCCATATCGAAATATTCCTGTTAATTTACCTTATTAACAACTTTTCTTATCAAAAACAAGAGTCTGAAGAACTGACATTGTGAATAGGAAAACATTGATATGGAAAACATTTGAGGGAGGAAGAGTTTTAGAGATAAAGAATTAGGGGCACCTGAGGAGCAAGGAAGTAGCTTGGCGTATTTAGTATGAAACTGAAAGAAGAAATAAGAAAAAAGAATGGTTCTTTAAGAATTGATTTTCTGAGTATGGGCAGACATGCACTTTCAGAGGACCTGGGTTTGGTTCCCAGCACCTGCATGGGCTCACAAGCATCTGTAACTCCAGTTCCAGGAAATCTGACACCTTATCTGGCCTCTGCAGGCAGCAAGCATGTATATGGTGTATATACATGAATGCAGACAAAAGCACTCATACATATAAGATTTAGATGAATAAATATTTAAGGAAAACCCTGATGTTCTGAAAGAAGACATGGAGAGGGTGGTTTGGGAGAAATGAATCTTGTCCTTATATGGCATGTCTAATTTGTGCTCGAAATTTTGAGTAAGGAAAAATATAAGTCTACTATGATTACCCTAGATGTATAGACTTTTATATTTAAGCCAAATTATTACAGATAAAAACTTGACTGTATAAAAAAATGTTGTGACTCATAAAGAATACCATGATTGCAGATTTTTCTCTTATCTAAAAATTATGTTGTATTAATATGTTATAGTATGTTAATATTGCACTTATGATTGCCTTTTAAATAGGTGATGAAATAAAATGAGAAATGAGTTAACTCAAATGTGTAGGTTGGGTTTTTTTTTTTTTTTTTTTTTGCACTTAATCACAGGTCTTTCAGATGCTTACTCAAGGCCCCAGAATATTCCCTACAAGTCATAGGCTTCCTTCTCCTATGTTGTGCCCAATGTCCTCACATTTTTGTTCTCATCCCGCATACGATGTGTGTGTGGTGGGGGGCGGGGGGTGTTGTTCCTAATGTCAGCTCTGGGTTTCCAAATCTGTTTGTGCTAGTTGCTACTGTGAATTATTTAATTGCATTAAATAGTACATAAAGACTCCCCCCAAACACTATCACTTACAAAATACTATTAAATGAGATGCATGTGACAAACTGTAAAAGACTGTAAAGAAAACAGACCTCAAGTCTGGTAAAATTCTCTTATGATTTAGGTAATACTTCATAGTTTTTTTTTTCCTTTTCAATGAGTAATTCTTAAGAGCTCCAGAAGACACGCAATATAATAAGGGACCTGGTCAAAGGAACAGAATCCTAATCAGTGCAACTAACTTGAAGACCTATACTTAGTCCAATGTCAAAGAAATTGCAGGCTCTGAGGGCAACAGGTGATTGCTGGTACAGAGCTTAACTGGTGTGCTTACCTAATTAGAATCAGGTTAGCCACTCTGCATCTATCTTGATACACATACTAGTGAGATTTGTAACTCTCCTGTTACATCTTTTATGATGACTAATTCCAAATGTGCAGTATAAAGTATAGATTACCATGGTATTTGGCAAAGTTCTTGGTAATATCAGAGACAGTTCAGTAGTTAGAATGACTTCTCTATAAAATGTAGTTGTATTAGGTAACAGTTATAGAAAGGGATGATATTGGGTGTCCAAGGGCTGGAGGAGTGGCATTGTGAAAAAAGTTGTGAATAACTTATATATAGTAGTATCCTTCATCCTGTGTAAATAGGATCTATAGTAGTGTCTCCAACCCTGTGTGGATAATTTATCTATAGTAGTGTCTCCAATCCCGCTCTCTGAACAGATCACATCTGTGTGTAGCTTACAATGAAAAGACAGAAACAAAGATGATTTAACTACATAAAAAAAAGTTAAATACATTCCATGTTAAGAATTTATTCACAAATATGTCAACTTTATTGTTTTGTGTTTAAATTGCCAATTTCTGTTTGGTGTGTGTGTGTGTGTGAATATGTGCAAACAAGGGTTTGAGACAGTTTTAAGGCCAAGCAGTCCTTGGACTAGCTATGTAACAAAGGATGACCTCTGATCCTATCGCCTCCACCTCCCCACTTTCTGGGCCAATAGAACCAGTTTTAAGTGGTGCTGGAGATGGGATCAAGGCTTTGTGCCTTTTAAAAATTAGGAAAAAAATAGATTATGAGAGCATTGTTAAATTTCGTTGGTGGATGAAATAAAGCTTGGGTAAATTAAAACTCCGAATCCCTAATGGAAGTGTTAGTTCTTGTTTTATAGTTGAGGGAAGTAAGGCATGCAGAGTTAGCTAGTTTCTCTGAGATTGCACAGTTGCTCTGGTGCAGCCAGGATTCACACTTGAGCACCAGCCTATGAGAGTGCTCTCCTATCCCTTGCTGGACTGGAGATCGGTTGTTGGGGCTGCTTTTGGGCTCACCTGTTCTTCTTGTCCCTACTGCCATCTTTACACCTTAAGACCCCAGGAACCCTGGGGCAACACTCGGCAGCATCACCTCTGACAGTACAGACATGAAGATAACTGTTCCCAGATCAATGTCTCAGCACAGACTGAGCAGATGAAGCCAGGGAGTACAGTCATTCAGCTCCAACAGGGATAGTAACTTGCCTTCGTTCTTCAGTGTTTCATGGAAAACACAAAGGAAAGCTAGGAAACCATCGCACCTTTAAAGTCTGTGGAACCATAAATTTACTGGAATGCTGGAATGTTCTTCTTCTGTTCTCTGAGAGTTCAGAATCTCGCTCCAAAGAAGGGGAGACACAATTCTTGCAAACAAGAGAGCCCATGCACAACAGCTCTCTGCCAAATATTTCCCTGGGAGAAGCTTTCCTCCCAGCAGACACCCTCCCTGTGCCCGCCTGAGAGAGGCCTCTGAGCAGAGCCTCTGGTCAGATTTTCTCCCCTTCATAGTCAGCATATTTACCCCCATTCCCCAAGGAGTCTTGTGTTGGGAGTTTGGTCCTCACTGAGGAGCTATTGGGAGGTTGCAGAACCTTGAAGGGTTGGGGGTTAGTGCAAGGTCTTTAGGTCATTGGATCACTCCCCTCTGAAAATGATAAGGAGAGTTCCTAGGTCTCCCTTAAGTGAAGCACCCCCCCCCACACACACCACACACACACCACACACACACACACACACACATACCACACACATCACACACACACCACACACCACACACCACACACACACACACCATACACACACACACCACACACACACACACACACACACACACACACACACCACACACACATCACACACGCACACCACACACACACACATATATCACACAGACACCACACACACACACATACACACACACAGACACATATCACACAGACACCACACACACACACATACCACACACACATCACACACACCACACACACACACACACACACACACACACACATTACACACACACACACATCACACACACACACACACACACACACACAGAGACACACACCACTTTTTTTATACAGTTCTCATATGGTCAGACTGGCCTCCAACACGAATATCTTATCTTTCTGTTTCCACTTTCCAAGTGCTGGAATTACAGGCATGTGCCACTAAGCCAGCTCTTTTGAGAAGGTTATTGTTAAAGAACAAGACTGACCCCTTTCTGCTCTCTGGCACATGATTTGTCTTGCTCAGGCTCCTGCCAAGATGGCATCCTTTGAAAGACCCTCATCAGAGCCAGTCAAATGGAGTTTGGATTCTCATCTTCCAAAATTGTGACTGGGACATCCTCTTGTTATGAAACTCCCAGCTTCAGGTATTGTGTTTTATTGTTTTTAGAATGTCTTTTATTTACTCTTTGGCAATTTTACACATGCATACAATGTATCTAGATCATATTCCCCTAGCTCTCCAATGACTTCCCAAAACCCCAACCGTAGCCCCTCCCTCCCCTCTTGTTTTGTAACTCATTTTGTAGCCAGTTGTTACCCTTTGTCCTATTAGTGCTCTCTGATGCAATGTTGACTGATCTTGTTGGCTTGACCTTGTAACGATCTTGTGCAGGTAACATTGTAGCGAGCTCATAGTTCAATAGCCACAATATGTCCCATAAGACACATTTCATAGCACTGCTCCCCAACCTCTGGTTCTTACATTTTTTTCCTTCGGTATTTCCAGCTTCAGATATTTTATTATAGCAAGCAAAGCAGTCCTTTAGAAGACTTGCGGTAGGCTAGCAGACCAGAGAAGTGATGAAAGTGTCTTTCCAGATCAGTCTTCATTCACAAATGAGCTCCCAACGTGACTGAGGAAAATATGGCTCACTAATAGTCCGGCCATTCCTCGTCAATGTGTACAGCGAGCAGGACGAAAAAATAAGAAGAGTTAGCAAAGCCATGCAGTTCTTTTTTTCTTTCATGAGATTTAAATTTACTTTGGCATTTTTCAATTTATTATAATTTCATTCTGTGATATTAAAATGTCCCTCTGAAAAGATAATAAATAATGATGGTATGTGAAAACTGGCATTTTTTTATTAAATGGATAAAATTAAAATATCAAAACATTGAAGACTAGAATGTAAAATCCAAATGTCCAGAACTGTGCATGGCTACTGACTTCTAATTTTTAATCCCCTCCCGCCTTGAATCTTTATTCAAATATGTCTCCACAGTTTATGCTGAACGCTGTGAAATTCTTAAAATTTCAGTTGTATTAAATTTTATTTTAAAGGGAACAGAACTTGTGTCCATTCATCACTTTTAAAAGTCCAGAAGAGGAAATCACAGCTCATTCAGAACACTCAGGGTTCTGTCACATATGCTGGACAGGTGATGAGTTGTGAGTCTATTCCACAGTGTGAGGAAGGCTGAAGAGACTCCAGGTCCAACAGTGCATGTTCTGCAGGTTAGATTCATAATGTCCAACCAACATCCCTTTCCTTGTATGTAGGGTAACCATTGCATAGCAAGCTCCTGGAAGGAACAAGACAGCATATGATGATTGTTAGAAGCAGTTATGTGAGGACCCTCGGAACAACAGCCCAGGAGGAGAGGCATGGGATTTGATTTACGTGTTATGTCAGGTGGCTGGAAGAGGCTGCAAAAGAGAGGAATAATGAAAGCAGGCCAAGGAGACATTGAGAGAAAATGTCGGCAACCCGAAACAAGTTAGTGAGAAAAGATCCAGTGCAGAGGGAGGGGTGAAGGGAGCAGTTTGGAGTAACAAGAGGCTCAAACGGTGACACGGAAAGCCAGGAGACTGAGTGTGATGTGTGTTGGTCCCAGTGTGCTCTTCCGAGGCATTCTGGGTTTTGTAGACCTTAGCCTCAGAGGACTAGAGGGATTAAGGCACCTGGGCTACTGATCCAGAGACACAAGGCTTGCAGCCAGTGTGGCTAGGAGAGTTCACAGTTTCAGTGTAGATAGCAGCCTTCCTGTGCTTCACCTAAAACTGGATGATAACCTCTTTGTCCTAGAACTCTATGTCCAGTGCTGTACCTACCTTGTTAACTATGGGTGGCGACTGGGGCCTTGGCCTTGGGGGTTTGGGCTCTTCTAGTCCACCCAGTTGTCATTCATTGAGCAGGATAGAGGCTCACTTTTTGGACTTTTACATGGGTCTATGTTTAACTTACTACAGTGCATTTTATGCTATTTTTTCATTTATCTTATTATTTAACCAGTTTCAGTTATTCATTTTGAAAAGGTTTACTTAATATATATGTTAATTTGTTGTTAGCATGTATCCATGCATGCATGTATGTACGTATGTATGTATACTGTGTGAATATCTGGTGTGTGTAGAGTCTAGAAGAGGTCTTCAGATTCCCTAGAACTGGAGTTACAAGCAGTTGTGAGCCATCGTGTGGACCACAGGAATTGAACCTCAGTCGTCTGGAAGAGTAGTAAGTGTTCTTAACCCATGAGATTTCCCTCCAGCTCCTTGTTCCAGAGATGGATTTTCAGAGAAACCAGAACATTAGTGGTGCAACTTCTGGACTGCCCATCCTGGTTCTTAAGTGTGTGAGTTCGACTTTATGGTTCTGTCTCTAGTGGAACCTGTTCCTGTTCTCCCCATTGCTAGCAGAGAATGTCCCGAAAGGAAGAAGTTTTACTCTGAACCCATCAGGGCCCATATTTCCTGTGTCTTCTCTGGTGGGTTCCACGGAGACAAGTATGCTGGAGTACATGTATAATTCCCGCACTTGGGAAGCTGAGGCAGGAGGATTATTATGAGTTCAAGGCCAGCTTGGGCTATGAAGTAAAACTCTGACAAAATCAAAAGAAAAAAATTAGTTGTGTGGTATTGGGTCTAGAGGAAAAACATTGCAAAAAATAAATTTGTTCTCTCTTAAAGTGTCATTTGAGAGAACAAACTAGAACAATTTTTAGTCTGGCTTCATTCTTGTCCCACTTGAAGGAAGAAACCTAGAAATGGCATGCATTGCACCAAGGGAGCAGGTTAGGCTTCCCATCTGCGGGCTTACACGTAAAGAAAACGACTCTACTGACAGTATATCAAGAGATGGTGAATGAACTGTGTGAATCAATGTATGGGTATACATTGTTAGGTATTTTAAATTTACAGAACTACAGTTTCCCACCAGTAGATTAAATAGTAATGCTAATCCCAGACAGTGCGACTTCTGCTTGACTGAAATGGTTTTGAATTATCCACTTTTTAGGATTTTGATTTTATATGTCACTTTATTTTAAATGATGTCTGTCCCAGGGTGGGTGTTCAACAAATTCATGTTGGAGGTGTGTGTATGAACATGAAACTAAGTTCTTATATTTAAAAGGAAATGTAAACAAGTTCACACTGAAGGTTTTGTTTGAGGCCAGTTTCAAGGTTGAGGCATGAGGCTTGGGGAGGTTATGAAGGAGATGTGGCCATTCAAAGGTAGAGGTGATGGCAGAGTCTACGTATGTCAAGCCCTCAGTAGCCATCCCGACACAGGTCAGATTGCCAATTCTCAACTTCATCATGTCGGCTTTTGAGAAATTTCTGCTGAAATTAAATTGAAAACTACTGCCCTACGTTCTCTTCTGTATTCTCATCTGATTCTTGTAAATTTAGATTTAGTGCAATCACAGTAGAATTAATCTGTCTCTGGATTTACTCTGAACGTTTTTTTTCTTCTTTTTCTTGAGACAGGGTTTCTCTGTTGTAACTCTGGCTGTCCTAGAACTCACTCTGTAGACCAGGCTGGCCTCAAACTCACAGTGAACTTCCTGTGCTGGGATTAAAAGCCTGTACCATCACTTCCTGGCTACTCTGAACTTTAACACATCACTTTCACATTTGATTATTGGTTGGGAGAATATAAGGAATTGGTGAACAGATGCTTTGGAAATCAAGCAATCCAAAATGACTACCAATTTGTTAACTATTTATGTGGCTGCACATAAATGTTTACTTTTTACTTTCTTCATGTTTTTGTTGTAAAATATGATATGTATAAAATTAAAACAACAAAATGTGTGTCAAGAGGGAAAAAATAAGACAAATAAAATAAACCAAACAAAAATCTAATCAATGACAACAAACTCCTTAAACTCCTGTGAACCTACTCTTCAGCTTGAAAAACAAACATCAGTGATACTTTGAAGCCAGCCTGTGCACACCATTCCACCTTGCATAAGTATCCTCACTCCAAGAAGCTCTCTCCTCTGTATCTGTAGTAGGCGTTGCTTGCTTTTCTCTGTAGTTTTGCTTCATTTGAATATATCCCCAAACAATGGACTATTTAGTCTGTCTCTTTGGGAAATAGAAATCAATATAATCACATCTGTTTCCTCTGTTATTTAATTGCTTGTGTAATGTTTAGATTTCTTTTACAACTCTTCCTGCATGTTTGTATATGTGTGTGTTGTATGTGCATTCAAACATGTGTACACATGTGTGTGCAGGTACACTTGCTCATATAGGCATGTGGAGGACAGAGGTTGATGTTGGGGTGTCTTCTTCAATTGTGTCTCCACTTTGTATTTTGAAATAAAGTCTTTCATTGAATCTTGATCTTACTATTTTGTCTAGACTGGAGTTCCTGATATCTGCCTTCTTTCACCCCTCCAGTGTTGGCATACAGACAACCACCATGCCTGGCTTTTACATGGGAGCTGGAGATCTGAACTCTGGTCCTCACACTTGTATAATAAATACCCATTGAGTCATCTCCGCAGTCCCTAGTCTCTCTCTCTCATTGTCTCTCTCTGTCTGTCTGATACCTACAAATATAACTCTGCTCCTAAAGTGCTCCAATATATAAATATGGCACAATATATACAGTTGTGCTATTGCTGCTTCTGTCTTGCTGTTTTTTTTTTTTTTCAGTATTGCTATGGTTTTGGATGGGCATGCCTCCTGATGCAGAGATAGAGTAATCTCTCCAGATAGTAGTGTCACTGGTGATAATGTATGTATATTAAACTTTCCTAAGTAAAGTCAAATTATTTTTCCACGGTGTTTTTGGCAGTTTACATTGCTGCCAGCTGTGTGGATGTTTAAATTCAACTTTTCAAAACAACAAAGACACGTTTCAATTTATCCATGTGCCGAATTGCTGACAGTAGATACCATTGCATGTAAAAAGAATTTTGATGTTTATTTCCATTAAATGTTACATCTCTCATAGGAAAAGAGATCTAGGTAACACACACGATTCTGTTTATGCTGATTTGAAATACTGCTTAAGTGAAAAATTAAGTAGAAACTTTGAAAATGGGGGAAAAAAACGTTGACTTGTTTCCCTTAATTAAGGCTCTGAACATAGTGTATTGCTCAAAGGGTAAACCCTATAATGTACTCTAAACTGTACATATAATAACATGCCCCCAAAATATTTGCCCTTGTTTGGAAATAATTTGTATTAGAACACAGTTGAAGGTTGAGTATTTGCATTTTGAAAAAAAAATCTTTTTATTTATCTATTTTTTCTCATAAGGCAGCTAAACATTTTCTAATTTTAATTGGCTGTGTTACCTTTGATAGTTTGCAATTCAAGAAATAGAAAAAGCATTTTATAAGCTAAACATTAACAATTTCCATTTCCTCATTGTTTTAAATTACATAAATGTAATAATTTTAGAGAGCTTAAAATATTAGTTGCTTCCTTGCCCCATTTGAAAAGCATATTTTATTGCTGAGGGTTTGGGTTTTATTGCTCTACAAAATTTCTTCACTTTCAATCTTCCAGTATACTTTAGGCAATACAGCACGTTGATCTTAATCCCCAAGCTAACAAAATTGGGTGATTCTAAAAAGTGTACAACTCACAAGAAAAGAACAAAGAAGATATTTTTCTAAGTTGAAATCAACAGTTATATCTGATTGTAAACATATCTGTATTATTGATATTTTTCATAAATAATTAAAGAATGATCTTTCTACAATACAACATCTCTTTAAATTATTTCACACAAATAAATATTAAATTGAAAATAATTAATTAGCTAAAAAAGTATTTAACCAATTCAACCATTCTTCCCAAATAGTTCATACAAATCTAAACAACATCAATTTCTTTTGTAGTGTAAGTTTGTATGGAATGATGCTAACCATCAAATAGTACATTTTTAGAATTTATCTATTTAAACCAAATTATTCAATAAGTGTTATTTCAGTTGTTCAGTTTTGGTCTTCACTAAGAGTTCAATGGTATAAAACTATAATTTCTCTGGTTGACAAGTATTTATGAACTTATTCTTTTGTAGCAGGACCCAGGTTTGTGGCATGAAACTGAATCAAGTGACATGATCCTACTTAACAGTTGGACTTCAAATGGGAAACCGTGGATTTACTGCTGGTTTTCTTTTACTTGTGGATCCTGTGTTTAGCTACACTGTATACAGCTTGACTGTGTTAGGTAATGGAACAGCTGCTCACTAGTCGCTGTAATAGTTGAGAGAGGGTAGAGCATATTGGGAGTATAACTTCACTGTAAATGTTTTCGTTTGAATAGAGTTGTACAAGAAAAAGCCTTTAAAATTCATTTCCTCTTGATCCGAAGAAGCATGACTGTTCATATCCAAATCTCTATTTTTTCCTAATCTATATCACTCATGATGGATAAAATATTTACTTTAAAATACTTTAAACCTACAGATTGTAATAGTCAGTAGTAGTCACTACTACTAGTAGTAGGCAGTAGTAGGGAAACAAGGGAAAACAAGGGAAACTCAGAACAAGATTAGCCACCAAGAAAGCATGTCTAACATACCAAAAAAATCATCGCATCTCTCTATTTTCACTTATGGCGGTAAACTTTTACTTATTACTGTAAACTTACGGGTTTCCTCATGTAAAAAAGAACCTCAATTTATCAGGTGATATTGATGAGAATGAATGCTAACCAAACACTTTATTTGCCCAGAATAACCAGAACAGATCTATCTAAATTTACAATAATGGTTCATTCGAAAGAGTATAGACGATTAATATTTTAGCTGCTAGTTACACTTCATCTGTGACTTAGAATGTGGTCATAATGGCACAGCTTTAAAGCTTAGAATGCTTCAGAAACTCGCATATACTACAAATAGTTGAGGGACTTTAGCATTTGTCATTTGCAAATATTTTATCTGAAAATAGCAAAAAAGTCCCTCCTGTAAAACCCTCACAGATTTATTCATTATGAGAAAATACTTCACTCACTGATTCATCAAAATCTAAATTTACAGTGGCAGGAACCTTACAAAACATTAAAAAACGGTTTGAGAAGGAGATAGCATGTGATAATATGTTAATGTTTTATTCACCTGAGAACATGTGTTGGTCTGCGGTTTGGATGGGGCAGATCCACCACGTGGAGCGATGGGGAAGGTAGCATTTGCTGTCACTGAAGAACTGTCTTGAGGACAACACACCTGGAGCCCCAGATTCCTCTATCCAAATGTTGTTTTCAGTTTGTCATGTAAACAGGTACAACCTGTGTCCTGCTCACTCAGAATAACCTTCATTCTATGAATGCATTTTCATATTTATCCTTCTCAGAGTTTCTCTAATTACATCACTTATGGCTTAGATCTCATCCCCAGGAAGCTGGCCTTCACATTTTAATCAGGATGCACTTAAAATATAATTTTTATTTTAAAAACAATTCTTAAGATAACTTTCATGTCAAATGCGTCCCTTACACAGATCCCAAGGTTTTGTTTAAAAGCTTTTTTTTTTTTTCAAATAGTACAGAACACTTTATTTGGTTCCACAAAATATTGCCGTTACTGTAAAGTGCTTCAAGTGTACAGATTTGATAGAGAAGTCACATGGGTGGAAAGAATAAAAAGAACAGCCGAGAGCCCGCCGAGTTCCTCTTCATCTGGAGATCCACAGGCGATGAGATCAACGAAGACCCTGAATCGAAACATCCTTGCACTAGTTAGCTGTGGTCCATTCGGCGACCGGAGGCGTGAGAGATCTGGGCTGGTCCCGGCTTCTTTCTCAAAGTGTTCGCTGAGATGCACGCAGGCAGTTTTGGTTCTGCCGACAGCCGTTATCCTGCCCACCCTCTGCTGGTGGCACTTAGTAACGGTGGCAGGGCTGCACAGAGCCAGAGAGCAGGGGGCTTAGAGCACATCCAGCCTGGAAAGTGAGTGCCTCAGCTGTTAAAGTTTACTGTCTCGTGAAGAACCACCCCCACGCCCCCAAATTAAAAACCCAAGAACCGCAGTGGATGGCGGTGGTTTGTTTGGAAAATACCTTAAAGGACTTGGAAAGCACAGAAGTCATATCTGTGTTGTTCAGAGAGGGAGAGTGAAGGGAGACTGTCTTTTAATCTGACTATTATGTGCAGGACGGAGTTTTGCGGGTTTGTTTTGGGGTGCAGTGCTCTTATATTCACCCCGAGGCACGGGTAGCAAAGCTGGAGCAACACCCCCGCAGCACGATTGAAGATCTAAGTTCGTTTGCAAAGCTGCAAGGGTTGAATCTGAGATTAACTGCACAGCATTAAAAACTATTGAAATCAGGGAAGACGTCCTGGGGTCAGAAACGCTACCAAGCTACCAAGCATATTAAAACCCAGCAAGACTAATGATCATTCGTTATAAAATTTACCTTTGTACACACTGACTATTTTTCCTAGCATTTGTATGTGTTAAAATTAAAATAAAACTGTAACGGTATTTTAAATTAAATAATAATTTTTAAAATGGTTTTTGACTTAAAAAAAATAGTGAAGAATTTTCAAGGATTGAAGCTTTCCACAGACAGATGTAGTAAATTCCTACAGTAGACACTATCTTTCCTCTGATGAGGGGTGGGGGAAGAGAGAGAGAGAGAGAGAGAGAGAGAGAGAGAGAGAGAGAGAGAGAGGAAGAAAAGAATTAGGGATTCTGTAGACCCACTGCGGAGGAGAGAAGCACCTTCTGTCTAAGTAGGTTAGAGTCAGAGTCGCTTCCTATTGTCACTTGCACATTAAAATGTATTTCCAGTTAATGTCAACTCCAGTCTAATTTCATTGTCAATGTTAGGGTGTGTACAACATATCTCTAAATATATCTATTTATATATCTATTTAATATATATAAATATATAATTATAATTTTATATTATATATTATAAATACTATATATTACATATTAATTATGTTGTATATTTAATTACATATATAATTATAAATATGTATATTTAAGTATATAATTAGAGATATATTAATATAACTAAATTTTTTAATTAAGTACTATGATATTTGCTATGTAAGATGTCATCAGTCTATTAAAATCTCTGGGTAAGGCTTTTTAAAAAAATGAAAATAGATATTTTTCATACAATATATACTGATCACAGTTGCCTCTCCCCTAACTCCTCCTAGATCCTCTCCATCTCTCCTTTCATCCAAATCCAAACTTTATTTCTCTTTCTTTAAAAATAGACAACTAAGCACACACACACACACACACACACACACACACACACACACCCCCAAACAAAACAAACAACAAAACAAAATAGTACAAAAAAAACAGGGGTAAAAAGAACTAAAGAAAAAGCAAAAGAAATGTATATAGACACAGAAACACATACATTTTCACACACAGAAATGTCATAAAAACATAAAATCAGAAACCATAATATATAAGCCAAAAACCTTATACAGTAAGAAAATGACCAGCTAGAGCACTGTGAGAAAAATAAAAACCTCCAAGAATACCTCTGAGTTCATGTTGTGTTGGCCATCTATTGCTGGGCACGGGGCCTGTCACTGGATAAGTCTTAACGTCTCCTTGACTATTAATTGACGATTTAGTTTAGAGGCTACTAAACTAATAATTAGTAGAGACTAAGCTGTTGTCACAGGGTAGCTTGTGAGGTACTAAATGACATAATAGATAACATTTTATAAAACTCTTAACTGCAAAAGTGAAAGCTTTTTACAGTGATTATATGGACCCTGTGTTCCTAAGCAATATTTGTGAATATCATTTCTCTACATTTATTTCTATTTTATCCCTATTTCTTCCTTATCATACAGATTCTCAATGATCGTGCTTTCTCTAGAATCAAACTTAGGACTTAGAATTCCTCTTTTAAATCAGACATTTGAAAGATGTATTTGCTCATATTCTGTGCCAGTTATCAATTTATTGCCTCTTACCTCCAAACTGGGCTCCCTAACACCTGTTCTGAGAGCCCATGCTAAACACTTTAAACATATTTCCTTTTCATGTGCATGGTATGAAGTTAGTTGGCCAAAAGAGGGGAGTAACTTTCCTTGTTTCTTCTTTATATAAAGTTTCCTATTCTCACCCTTACTTTGAGGTCAGCCTTGTGGTCTTTGAAAGCAGGAGGTGCTGATCATGTGATCAAGCACCTACAGAATGCCGTTGCTAGGAAACCCTGAACATCTGGCTGGAATCTAGTGGCCATCTTGCTGTGATCCTCACAAGTTCTCTACTTCTTTAAACACTCTCTTGCTGTCTGTTGCTTCATATTCTAAGTGTTTTAACTAGCCCAGCCATGCAGCAAACTTCCCTGCCATCTAGTGGGCTATAGTAATACCTTCCCACTCAGCCTTGAGAGCCCCCCTTCAGCCTTCAGTGAGACAGAGTCCTGTAATCATAAAGCAGCTTTCGGCATCTTCATTACAGCTTTATAGCTACGCCTATCATAATCATAATTCAATAGTACTGTATTCAAATCTTCCCCCTTGTGAATTACTGTCACTTTCATCTCCTGATTGAGGCTCAGACTGATACACTGCCAGATAAAGTATTGCATTATTAGATCAAAGAGAAGTCTATGATGGTCACGATGGCACAATCCATGGGTATGACCATAAGTCATTAGGCATTTCCGGCCACTCTCCAAGGCAAAGCCTGCCACCCAAGAGTATTTGGGAAACACACACTGAACTTGGTGGAGAGAGGGAGAGAGAGAGAGAGAGAGAGAGAGAGAGAGAGAGAGATGGAGAGGGAGGGGGAGAGGGAGAGGGAGGAAGAGAGAGAGAGAGAGAGAGAGAGAGAGGGAGAACAACTTGTAGCTGCAGCTCCAGGGTATCCAAACCCCTCTTCTGGCCTTTACAGGTATCTGTACATATCCCTCATATGCACATACATGTAATTCAAAACAATCTTTAAAAAATATCATAGCATAAGGAATGAAGATTGCCTGAAGTGCCTGCTGCCAGGCCTGAGACCACAGTTTGATCCCCGGGACCCACATGGGGGCAGGAGAGGACTGACTCCTGCAAATGTGCTTTGACCTTCATTGTATACTGTGGTATGCTCCCCCCAAGTGCTTGTGAGCATGGGCACACACTAAATAAACTGCAATAAAAATATTTTAAAGAAAATGATGAATTATTTTAATAACATAACTGTATTATTCCACAGAAAAATTTAGAAATTTTAGATTTTTTCTATCAGCTCATCATCCATGGACAAGTGTATAGGAAAAGTGGTTATTTTCCTTTTTTACTGAATTAAATTAAATGGTAAGTTTCATCTCCTAAAATATAGCTTTTCAGAAAGTGACTACATGGTATCAGAGGTGAGATGTCTTCTGTAAAGGTAATCTTAAGAAACTGCATATAACCTGTAACTGTTTTGAGGGACTCAGCACTGTCAGATGTCTTGAGGCTCCTACTAGTTGGCGACTGGCCAGCAGTGAACAATGCCTGACCTGTTTTGAGCAGGGAGCTGAGTTCACACTGTGTACGTGCCAAACAGAAAGATGAAGTTTTGGACTCCTGTAGTTTTGGGAAAATATGTTCCCACTTTTTCTTTGTTTTTGAGGAGCATCTGCTGGTTTTACTGTTAATATTTATTTTTTATATTGGAAACCCAATAATAGGATAACTTAAGAACATGATCACAAATGGTCTAATACCCTTTTACGGAGAGGAAGGATCTATGACTCTTTGTCTTAAATCTGGACACACTATAATTGTGTTGAAGCAAAAGAGTAACAGAAGTAGAAGCAAGTGCTTTCCAAAACTACCTCCTAAGAGGTCACACAACTTCTCCTTTGGCTCTAGAGGACTACTTTCAGAACTCTGAACTACTACGTAAGAACTCCAAATTATCCCACAAAACATGGAGAGGCAGCTTAAAACACCTTTATCAAGGCCTCAGATGGGCTCCAGGCTTCAAGTGTCCCCAGACCAGGCACTAGATACATGAATGAAGAGTACGAAAGGTGCTTCCAGCATCCAGCTGTTGATGTTACCTCTTGTTGTTCAACTATTTTCAGTCAAGGCTTCAAGCATTGTGAAGAAAAAAAGAAAGTATTCAATCTGTGTTCTTTCTGAACATTTGAGCCATGGACATGTGAGAATTCAGAGGTGCTTTACTGGGCTACATTTGATATTAGGTTTTATAACAAAGAAGAAAGTTGCTTAGCGATGTTCAACCCAGGAAATGACAAGTAAAGAAAAGGTCCCAGAAAGTTAGAGATTAGGGGCTCTCATTACGTGTTAGAAATTGGTACCATTGCTCCTTGCAACAGTGGAAAGCCCATGATCTAACTAAGGAGGTTTCCAGGCAACAAACTGGAGGTCCCATCTGATTTCCTTATCTCTGCTAACAACATCAGAGAGAAGATATGGACTAAAGAACACCTTCTCATTAACTATAGAATGCAGACGAAAGCTAGAGGCCTCCAAATGGTGTCCCCAAGGAGCAAAGGACAGCTTAAGAAAAGGATTGGTGGAAAACTAAGCTCAGGATATCGTCAGTCTGGTGCAGTTGTCAGAGTAAAGATGCAGGAATAGTGAAGAGGCAGAGAGCAACACCTTTACTTTGACTCACTTTTGTCACCCTGGCTATGTGGAGCCCACCAGGAAGGGTTTGAATGACTGTGGGTGTTCTATGGACTGACTCTGTTAGGAACAACCATGTTGGAATTCAGACTGAAGCTACTGAAAACTGCTTTCCCATAATTGCTTTTTCTCAATGGAGTGGATACAGTTCTAATAATAGTTACCAAGCAACAATGTTTCTTTGTCTAGACTATTTTTACGGAGGTCCATGAAGGTTGAATTTATTTATTCTAGAAATAGAAAGAGTAAACAAAGGATTACAGGAAGCCAGTCTTCGCTTCTTCCATTTGCTTTGCCGACTCAACAAGGTAAAGATTTACATGGAAAACCAAAGGAATTTGTCTGTATCTGGTGACGGTAGCTATGGGTCATGGCAATCATGTAATAGGAGTATTAACGATTGTGTGATTTGTCTAGAAAATATTAGATACTAGCCATTCAAGACAGTGCTTGGGCAAAGTGTCTCATCTTTGAATATTCTTTTGTTTTCTAAAAATTAAAGTATAAAGCTAAAAACAATGCTGTATAATTTTATATGTCAAGGAAGAGGACTTACAAACCAGCAAGGTAATGCTGAACTTAGCAGTTCCAAGATTTAGAATTTAGTGAATATTTCCAGTCAAATCAGGAAAGTAGTTTCGTTATTCAATCTAGAGGTACACGTTTCAAATCATTGGCTCCTTGGTGAGAGTTCTCAGTAAAGAGTTTTGTCAAATAATTCATGGATTATAAACATTGTAATTAGCCAGGTGGTGGTGCACTTGGGAGACAGAGGCAGGAGGATCTCTGTGAGTTCGAGGCCAGCCTGGTCTACAGAATGAGTTCCAGGACAGCTATAGTTATCAGATAGGAAACCCTGTCTTGAAAAAAAAAATAAACAAAAACAAACAAACAAGCAGAAAAAGTAAATTGATCTCTCACATATATAACAGTGTTAATAACAAAATAATGCATTTTCTGATATTACACATTGACAAAGACTTTGTAAATAGACCATTCAAGTTAGAAATTCAGTGGTTAAAATTTAATGATCAAACCTGCTACATTTATATTAATTGAGCAAGTGCAGTAGGTGATCAGTCCATGGTGGTCTTTGGGTAAAACATACCATGGTCAACCATCACAGTAAACAAGTTAAGAGATAAATGAAACCAGTGATTACCTAGTTGAAATAGTTATAGCCATGTGGTTTAATGTCTCCAAGCTCAGCCTGGGGCCCCTCAGAAAGTTACAATAGAAAGTCCACAATTCATAATTAGTTTATATTTTGCAAATCAAGTTTAATCATTAAGGGATGGAAGAGGAGTTAACACTATCGCTGCACCCTTTCCCAGGAACCATGTTTGTAAGGAGTAGCAGATAACTTCATCACTGTGAATGAAGAGGCATACACATGACTGTTTCAAGTATCCTTCTCCGTGTTTGAGTTGCAAATGTAACCAGACTTTATTTCGCCGTGTAAAAGACCTTATCAGCAATCTTGATACAACCATCACTCTTGCAAACTGAATATTTTAAAGGAAAAGCACTAAAAAATTTATATCCAAAAGGAAAAGAATAGAAATCATGGCTACAGGGAGAGCCAAAACATAACAATGTCTCTGAGATTTTTCTTTGCCCTACTGAATAGGGGTTTAGTAGAGAAGCAGACACATAGGGAAATAAATTCAAAAGTGTGACAAAGTAATTTCTTGTTGCCACTGTAGCAAATACTGCAGACTCAGCACCCTAAAATGAAACTTCTGACCTCACGCTTGGGTGGTCCAACAGCCTCACTGAGTTACAATGAAGATCAGGGAGCCTTCCTTCCCTGCTGGTCACCATGAGCCCAGAAATGGCAGGTCACTAACTGCTCTTACTATGAATCTCTCTGGCTGCCTCCTCTGTTTCATTTTCTCACTTTCCTAGCTTTCTCTTTGACTGTGAAGATAGCAGCTGCTTCCCTTGGGCCCGTTGTATCGTAAAGGACTCGGGACAAGGAACATCTTTCGAATCATGACTACTGTAGACAGTGTGTGCGTGTGCTGTGAATAGGGACACTCCAGGCAGAGCACCAGATGTCCGAGGGCAGCACCTGAAGCCACTGACTTTGTCTTCACTAGGCCAATTATACTGTTAATCTTTTTGCAACACCTGCAATAATTGCTTTCTCATGATTTCTTCTATTATAGGTGCTATTAAGGATGTTGAAATTTTGGGCTCTGAAACATCTATGGGAGAACATTCAGAAAAAGGTCAATTTTTGCTTATTCTTATTATTTCATTGCCTAACCGCCATGTCCCAAGAGTTAGGCTGGTGTCCTCAGTCATTTTTACGTAATATAAAATTGTTTGCTATGTATTATGTTTTTCTCTGACAACTCCATTACTCATGAAATAATATGCTACACATGTATATTTTCCTGTAAAGTGTTAATTATTAAAAAAAGTTACATTTATTTATTTGCTTATTTGTTTATTTATTTATTTATTTATAGATGTCTGAGGAATAAAATTTGGATCATCAGGCTTAGTGGCAAACTCTTTTACCCAGTGAGCTATGTTTTTAAATCATTTATTTATTAGAATTTTTCTTCTCTCGTATATTGCATTTGAACACCCTTCTACCCCCTTCATTCCTCCCATCTCCCCATCCTCCCATCCTCCCACTCCCACCCTACTTCTCCCCAAGAAAAAGCAGTCTTCCCAGGGTGACCGCTCAAACATAGCACAACAAGATGGGACAGGGCCAGGCACAATTCCCTACTTCAAGGTTTGTCTAGGTACTCAAGGGCAGGTAAGAGGTTCAGGGACACACACACCTATTCCAGCCTGTGTACTTTCTGTAAGAGCACCAGGTCAGGCAAACTCCCAGTGACCAACTCTTGTCTGCCCCATCTAGAAAGCTTCTTGTTCTCTCATATAAGTAGATCCTTCTGATCCTACCCCTACTCTCTACGTGAGCACCCAGGAATGCTGAAGTTTAAGGATAAACACTGAGCTCACATAACCTGAAATCTTTACTCCATAATGCTGCAAAGTTGTGTAGTGGAGTCCCATTTTCTCAGATTTGAAAAATCACTTGTCTGAATTCCCTAATTCAAGGTCTGTGAGGAAAGACCACCATGATAATTTTTGCAGTTCCCCTAGCACTTAATTCCTCAAGTCCCCCCCCCCCCCACCTTTCTCCTTGGTTTGGTTTGTGTATATTTATTAGTCAAGACTTGCTTTAGCAGCAAGTGGCAGAAATTCAACAACAATATGAGAGATTATTAATTGCTCTTTCCAGATGCTCAGTATAATGATTGCCCTAAGAACTTTTCACCTTTCAGGTCTTCAAATCTCAGTGCACTCCTTTTGTCCTCTTGGTTGCAAAATAACTTCAATCTTTGGATCTAGGTATCAAGACAGAGAAATAATAGTGGGGAGCCACCTACACTAGGAACCACAAATCCCAATTGACCTACCACTTGGATCTGACTGGCAGGAACTGTGTACATGGGAGCATTGTACCCAGAAAATAAAAATAAGTTTTGCCAATAAAGAAGGAAGCATAGGTATTGAACTGATATCAGCAGTGGCTGCCACAATGGGCAACTCTTCTAACTTAGGTGACCTGGAAGAAATGGCCTGTCATACATCAGTTTCATCCCAAATTCCTCACCACTAAACATTTCAATAGTTTCATACTCTCCTATGATGCTTCTGTGACTTGGGGAAGATTTCAGGGCTCACTGCCTTGTTAGCTTCCTAGAAACTCTCACTCCTGTGCTGTGGTGTAGATGTGTTGTTCTCCCACAAAGGGTTCTCATGTTGTGACCTTGATCCTCAATGTAGGTGAAGGTATCATATAAACTTTTAGAGGTCTCGTCTGAGAGGACCTAATTAGGCCATTGGGGATACTGCCCTCAGGAGGAATTGATGTAGTTATGACTGTTAATTCTTAGAGGGAGGCTGTTAAGGTAGAACAGGCCAAACTTTCTTCAGAATTCCTCCCACAGCACATGCTCACTTCTTTCTTTCTTTCTGTCTCCCTTTCCCTCTCTCTTTCACTACTACCATCTGCTAGGAGGCCATAGTTAGAGCTGAACCAAAGCTAGGGTGATGATCTTAAAACCTCCAAAATGGTAAGCTAAGTAAAACCCTTTAATTTATAAACTACTAATCCTCAACTATTTGATTATATATAGTAAATTTACTATTATATCCTCAGTTCACATAAACAGGAGTATCCTATCTAACACAGAATTGCATAGAGCTGAATATTAATAAAACAATTTACACAGTGCTTTATGAAAAAATTAGATTTTAGAATGAATGAAATAAATATTCACATTCTACATACATACCATCCAAACAATGTTCTGCATTTGCATGCCTGTGATCTTCAGGAAGTCAATATAATGATGCCTATAAAGACCACAAGGAAGAGGTGACTTAGAATAGTTCTCCGGGGGATAAATGGATTGCCTTAAACCTCATAATGGCCTGAGTGCCGTGGCTTGGTGGTAGAGATCATGAAGCTATTACACAAGAAGTTGTTTAGATTGGATCCTTTCCTCTCTACGTTGTCACAAATGATGGCCACAAGAAGCTAGAGGAGGTGTGTCAACCTTGAGTTTAAGTTCTCTTCCTGTAAAATAAACAGGTTAAGATCCTTAAGTTCTAGAAACATTAGAAATCAGCCATTGCTTTAACAAAAAGGAGGAATATGGAGAAACACCAGAAGGGAGAAACACAAGATGAGAGAAAAGGAAGACAGAGAAGTAGAAAAGCTGGGAAGGAGGGCTAGGGAGGAAGGGGAGGATGAAGAGGTGGTGTGGAAGAACAACACTCCTAGCCAGACACTCACTGAACAACCCATAGTGGTGGGACCAAAAGAGGCCCAACAAATCATGCCCATTAGACTTGTTTCTGCCATGGGCTCCCATAATTCCTTAGGCTCTCTTCCACAAGCTATATCTTTATGTGCAGGTATTATTAATTTTTGTTGGGTACATTGGGTCAGCAGAGTTTACTGAGTAGACACTACTAGCAAAAGCACTGTGATAGGTGACTGAAGCCTGAAGCTGGTTTTAATATCTTAAATCTTGAAAGTAAAATACTGTTGCAGAAAGATAAATACAAAATTTATAGCAATTTTAGATCAGAAATATGTAAATTTTGAAGTATATTTTCTTCTGAATGTAGGTCATAAATACTAATATGTAAACAATACTAGAGTATAAATTCCAATGCTAATGATATGTTATTTAGAAGTTTATTTTTAGTTGTGTATAAAATAATTGTTTTGTGCAATGTTGGGTGAGGGGCTGCCTAGGTCCTGACATTTTGTATTGTTAGCAGGTGTTGGATTTATGTGGGGGAAGTTGGATTGCTCAGGATCTGCATGTGTTATCCGTAGAACACCTGAGGAGTTCTGTATCAGTAAAAACACCTGAGCTGGAACATTCAGGGTTCCAATATGGTGCTGCCCAGTGGTGGTTCCCTCTGCTGAGGTCTGACAGGGCTTGCAACCATGAAAACTCCAATGTATCTTCTTAGCTAGGTCTACACAGTTAAGACATTTAAAAAAAATTATTAGGTTAGTTCCATGAAAATCTCATGCACATTTATAAGGTATTTTGGTTACTTGCTCCCCCCACTCTCTCTTATTTCTCTCCACTCTTGTCAAAACCCTTCCTTCCTACCAGTTCTTTTACTGGATTTGTGACTTTTGGTTTTGCTTTGTGACCAATTTAATTAATCAGGGCCATTTGTGTGGCCACGGGGGTGGAAATTTCCATGGGAGGCTGGTGTGAATTGTGAGAGAAAAGTATCCATGAGTAGATTTGTGCTTTGTGTGTGTGTGTGTGTGTGTGTGTGTGTGTGTGTGTGTGTGTGTGTGTGAGAGAGAGAGAGAGAGAGAGAGAGAGAGAGATCCATACTCTGCCTCCCAAGTGTTGGAGATTAAAGACACTCACCACCACTCCCACAGCTTCACTTCTAAAGACAATCTTTTCTTCCTCTCTTTAAAAAACTGTCTTCTTATTTTACATGTATGAGTGTTTTGTGTGCATGTGTGCATTGTTCAAGGAGGCCAGAAGAAGGGGCAAGATCCCTAGGACTAGAGTTACAGATAGTTTTTAGCTGAGTGGGTGCTGGGAACTCAATCTGGGTTCTCTGCAAGAACAGCAGGTGATTTTTACCGCTGAGCCATTTTTTCAGCCCCCTTCTTTGCCTTTTATGAAACGTTTTTATTTTCTAGATTGTGATCCAGCAAAGGGGCCCATCTTGTACTAGTTGGAGGTAGGTCACTATGGCTCAGCAGTGAGTGGATCCTGTATTTAAATTTCAGCAATCCATATTTCAGGAAGAGTAAATGCATGCAACAGTATAAAGTGGAAAACGGTTGTCATCTTCTTTAATTACCCACATCAGTGGGAGGCCTTATGATTGAACTAGGTCTGTGTCCACATTAGGCCCTAAGACTAATTCTTGTGAGAAAAAAAAAAAAGTTTCTAGGTGCATGGCCTTGCCATGCTTATACCTGTAAAACACAACAAATGTTATTTATGGTTTTACTCTTTATCACGACAACCTCAAAATGCTTTATGAACAGATTAATCCTCATAACCTCAATTTTAGAGACAGAAAGTGTTGTCTTCAGCTTCCAGAGTGATAAATTAAGCTATCCACAGATCTTGGCTCGTATCCAGTGAGCAGAGCTAGAATACAGAAGGGGAGAAACACAAGCTTCTACTCCTTGGTGCCAGATTAGAGTTTACTCTGAGATTTAGAAGACACATAACTGGTAAATTCTCCATCAATTCCATCCTGAAATTCATTCTCAACAGATTCTTTCTTATCAGTACATTTCAGAGTGTATACTGCCCAGGGAAAGGACATTTTCTTGCTAGTATTTCTTCTAGCTGAACTTAGAAATATTGTCAACAAAACAAAACAAAAATGCCCAAAACTTGCTATTTCATTTTCCAGAAAAGTTAAGTGCGTACATGATATAACAAATATTATATTTAAACCCAGTGTAATACTTCAAGGTAATTAAAAATAACTGATTTAGCTAAAATGTATAATACATACATAGTATATTCATATAAAGCTAAATGTAGTCCACATGGCATAAAGATACATATATGATCTAAATAATATTTTAAAACCAAACACTTACGGACTCACTGCCCAGCTCAAGAAATATGTATTTCCAACCAGTTTGAATTCTTTTTTCTCCACCCTGAGAAGTAACCACTAAATGATGTGTTTGTAATTTCCTTATAGCCTTACCACATGTGAAACAATTCCTAAACAGAAAAACAGCATATTTTCCCATGTGTTTGAAGTCAATATAAATGGGATTATAATGTATGTATTGTTCTTTGATTTGCTTCGTATGTCACTTAACTTTAGTACTTCATTCCATTATGTATGCACTACATTTATTTTTCTGTTCTCATGTCAAGTGATATTTAGGTTTATTTTTCCCTCCCTCCCTTCTCTCTCCGTCCTTCTGTCCTTCCTTCCCTCCCTTCCTCCCTTCTTTTCCCACCTTCTTTCCTTTCTTCATTTTCTCTACTTTTTTGCTTTTTCCTTAATTTGGTCACACGTTATTTCTTTTGTGTCATTCTTTAGTTCCTTTAATTGTTTCTATTTCTTTGTTTCCCTTGACTTCCTTCCTCCCCCTCCCTCCCTTCCTTCCTCCCTCCCTTCCTTTCTTCTTTTCCTCCTTCCTTACCTCTTCCCTTTCCCTCCCTTCCTGCCTCCTTTCTTCTCTTATTACTGTAATCAACTCCGTAGCAGCAATCTCCTGTACTTTAGCAGCAGTTCTCATCCTTTAGGGTGGAACAACCATTTCACAGGGATCACTTAAGACAACCTGCGTAACAGATACTTTTGTTACAGTTCATAACAGTAGCAAAATTCTAGTTGTAAAGTAGCAATGAAAGTAACTTTCTGGTTGGGGGTCACTACAACAGGAGAAACTGTGTTAATGAGTTGCAGTATTGGGAAGGTTGAGAACCCCTCCGTGTTTTAGGCGTGACAAAAGTGAAAGCATAGCTTGTTGTCACACAAAGACAGACTGGGAAGTGATCTTAGTAAGTCCCAGAGTTCTGTGAGTGAAGCAGGGTAAGATCCAACAGGATCCAGTCTGCCTTTGACTGCACATTTGCATCCCTCTAATGTGGATCCTGATATTGGTGTAACTGTATTTGGATGTAGAGCCTCTAAGTAAGTGAGATCCTCGAGTGGACTCTTGAGTTCGTGTGATTAATGTCTTTGTGTGGAAAGGCACAGGAGAGTTAGTTCTCTCCTACTGGCTGAGGATATAGCAGAAGATATCTGTTAGACAAACAGGAAGAGAGTCCTCTTCAGCCACTGAATCTCAGGCACCTTGATCTAGAACTTGTGAAGTATGAAAAAACAAATTCTCATGCTTAAGCTACCCTTTTGTTACAGCAGCCTTAGAAGACTAGGGCATTGTCCACTGTTGTGGGCAAAGAGGTAGTGAATGCTTGTAATGTATCTTATCTCAGCATCCATTCTGAGTATAGGGACAATGGTCTCATATCAGAAACAGGGCTTATAAGCCTTAACTTAATTTCCAGCTCTCTGCCCTGACAGTGGCACATCATGTCTATCCAAACATCTGCCCCCCACAAACACCTCCCAGTGAGTAGAAGATGTAACATACTGAATGCGTGACACTGACGTCCGCACCCTGCATGGAGTGTAAAGATGCCCGTCAGGGTCCACTTCTGAGTCACAGTATGGTTCACTCACAGAACTTGGTCAGACTGCCAAACTCCCTAGTTAGAATTCCATTGAGATATTGTCTTAGAACACACTCTTGGACTATAAGATGATTCTGTACCCAACAAATTTACCACTGGGTGACGCCTAATCTGCTGCTAGTGGACAAGGCCCCGAAGACTTCACCAGCTGTTGTGAAGTAATCACGTGTAAGTAATGAACTATTTCAGTATTTTGTGTGTTTTGTTGCTGTACTTCCTTTGTGTCTTGCCCAAGAAATTACACTTGAGTGTTGCTTCTGCCTTGGTCAAGGCTCTTCCAGACAGTGGCTGTTGTATGAATCTCAGATGCAGGACAGAGCCATAATGGCAACTACCAGTGAAAACAAGTTTGTTACTGGAGGGAGATCTTACCATGGGAGGGAGACTTAAGCATTAGGGAATCTGTAGGGCCAAAAGTATCCAATAAAAGGCACCTTGCAAATATACACAGCTGAATCCTCTCCTGGCCCATCAGCACAGGGCAAGAGTTTATACCTACCCATGAAAAAAATGTCATAAGATGAAATTAGAACTAAGTCACTAGAGTATCCATTTTTGTGGTTATTTCTAAGAGGATCCTTTAATAAACTTAACTGAGAAAACCACACATATATTTCCTCCTGCTGGACTTTTCCTTGCTAGTTTTTTCTTCACATGGATTAGTTAGCTTGACTTTAGTCTCAGATTCCTGTTTTTTGTTTGTACTTTTGGTATTTGTTATGATTTTGTGCCAAAGCTGAATTCTTTTATTTTTCACTTAACAATGAATACTTTCATTTTCCCATTGGATTTTGCATGTTTATTTTGCTCTGCATAAAAATATTGGCTGACAATTGTTTTCTTTCAGCACTTTGAGTTTATCATTAAAGTCTAGCCAACATTAAGGACTTCTGATGCAAAGATCGTTGCACCTGACAGTAAACCATGGTGGGATCTGGTAAACCAGAATTCCAGTTGTTGAATGAGATAGCTTGAGTTTGAAACCTTGCCTTGCCGTTTTCTCATTATGTAACCTCAGGTAAGTTGCCATGTTAGCTTCTTTTCGCTGTAACAAAACATCGTGATAAAAGCAATTTATGGGAGAAAAGGTTTATTCCACTCAGTTCAAAGCTGTTGTCCGACAGGATGAGGAAGCCAAGACGGATGGACTATGAGGCAGCTGATGTTGTTGCATTTACAACCAGGAAGCAGATATCAATGAACCTGAGCTCAGGTTCAGCTCACTTTCTCCCATCTACACAGCCCAGGGTCCCAGCCAAAGGGATGGTACCACCCACTGTAGTGCCATCACAACATATTAAATGCTACACAAAATAAGATGAAGTTGTTTATAAAATGTAATTTAGGACCTAGAGAGATGGCTCAGTGGTTAAGAGTACTTGTGGGAAATAGAAACAAATGTTTGACATGTCTGGTCTAGAAAGCAGTGTTTGGAAAATCCTTATATTTTCAGATTTGTAAAACTGTAAGCGGAAAATAGATTCTAACAACACCTGGTAAAATGGAAATTTGGCTTTATTAGGAATGTTTACAATGTGACACAAAAATTACCAACATACAAGAAGCTTCGTGTCGTTGACGGCTGCCATTGGAGAAAATGTCAATTTTCCTCAGAGATACAGCCCTGGATAGTTGTCCATGCTGCAGTTAGGACAGTCCTACACTCGTATTCGGGAGGAAGGAGTGAGGAATGGATTTGATAGAAATAAAATGCACTTATATGTGGAAAATTAAAAATTAAAAAAAATAGTGACGTACCAGACATTTACACACATTCCTTTTGTCGGGAATTACCCAACAGAGAATGGATGATGCTACCTGCCTCTGAGGCATAAAATTGTGAGTAATTCACCAAACTTATGTTGGTGGGAGCTCACATGTTTTTCTGCACCCTATCCTACTTAAAAATAAAATCTGTTGACTATTTCCAGATGAGGGTTGACACGCCTTTCTGCACATTGTCACATGATCAAGGAAAATGTAGGAAACAGAAGGGTGCTAGGTGTTCAGTAAGAGTAACGTTTAAATTATTTTGATGCATGTGATTGCTAATCAGAAAAATGGTGATTGGTTGTGTTCTCTTGCCGTTCTAAAAAATACTATTGAAGTAAGTGATATTGTTTTCCTTTTTCTTTAAAATGTCCTGCGAACTGTATGTTTAAAGTCCCACAATATATGTGTGTTGATTCTATTACACTGTGTAGTAATAGTTAATACTTTCAGCCAATTTAATTAAAATCTACTGGGGGCTGTCAAGATGGCTCAAGAGATAATTGTTTGCCATGAAAGCAGGCCAACCTGAGTTTGATCTCTGAAGTCCATAGCGGAAGGACAGAACCAACCCCAAAGATTGTCTGTCCTCTGGTCTCTGCATCTGTGCCGTGGCATGTGTGAGCCTGTACTCAAACACATGATAAACATGCACGTAAATAATAAAAGAAATAAAATACATCATGTAGAACCGTCAAACACTTTTTAAAAGTTCTGTGTATGCAAACAGCATAGAATGTTCTCATATGATGAAAAAGGGTTGACCATTCTTTTGCTAAGAATAAAATCCTGGTTTCTTTAATGTTTGTTTATTTCAAACACTATCACTGTCCTGCAGAACTTTTTGTGATGATGGCAATGCTCTATATTACATGGTGTAATATGAAAGCCATTAACTTTATGTGGCTAAGAAGAAAGTGAAATATAGCTGGTGAGAATGAAGAATCAAAGCCTTATTCAATGTACATTTACAGTGCTAAATATGTCTAGAAGCACCCATGATGGACAGAACAACTTATATCTCCAATGAACTTTGGTATTCGTCTCTATTGCCTTAGATGCAGCTCTGTTTAGCTATCCAATTTCTGTCCACTTGAAGTAAAGTCATAGCTCAGAAATCATATAGTACGTAGTATCCAGGAAACTTGTGCTTCATTTGTTCGTAGTTGCTCAGATAAAATATTCTTGTATTCTTTTTTCTTTTGCCAGTGCTGAGAATGGACCCTGCAATCTCATGTATGTTAGACAAGTATTCTGGCCATGGGCTACATTTCCAGTTAGAAGAGTCCTGTATTCTGAACGTAAGATATTGTGAGTGCTTTTATAGGTAGGACTTCATTATATTTATTGATGTCAGATTCTGGGGAGTTTGCAAAGCTTACGAAAAATTTGAAGCAATGTAATAAAACTGACCAAATGAAACAGTGCTTTATTTGGGTGATATGTAGAAAATCTGATGGCTTTCTGGTTGTACCAACTTTATGTGGATTCAGATCAGCTGGTCAAACGTTGACACTTTTAACAAATGATGATTCTGTGTGATCTCAAAAGTTGTTTGAAGGCTGTTAGGAAGCTACATACGTGCTGACCAGTAGAGTGACACACAGTCAGGCAGATGAGCCCTAAATCATTCTGAAGACGACTGTTTGTACCCTAGGACGATTCACAGAACACAACAGGAAGCTGCGAGTGACTTGTGCGGCTAGGTGGGCACTTCTCCCTGTTTCCTGTTACAAGAATAACTGGCTTTCATTCCCCTCCAGACTCAGAAGAAAAGTTTCTCTGAAAATCACACAGATGAAACTACATATTTAAAACAAATATGACTTTCTTTAGGCTGGATGTTTAATTTTATTCATTTATTTTTAATGATTTCATTAGCTTTGAATATCACACAAAAGTAACTATGTATTTAAATCAAATGTGAGCTGGGTGGTGGCACCGCACACCTTTGATCCCAACACTCCTGGAGGCAGAGGCAGTCGTATCTCTGTGAGTTTGAGGCCAGCCTGGTCTACAAAGTGAGTTCCAGGATAGCTAGAGTTACAACAGAGAAACCCTGTCATGAAACATCAAAACAAAACAAAAAACAAAACAAAACAAAACAAAACACCAAAAACAAAACAAAAACAAATTAACAAACAAAAACAAACAAAAAAACCCAAAACTTTAGGATTTTTAAATTTTATGTTATTTCTTATTTTAATACTTTTACTAGTATACAGTAATAATACATGATGATGAGTTTCATTAAAACATTTTCATACATGTACACAATGCATCTCAATCATATTCCCCTTACCCCCACATTAACCTCTCTTGTCCTTCTATGCCCCTGTCTGTTTCCAAAGTGTCGCCTTATACTTTAACTTTTGTGTGTAGCCAAGTGATTTTCATCAGGGTCCTTTACAAGGGAATGGGTGAGAGTTTGTTCACGAGGGCATGGACGGTTTAGCATTGAATTCACAATGAAGAAACCATCTCTCCTTTCCACGTATCTGTGTATGACACCCTAATGAGTGGGTGTGGGGCTCATGAACCCCTTCCCTTTTGGCATCAACAGGCCCAGACTTGTGTAGGAAATCACGCCTGATCCTGCAGCAAAAGCCACGTGACTCCCGAAGATTGCGTCCCACAGTCCCACAACCCCACCTCCTCACTGGTCCTTCGAGTGTTCCACTTATTCTGCCCCTTCTTCTGAAGCATTCCCCAAATCTTGGAGGGGTGGCATAGACACTGGGAAATTGTTGCAATAGCAGGATTGACTTAGAAACCTAAACAAAACCCTCAGGAAAACCGAGAGCAGTCAAGGATGCTAAAAAATTGTACTGAAACCCAATGGGCTGCTACTGAATGACTGCTCAGTTCTTAGGAGCAGAAATATCTACAGAAGCTTGTGAACTGAAGGACAATATTTTCCGAAGTCACTTCCTTTTTATATTTTTATGACATTCCTATAGTTTCGGATACTACTTTCCAGGCATTGGATTAAAATAATACAATTATCTTATTCTCAAATAATGGACTATATGTATATATAATGACAGGCAAAGGAATAAAATGTAAGTTGTGAAAAATGATCATGATGTTTCCATATTATAATGTCTTTAGGCAAGTTGGTTATTTCGGTTTTGTTTGTTTAGAATGAACCTTAGTGGAAGACATTAAAATCCAGGTTACTTAAAGGAAAGATAAAAACCTAACAAAATAAAATGTTGAGATTCAGTTTTACTTAATCTTATGTGATGGTATTATTGTATACTTTTGGCATTTAGATTCTTAGAATGTGACCATTGGCTGATTTTTACTGCAGGGATCCTGGTTTATGTAGAACTATAATTACTTATATCAAATTTATGTGGTCCTGTAAGAAAAATGATTACATAATCAAGAGAGAATAAATAAAACCACATCTACTGGCAATTAATACACTAAAATAGATGCACAGTGAATTCGGTGGAGAAAGGATAGACTTTTTATTTTTTAAGAAAAGGTTGTAACAAATATATATATATTTTCTTGTGCTAAAGAGTTTTATAAGGTAAAATATATGTTGTGTAATATCTCAAAACTGATTTCAAACTTTACCATTGATTTCAATATAAAACCTAAAATTCTTAGAAGTTAACGTAAGATAAAATCCTTGTGTTCTTTTAAAACTTACATTATTTTATCTATCCTTTAAATTTTTCATACACCTATACAAAACATTTTGATCACATCCATCTGTAAATACCCCTACTACCTCTCCTAGCTTCCTCTATGATTTCCCAACATATCTCCCTCTCAACTTCCTGTCCTCTTCTCCATAACCATGGAGTATAATTAGCACTGCCTGTGTGCATATGAATGTGGGTTGCCTCCTAGAGCATGAACAATCTTTAAGTGGCCACATTCCCAAGGAAAAGTGATTCTCCTCCCTCACCAGCCATCAACTTGCAATAGTTACTCAGCCAAGGCTGAGGTCTCAAGACCACCTCCCCCAACCCCTGACTGCTTTGGTCTTGTTCAGGTCTTGTGCACTTAATCACAGCTGATGGGAGTTCACGTGTGCAGCAGCCACGTCCAGCAAAAACAACATCTGGCATCTATCTTCCTCACCCTCCGGCTCTTACACTTTTCTGCTTCCTCTTACAGGACTTGTTTTGAGTCTTATGCAGGGGACATTGATGTAGACGATCCATTTGTGATGCTGAACACTGACAATCACTTACTCTCCGCTCTTGGACCAGTTGGGAATCTCTGCATTATCTGATACTCATTCTATTAACTCCTACCCACTGATTCTTTGACCAATGTAGAAAGCAATACTAACGAATATAATGATAAATATAATGATAAAAGATATATGATGATAAATATTTAGAAGGCACTTGGACAACATGACCAATTAGCAAAATGTAACAGTAAGTACTCCCCTGGGGTATTTACTATGACCTTTCCTGCCCTAAAAGGCAAGGTGTGCTCACAATTTTAGTAGTGGTGTGATAACTTTGGGGCAACCAATTGTCTTATGATTGGATTTGAGGCCTGTCTCACAGGAGAAATCCTAAGCCTGGTTCTATAAATATGGTAGAAACATGTGTTCTTAACTTAGGCAAATAGTTTTCAGCTATAATATGAAAGCATGATTAAAGCCAAAACAGGGCCAATTGGACTTTATCGAGATTAAGATCTTTTGCTCCTTGGAAGACACTGCAAGAGAATGCAGAGGTAAGCTACAGGTTGGAAAAAAATATTTGAAAATAATTTGTCTGACAAAGACATATGTGTAAAGTATTTTTCTGGACTCTTAAAAGCCACTAAGAAACCCCTTAAAAACTTAATGAGTAGGAGATTTGAACCAATTTTCACTAAATAAGACATAGAGATATAAAGAATCACAGTAAAAGATGTTCACCCTCATTATTCAGGATGAAATAGAAATGTCTACATCATTCTGACAACACCTACCATTAAAAGAATGGACCATATCAGATTTTGATGAAGATGGAGGGCTAGAATGTCCTTATACTACTTACAGAAATGTCAATGGAAATCCATTTGGTCAGTTTCTTAAATACTTAATCAGATGCTTCATGTAGCCTAGCCATTTACATTTTAGATATTTCTGTGAATGAAAGCATTAAAGACTGGCACACTGGTGTTTGAAACAAACGTATTTGTAATGTTCAGAATTTAAAATAACTCAATGTCCATCAGTAGGAAAATGCTTAACCAATTCAATGTGCATAATGAGGCACTACACGGCACTACAAAGTATAAAATACCTAAGCATAAACAAATCTCTAATAATTTTGGTGAAAGAAATAATATAGAAATAAAAGAATACATCTATAGACAGATTCTTCTTTGGTAATACAAATATAGGAAATACACAGTTCTGATATTTGCAACCAAATCTCAAGGGATGGAAATCAGCTCACATGTTCCCCCTTGCCAGAATAAAGAAGGAAATGGAAGGACTTTGTGAAAGAGAGATTGCTGTGGAAGTTTATTTTTAGTTGTGTTTAAAACAATTGTTTTTGTGCACTGTCGGAAAAAGGGATGCGTAGGCGTTGGCATTTTGTATTGTTTGCAGGTGTTGGATTTCTGCAGAGGATGTTCGATTGCTTATGGCCTGCACCTGAAGAATTCTGAATCAATAAAACACCTGAGCTCAGATGTTTTGGGTTCCGCTGTCAATTGAGTATGGCATTGGCCGTGATGGTGGTTCCCTCTACTGAGGTCTGGCAGGGCTTCCACGTATGAAATATGCCTCCTGTCTTCTGTGCTGAGCCACCCTATGGGTGTACCACTACAAGAGACTGTAAGGGTTTTTCTGGTGCAAGGGTATCCTGGAAGTCAGGAGCCAAGGAATACCACAAAGTCACACCACAAAACAAACCTCACACAAGAGATTTACCTGGGAGAAAGTCACAAAATGGAGACTGCCTCTAAAGGGGAACAGAGACAGCAGAGGGCTGCATAGTGGGGCAGGCTTTTATAGGGCTTTTGGAGCATGTGCATTGAGCTAATGGAAGGTACCTAGAGGTCAGAAACATTGTTAGTCTGTCAATGCTGAGTCACAGAATTGGAGACTACAGATAAGGGTAGAAGTTTCTAAATCTGGGAGCTGCTGGCAGACCAAGGGCTGGGTCATTCTCCACTAGCCTTTTGCCCTACAGAAATTACAAAAGGCAACCAGGGAAATTCTAGAGGCATTGTTTACATTAATTACTTTGCATGTGGTAATGGGGTCTTCTGGCTTGTCAATCAAAGCTTTTACATTACACCCAATTACCTCAACAAAATTGTTCACTTTCAAAACGTTTAAAATCGTGCTTGAGGAGCACAAACCACTCAAAAAGGTATCGTTTTCGTATATAAAGGAGATTGTGTAAGATCTAAAAAATATATCAAATAAGATGCAAAGGGCACTGCAAAGAAGAAAAGGCCAAGAAGTTTACCAATGAGTGACATTTGGAACTGAGGAGATACAATGCAAATCTGATGACATTGTCTTCCCGTGTCTGTAAGTGACTTGAGTCTCTCTTGGCTAAAGTAAAATCTCGGACATCCTCTTGGACTTCCTTTCCTCTGTTCTTCCACCTAATCTTTCCTTTATGGTTGCTTTTCTGTCCTGTATTGATCATGGTCTAAATGCATTTTATTCTCATCTTGTGCTCTCTGAATCACTATTGGACTTTCTCCATTTTCCATCTTGAACTTTCTAACCATTCTCTGATTCTAAGCTTCATTTCCTCGGATCTATCTTCACACAGCAGAGGAGAGCAGTGATCTGTAGAAATGAAACCTAGGATTATCTCCTCTTTTGCAGTTTGCTCTGACTTGCTAGTTTGGAGGGATGACCCTGGAAAGGCGATGGAAATTTTATGTATCTTGCCATTGTTTTTAATGAGTATGATTCGATTAAATGGAAAAACGTATACAATAGCATTCATATTTCAGGGTGTAGAAAATGTCAAACTTCTGTTGGAATACAAAGTTGATTTCCTTGTCTTCTGAAATATATGACAGAAAAATATGTTAACATCGTGAAGATTAGTAGCTACTGTTGTCCTTTACTGTCAGTTTTCTTTGTGAAACCACGGTTCAGAAATGTTTAGTGTTCACAATACAATATTGTTAAGGATCCAAATACACCCATTTTCAGAGTAGGAGAATTTTTTAAAGAAACTACTAATGTGCAATCTATTATATGTAGGATAATCAAATGTTTCTCCGTCCATATTCCTGCTTCAAACGTCCTTCTAATTAGTAAGACCACCAATTTACATCACTGCCATTTATTTCCAAGTTTTATTTTCTGGCTAAATGGGAGATTCACGTATTTTCTGTTGGAGTCTTGAGGATCCCTAGTATATGCCTTCTAATAATGAATATTCTATACGTGACTGCCCACCTATGAATGAATTGTCTAAATGGCAGTTATCAAGATCTGTTTTGAGTATTTGTTAGCTCTAGTTGGAGTTGACCTAGAGATTCTCTGCTGTTCGTATGGAGGAAGTGAGATAGACTTATGTTTTTATATCTTGAACTAGACATTTTAAGCAGAAAACTACAACAGCAGCAGTCAGCACTGGCTTGTATTCACATCTTTTTAGAATTGTATACACATACACACACACATACACACACACACAAGGTTTCTCTGTGCAGCAGCCTTGGCTGTCTTGGAACTCACTCTGTAGACCAGATTGGCCTCAAACTCACACAGATCTGTCTGCCTGCTCCTCCCTAGTGCTGGGTACAAAGCTGTGTTCCACCACCGCTGGGCTTGAATTATATTTTAAAGTCAAATACCTTGATTTAAAACCTGAGATTCTTAAGCTGGACATGATAGCCACACATCTGGAATCTAGCAGCTGGAAAGTGGCAGCCGGAGTACTCTTAGGGAGGTAAGCTCAGCAACACAGGGAGACTCTATGTCAAAAATCAACCATCCCAAACCAAGAAACAAAACCAGTCAAATGTGTTTTCAGGATACCCAAATGCTCTTTGTGTTCTAAAAGGCAACACATGTCTTAGCACATTTTGGATCTGGCCTTCTGAACGCTTAACTTTACCTCTAGTTTAATGAAACTAGACTGGTTTCATTCTTGCTTGATACCAACATCCTAAAATGGGGTAGAGGAAAGCAGTGTACAGACTGAATAATTTAAGGGAATCTTCTCGGCTATCAAAATGCGGTATTCTTTCCTAAAATTAATCTGTCTGAAAAACCTGAGTTCACAGTAAAACCTCTTATTTACACACAAGAAAGACAAGCCTTTCCCAGCTCATGTTGAACTGCAGAGTCATGCCTAACTGCAGAGTCATGCCTGCGGGCATAGCACCTGGAGAGTTTGCAGATGTTAACCTATCACCCAAAGAGCTGTTCCCATGGAGTAGAACTGCTCATCTTTGGGAAGGGAGGGTCTGGAGAAGCCTGGCATGAAAACTGGGGTTGATACCGTGATTCTTTATATTTAGAAAAATTACGGAGTAAGATGGTAAGAACACTTAGTAGCTTTTATTTTACTTGTTTTTTTTTTTTTTTTCTTTTAAGAAATAAGTGGTTCTTAGGAAACATCTCTTGAGTTTACAATGGAGCAATGTTTTTGAGACACTGACTTCTTGAAAACCTTCATATTTTTTTAGCTTGTTGAGTCTAATTATGAAGAGTTACTTTTCAGCGAATTGTAATTCTCATCTAATTTTCTGTTACTTTCCAGGTATAATTTAAGAATATATTTCTTTGTCTTTTATAAACAAGCAAAGATCATTGAGTGATAAAGTCCAACTAAATTAGGAGCTTTAGTTATGATTTTGATATGTTGTCTTAATTATTCCCCCAAACTTTACCAGTAAAACTATTAACATGCCTTGGATTTAACTTCCCAGTTTAATTCACATATAACAAAACTTTAGTTACAAATATCCAGCACATTATCACAAGCTATCTTGCTAAGTGAGATTTCTTTATATGTTCATTTGAATTTCGAGTGATTTTCCTGTGGTCAGCAGGATGTCTCAACAGGTCAAAAGACTTGCCAAGCAAGCCTGATGATCTGAATTTGATTCCTGGAGCAATGGTGGAAGGAAAGGACTGACACCCAAGAGTGGTCCTCTGACATCCCTTCCATGGTGACGTGTGCCCCCACACAGATACACACACTACGCGCACGCGCGCACACACACACACACACACACACACACACACACACCATCAGCGGCAAATACATTTACATAAATAAATCAAATGACGTTCTTAATGTTTCACTTCTACAAGAGAATACTGATTTTACTGGTCAAGTGAACGTGTGGATGGTGAGTTAGATGCCGAGCTCTTAGTTATATGAAAACACACTTAAAATTTGCAATCATACAAAAGTGTTTCATTAAAAATTACTTGCAGAGAAAGAATAAAGCTCTGTTTTCTTTCCCTAATCTATTCTGTATCATTTTAGCAAACGAATTTCCTTATGTAAGAGTACCAAAATTCCGCAATAGCCAGTATGTACATTTTCTTAAAGACCAGCTTCTTATCAGAAGTTGAATATGAGAATGATCGGACAAAATTCTTCACCTCAGGTGGTTTCCTATTTTTTTAAAAACAAAATTGAAAGATAATTTGATAGAGAGCACCAAGGGTTTCAAAAATAAACTTTTAATGAGGATATTGTGTGATATCGTTACATGTGTATGTGCACATGTGTGTACTCATGTGGCTCGACTGTGGAGATGAGAAGTCATACTTGGCTGTGGCTTCTCAGGTGTCAGTACCATCTGCCTTGTTTTCTGAGACAAGGTCGCTCCCTGGTCTGGAACTCAGGAAACTGGCTAGGCTGCCAGCCAGTGAGCTTGTCTCTGCCTCCTCAATGCTGGAATTGCAAGTGTGCAGTGACACTCGGTTGTTCTTGTGTGGGTCTGGGCACCAGATTCAGGTCCTCATGCTACCAGGCAAGACTTTGATAAACTGAGCTGTTTTCCAAGCTCCATTTTGGGATTCTGACAGTTCAAAAAGAGTTATAAAGTTTAACGATACTAGAATTTTACAGCAACACTAGAAAATTTAGCAGCAAAATTCTGTTCTTGTCTACTCATTTAGGTAAGATTTTGAAGTGGTTCCAATTGTTAAATGAAAAAATTACTGTAGAATTGATGCTGCTTCTTGCAATATGGAGTAATTAGAAAAAGGCACTTAGTCCAGTCTCTCTCATGTAAGAGATGCAGTCTCAGTACAAATTTGTTTCAAATTTGCTGTGATTTGTAACGTATTTATTGTTTTGATTAGCTTATCAATGTGATGCAAATATTGATTATACATACCCACTAATTACAGATAAATCTGATACGTTCAACAAAATACCATAATGATTTTGATTTTCAAATATATATATACACACATCTGAACGTGTGTGTGTGTGTGTGTGTGTGTGTGTGTGTGTGTGTGTAAATTACAGAGAAAGATGGAATAGAAATATGCCGGAAACAGAAAACATAAAATTTCTGAATGGTCAGGATGAACTTCTCTGTTTAATGGTACGGTGATAATATACATCACTTAGATATTTAGTTGTCTCTTAATAAATGAAAAAAAAAGATTTAACATTTTGATTTTTAAAATGTCGCATTTTCAGCACACTAGAGTGTGTGTACATTTTAACAGTTTATACTCCTGGTAAAGAACTGCAGATGAAAATTTAAAATGTAGGAGGATTTGATTTTCCAAACTGACTTCATTTTAGGGCCTTTTACCTTTAGGCCTTTGCCAGTTCTACTTGACCTTGTAATGTCTGCGATATGGTAAACTTGGGGTGTATAATAGAAAATGCTTTTGGTTGGGAGAAATGGGTCGAGACTATTTAAAACTGATTCTAAGTAACAGATCAAAGCTTAGAAGAGACTCTGTTGCTACCATGTAGCTCCTTTGTTGTTACTTAAGGATTCTTCCTACACACGCGTGTCCCCAGCAGCAGTTCTACCTGGAGTATGGCTGCAGTATGCAGCTGGCTCCAGGCCGAGCACCCACAAAGGAACACGGCAGGGTGCGGGTGGGAAGGGGAGTGGAGGGGGGTGTAGATCTAAGGCATCCTGGCCCTGTCTTTGGTGGACCTCCATGAGCCAGCATAAAAACGCACAGGAACCCAGGGAAACATGTGTCAGAGGTTGGTCTCCCTTTAATGTAGGGTGCAGGGTATATTTATAGGGACACAGGCAGGGAGGGAGCCAGTGACCCTGAGAATGTCCATAGGTTAGGATATCCTATGCTGGAAGTGGCCTCGCCTGCGTGTGGTGTTTGAGCTGTATTTCCAGCCTGCTGGGCAGACAAAGCATCTTTGCTTCAGTCAAGATTCATATCTAATAATTTATCTGGGTTTAGCCAGGTCTAAGGTATGGGGCAGCAAACACCTTCCATCCTCATCCCCTTTGGATGACGTGGGGTTCAAGTCAGCTTCAACACACTGTTAGCCCTTGGACAGCCCCATACTCCTTCATGAGAAAAACTGCAAGAGTTGATTTTAATTCCGATACCTAAATTGTATATGTTTCATGAAAAACTGAACACCAAATTTGTATCTATGGTCAACAAGATGACTCAGTGGGAAAAGAAGGAATGGAGGGAGGGAGGGAGAGGGGGGATATTAATATCCTATTTCAGAAATGAAAGAAATTAAGATATGCCTTTGATTCCTAAAGTTCAATTTACCACAAACCATAGAGGGTTATCAATGTGTTTACCGCACAGTAGGCTATTCTTGATTAATTATCTTCTAGGAATTAATTTCTTAACTTTCTCCTGCCTGGGATAAAGGTTAAATTTTAAAAAAATTTTTGAAGAAAAAATAGCTGAATTTAACTTTCATTTTGTTTTATTTATAGGTTCAAAGCATAACCTGTGTTCAGTTCTATGAAAATATGAACAATGAACTGTAAATTGAAAAATACTGTCAAATCATCAAGCACCAAACACGCCCATGGCTCATGTAGTTGATTTTTTTAAGGTATTGGCATCTTGCCTTTAATTTTTTGTTTGTGAAACAAAGAGGGAATAATTTCTGTTTCTCACTTTTAACTCAGCGGGGTTTTTCTTTTTGTTTGTTTTGTTTTGTTTTTGTTTTTTTAAAGATACCTAGGAAAGCTCAGTTGTCCTCTGATGAAAGGAATATTATAGAAGGCAGTGACATAAGGTTTTACCTTGTTTGGCAATACATGTAAATAGCATTAATATCAGGAACAACAATAACAGCAAAGAGAAAATTACCACAACATGCGACATAAAACACCTGACTCAAACCTACCTGAAACAAAGGAGCCGTGAGAGTTAATACACTACAAGAGGCTGAGGAATTCTCTTCTGTTATTTCAGTCATTCCCTCAAGTGGAGCTCATTTTCTCTTCATTGATGAGCACGTGAATAAGAGCTTAAGATGAGAGAAGTATCCAGATTAGATGATTTGCACATGGCAGAGCTGGAATTTTAAGTCTGATCCTAAGATCTTACAGTTTAAAGTTTTTTAAGTCCTAATTATCATTTCCTCCTTTCCTTTTCTCCATCAGAGATCTCTTATGTACCACACCCTCATTCTATTTCAAAGTCATAGCCTCTTTTTCCCTAGCTATTGTTTCATATATATGGTGTGTGTGTGTATGTATGTATGTAAACATATGTATTTTTCCCCTACATATATAAATACAACCTGATCAGTCTATATAATGTTATTTACATGTGTGTTTCCAGGACTGACCTTTTGGTTTCGGATAACTAACTGATGTGCTCTTCCCAGCAGAAGGCTGTTTTTCCTGCTCCCAGCATTCCTTAGTTGTCTGTAGTTCTTTCTGTAGGGTAGAGGTCTTCCGAGGACCCCACCTTCTTTCTCCATTAACATATCTATTGTTGTTCTTGTTCAAGTCTTGATCAGACAGCCGTGTTGGCTTCCCTGTGGATATAGCTTCTGACATTTCCTGGAGACACAATCTCACAGGAAACTCCCTGTTGCTTTTAGCTCTTGTGATTTTTGCACCCCGCTGCTTCTGCAATGAGTCCTTAGCCTTAGGTGCTGGAGTTGTGCAGTATATATATCAGTTATTTGTATTCTTAGCTGATAAGTTTTATTGTATTTCAAATGGAGGTCTCAGAAACACACAGACCTTGTTTACAGGTTTTATCCATCTCTTCCTTCTGTCTCTAATGCTTAATTCAAAGGATATTCTCAGGCCTATTGTTCTGATCCCTTAATATAGAACTGAGTACTCTGTGGTGTCTAACTGAGGACAAAAGTGTAGGGACAAAATAAATCTAAAGGATGACTAAGCAAACAAAAAATTCTGCTGTGGTAGAGTCACAACTGATCACTTCCTGTTTTTATTAAGGTTATGTTATTCACGAAAATTTAAAGGCCCTAAAATGAATTACCTCGAGGTCTACTATACAATCACACTTAAGAGACACTTCCTATCTACCCAGGGTCATACAATCTGGCAGAAAGATCATAAGTTTTATTCTCTCACAAGCCTCATAGGTTTCCCCTCATCTGCTTCATTCCTTAAGTCCTTGACATATTCAGAAGCATACAGATCTTAGAAATTCCTCATTCATTTTTAGTTTTTGGTTTATTTTGAGAGAGGGTCTTTTATGTAGCCCTGGTTATCCTCTGGCTGTTCTAAACATTGCAGCAGCAATCCTCCTGCCTCAGCCTCTTGAGTGCTGGAATGTGCTATCAAGTCAGACTTTCTATACAATAAGGGAAAACACACTATCCCCAAGTTGTTACAATGTGCATTTGTTTATCTTGGCTTTCATAGTGAACATAAGGTTCAAGTTCCTGTATGGTTCTTGCATTACTTAAACATCTTCACATTATGAAAGGGAATCATTTTAGGTCAGGCTTACAAAAATGTAGAGTATTTCCATATTATTGTGCCTCATAAAAAAATTAAAAATGTCACACTCCTAGAACATAATTTAGAACAAAAACAAAGACTAATTGAACGCATTAGCTTATTACTCAGGGTTTGTCAGAGAACCAGAACCAACTGGCTATTTGTCTATATTGCATTGCTTCACTCAACAATGGAAGCCGAAATACCTTAAAACCCGCAGTGCATAGGGCTAAGAACAGGGAGAGCTGATAAAGTAAGTCCTCAGCTCAAAGACTGCCAGATAGGACAAGATTCCTTCTTGCTCAGACTTTTGCTTTTGCCTACCCTTCAGTATTTTAACTGTAGTTTGCTCACATTGGGAGGATAGCCATTTTCCTCTGCCCACCAATCCAAACGTTATTGCATAAAATATCTGGGCACCCGATGAACCAGTGAGCCTGGTAGGCAAAACTAGGAGTGATTGACTTTCTTTGCATTTCAGCAGTGTTCCCGTCGCCCCTTCATACTATTAGGCCAGCTGTGCACTGAATCATTGCCCAGATCTAGGAACATGGTTCCTTAAACTCATCATCCTCATCCTCTTCTATCATATGGCAGTAAAAGCCTTTTTGTTGTTGTTTGTTTGTTTTCAAGACAAAATTTCTCCATGTAGCCTTGTGTAACAGTTAGCTACTTATCTCTTCTGGTCTTTACCTTTTGCGGCTGAATTATTTGCTAATTTATCTTATAACCTAGATAGTTAATAGAATCTCCTCTCTGCTTTTTTTTTTTTTTCAGGAACAATTTATAACTCCTAACAGCATAAACTTCTTTTTGTTTCATCAAATGTTCTTTTTCTAAAGTATCTGCATCAGAGTCAGTCAAACAAAATATCATCCATGATATTATTCTATTCCTGCACCACTGTCCTGTACAGTCTCCTCCCTTTTATCTACCCTGGGGGAAAATCCTTCTTTCTGTCACTGAGAGGGAACTCAGTTGCTCTGCCTGTTCCTCATTTTCTCAAAATATCCCACTACATACCCTCCCCCTCCCCACTTTACTAAGCCATACATTGTATGATATTCAATACTTTCACACTGAGGCCTTCTGCTAGGACATCTCTTTTTCTCTCTGGTCTCCAGGAGTTCATCAAATGGAAAATTCCTCCAACTTCTACAAAGGTCTAATTAGCTTTTCTTTCCATAGTCATGCTTCTCAGGTCAGCTGTCAGGAATTAAGATCTCCAGGCCCACAGCTGCCTTCCTTCTCTGCCTTTGAGCGCTGGGATTAAAGGCATACACCACCATGCCTAGTAGTAGCAAAAATCTTAAAAGGGAAGTCCCTCCTCACAGTCTCATAAATATGAAGATTAAATGAGGATCTCCTTGACCTACAATAACACAGTCACAAGACTTTGTAAATGAAGCACCGAGTACTGCTCCTGCTCACCTGAGGGGACACTGACTCCAGTGCAGAGCAAATCCCGCACTTTCTTTAAGGCATATTTGGAGTCTGTCTTGTCTCTGGCTTTCATTAAGTAACTTTTACTTTAGTTATTATATTTTGGGGATGAAATCATTCTTTAATTAACCATAGAGTATTCTATTCTTTAAAAATGAAAAGATCTTATATGGTGCCTCATAAGTTAAAATACTAAGAGGATGACAGCCTAAGAATTTCCAAACAGAAAACTAAAAGGAAGACAAAAAAAAAAAAAACAAAAAAACAAAAATTCGAAGTAGCTATACAATTATCTTTTCAAGTCAATAATTACCAGTTTGCTTAAACTATTGACAACTGTGGAAAAGAAAAATTCTACCTGGAAAGATTTTTAATTTCCATTTTTTTTTTAAAACAAACTATTTTTCAAAATTACTACCTGTGTTAAAGCAATTTTTGATCTGGAGATTTTTTTGTTTGGGACATTGTTGCGCCATGAAGGGAAATGAAGGCTTGCAAGTCAAACCAAAAGGAAAACGACCTTTTCAATGACCCTGGAGACTTTAGGAACTTCTATGGGAATAGTTTCTAGTTAGCAACTCTTAATTTAATTATAAATTAAGTCATGTTAATTTAATTTCTTTCTCACCTGCTCTCACTTTTTAAAGATGAACCTAAAATTGGCCAAAAATGTTTTCTGTCCTCCCTTCTCATGGTGTGTTTAAAATTATCCCTCAAACTCATTCACTAACTTCATTTTTTTGTCGACTTCCTTGTTTTTCTCAAGTGAACAAACCTCGTTGTCAGTCCTTCTTGCCTGTAAGTTTTCCTGTATGCATCTCCCGCCCCGAGTTCCATAGTGAGAAACTGACATCTATTTTCTCTTACTGATATCCTTTTAAAATTCCCACTGACATCACCTGGACACCTGAACTCATTACTTGAGAAGACTCTTCACATAGTTTCTTAGATGGCTGTCCTGCCCTTGTTTCGGGCCTCTCTAGTATTTGCTACATTATCCTTCTTGACACAGCTCATCTTAATACTCAAGATTCTTCAGGGTTTCTCGACCTGCAGCACAGATACTTCGGTTGCAGTCTGACTCCATTCTGGAACTGCACCCACTCTGCCTCCCTCGGCTGACCGCAGCGGTTACTCTGCACCAGGGCCTGGCTGGGAGCTTGGCAACCACATTTAACGAGGTCCTGCTTTCAACAAAGGAATGGCGTCCGGTGTGGGCAAGTTCGTGAGCCTTCTCGAAACTGGCATGTGTAGCTATCAACGCCTTCTCAGTGCCAAGGGCAGCCGCTTCTTCAGTCGTTATAGCTCACCTTATGTCCTCCGTGAGACTGTTTAAGCACGCTTTACACTTTCCATCCTCTATCATTCTCTCTTAGGATATTTGTTTATGATAATCAGGATTACATTTATTAACTGAGGATAGCTTTGCACCCCACAGCCCCCCATGGCATATTTAGTAGCATTTATTAGAAGACATTTTAGATAGTCATAACAAAAAGGATTGTCGTTGGCACTCAGTGGGTAGAGGCCAGGATGCTGCTACCTAAAGGCATGGGACAGCCAGGACAATACATACTTCTCTAGCTCCAAATATCAATTGTACAAAATCATCCATGACTTTCAATTGTGTGATAAAGTTAATGAAGTGAAAACTTTACTTTTCCTTAAAAAGAACCCCAATGTAATGTTTTGAGTGGTAAGAAAGATAAACCCATGGAATTAAAGAATGTTACCTTACTTGGCAAAAAGAGACTTCACAGATGTAGTCAAAGGTCTCCAAGTGATGATATCATCTTGGATTCTCCACGCGGAGCCTAAGTCCAACAACTGACCCAACAAGATACACAGAGGAAAGACTCAGAGAGGAGAGATAACCAGAGAAAGCACAGAGGCAAAAGTGCAGCTGTGCAGCCACAGTGAGTCACAGGACAGAAGGAGATGAGAGGGCAAAAGCAAAGATCGATATGATATAGCCAAAAGCCAAGGAAGAGGAAGACTGCTCACAGTCACCAGAAATTCTGAGACATGAGGAGGAAGTACCTGCCCTGGAACCTGCAGAGAGGATCCAGCTTTGGGGTGCCTTGGCTAGATTTCTGTGTTGTGAACTGTGAGAGGACATTTCTGTTATGTTGAACTGTCAAATTAGTGCATCCTTGTTATGGAGGACGGAGGGAACTAACACATATGCTAAATATGGTGCCCCTTCAGCTACTTTACAAATGTTTCGTATATAGGAAGGAAACTGCCTTGCTTCTTTGTAGGAGTTTGACTATACCTCCTTACAAAAGTTAAATTGGTGTTCCTATACTGCAATATATCTTCTTTCGATGTCGTAGTACATTGTGTAATTCTTAGACAAAGCATTCTCACATTCACCTAACAGTCATTAATTTATTTTAAATGCATTCTATATAGACAGACGGTAATCGACACTTAGAATGCCCTATTAAACATATTCCCAATAAAATGCAATGTTACAATTTAGAAACTGGTTCAGACTAATGTAGCTTGCAGCAACATCAGCTTTAATCTCTAGATGGCACTATGTTATAAGGAATCAGACTGGGATCTGATTACAATTTTCATATAACATGCTGGGAACGAAGAACGTTTTCTTGCAAAAAAAATATCTAGGAATTAGGTATGCTTGTGATGAAAGTTTTATTTCATTAAATACTGGTAGGTGTCTAATTTTCACATAATTATAGGATAGAGAAACAGAGTCTCCAAAATATTCTAGCCCATAGGAAAGAGTGAATCAGTCAAAAGTTTTTGAATTATTATGCACATATGTTATTGGAGAATATACAAAAACAAATATGCTGTCATCAGGATTCTTCAACAAGATTTCACGTGTAACTTGTGAGTTCATCTTTGATGGTCATGAGTAAAGACTAATCATCTACTGTTCACTTTAGCTTCAAATATAAGCCAGATTACAAATTTCTTCTTGGTCTTCATTAGTAAAATTTCAATGTTTGTCTCAGCAGAAAAGAGACAAAACTACTTATGTCATCTCTTCTTCTTTAACTCACTTGTGAAAAAAAAATAGACATTGTGCTTTTTGTCAGGTGTTTCTTAGTGATTTCTAGGGATTTGAAATTCTGTCTTACATTCTCGAAGACGTTAGTAATTAGATTGTTTTCTCCCTGCTTGTGTGGCAAACTCCCTTAGCCAGCCACTACCCTGCATCCCTTGTGTCTCTAGTTTTGTAGATTTTTGAATCATTCCTTAAGTATATTCGCTTATTTTCATTTAATGTTTTGTGTTTTAATTATTTGCCTATAGATTTTATCTTCTTCACAGAATCACGTATCCTTGTATGTACAGCAGAGGTTCTGATTTGCTTACCTTTATGCATATGGTATTCTCTTAGTAACTCCTTACTGAATTAGATGGATTTGGTAATATACATCATAATCTAATGCAAATCATTAAAAAAGCTTCCTAGTTAGTAAAGGTGTAAATATCTCTTGACCTTCAAAAACTCCAACTATCTGAATACACATGATCTTAAGTGAAAAAATTAGGTTTTCAAGGATAAGGATAAATACATATGCTTTTCTTGACAGCTACCACTGAGACACTGACAACCATTTATTTTAATTTTTCCACTTTCTACATATAAATGAAAAAAAATGCTAATCTAAACTCCTTAGCTTTTATTTTTCATCCAGATCTAGAATTATCAGACAGTTTTTTTCCTCTCTGATATTTCCAGGGTGGTGTCAGAGCTTTACACTCTAGTCCAGACTGGTGTGGAACTGACTGGATAGTGATGGCGGCCTCAGTTGCATGGCAATCCTTTGCCTCAGTCTTCTGAGTGTTAGCATTCCAGGTAGGCTGCATCATATCTAGATACTTGACAGTTATTATGGGAGCAGTATTTTACTTCCAGAGAAAAGCCATCTACATGTGCACACATCTCCCCTGTTATACAGCACTTACAGTACTCTCTCTGTTTATCTCTTCATCTTTGTATTTTACCAGTAATTGCATTTTGCAAGGACAGGAACTTTAGGAATCTTATGTGGCCTTTTAAGCCTGGCCACATGTATGTACTATATATGCGTGTAAGCACCTATGAATGGGGTCAAATGGAAACTTTGCGATAAAAGAGAAACTTCTATATTATTTACATTGCTAGTGTGTTGGATATTTCCTATGTTACTGCTGCATGAATATTAAAAAACACATATTAGAATTACAAAAGAGCCCTAAGTAAAGATCCAGTTAAACACAAACAATACGGCAGTGATCAAGGTTGATAAAGTACTCTGCTCCTAAAGATCCCCCACCATAGTGAGGTGAAGACAGTAAGTCAAGAGATAAATATATAAAAATCCAAGCAAATATATAAATAAAAAATATGCAATAGTAGTGAAAGATAGTAATAAATATACAGATATATAACATATAAGACAGTTGAAGGTGCTTGCTTTGGTAGCACGTATACTAAATTTGGAATGATTTGGAAAGATTAATAGGACCCCTGTACTAGAGTGACATATGGATTTGTGAAGAATTACCTATGTTTTGAAATTGTATAAACACACACACACACACACAAATGTAGGAGGTCAATATGATAAAGGTTTCAGGAAGGCTCTGAGATGGTAAAATTGGAGTGTGGTCTGAATGAAGAGGGGGAGTTATCTGTCGATCTGAAGCTGGACATTTTCTTTAGGAGTAGTAACAAAGTTATAAGGCAGAAGCTCAGGTGGTGTGTTCCAAGGCAATCAGTAAGGCTAGAGTGAGTGGCAGAAACTAGCTGGTGCTGCAGGTTTGGCTGGGTAAGGATTAGGACCTTGTAATACCTGGCAAAGACTTTGGATGTTCTTGGAGGTAGGAAGTCTTTGTCCTGGAGCAGGGGTGGTAGAGAAAGTACAAGCACTCAGTTGTGGCTAGTATTTCAGTTCGGGCTTCCAGATATTGCTTCTGAGATGCCTGTAAAGGATAAAGAGTCAATGAAAAGATGACTGTAGGGATTTTTGTCAGATCACCTGGAAAAATGGGGTATTGTTCATTGGTATAATTAGGAAATGAAAGCTAAAAAGTAGACATGGACACAGGGAGGTTTTTTTTTTTAAAGATGATAAGAATATCAGTGTGTATGTGTGCTGATAGAAATGATGGAAACTAAAGGGCAGAAAGAGGCCAGAGATGCAGAAGTGTGCACTGGCTGGGTGAGTGGGCTGTGGTACAAGAGTTGTCTCAGAAAGATCACCATATGTGCAAGGAAGAAACATAAAGGATTGCAGATCCAGAGAGGGATTGATTTTGTTGAACGTGTACCCAGTGGTGGTATAGATCCTATTGCTGAAGATACCGTATATGTGCCATAGGCCCTGGAGAAATCAAGCTGGTCCTGACCAAGAAGCATCATCTCTGTTGGATAGCTTTCAAAAGGTGCTATGCACTCCATTGAGGGAGAAAAGAAACCCATGCTATTACCCAGCTATGAATCCTGAGCTCTACAATAACGACTGGTGTGACAAGAAGTGTCCATTGGAGTAATTGTGGCACAAATTTTTTGAGAGTAACCAACTGCTTAGATTTAAGGCCCAGTCCGTAAGACAGTTCTTGTGCCTAGTATTGTTAATGGGTCCAACATCCATGACTGGGTAAGTCATAGGTTCTCTGGGAGAACCTATAGCTATTATTCTGCTAATTGAACACAGTAATAAACTTATCTTTATATTTGTAAATTAATGTAGCTCTCAACCCTTGTCAGAGGAGCCTATTTTTGGAATGGATATTAATCAATACAGAGACTCTCCACCTGGTCAAAATTCAGAGAATAAGAAACTCTAGAGTTTTCAATACTAAATGGGACGTATATATCACATCTCCCATGCCTTAAGGCTTAGGAATCATCACAGAAAATTGGGCAGAAACACTGTAAGAGCCAAAGGTCGTGGGCGATTGCTGCAAAACAGTGTTCTCTAGATGTCAAAGGATCATTTGCCATATGAACACAGTGGTTGTGATTGTATACACAAGACTCAAGTAAGATCAAGCCAGCCTGTATTCCAGGATGAATGGGGGAGGTCTCATGTTATCCCACCTCTGTATGAGTTATTGACAATTGATTGCTTCTGGGGGAGGAGAGAGAGGGGGGCGGAATCACATGAAGTTGAGGAGGAAAAGCAGGGTGGGGTGCTGGCTGGATTTGATAAAAATACATTATAACCATATATGGAATTCTCAAGCAATAAATATTTTAAATAGATAGTGGCTTTGAATTGGGAACAAGGAGGCATTTTCTTTTGTCTGCTCCTGTGTTAATAAGTGAATCAGCAAATCTGTAATGTTTGTGAGCTGTTTGAGGAGACTACACGAAGATGAAGACAGCTATTAACCTGATATTTGAATTATCTGAAGTTAAAAAGATGGAGAATTGAACTCTGAGGCCTCCACTTAGTAGCTATACAATTCTGAAGAAACTGGTCAATTCTTTGAGTCTCATTTAGAAGAAAAAGAAAGATATAATCGTTACTTATGAGTTAGGCAGTTACGCATTTGTGAAAGAAGGTTACACAAGTTATTTTAAATAATTTCTATAAGATATATTTGGACCAAGCATGTGGTAAGGTAAATTTGAGGGAGCTGTAAAATTTTTGATCAAAATTACACACAAAATTATGGCTATAGTAAAACACTGCCAGAAGAGGCAAACCTTAGAACCCATGTTTTTATATACCAACTCGAAATTAACTCAGTGGTAAATATCAGGCAAATAGCAGACCTTGGAAGAAATATCTGATAATATCCAGAACGTCTCTGAGTTCCATTCACTATTGTAATATATATTGAACATGTGTGTGTGTGTGTATATATATATATATATATATATATATATATATTGTACATATCAATGGCAGGCAGAATTTCAGATGGCCTTTAATATTCATGCTCTGGCATAGATACATTATCTCATTCCTGGGATTATAATACAGTAGGACTCCTTACACATGGATTCTTTTTTTGTTATCTTAACAACCCATGGTCAAAAAATATCATTAAGAAAATTTCATAAATAAATAATCATTAACTTTTGAATAGGTTTCCATTCAGTAGTGTGATAAATTTCTGCACTGCTCTTCTCCATCTTGCCCTGTTTATAAATCATAATTTTGTCAGGTCATTGCCTGGTATCTACCTTTTGGACATTTCTTGACATTGTCATCAGATTTTGCCTCTTGATGCCTTTCCCTTGCTCTAACATCCTTCTCCTGCAAGAGTAATCTTTTGGTCTTGCTCATTTCATGCATGAAGAAACCGAAGTTAGGACTGGGGAGTGTAACTCAGTCACTGGAATTATAGTCTAGCATTCAAGAAGCCCTGAGTTTGATCCCCAGGCGGACATAAAACCATGTGTAGTCGTCCATATCTGTAAATCTAATGTTCTGTAGGTAGAGGCAGGAGGATCAGAAGTTCAAGATCACCCTGATCCATATAAAATGAAAGACATGCTTGCAAATATGCACACACACACACACATACACACACACATACACAAGACAGAGAGAGAGGGCAGGGGAAGGGAAGGAGGGAGAGAATCAGAGACAGAGAGTCAGAGACTGAGAGATAAAGACAGAAACAAAAAGACCAAGAGACAGAGACAGCGAGAGGAAGGAAGAATTCTCATAGAGGTATACAATTCCTTTTTCTTTTGATCCCAGAGCAAACGTGGGGAAGAAGCCTAGAGCAAGACCTCTTGGTTGAGCTCAGGATTTTCCCACTGCACAGTTCATAGACCTTCTGTTGACACATCACTGTCATCTATTGGCCTGTGGACATTCTGCAGGGAATTTTCTTGTTTGTTAATTGATGTGGGGTGGGGGCTAGCCCACTGAGAACAGCACCATCCTTGGACTGGGGGACCCAAGCTAAGTGTGAGCCCAAGAACAAGCCAGTAGACATCATTTCCTCTGTGATTTTTGCCTCCAGTTCCCGTTGAGTTTCTGCCTTGGGTTTCTTGGATGATGGGTTGTAACCTATAAGATGAAACAGACCCTTTCCTCCCGAGTTGCTTTTTGCCACAGTGTTTATCACAGTACCAGAAAGCAGACTGAGACAAAGGCAAATGTTCCTATTAGGTTATTAATGCTTCCTGGGTGTTTATCTTCTCTTTTCAGGATTTAAACATCCTCAGATGATCCACTCTGAGATGATTACACATCCCCTGGTGATTCCTTTGGTTTCCCTTGCATTTGTAGCCAGCATGTCTTGTACAGCATGAATAAATAATACACTGAGTTAAACTCTTCTTAGTCTTCTGCACTGTTTGTATTTTAAATCAGCTGGAATGTCTTGAAGGAGGGCAGTCAGGAACTAGCCAGGGAGACAAAAGGTAAGTTAGCCTCAATCTTTGTCTTCAGAATCAGTTCACTTTCCAAATGGGGATCTGGGCAGGTACATTATTCTGAAGCAATTTGATAAAGACACTCTGAAGGAATTTTGGGGACAGGATACTCCTGTTACCAATGCAACAATTAGCAGAGGCGGGGAGTCCCCGAAGCCCTTGATATTAGCTTAGTTCTCCAGATGAGGCAAGCAGTTCCTACAGGAATTTTACCTATGTTATATATTACCTTAGTTCTGTACTCCAGCCAGGTGAGCACACTTAGACAACTAAATCATTACAGCCAAAGCACAAAGAGCATAGATTCAATTATTCTGGGTAAATAACCTATCTGATTAGTTGCTCTATTGTACTTTTATTTGAAAAGTGCTCTGATCCTAGGCCAGTTAATTAGAAAATCTATTTTCAACCTGTGTTTTTTTTTTTCACTTCAAACAAATATGTCCTTACCATATTGTGAACAATTTAAATTTTAGAATACTGGCCCTTCAAAAGCATGTTGTAACTTAATTATAATACATTCTGTTGCTTTGACAATAGCTACATATGAAAACAAATCTTTCCCACATAATGTTCTCTAAAAAACACAGGAAACAGAAGGGCTAAAAAGTCCAGTTGACAAATTGCAATCAGTCTGCACTGGAATACTTCAGAACATTATTCGCATCACTGAAATGTAAAGGCGCTTTGTTGGATTTTAAGCGGGAGACTTGGATTCTTACCCAGTTGCAATAACACAGTGTAGCATTGTTAGTTCTGATTCAAGTGTGTCTGATCAAAAGGTTATTGAATATTCCTTGTCTCTCTGCCAAGTCTGAATGTCTTCTCTCTGACTGTGATATTTGGATCCTGTTGCTGTTCATTAATGCTTATCTTGCATTCTATTCACAATCATTAACTACCTCTCTGTAATTAGCTAATTAAATTTCAAGATAATTAGTTTAATGAAAGTGTGGGAAGTATGTGATAAGAACTTAAGTGATATTGTTATGACCTCTAACATGTTACGACCTCTAAGATGAAGGGAAAAATAAGGAATACACACAGCAAAAAAGTAAGGAACACTTATCACATTGTGTATGTTGGAAGGATTGTGTGTACTTTATCGAATCATATCAAGTCTTTGTAGCCTTTCGGGTTCTGTTGATCCTTAGAAATGTTAGAAATGGGGAATGACTCAAAAAGCTGTCTCAGCCTTTCAGTCCCTATAGTTACAATGCTTGTTGCTACTTGTCATGTTTCTGGATTCCCTAGAAATTCTGAGAAATAAAGAGGTAAGTGAAATGAATTAGATGAATACAACAGCTTAGTAGAGGGAGATATATTCATTCTTGCAGTATTCTCCCAGTTTTACAAAAAAGGATACAATTAGGTGAACCTGAAACTAAACACTTACACATTTTCTAGTGTTTTATTTACCTATGCACGCATATTCCTGTATTCATGTGCATACATGCATGCATTTGGACATTGCATTATTCTAGTTGTTAAAGGAAGAAAATGTGCAATAGATGTGCTTTCTGTCTTTGAAGAGGTTACTACTATTACCTCTTAAGGGCAGCCACAAGGCCGGGTCTCTCTTTTTCTTCTGTTCTAAAGAGTGCAATAGCCCAAAAACTTCTTGTGCATTCTGCAATCTATCATCCTCATCTTGACAGAGTCTACACTCCTTGAAGACTGTTCTCTCTTGGCGAGTACTACAGAGATGCTGCAGCGGGTCTATTCCTGAGAGACACGGCTCCTCTAAGTTGCTTAGAGAACTCCAGGCTTGTGAGGCTTCCTCCATCTGTGCCAGTTTACAGCACTTCACTCTTCCTTTGGGAGCAGGTTTGCATTGCTTTCGGCTGATTGTCCAGGCTCCTCTAGCTCGCTTCCTTTTTCCTTTTCAGACGTTTCCTCTAATAAAGATGTTTTCATGCTTTGTCTTCTTTTAACAACTTGTTCACGGAGGACCCAAACTAAGATGCTGGAAGATAAAATCAAATGTAAGCAAGGAAATTATAAACAATTTCACCAGGAAGTAAAAACAAGTGCGGAGAGCAATGGATTTGAGGAGGTCACAAAAATGACATAATGCACTTGATTCAGACAACTAAGGGAGTGATTAGCCATTAGAATTCATAAAAATGTTTGGAGCACAGTAGGTGTGCTAACTAAATTGGTGCACAAAGGAACTGAAGATATGCTTTCGAGGTTTAGTGAAATCAGATTATTGAAAATTATGGACATCACAGTGATAACAAGTCTTACTTGTCCTTTATGCTCTATGTTTTTTGTGGAAATGTGGCATTGAAGAACTTTAAGGATTTAAAATGTCTGGCATCAGCTGATGCTTCTCTCTAGGGTTCCTATAATATGACTAAGAGCCTAAACATTGGCCTGGGGCTTGGGATCATAAATCTTCATAATTTCCTAATGACCCAAAGGTTACGGTGTATGGAACAGAGACTGATTCTGAGACCTGAGACCTGAGACACAAGATTTGCATTCTGTCTTCTAAAACATGGGCTAAAACTATCAGCAGTGTGTTAGAGACTGGAAGGTTGTTTTCTGTTGTTTTGTTTTTCCATGTCAACACTGGTTTTGTCTGCCAGTTATAGTGCTTAAGAGAAACCAGAAACTTAATGTCAAAATCTAAATGCATAACTCATGAATAGTCAGCTTATTTGACTTAATTTTTATTCCATTGGTTACCAAAATGGCAATGAAAGAAGCAACTTGTTTAGACATTTCCAGAGTTCATCAATGCACTGTAGGCTCAAATCTCCCTATTCCATGTTTCAAACTTACAGTACTTTCTAGGGTTTATAGCCTCTTAAATGTGGGACCACATCTGAACTTATACCTTAGGTTTTTAGAGCTTGTTCTAAAGTGTTTAGAGCACTAGTATTAAAAACTAAGAACACCTCAGCTAGTGTGGCTTTGTTTTATGACTGTGACTGTGAATTAAAACACATGAAAGACTTTGAATTTCAGGGGAAATTTAGGGGGAATAATTCTTGTGCGATTAAGACGTAAAAAGGATATGTTTTCTTCTGGGCAACAAGGAGATTAAATCGGCCACTTTTGTGTGATTAACATCAAGGCTAATAGTTGTAGATTCTTATTTCAAGAAATAATCTGAGTCCTGTCTTTCCCTACAAACACTGAGGAAGACCAGGGCTATATGAGAACATGTATTACACAAGGAAGCCTGCTTTGTATTTCCACATTAGTTGCACTCTGGTCTTAGCTGTATAAGGACCTGTATAATCTTTCCCCTAAAGGTTGCAAAGCTTTTATTGCAAGGTCTCAGGAGCCAATCACTCTGTATCCCAAAGAATGAAGATGACTTGCCTTTTAGTTTTTAGTCATTGCCCCTATTTTACAGACACATAATTTGCAGATCAGCATCGTTTTTTATAAAGTACCAAGTCATAAACTTATGTTGAGCACCATATGATCTTTATCAGTCCTACTCATTTTGGCCATTGTAGGGGGAGAACATTTGCAGATCCATAACAAAAGAACATGGTTGTATCCTAGTAAAACTTTATTTACAAAAACAGTGAGAGGCAGGATTGGTCAACAGATGTGCCATAGAACATAAGAGAAAAGATACACCAATCTCATCCTTTTTCCAATCTACAACCAACACTGGACGTGTTAGAAAAGTGTGGGAACTCCAACCACCTGTCCACACAGTCCAGATTTTTCTTGGGTTAAAATATAAGTTTCGCCATTCATTTTCCACTGGAAAAACTCTGCCTTATGTGAACTTGTCCTAGTTTTGCCCTTCTTGAGCTGCCATAGCTTTTGGTCTTAAAAACAAAACAAAACAAAACAAAAGAGCCTAGTCCTCTCCTGAGTGCATCCCCTTTTCTATCCTGCACAAGCAAAGGGAACATCGAACAAGGTCTGTCAGCCATTGACCTCCTCATATTGAGACACTCAGCTTCAGTTTACCTGGTCACTCCCGGACCATGATAATCACCTCCAACACATCTAATATTATTTCCCAATTTGTATTTGTATTTGTATTTGTGACAAGAATTTAAGTTCATCCTTTCTCATAACTCTTATCCAGTCAGATACCTCAGAAAGAAGGCAAAATTAGTATTGTAAAAGAGGAGCCATTGTTTCCATTCCCAAAACAGCTGCTTGGTTGTCTCCCTTCCTCTGAACATGATGCTGCTTTAGCAGTTGCTTCTGTCCTAAGCTCCTGCTCTCTTCTCGGTCTTACTTCCCCTGTGCTAGCCATGAAAACTCACTCTAACTCTTCCCTTTTTTGTCTCAGCCATTAGACTATCTGCTTTTATCTCTCTCCCGGACCAATGACTGACAGTCATCTGATAGCTCTGACTCCTAGTCACAGTCCACACATAACAGCATCCAGAGTGAACTTGTGAAGCTAAAGCAGATCACTCCTCCACTTCAATCTTCTGAAAAAAAAGAGAAAAAAGCAAATTCTCTTCTATGCTACCATTCCTGATATGGCCTGCATCACCTGGACTTCATTCTTATAGTTCTTCTTCACATCCCACAGTGCTCTGGGCCTTCTTTCTGTCCCAAGCCGGTTGCCATCTGAGGGCATTGGTCCTTCCCTGCTCTATTACCTCTCTGAGCTGACTTGCTCTCCATGCTTCTAAGCTAAATGTTTCTTGTCATTCACATCTCAACTGAAACAATGTCCCTTCAGAAACCTGATGACTCATAATAAAGCTGCCACTCTGTCTCTCTGTATCTGTACATTATAGCTGCCCCTTTCTAGTTTTCTAACCCACTTTGGTCGGAAATTAGCTTACTCATAATTTCAGCAACCCTCCTGACAATTTTTCTTGCCTACATTTCCCCATTCTGACAAGTCATCATCCCTGAATGAGTCGAACTTCTACTTTCTCTGTGCCATACTTGTCCTGATAAGACTCGCCGGTAAGATTATATAAGCGGGAAGATTGGTGCCCTTAGTGATTTGTACTTAGCCTCACCCGCACTCTCCTCCACACCGCTGGGTGATCTTAGCACACTCCCTGACTGGCTTGTGCTCCTTCGCTCCACAACAGTTATTACAGATCTCCACCTCCTCACTCTCCGCAAATGAGCTCACTCCTACTTCATTAAAAACAAGAAAGAAGTTCCAAGACAGATGCTCACTCTTTCAACTCTCCCTCACTAAACCTCCAAATCGTTCTTTCTTCTTAACTGGCCCTTGCACAGGCGGTGAAGCCCTTTCCTTTCATGAGGCCGTGCCCTCCTTTCCTGTCTCAGCCCTTTCCTTTCATGAGGCCGTGCCCTCCTTTCCTGTCTCTAGATGCTGTCAAGGACGCACATTGATTGCTGTTTTCTAGTCTGGGTTGAAACTTCTTTCTTCTTATTGATTCATTCTTCTCCACTGTTCTTGCAAAGTCAAATTGTTTTCAGTTCCTAGCATCCATCTGTACTCTCTTTTTTTTTCTCCCTCTTTCCTTTCTTTCTCTTTTTCCTCTCTGCCTTCTTTTCTTCCCCTCCCTTCTTTTCCTCTTTCCTTCTCTTCTCCTTTATATTTTGGTATTTCTAGCAGCTTCCTTTATCTGACACATTGCCTTTCTGCTCCTCACTATTCCACGCCACATCATCTGGTTTGCCTATCTATCTGTCTATCTATCTATCTATCCATCTATCTATCATCTATCTGTCCATCCATCATCTATCTATCTATCTTTCTATCTATCTATCTATCTATCTATCTATCTATCTATCTATCTATCTATCCATGCATCTATCATCTATCTATCATCCATCTATCTATCTCAGGTCAGTTATGAAGATTGGCATTGAAACTACCTTAGGATTCTTATGAGACCAATGTCTTACCACATTCTTTCTGATCCTTTTGTTTTCTTATTCCCACCATTTTGTAATTGCATGTTTAACTTTTGTCTTAGCTACTATTCCATTGCTGAGCAGAGACACCATGATCAAGGCCACTTAGAGAAAAGAGCATTTAACTGGGGGCTTGCTTACAGTTTCAGTGTTAGTCCATAATCATCATGGTGAGAAGCATGGCAGCAGTCAGGAAGGGATGGCGCTGGAGAAGTAGCTAAGATCTATGATCCACAAGCACACAGCAGAAAGAAAACAAGACCAGGCGTGTCAAGCGGTTTTGAAATCTCTAAGCTCACCTCCCCATAACACACTTCCTCCAACAAGGCCAAACCTCCTAATCCTTCCAAAGCAGTTCCACGAACTGTACAAGGATCTAAGCATTCAAATATATGAGCCAATGGGGGTCATGCCCATTTAAACTACCACATCATCTAGCTTTCTGATGTACTGAAAGCTCTGTGAGAGGAAGGGAGGATCCATGAGTATCTCATTCACTGACCTGCCCAACTATCTAGCACAGTGCCTAATCCAGATTGCCCAGTGTATACTTGTTGAATTAATGGATCTAAGAAGGACAAAGCAGAGGAGGAAGGTTGAAGGCAGAGGAGTGGGAGGAAGAGAAGGAGAAGAGATGACAGAAGGGAAAATAAGCATGTCTCAAAGGCACACTGTAAAGCCTGCAGCAGAATTGGTGTTTACTCAGGTTGATCTGGCTTTCAGTAGGTGGAGGGAGTCTCTAGTCCATCATAAAGTGAGTTCTGTATGAGCCTGATCAGGCTCATCACACACTGGGTCCAAACTACTGGTTTCAACCAGCCTATTGCTAATGAACTGTCTTCTCTTATCTCTTCTGGGTGCTCCTGCTGTGCTCAGGTGTCCTACTGGGAGACAGGGGGGAGGGTTGTGCTCTCCTTGTGGTCATGATGAGCCCCTTATGATGTAGCTTAGGTAGATTATAGGAGTGGTCTGAGGTCATAGTGAGCAAAGAACTAGATAACCATATACATTAGCGAAGTGACAACTCATAATCCAATATGGTTTAGTATGTGTCTACTATTGAATATTAACATTCATCTTAAAAATCGCTAAAAATAGAGGAACAATTTAAGAAGTGTATTTTTATGTATAATGTGGTTGAAAAATGAGTAAAAAAGAAATAAGAATTTGAACATATCCAATTGGGTTAGTGAGTAGCAAAATCATTATTTTTAAACAAAGGAAATCATACTAAAATATCAGTTTTAATTAGTAAAGTTAAAAGGAAAGAAAGAAAAAAACCCTTAAGAATTCAATTATAGCATTTCCTTGGATAAATGTTATGTGAATTTGATTTTCCTTTTATAAGTGTTACCATGTCACACAGAGAGTAGCAGATGACATAAGCAGATGGACTTGTGTGATCTGTGCTGTTTAAAACCTTCTCTAACATTTTTTTGGCCATATTCATAAACATAGGGTATGGTAGAAGTAACTTACATCTGTTTAAAATCTTTGTTAACTTCTGTTGAAATTTATTTTAGTAAGCTGTAATATGGCAAGACTTTTTGATTATTATGGACAATATTCTATCCATTTTAGAAATATGATCTAAGATAGATTTCATTGCTTCTAGGTAACTCTGAATTTGAAAAATGAAACTTGCATGCATTTAAGTGTTCATGTTGATGGCTATTCCTGATAGACATTATTATTAGACAGTAGTTTTAATTACTGGACAAAAGAAGAGAAAGACATGGAAAATTTTTTGTTGGAATTAATAATTTTTTCCTTACAGTTTTTGAAGCAACTTAGAATGTATTCATCTTTTTTTTTATGCTTGGCTGTATTGAAAAGTAGTGAGTTCCAGTTGAACAAAAGGTAAAGTATTCTCAGTTCACTACTTTTGTCCAAGAGTAGAATGTAACATTTATTGCTTTTTTACTCACTAATAATTTGCTTGCTAAGGTAATCAAAGAAGTAACTTTGTAGCTTGTTACCCAGAAAATGTTTCAAGAAGTTTTTCCTTGGGGCTGGAGTGATGGTTCAGAGGTTAAGAGCACACTGGCTGCTCTTTCAGAGGACCTAGGTTCAATTCCCAGCACCCACATAGTAGCTGACAACCATCTGTAACTTCTGTCCCATGGGATCCAATGCCTTCTTCTGGCTTCTGCAGACAACACATACAAATGATGCAACAGACAAACATTCAGGTAAAATACCCGAATATATTTCTATATAATAAAAATAAGTAAATAATAAAAAGGAAGTACTTTCTTAGGTTTAATAATTGTTATCATTTTTCAATTTCACATATGTATGCTTGTGTATTGTTCACTCCTTATATCCGCACTAGCCCGTAAATCTCTCTCTTCTAATCTTATCTATTTATTTTATTTTATGATCCACCAACATAAACCAGAGCCATCTGTGTGATGTTGAGTTTGGGGGACTCAGCAGAGGGTACATGACTAATGACAATAATAGCCCCATCCCAGAATATCAATAGCCAATAGTTCCAAGGGAAAGAGCAGGGCCCCATGAACCCCTCCCCATCCCTTGACTGATTGATGATAGGGCTGGCGTTGTGTGGACCTAACGCAGGTATCTGCAGTTGGCGTGAGTTAATGACTATTGTAGTTGTGTTGAGTTTAAGGAATGGCGTTCCATCGACCTTCATGCTATCTTCCTGCTTCGTCTTCCACAGTGTTTGCTGAGCCTTGGAAGGGGTGGTATGAGTGACTAGTTGGGGCTGATTGCACATCTGGCTCTTATTTTATGTCTGGGGCAGCCAGGAGTCTGCATTAACCACTGTTCACAGTAGGGAGTTCATAGGAAGTAGGAGGAGCTTCTCTGAATCAGGCTAGGAGCCACCTTTTTCAATTAATTAGAGAGAATTAGCATAGGTGTTTAGTAGGCAGTTTACTACTGTGTCAGTTTAGTTAGCTATTAAAAATACTCTCCCTGCATGGGCCTACCATCTCCCTGTGAATAATATCTTTTTTTTGGAAAGAATAGGCTATTACTTTATATAATTATTATTAAAGTTGTTATAAAAAACATTGAGGCCTGATGAAATTCATGCCTTACTCCAGTGAGCTCCTTTAGAGATAATTTCTAATAGAGGACTTAATAAATATATTTAGTTGTAGAAGTACACAGGAGGAGGAAATATGCTTTAAAATATAATAGTCACAGCTTTCAACTTGATGATTTGATGACTATTTGAGAATAAATATGATGAACCTTCAATATGTTTCTAAAGACAAAAATACAAATCTGATACACCATAGGAGCTTCGTGTCAGACGGTTGCTTATCGAGGATGAATCACCATGGTATACTTCATTTCCGGGTAAGCTGCTAAGAAAAGTATCACCAGCCAGAATCACTGAGGGAAACAATTCCATCTATTGTATTGATTTTCTAAAATTTTCAGGTTAGATCATTGATCTTAGACTTTGTGGAGTCCCATTCTCACATACGGGTCCTTGAGGTCCTAGCAGAGAAGAGCAGGGAAGTGGGAATAGTAGGACTGGTTTCCCAAATGCCCCCTCCCTTTACTGAGCATTTCTTCTGTTGTATATCTAAGTTACTGATCTTTAACTTCATCTTTGAATTACCAGTTTTGCTACACAGTGCAACGAATAGCCAATGTGTACCATAATCATGGCAATCATCTCTTTAGTAAAGCTTTTTAATATTGTATGTGTGTGTATGATATGTAACTGCCACAACACACATGTACAGGTCAGAGGACTGCTTTGAGGAGTTCATTCCTCTTTCCATGGTGGGTTCCATGGATGGCAGAATTCAGGTTGTCAGGCTTGCATGACAAGTGTCTGTACTCATTGAGCTATTTTTCTGTTCCACAATGGTCATTTCTTAACTAAGGATGTTACAATGATGACTTGTGTTGAAGAGCAATATAAACCAGTCTAAAGTGTTTTCTAAGCATTTAGGAAGTTGTTTCTATTTGATTCTTACCCAGGCATAGGGAATTAGCTGTAAGTTTTTTCTAGGTTATCTTGGTATAATATGGCAGCATCGGAATAGTTTTATGACCTGCTAGTCCCCTTAATGCCTGCCCCCTTTCACATTTGGGCTAGGCTCTTGCTATATATAGCACAGGCTGACATTCAACTTCCAATCTTCCTGCTTGGGCCTCCTGAGTGCTGAGATTACAGACAGGTGCCACAGTATTCAATTTGTCTCACTAATGATAATTGTCTCAAAAAGCATTGTGTAATTCAGCAGTTTGCTAGCATGAAATTTGTTAAAATATATATTTGAAATACTGGACACGTGATTATTTCATATGTGGAAGTGTTCACATAATGCCAGGTCAGCTTTACATGATGGGGACCTTACAGCACGGAAGGCTTAGCCAGCAGTAAACAAAAGTGAAATTTATACTTGTTTGCCATTATTGGATTCAGCAGTAGCAGGTTCTGAGAATCAGGCCAAAGAGGAAAAGTTCATGTTGATGAGTCAAGGGAAAACTGATCATTTAAAAATAAGCAGTTAGGATTCCTTAACCAAGAACAGAAAAGTTGAGACACAAGTAACAGTACTATTGTGCCCATTACCTACGTTTGCTTTCAAGCGTCTGAGGGTGGAAGTCAGTGACTAATGTCCACAGACTTTCTTGCTTACATTGGTCAGCAGCTCTGTACTCTTGGCTCCCAACAATAGGGATGAAGCCTTACTACTCTCTAGTGCCATTAGTTGAAATGACACCAGGGAAGACCTTCATGCCATTCTCCATTTCTCTACACACATTCTGCATTCTCAATTTCCACAAACCACCTTGCCCCTTTGTAGTGTACACTGTTCTGAAATATCCAAGTCACAAGGGAAAAGACAAAAATTTCAACATTATCAATTTTTTTGATTGACCCAAAGGGAAATAACCTTGAGTGTTTCTCAAGCTCATGATAGGTGACCTTTACTGTCTGACAGGGAAATGAAAAACCACTCATTTTCATATTTGGCCTATGAAGGTGCTTCAAGTAGCAATATTCAATAGCCAAAACTGACTGGTGACTTCCTTTCTAGACGGCCCATTAAAATTGGCTGAAGATAATGAATTCATCTATCACTTTTGACTAAGTATGCTGTCCCCTGCATGCACTCAGGATAATAGCATTTTCGAATGAAGGGTATTAAAACAGTCAGATAAATTTCACATCAGGAAGGAGAGTCATCTCACAATGACCATTCAGAGGCAACATTACGTACCTGTTTCCAAATGGTTGAGACCCCAAATTGGAGAAGATGAGGACATAGAGTGATTTCTCTCGAGTGACACCAGTAATTTACATCAAGCAAGCTGTTCACCCTTTAAATGGAGACAGAGAATTTCCTACTTTCAATTTTGTAGAAATTTCACAAAGTTAAGCTTGTATGTATTTTAACAGTATTAAGTCACACAAAGCACACTATTCACACAGCTGAGGGTTGAGGGGTGCTGAAGAGCAGACAGCTCTGACACAGCTCCTGGAGAAGCTGTCCACTGAGGGAGTGAGGCTACCTCAACTCCAGCCTGCTCTCCACCTTTTCTTGCCTTGGGCAATGTATTAAATCACTCTCTGCTGTGTTTCCTTAACCATAAATGGGGGATGAGAGTGTTAGCTACCTAGGGAGGTTAAGGGGAAATTAACATATTAAAATATGTAAAATATTTATAAGGATGTCTAGCACAGAGGAAGACCCGAGCAAAGACTAATCATGGTATCATTGCTCTCATTATTAGTATATTTTTTTTCTGGCTAACTGTCTCCAAAAATAAATTATTGAGAAAAGGGGGCTTTGTGTGATTCAGTCTTATTTATTTATTTTTTTTGTTTTTCAAATGATTATTTTATGATACTTTCTAGTTTTCTTTTCTTTTCTTTTTTTTAATCAGTCAACTTTCCTAGCACTTTTGATCAGACTCTCCTCTTATTTGACAAAATAACACATACATGTAAGGGCATTTGAGATATTTAAATTATAATATTTCTCTGAATTTAGGATCAGAACAGAGGAAAGGTGGGAAAAGGAGGCAGAAATAGGTCAGAACTGCAAGAGTAGGAAAGGTCCAACTGGTGGCTTATCCTTTGTGGGACACTGAAATGGAAGACAGGATGTGGAATGACATTCTGTCAAAACCACCACGCTATTATTTATTACAGGTGATTAGTACAACCATGGTGAAACAGAGTGGATATTGGCTATGGTATAATCATCAGCTATTCATAGAATAGAAAATCTAATTTGTTTGTAGTTTGTGTTTTTTTTTTTTTAACGGAAAAATTCATGCAGGTGTATGTGCTTTGATCAAAGCTACCTGCCATCTCTCCTGTCAAATTCCTGCTTAATTCCCTCTCACAACTCACTCTCCCACCTCCCTTTTTTTGGAGTGGTGTTTGAGACAGGGATTCTTTGTTGTAACTCTGGCTGTCCTGGAATTCACTCTGTAGATCAGACTGCCCTCGAACTCACAGAGATTTGCCTGCCTCTGCCTCCTTATTGCTGGGATTGCCCGGCCTCTTGCTTTTTTTATAAAGACTCATTAGGTTCACTTAATGGTTTCTATATGTGTACAGATATAGGAGCATCTACTAAAAAGCATGGGCAAGCCTTTCAGGCGCTGTGTCCCTGAAGAAAACTTATTCTCTTTCAAGGCCAATAACTTCTCAGATAGAGCCTGGGACTTCATGAGTCCCTTCATCTATACTGGGATTTTGTCTGTCTTGATCTCCTGCTGGTCTTGTGCATGTAGGCAATGGTCCTGTTATGTCCAGCAACAAATGTTTGGCTGTAGATATCCACTACTTCTGGGTTTTACAGAAAGTCTGAGTGTTTTTCAGTGGAATTTGTGATGATTCCTAGGTGTAAATTGATTGAAGAACTCTGAAGAATTGAAGTAGACTGACTTCTGTGATATCCTCTGTCTGAGGTGTTGTCACAAAACCCATAAGCTGTGCCAAGTCTCTTCTTCTGCCTTTCTCTCACTCTGGGAATGTATAGGTGCAGATGTAATGTCCTCTTTCTTCATATGCCAACAGGAAGAAACATTCATTTTCCTTCCATACCTTTTCCCCACACTAGTCAACATTCTGTGCTCAAAAGACTTGCAAATTAAAAGTTCACAAATCTGCAGCCAATTCTTAAGAAAAAACTCATCTGACACTAACTGGCTCTGGGTTTGACCTTGATACTATAAACATAAGTAGGACATACTCCCTGCCCTCAAGGATGTCATTCTGAAAGAGACACACCCTGTGACCTGGTCACTGGAACTGGATGGAGGACGGAGCTTGTTGACCAAGTAATCAATTGCAGCTGACCAATTCTTAGAGCATTGGTTTAAATTCATACAAGTAAATGAAAATTCATTCAGACAGACGGATGAGCTGAAAAACTAAAATATCCAGAGATAGCTTACTTGAGTTGACATGTCTTGACAGAACTGGCTAAAAATCTTCTATGCTTTCTGTGAGATAACATGGAAGGAGGTGACCCTAATTCAGGAAGGACTTCTTACTTCTATGCATTCATGGTCTTTGCCTGCATGTGAACTCTATTATTCATACAACAGCTACAGAGTGCTCAACCCAGGAACCTGACACATAATTTCACTGAGTTTATTTATTTATTCATTCATTTTTGGGTTTTTTTGTTTGTTTTGTTTTGTTTTTTTCAATAGGGTTTCTGTTGTAATTCTAACTGTTCTGGAACTGACTCTGTAGACCAGACTGGCCTCAAACTCATGGAGATGCACCTACCTCTGCCCCCTGAGTGCTGGGATTAAGGGCATTTGCTACTATCCCTTAGCGAGCATGTTGGATCATCCAATGATTGAATTTATCGGTGGAACGTTTTGTCAGAAGAAATAATTTAAGTTTACTATTTACCACACTTCTGAGCTACAATAATATATGAAGATAAAAATTAGGATAACCCCCCCACCCCATACTGTTCCTTGGGTGTAGGGTTCAAGACAATGAAGGCACTTACACAATTCCTCTGATGGTAAACTGAAATGTTAAAGGCAAGGAAAATGTAAGGTGCAGTGTCTTGATCTGACGGCTAATTTAATTGCTTTTGTCAGCTTTGTGGACTACTTCTACTGGACTATCTGTAATAAAAGTTCTTTACCCGTGGTTGTACTTCCTGTATTTATTGTTTTATCGTGCTAGGAATCGAACTCACAGCCTCACTCAAGTCAGGCAAGCATTCTCCCATTGAACACATCCTGGGATCTTGGAATATTTCCTAAAGTATAGTGACATTTTAGCAAAACAACACATAGAAGGCCAGAGGAATTTTAGTTGTTATTTACTATATAGATTACTCACTGTTTCTTCCATATCCTCCTTACTTACGTCCTCATGAACATCTTTTCCCTGAATCATTCCTAGAACGGCTCAGTGTTCCCAGTTCAAAAATTAACTTTTGATTGTCTGGCTAATCTTTTTAAAACTCATTATTATTGTAGTAAAGTACATGCAGCATAATTAACTCTGCTAACCATTTACTTTTATTTTAAAAGATTTATATTATTATCTTTTGAGAATTTTATACCTGAGTATTGTTGGTATGTAGTTTCTACACCTTCCCCTCTAACTCTTCCTGCACCCTCCACTTCCTCTCAAAGTCAACTTCTGTGTGTCTGTGTGTCTGTGTCTGTTTGTGTATGTGTGTGTGTGTGTACATGTGTGTATATGTGTGTGTATGTGTGTATGTTTGTGTATGTGTGCCTCTGTGTGTGTGTGTGTGAGTGTGTGCCTGTGTGTGTGTGTGAGAGAGTGTGCCTGTGTGTATGTTTGTTTGTGTGTGTGTGCCTGTATGTATGTGTGTGTGTGTGTGTGTGTGTGTGTGTGTGTCCTGCTGAGTCCATATAGTGTTGCTGATATATGTATGTATTTAGAGGGAAACACTTGGGATTGGATAACCTATTGAGGGCTCATCCCTGGAGAGGTCCAACCGTCCCTTTCTTAACAGGCATTAACTGCTTATAGCTCTTCATCTAAGATGGGGACTTTTAAGATTTTCTCTGTCAACTTTGGGATGTCAATAGGTGCTGCCACTGTGTTGGTCTTGTTTAGATGATCTTAATGTCAAGATTTTGTGGGTGCAACTTGCTGTCGTATACGGAAGACCCTGTCTCATAGCTGACATGCTGGTCCTCTGGCTCAGACAATTCTTCTGCCCCACTTTCAGAGATGTTTCCTGAGCCTTAGGTGCCTGGGTTGTGCTGTAGATGTATTGACTGATGAAGGCACTACACAGTCCATTGTTCTCTTCGTTGTAGGCAGCTGTAGATTCCTGTAAATGTCTCCATCTGCTAATTACTTTAGAGTGAGTAACTAGCCAAGTGTGCTAGTGCACACTGGAAATCCCAGAACTTTGGAGGTATGGATAGGAGGATCAGGAGCTCAAGAGCATCTTCAGTGATATAGAGAGTTTGAAACCAACCCGGACAACATGAGACTATGTCTCAGAAATTGAAATAAAAAAACTAAATAAAATGCACAATTTTTTGGCATTAGACATGTTAACAAATGCTATCATCACCACCCAAACCATGATGATATTTTTGTTTTTCATTCCAAAGGGAAACTATCCATTAACTTACTTACCCTCTCATTTCTTCAAACCCTGGCAACTACTAATATGTTTTCTGTATCTACTGATTATCTATTCTGCCAAGTGTGGCTAATTAAGATGACAAGCACTGACCTGGAGCAAACACTGATGTGCTCAGGATTCTGACCCTCTCCTTATTCTGTGAAAAGCTAGTGAACTTTTCACCTTTTAAAAAATTTGGTATGTGTGTTCCAAATCTTATCTGCTGTAGGGCATTGGTGCCCTGATTTTTAACCTTGCTTTGGCTTCAAGCTCCTATTTTGTTCATAGCACACAACAAACTTGTTTAAGGTTGCTGCATTAGGCAGGGTTGTCTAGAAGAACAGAAGCCACACATATGTACACACACTCACACACACACACACACATCGCATATACATACATATATGAATCTAAGCTCAGTAGAACCAATCCATCATTGAAAGCTTGGAAGATTCTAGAGTTACACTAATATTGAGTCTTCCATGAAGACTTGAGAGGTTGGGGTGTCTGCTATCAGAGAATGATGGGGTTAATACCTCATATACGAAAAGTAAGAGAGGAAGGATGGAAAAACGGTTTTAAAAAAGGAAGAAAAGGAGAATTATTAAATTATTGATGAGAGTTAGTTATTGAGAGTTTATTTAGCATGTGTCTTTTTCCTTTGCTCTGAGGAGCGAGACCAGTGCTGGGGTGCTGTACTGCATTTTAAGGATGTTTGTGTAGCAAACATTTTTTATCTTTTCCTGGAGGAAGAAAAGGATCTCTACTGCCCATTTTAATTTCACAGGGGTTTCCTAAGGGCAGGACTTACCAGCCTTTACTGCAAGCCTTCCCTGTGAAGGTGTTCCCGACTCTCCTCAGATTCTCTTTCAATCCTGTGAATGCAGAGCACTAGAATGTGACATTCCTTAAAGCCTTTTCTGTGACTCATAAACTGCGACCTGTCCCTAAGTTTGGAGTCTCTTGTCCTATATCAGTATCCATTAAGTTGGCAGGATTTCCTGTTACTTGAGAGTCCTGTAAGAATTTCAGATACTTACAGTGTCAGATGAAGCTAATCTGAAGGAAAGTCTAAGCTGTGGTGTAGACGGTGAAGGTTTTAGTGAAAATAAAGCATCCAAAGGCAGAAGCCAGATCCTCCAGCCAGGGATGATAATGGCTATATTGATCATTCCAATATGCTTTGGGCAAAAAGTGAAATAAGATTTGAGAACTCGTTTTGAAGGTAAAGATCTGGGGAGAACAAACAGAAGATCTTTCTATTTAGCTAAACTGAGAGAAAAGTTTGAAGCTGTAGTAACCACATTCCCTTAATTTAAGGATCATTATGACAAACTTGCCTTCATCATAGTAACAATAAATGTACTGTAGCGACATTAAGTTCTATCCAGTTAAATGAGCAGCTAGCTCATAATTCTCAGAATTATGAAGACAGAACAGTAATTCAAACTAGGTCTTATGTTTAAAACCGAAAGACTGTATAGGTCAACTCCTCCATTTTTAGAGGATATTTCCTTGTAATCATCCACCACTCTTACATTCTGGTAATGTGCACTGGAAATTACATTCTGGAGATTACACCTCTTCCATGACCCCTGACTGAGTCTTGGCAGGGGTTTTGGTATGCATGTTACCTTTACAGCTGAGCTTTCTGTGGTCTCTTTTTCTTTGCACCTTGGCCAGTTGTGGGTCTCTGCGTTAACCACTGTTTACTGCAAATAGAAGCCTCTCAGGTAAGTGCTGAGAGATGTATCATAGAGACATCTAACTAGCACAGCCAGCAATTAGAGCAGTGGTCAGAGTGTTTTAAAACATAATGCACAGTACTGTAGAAATGGAAAGTCTCAAGTGAAAGCAAAGACATAGATTAAAAGGCATTGCAGGAAAAAATTAAATCAAACCATACCTGATATAGAAAACTGGATAGATTAAACATTTCTTGTAAAGCTCATGGGAGCAGAGAGTAGATATACTGCTAAATCTGAAATGAGGTGACATTGAAGGAAGAGGTGCATACTGGAATCAGTAGGACCCCCCCAAGAAGACTACCAAAATCAAGAAAAACAAAGTAGTATTTAAATTTTTAATTACAGTTACTTTTTGTGTGTGTGTGTGTGTGGGTGTCTGCATGTCATAGTACACGTGCGGTGGTCAGAGGGCAGCCTGAGAGAGTCAGTTCTCTCCTTCTACCAGGTGAGTCCCAGGTCTTGAACTCAGGTCAGCAGGCTTGACAGCAAGCATCTTTCCCTAGACAGCCATCTTGCCAGCCCCTAATAACGTTTTCTTTTGTTTTTAATAAAACGAAAACAACATAGTAAATGGGAATTTCTGAAGTCAAGTTGTACATACTTACCTTTGTTTCCACGTAACAACCATTTTTCTCCAACACTCTTATCAATGTCTTTGTCTCTCCAAAGTTAGAAAAGGGGTTGAAAAATACAGTCTGTGAATGGGTTATAGTGTTAAATAAGAATGGCTTTTAAAAAGAAAAGACAAGGAGGCAGGCCCTGTTTTCTGCCTTCTCCTAATTTAGTGTCTGTGAAACTAGCACACATCCATGGAGCTGAAGGAATTTGAAAAGTGAAGGGCTCCCTCCAGGTACCTGGAGTGACTACCCACTTGGGAGCGAGGATGCCCCTAGTGTATGCTTAGTTGGCTTCAGAATGTTTTTCCTCGAGGTTTCAGTGTGCAGAGATGGAAGACTCTTCTCTCCGTGCAAAGAATAGACACTTATTGTTATTATTCCTACCTCCATTGTTACGTGAATATTTATGATTATGTCACAATAAAATATGTCTTTGAACCTGAAATTAATGAAATTCTCCCATTTTATTGCTTTATGGAGTCCCAAGTTCCATAAATAAGTTTTATTTCTATTTACTTCCAAGGAATAAATTTGTATGCGTTTTGCTGTTAGCAACATTCCATTAGAAAATAGGAGAAAAAAATTATTTTAGAAGGATAAATATATGGCTTTATTTATGACACCAATATGCATTTATATCAGGGAAATACACAGTGTGTGTAAAATGCACTTGTAAATTCTGATTTTCTAAATGACAGCAACGAAGGGGAAGGGCAGATAAAATGTGGTTAAAATTCACAGTGCTGTTTTCCAATGCAAATCTCGAAATTTTACAAGGAGGTTTCTTTTAATTGGAAGCTTTATTTATCATCTCTATTACTTTGGAGTTAAGGGAATAACCGTGACTACTTAGGGAAGCAAAACAGATACTGAGTCAAACTCAGACAGAAAGCTGCTCAGAGAACAGTGGCGATTTAGAACTCTATTATCAGAATGTGGGTCCACAAAAGTCTGGGCTCCTTTTTCAACTCTGCTCTTCTATAATTTGTACTCTGTACTTTCTTTATGCATGCAATAGTGAGACATTGCACTGGCTGGTTTTCTCTCAGCTGGACACAAGCTTGAGTCATCAGAGAGGAAGGAGCCTCAGTTGAGAAAATGCTTCCATAAGATCCAGCTGTAAGTCATTTTCTTAATTAGTGATCAATGAAGGAGGGCCCAACCCAATATGGGTGGTGCCATTCCTGGGCTTGTGGGCTTGGGTTCTATAAGAAAGCAGACTGAGCAAGCCATATGAAGCAAGCCAGTAAGCAGCACCCCTCCATGGCCTTTTCATCAGATCCTGTCTCCCGGTTCCTGCCCTGCTTGAGTTCCTGTCCCGACGTCTATGGTGATAACAGCTATGTGAAAGTGTAAGACAAATAAACCATTCCCTCCCAACTTGATTTTTGGTCATGGTGTTTCTTTGCAGCAATAGAAACCCTAACTAAGACAGGTATCTCCAATACAAATGTACAAGTCCCCAAATAAGGTAACATTCCTTTAAGTTTTCAACAGTAATAGTCAGGGAAAAGTGAAGAACTGTCCTAATCATTCAAGGCCAGAACTCAACAACTCTTCTTTAAATAAATCTATTTTTTTCTCCTTATTTAGATGTCACTGCCATGTGGTGACAAAAAAAAAAATTCTCATAGACAAATTTTTACCGACTTCTGAAATTTCTCTCAATCTCCTCCCCAAAAAACCTACTTATACATAATCAGGTTTTAAGAATGCAGTTTAGCAAGATTTTCCCCTGCCTTCAAATCTGGTCGTTTTTGATACCTGGTCAGAGGTTTCTCCTCCTTTATATCTGTTGCTCAATACCCCGGGGGATGTCTGATAGCTCTGAGATATCTTCAGCAAGAATGCTGCTTGATCTGTTCAGCCAGTCTCTCTGCACTGATGGTCCCACCTAGTAATTTTCCACCATCTGATCCCTGCTCTGCTCCTTGTACATAATTCCCTACCATTCCATGACGTATTTGAGGATGAACTCAGTCTCTCTTTCTGTCCCCCGTGTGTTTCCCCCCAGTATATGCACTGTTAGTGTTTTGGTTGTTTTTTTTCTGAGCAAAGTGTTCCCTATTTTTTTTTTTAACAAATGCCATTGAATAGAATATTTTTCCTCCTTAGCAATGGTGTCACCTGTGACACTAGTACCATGCAACTAAAACATCTTGGGGATCTTAAGAAATGCCCCCAAGGAGCAGAATTGGTGGCCAGAAGCCTGGCCAGAATTGGGATGGTGGGGTGGAGGTCTGTGTGTGCAACAGCAACTCCTTCACTTAGACTGGATCTCAGAGCTCTGAGATGGACTCAGAGCCATTTTCATTACGAAGCCTACAAGAGCTAAGAGTCTATCTTCCAGTTCTGACTCACCGTGAGAGACTGAGGCAGCTGTCCTCAGGCTCTCGTGTTCTCTAAGGAAATTACTCCTGGAGTAAATAAAACATTTTGATCCTCAACTAGTTTGTAGCCTCATTTTCTTGGGTCAGCTCACTTGTGTTCCTTAAATATTATCGGCTAATACCTTAATAAGGGTCATTAGGTGACGGGATGGGGAGAGAATTTCCAAAACCTTTAGATTTTGCCCAAGACTGGATCACTAGGAGACTGACAAGGGTCTCTGTTCTGTCCCACCTGCAGTCCTTCGTTATCCATGTCAGTGCCTGCCCTGTGCATCCTGCAACAACCACCATGGATGAGATGTAGTAGTTCCCAAATCATATACACGCTTATTTTTACCAAGCCAGGACTTTCTGTTTTCCATAAAAGTCCTTCATTTATATTGCACCTCGAATATTTCTTGTTTTTATGGTTTTTTTTTTTTCTGTCTCTCAAATGAGGAGCTTTTCTTAATGCTACTGAAAATCTAAGTGGAGAACAGGACAGGAGAACAGCCTGCAGCCAGCAGCCATCTGTTGTACTGGCTACCCTACGCAAACCGTGGAAACTGTGCCTTTGCCTTTGTAAGGGTTTGTTTAAACTGTTGTGATTTCAAAATTACATAAATATTCAGAGTGGCTGTAGAAGCTGTGTGTTAAGCTGATAATTTCTTGTCCAATGTTCCTATTGCATGGCTTGAACGTAACATGATTGATTGATTGTTGTTCAAATGTAAACAACCAAGTGAGGGTCATCAAGCTTAGATTACATAATAATATTTATGTTCAATCTTCTATTTTGTAAAACGTACAGAAATATATTTTTGCAATTGGCACTGGAACTAGATTAAAACTAGAGCCCAAATTACTTTTACCATATAAATGAGCATTTTTTGTAACTTTTTTTTTTGTATTTTTGTATTTTTTTGTATTTTCCCTAACTTTTAATCAGATTTTGAGCCAAAGATCTCCTGTTTGTTTTCAAAATCCAAAACGGTTTCCCACACATTTTGTCATTCTTTCAAGACATTTTGTTCTAGTTTCAGAGATCCATAATTTCAGGTTATAGTAACAGTCATTAGGGAAAAAAAAAAAAAAAAGATGCTTACAACCACCAGCGAAAGCAATTATTCCAAACAGGACAGTATTTGCTTTTTCAAAAGTCAGTTTAGTAAACGCCGCAGCCCAGATATTTGTCTGTTTTCAAAATCAATGTGATGGGTGGAAGTTAACTTTGGGGTTGAAACTCTCCCCTGACTGGCATGTACCTCTTCAGTAGCATCTGCGGTGTGCTGAGCTTATCAGCTGCACTGAGCCAACTCCTCACTCTTCCATAAAAATGCCTGAGCTAGAAGCTCAGCAGAAAACCATCCAACAGTTGCTAAGAGAGTCTTCTCCAAAGAGACAGGCAAATACAAATCCCCCCTCTAATATTTATGCAGCTATTTGCCAAAGGAATTTCTGGGTCTTGTTTGTGAGTGGATGGTGCATAACCCTCGTAACCACAGTGGTTATGTGTGTTTGGAATTTCCGGTAGGAAGCTCTTGAGAATTTTAAAAGTCAGAAGCAGACTACTTTTATGAAATGAGTATTTAATACATAGGGGAAAGTAGCCACAGTTGGAAATAGCACACTGAAGTAAAAAGACAACCATGACATTAATCCGTTCTAAGAAGGTGTTTTTGTGGTTTTACAAAGTTGTTGTTGTTTTACAGACCTTAGTAAGATAAACACAGTGGTGGAATTCAGTGGTTTTAAATAAAGTCAGTCCCTGATAAATTGTGTTAGAATGACCTGGGGTGTTTCAAAACTGTTATCACTTTATTTATATATTTATTTGTTTATTTCTAAGGTGTGATCTTTAGGGCCTTAACTTAAAACTGTTGGATCCAAATTGCTGATTTGAATGGGTCGTCAATTTAAAAGTCATCCAAACAAATTCAGACACAGCTGAGTTAAGGACTGCATATGAGAAGTCATGGAACAACAAAAATGAACCTTTAGCAATTGTCTCAGCATAGCTGCAGAGTACAATTAACTCCAGAGACGAGAGATGGCAATCACATGACCCTTGCCTTAGGAAATTCAGCGGGAGGGGAAATAGATTTGGGTGACAGGTTGCAAGGGATGTGCGCTTCTCAAAGAGAAATGAATCTCGAACATTCTGCAGAATCCAGATAGACTTGTTCACACGGTGAGGTGAAGCGCGGATGGAATATTAAGAGCAGGCGACGGGTCATAGAGGAAGAACAATATGTAGGCAAAGGCACGGGCTTGAAACGGCATGTTGCTTGTTAGAATCTCTTAAAAATGTTCTCTGTGCTTCCCTCTTAGAGTTTTATTTCCCTTCAGGGGATCTTTGGCAGATGTCCTTTGAGCTGAGAGCAAAGGGTCAAAGGGCATGACCCTTGCCCTCTTGCCTAGTCCTTGCGGTCTCTAACGCAGCTGTTGGAGATGCTTATCAGCCTTCAAAAGGCGCCTGCAGGGAATCCCTGCTGGGTGCCTACTGGCACGTAGAGGCCTCTTTTCTTAAGGAAGTTTCTCCTGGAGCTCCTCTAAGCACCAAGTGTTTAGTCCAGGCCAGTGTATAAAACGCTTTTGTAAGCACCATTCCATCTGATCCTCACAAGGACCCTGAGATATAGGTATTGTTTCTTTACCCTTTTTTTAAGGGATTAAGTCACTCGCTTAAGAGGATGGGCAGTTAATAACCTGTGGGGCCAGAGCTCAAGCCTACCTCTTTGACTCATAATCCTTGATCTTTGCTCTACATTTAGAGACTTTCCCCGCTTCTGAGTAAAAGGATGAAATGGAAATTCTCAGTTTATAAGGCTAAAAGCTATCCCTTTAGCAGTTATAGCTTCACTTTGTAATGTTCACATTTCTTTGAAAGATTTTTTTAACAAAGCATATGGGAATGATGGTTTTTTTTAAAAAAAACACACAATAAATATTTGTTGGAAAAGGAGCAAATACGTTTCCTACTTGGAGATTCTTTAGAAATTTGGTTCACAGTTACTTTATTTCTCTGAGTTTGCAGAATCACGCTGCCATGCCTTTTGTTAAAGAACGCATTATAAATAAAGTTTCACACGTGCGAAGCACTAAATCCTAACTCACACAGAAGTAAGAAACTGGCCTGAGATGCTAATCTGAAATGGGGAACACATGATATGAGACACAGAAAAGCCTGGGAGGAAAAGAATGACATTTGGGGATTTCCCCTTCTTAATTCCGTTTCAGTTTTCTTTACACTACACCTGCGATTTTCATACTTTTGGAAATGGTTGTTGTTACGAAGCATAAGACATGGACCAGCCTCTTTCTCTTAGCTTCATGTCATCTGCTGATGAACAGTCAGTCACTCTGTTTCTCAGCAGATGAATAGATGTAGAAAATGTGTTTAATGTTAGAGGTCAGATTCTCTTGAAAAACTGTATGCAGCCAGGTCCATCCTTTAACTAACACACACAATGCCTAATACATAAAGAGAAACAGATCCAGTGTCCTCAGAAGAGAGCAGGAGAGCGAAAGTCTGCTTTCATCCTTTGGGACAACATTAGATGTGTCCACCAAGGGGTCTACCCCTAAGATAATAAACCCGTTGAGCCTTCCAGTTTTATTCTCTATCACAGAATAAAACAATGATGCTTTGAGTGTAGTATATGTGCATCTTACTTTGGTTTGGAGCACTAAAGACTGGAGAAAGATACATCCAAAAATTCCTCTGAAGTAGGCAAACCTACATGAGACTGGTGAAATTTCTTTTTATTTTTCTTTGGAAAATGTTGCTGTGAACATAATTTCATGAAAGAATAAATGTTCTGTCACTTTTAGGATTTAAAGAATGGGATGAATAACTTTAAAACATACTGAAAATTACATTATATCTCTTTGATTTGTGGCTTAGCACCAACATCCATCATTGTGTTAGGAGATAGAAAGAGCCCCTGGATCATCAATCCATCTTCCCACACTTGTCAGGGCGCCTGTCCTCAGATAAACATAATCTGTTTCCATTATTTATTTTTCTGAAAAGGATTGAGTAAATTGAAGTATACATGCTTTTATTTTAGGCATGGTCTTTACAGGGCTGAGTGGCTCTAGAGCCTGTTCTTTTGCTTAAAGCTTGGCCAAGTGTAGAGAAAATAAATTACATATATATTTATACTGCATAATAACCTTTAGGTGTTCTTGCCTTCTGCAAAACTAGAGGATCATAAGCCCTTTTGTATTTTTGTAAGTCCCAAACGAAGTATTTATAAACATTTGTAAAAACTTTGTACCTTTCAAAGTCCTCATTGAATTAAGGAAATAAGTGTGTGTGTATTTTATTAAGTAGGGTTTTAAATGCTTCATTCTCCTACCTATGAGTAATAGCTAGAAAATTTGAAAGGACTTTTAATCAAGATGGAACCTGCTGTTGTTATCTCTACCTCAGCTCTGAACAATTTTAGTTTGACTTTCATACAGATACTTCTTTTGTATTCAGTCACATTCTTCATTCATTTTGTGATATTTATGCCAATTTTGATCTTTGAGGCATCTGCATGTGATTTGAGCCAATTTTAAACATCTTTCTGTCTCTTTCTTGTGGATGTGCATGTGTGGTGTACATGCATGTTTAAATGTATGTGTTGTGTGCGTCAGGGGGGTAATATAAACAAGGGTTAATGTGTGTGGAGGCCTGTAGTTGATGCAATTTGGATGACTCTCCATCTTATTCATCAGGACACAATTTCTTAGTTTATCCCAGAGCTCACCAACATGGCTAGCCTATCTAGACGCATGCCCACAGGACCACCAGTCTCCATCTTTTAAGAGCTGACATTACAGGCAGACCACCACACCCAGAAAACATTCATGAGTCCTGAGGATCTGAACTTTGGCCTTTGGGCTTTATTGCATTTATCCCAAGAGCTATCTCCCAAGTCCAAATTAAACATTAAAAAACAAAAACAAACAAACAAACAAACAAAAAAACTACTGCTTTACTCCAAATACTTCTGTGTCCTAGATTTAATGAGTGCTCATTTGGTTTGCTCCATAATTATTCCATTTTGAAGACATCAAACTTACTTCTGTTCCATACTGACTTGAAAAGCCTTTATACATATATAAGAAATCATAGAGGTGTCTGCACACAATGTAAAAGTATTAGGGTATTTGTGTGTATATGTGTGTGTGTGTGTGTGTGTGTGTGTGTGTGTGCGTGTTTGTGTGTTGTGCTTTGAAAGTGACCTATTTAGATAGATTGGAGGGTGTAGGGTACAACAGTAAGGAACATAACAGATATTTGGAAACAAATAATTACTGTGAACAAGACTAATTTTATGAGAAAAATTACCACATCGAGAACACATAGGATTTTAGTACATCATGAAAGAAAGAACATCCACACTTTCATATATGTGTGGTCAAAATGCCTTTGAGCACAAAATTGTATTGTCCAGTGTGGTTCTCCTACAGGATTAGAGGGCCTGCATTAGCTTTCGCTGACCCTTTTCTCTTTGCTGCTCACTTTGGAGGTGGGAGTTCTCGCCCATATGAAGGGAGTTGTGAGTAAATACGAGCATGTGGGTTTCTGTTTCAAGGAATCAAATGGGGTTGATATGCTTTCCTGGTTCTTATGTGCACTCCATCAGATTCTGAAATACTCAGAGAATCTAAAATTCCAAACATTGTGTAACTTTCAAAGTTTAGGTTTCTCAGAAGACCCTTCTCAGAAGAAGGTAGAGAGAGGAAATGACTCAACAGCACTGAAGAAAAGAATAGTGCAAACTGGAACTTACGCATTCTATTTTCAGCCAAGGAAGTCTCCTCGTGGGGCTGTTTCCGTGGGTAACAGAAAGCAAGGTTCATCTCCTTTGAAACCTCTGTAATTGTGACAGAATATGGACTGTGGGTCATGCATGGCGCTCCATAAAAATACTTCACTTTTCATACAATCAGACATTCTGGGTTTTGGTAAAAGGATTTGCCTCTGAGGGTAAACTTCATTCCTAAGGCATCATGGCTTTCTAAAAACAAGTCCTGTGACTGCTGATTCTCACTGCAGTAACGGCCATTGCTTTCTCTTGTTATCTCAGCTGCTAACTATATTGTCCAATCTGTGGGCTTTAACAAATGCTTAATGGCACATCTTCAGCATGAAATTGTTATACAGTATTGATAGAGTCTGGGGGTCTTGATTGTATTTTTTTCTTTCTTTCTTTTTTTTTTTTTTTCTTCTGCCAGTTAAGGAATTAAAAGGCAAGAGAAATGAGGAGCACGACAGGTAGCTGAGGCGAAATCTTGAACACCACAGATAGTGGCAGACAGAATCAACAGTTGAGGACAGGCATTTCTTGGAGTAAGGGAACACAGGCACACAGCAAACACAGGGAAAAAGAACCCTCCACAGGCAGAGGGAACCCTGGAAAACTGAAAATTCTTGTTTTTTTTTTTTTTGTTTGTTTGTTTTGTTTTTTTGGTCTCAGAAGAGTTTTCCTCTACTAATTTAGGGTTGGTTGGTCTGAAGAAAGCTGGAGACGTTGATTGGCCCACAACTGTTGTGTAAGGAGACCTGACCAGGACATGTTAAGCCAGACAATCAGCAGGTAGGAAACAGAACAGAACAAACCAGAACAACAAAACAAAACCTATGAGGCCTTTGTTTTAGCTGCCAGGCTTTTATTTCACATCAGACGGGTAAGGAAGAAGCTGGGCCACATTGGAAGTTCGCCACCTTTATCACCTAGCCATGGCCTCCCTCCTTACCTGTCTGTCCGTCCATCTGTCTACATCCTAGTCTGTCAGTATCACTCTCAACATCCTGTACACTCGGTCTGTCTCCCCCTCCATCTCTGGCCACCAGTGCTTCTTCTTTCTCCACGGTTTTGCATTTTCCACAATGTTGTGCAGCAGGAGCTATCTTGTGGACAGCCTTTTCAGAACAGGCATATTTTAAAGTTTTATTGGTTTATTTTGCTGTGCTGGGGTTGGAACCCAGTACGTGAATATGTGAGGGTCCTAGTGTGGTGGTCTAGAACTGCAGCCCCAATCATCCATTTTATCATCCATTGATAAACTATTCAACCTCCAAATCAATCCATTGACAAACTATTCAATTCTAAATTAAAGAGTTGATTCATAATTTCATTGCCATTTTCAAGACTAAAACATCAGTATCAATCGTTTCTTGAAGCTATGGAGACAGTGCTCTTCCTGTAGCGGCTACCTCTAATTTCAGGGGAAGTTCTTGGAAGAGACAAACTGTTGTATTGATTCCATGTTCAGGTAGTTTCCCTGCCTGCAGCTGCTGTTTTCCTGGATGTGTCTACCTGCTGAGAAAAGAGACAAGTAAAGTTAACCCGTTTGAAAATGTAAGTAAAATTCAGTTTTTCTGTTCACATCTAGCAAGAATAGAATGTTTATATCCTGCCAGGGGCATAACTCTTTGCATGCTTCCTTCCTGACTGGAATTTAGAGGACTAAGATATTTCAAACCAGAGTGCTTAATTTTAGTTACTTATTTTAGGTAAGTTTTCCTGCTCTTTTTCCAAACTTAGTATTGAAAAGTTTGTGTTTATGAACACACTGGCTGTTTTGAAAGGAGGTGACAGAGAGATATGCTTTTATTTTGTCAGATGGAACTCCTGGGGACCTTGTTAGGCTGTGGTTACCTCTCTCTAACTACATGGATGGCGTTACAATCACGTAATGCGAAGTCTTAAAATCTCATAGCGAGAAATCCATTTTGCTTGGAGCTGTCTACCACGTTACCATGTCACAATTTGTAAACATCATTATAGTGAAAACTGCTTGAGAAGTCCTAGGGAACTGTGGAAAGAAACAGTTATATGTATGAGGTTTGCTAGCTGTCAGTTCCCAAGTGTTAAATATGGCAGCCTGAGGCAAGACAGTGGAATTATTTAAAGAGAGGATATATGCTGAATGAATGAGAATATTAATTTTAATGTCATTTTCTGGAGCCAAACTCTGTTCTTTTATCACAAAAAGACCTTCAGCTCTATTATAAGAGTTATGCTATTTATGCTTTTGAATTTGTATTAAAATTTCCGAAACTCATTCTTTTTATCAATGGAACACTATTGTTTTTGAGAATATAATTCGTTGCTGTTGGAGATCAGGAAGTCACAAAGCCAGGGAACATTGTTAGGTGAAAGGATGTGGTTTAGGAAACATGTCAATCACAGTAACGACTGAGAGATCACTTGGTCATCACTTCCCATCTGGAGAAGAGCAGATGGCAGCATTGAAGAAAACTGCTCAGAGTGAGAGAAAGGGAAAGAGAGAAGAGATACATGCGTGTTCATACAATGTGCTTAGAATTAAAATATCAGCCTAACAGTATTTATCATCTAGTGACCAGTTGATCCTAAAATGGAGATTTCAACAATAGAAAATATAAGTAATACACACAAAAATGTATTATAGCTTGAAATAAGTCCTGCTAGTTATATGGTAGATTAATTGAAAAATCATAGAAGGAAGAGAAAATTAAACACACCAAAATGTATGTCTGGATGAAAGATAATTTGCTGAAATATGGTCAAAAGATTAGGTATGTGGAAGAATAACCTAATAAAACTTGTTTTTTAAAAGATTTATTTATTTTATTTATGAGTGCTCTATGTGTGTTCTAAAAAACCCTCAAAATATGAGTTATATTTATAAGAATCATTACTTATAGCAAATCCTGGACTCTCTCATGTTTAAACAACATACATTGAGGTAAGTGATGAGACACATGTGCCCTCGAGGGCATGGGGAGGGGATGGTGGAACTGAGTGAGAGTTAGAAGGAATTGTTGGGCTTCTGTGAGCAGGTGAGCATGAGAGGGAAGCAGCAGAGAAGGTGGTTGATTGCCTGTGAGATGTGAAGTCACAACCGTTATGATGGTTAGAGGTTGGTATGCCCCACGGAATAAATATTCCATGGCAGGAAATGACTAAAAACTGCCTTGTTGCAACCTAGGGAATTTTCAGTCAAACTTCTACTACTCAGCTCAGAGGCTTTATTTTCATCATGGTTGAGAAGAAGGGCCCTTTCTCCAGGTTTGGGATATTCCCTGAGGTTGGTATTTTAAAGGAACAGTATGACATAAGACAGGAAACAGCAAGTAACTTGAGGCACAGCAGAAGAGGTTATAAGGATTCAGGAATCTGCTCTCATCCTCAGTCCCAAGAATATAGATAGACATACCGTCTTTAGAAAAAGCTTTAAATTTCTATACTTTCTTACAGTAGGTAGTTGAATAAAATATTATCTGGATTTTAAGAAACGAAGAGACCAGGTGACCTTGTAGACATACAATGAAACATGATTTCTTTCATGATAGCATGTGAAACTTCAGAAGAGACTGCCTTGTCCAAGCTTTTAAGGGATTTTATGTTTTATATTAATATCTACAAGTTCTTTCTATGCATAGATACTAATCCTTGGTTAGTTGTCTAAGTAGCAATATTTTCTTATTTTATCATCATTATTCCTTTTATAGCATCTTTTGATGATCAGAAGCTTGAAATTTTAAGGACTGAGTTTGTCAATAAATTTCTTTCCTGATCCTTTGGTATTTTAAGAAATCTTTCCAACTCTGAAGTCCTAAAGATGTGTAGTCTCTGAAAAGTAACATGTTTTATTTTTTAATTCATCCAGATGCTTCCTGTGTAAGACAGATATAGGGAAGTAATTGCCTTTCGTTTTATTGGGTTTGTAAGAACAGTGCTGCTAATGGCTTTCTTAGTGAGGAATTTGCTTCAGCTGCTCGTGCTTTGACACAGTCATTGACTGTGCTATTTGTCTCTGTTTTCTTTTGTTGGTGTCCTTTCTCAGGCCAAGGACAATTTTTCTTCTTCTTCCTCTCTCTTTCTTTCTTTCTTTCTTTCTTTCTTTCTTTCTTTCTTTCTTTCTTTCTTTCTTTCTTTCTTTCTTTCGTTACTTTCTTATCGGCTTTGTATTTCTTATGACTTAATATTAAAGTTTCTCAAGTCTCCCTTTTGTATATAACATAATTTTCCTTAAAAAAAAAAAACAAACTCTAGTAGTGTTGTGAATTGTTGGTAATTCTTTCTATTATTAATTTAGACACACATTTCTGGAATAATTTAAGCTCAGTCATGATATGTTACTTCACTTAAACAGTGTTGTCCTTAATTTTTTGATTGGTAACTAATCCTTTCCTAGGTGCAGTGGTTTGAGAGCCTGTGAAGTGCATGGAGTTCCTCTTCCTTTTGGAATGTTTGTGTTAAATGGGGATTGTCCCAGTGCTCTCCAGCAGTGTTACCTTTATTGATGGATCCTTAGAGGCTATGGGATTTTACACTCCTACAAGCTCTGAGTTTTGGCATTTATATTCTTATAGGATTTAGCTATTTTTTCTGCATTTTCAAATTATTTGACATTAATGACACCTCCAGCAATTTGTTAACTTCTCTTTAGTGTTGTTTTTTAGTTTTGCTTTAAAATACATTCTATTGATTCTGTGAGAATTTCATGTATGTGTACAAATGGATTTCAAACATCCCCACCCCCTGGGCTATCTCAGACCCCACCCCCTGGGTTACCTCAGACCCCACCCTTTGGCTATCTCAGACCCCACTCCCTGGGCTAGTTCAGACCCAACCCCTTGGACTATCTCAAAATATCCCCTGGGCTATTTCAGACCTGGGCTACCCTTTCAAGCAAGCTTCATGCCCCACCCTTTTTTTTTTTTTTTTTTTAGTTTTAAGCACACTGAGTTCAATTAGTACTGCCATTATAAGAGCCTTCTATTGGAGTATGTAAAAAACACTTTAGTCTCTAAAATATTTGTAACTATGTCCCTTTTTTCTCTCCATCTCTTTATTAATCTGATCAACTTTTTTGTATTAAAAATCTATTAAGAGATTCAGTTTTTACTTTCTTTATTCTTTAATGAAGTGTTTCTGTTTCTATTAGATTATGGTGTTATCTTTGATGTATCTTCCCTTGTAACTCCTTTTGTATAACATTCTATTCTTTTTCCAATTTTTTAGAACTTCACAGGACAAGTCGTCATATTGAGCGTTCTATTTCTCATGTGTAGACACGAGAGAATACACTTTCTAGTCCAAGACCCACAGCAGCTTCTCCAGCTTTACCACCCTGCAGCTGTGTGCTTCAGGGTTTCAGTCAGACAGAACTCACTTCCAGGTGTTTTTGCAACATAGTACTTCTTTTGGACGCTGCTTGGCTCTTATATTTCTGGAAATTGTCCTATTTGTTTTATCTGTAAGCATAACAAAATTTAAAAGTAACCAAATGTTTTCTTTCCTTTTGAAAAGTCTTTGAATACTTGGAGTACGTTTTCTTTCAAATGTACACACTGCTAATGTCTGACATTTTGTTACATTGTTAAAGCTACAAATTTATTATTATATTATACAGTCAATATTCTTTAGAATTGATAAAAGTTCAACCATATCTTTGCTCATAACTTCTTCCTGCACCCAAATCTTTACTATGGGATTGTTTTGTTTTACCCCGAATATAAACAAAAACAAAACTCTTTTGTTATTGAGTCTAAGTTTTCATATCTCATTGGGAAAGACATCCATTTTTACTTCTCTTACTCAAAAAGAAAGTAGAACTTAACAGGACAGCATCCGGGCTGAAGGAAAACAGAAATGAGTTTTCATTTAACTGGGATAAAGGTTCCATTTGGGATAATAAAGAGGTGTAGCAATGGATACTGATGATTAGTGTATGGCTTCGTGAATTTCATTGCCACTGAATTACACACTTGAAAATGATTGGAATGTTGAATTTTATTCTACTATATTCTAACATGTACATACATGTGCATGTATATACATACATTCTATCACTGGTCCTATTACCTACTTCTTGCTCACAAAGTGATCTCAGGCAAGTCGGTTAACCTTGTTCTGTTTGTTTTTACTCTATGAAATGGAGTTGATCACTTATCTTATCAAGCTTCAATGAGGACTGGATGGATGAGTACACGCCAAACTCTTGACATGGTGCCTGTCTAGATCCATCATACAACAAACACTAGCAAAGATTATTTTTCCTCATATAGATCACTATCCCATAATAAGAATTGAGGACATATGTCTAGAAGGGCTGTGTAACTCCTGGTTTAAATACAGTATTTTACCCGAACATCTATGTTTCTCCCTTGCAATTATGGCTGTGCAACCAATGATTTTCCCAACTTAATCTTAAGTTCTACACAGAACTTTCTCTAATGTATCCAGCTATACTAGAATTCAGTGTTTTCTCTCCCTATATTTGACTTCTTAGTTGCTGGCTTTATTCAGACCTATTATTTACAAATCATGTTTCAGTCTTTCATAAATTAGTGCTTAAGGTTGTTTATGAAATTCAAATCTTCACACACAAGGGTAAGTCACACCATTTCATGTGTGTGTTCTAGTATTTCAGTACTTGTCAGAAAGCAAATAAATCTTTGGCTGCCATTCAATTCTGCTAATAGCCTGAAGGTGCTCTTGAGTGTAGTTGGCTGCTTTACGAATTTGTTTATGGTTTCAAGCAAAGGTGTGAATTTTCCCTGGATTTTTGGTGCCCAATTTGTTTCTATTCTTTTTAATCTTTAAAATTATTTCCTTGTTTTGATAAATGTTTAGACAAATCATTTATCGCTTTAGATTGTTATAATGTTAGTTCTAAATAACCCCCTAGAAAAACATGTTTTGAGCACCTGTTTCCTTGTTAGGGGCACTGTTTTGGGGAGCTGTGGATGTTTTGGGAGGTGAGGCCAAGCTGGCAGAAAGAGGTCATTGAGAGACAGACGGGTATAGCCCAGCCAGCAGTTCTGAACTTAATGTCTTTGCTTCCTTCTCTGCCATAATGTAAACCAATGGCCACATATTCCCATTCCCATAAACTGAGCTGCCCTGCAGTGCCTTCTCTGCCACAGTGCACTGAGATCCTCTTAAACTATGAGTCAAAATAAATGTGTCTTCTCTTAGGGGAGGGAGGGGAGGCTGGGGTTGGGATGTACTGTTCAAGAGAAGAAAAAAAAATTAAAATTCAAAAAAAAAAATGTGTCTTCCCTTAAGTGATTTCTATCAGGTAATTTTTGTTACAATAGCACAAAAGTTTTGCTGTAACAAAACAAATGCATAGATTATGAAGAAAAAAGATAAATTGTATAAACCAAACATATTTAGTTTCCTTATCTGAAGATTTTGTTGTGCATTTAGCGTGTAGAGGTTAACTATATATATGTTGACTATAAGTAGATAATTTTTGCAGATTCATGTAATATAAACTAATTAACGTTGTTTCTCCACTCTTCAAAAAAAGAATTAAATTATAATAATTTAAATTATTAACATTATTTACCAAGCAATACAAGTATATATATTTTTAATATATGGAGAATGTTTAAATCACATATATACATCTGTAGACTTGCAATACCTTATCATGAGTGTTGTGTAGTGATTTCCTCCAAACTGAAACATTGTTTCCTGGAAGAGGAGGGAGGAAACTCATAAGGCTTAGGAAACAAAGCTGAGAAGGCCCAGGAAGTTCCTGACACTTAGCAGGTGCAGAAGCTGCCAAAGAAGAACTATAGGAAAGGGTAGAAAAAAAATAAACAATTAGGGAGCAAGAGGAGACTCTTCCATGTAGTTGCCTGCTAGTTGAACAGGATGTTATCACCCAGCTGGGACAACCTTGTAACGTTGTAACTGATATTCAATTACTGATGTTCCTGGAACAAATACTTCAGCCTTGCTTCTGCAAGTCATCTTGATATACTCTCTATTTCACTAAGCTAGACTTGGGTGAAGTAATGCTTTTGCTTTGTCTGTGGTGTCTTGTCTGGAGTCAATGCATGCTTGTTCTAGTCTCCTCTTCAAGTTCCTCCTGACTTCAGGAGAAGTCACACAGCAGTGAGCTTTACAGGATAGTTTGCTTTGGGAAAATGTAAAGCTCTATCCTTTTGTAATGTGTAAAGCTGTTGCTGAACCAGGAAGTGCTGTAATCGATGAATTGAAATCAAGACTCATCAACAGGAAAAAACATGTGGTTTTGAGCAACTATGGGATATTACAGCTCAGCAGCATTCCACATGGAGGGCTGGCCAGAGGCAACAGCCCCTTTTACAGAGATGGATGGCGTCTACTCCGGAAGTTCATCTAGCGATATTTTAGCAAGCTGGAACAAAAGTTTCTTTTTGTAATGACAATGAAAGAAGCCTTCCAAAAAGTTAGAAATGAGATATATCTAATTTCAGCTTTTTCTTTTCTAATAGTGCAACATACCGTCAAAATTCAGCCTCTGTATCATTTGCTACACGGATACAAAGGATGTTTGAAATCCAGTCTTTCAGTTCTACAAACAGAACAGGTTCTATTGCTGCACAGTTTTCAAACCAAGTAAGACTCTGCCATAAAAACTCATTGATGTCTACCATTTACCACCAGCTTCATTCATGTAATGTCTTAAGGACAAATTGTCATCAGTCTTCATTTCTAGGATCAATTTTAAACTAATTATTTATTGTTTTTAATTTGCTTAGTAGTCTTTGGGATTGGGAAGAATATTCTTGAACTATGTATTCTAAAACATCAATTATTGAATACTAAGCATCCAGGTTGCTGAACTCTAGGGCTGCATGGAATCTTGCTTTGCATCTTTATTACATTGTTTTACCTTTTAGTGCGATGTGTTAAATAATGCAGTCAGAGAGACTACATCTGGCTTTAAAAATCACCTTAAATTCATGATGCAGAGACAGTTTATTATTTCCAATAGCCCACAAGACTATGTGCACTCTTGAAAATGGAGAAATCTAGGCTAATAGCTTGCTCACTCTGGGGTTTTTCAGAATGGTTTGTCTTTTGTTGTTTAGAAGTACCCTATCCGCCTAATAGCTATTGTGTCCTATATATCTATCTTTGTATCATCTCACTACCTTTGTCTCTTCTTCCTTATCAATCATGTATCATATAATCTTTTTATCACTTATCTTCCATCTGCCTATCTTATCTACCTATTAATTCCGATAGTTTTTATACTTTTCATCCCATGAGATGTGGTTTGATTTCTCTCCTAATTTAGGAACATTCTCAGATGCTAATTTAGATAATAGTTGTCTGAATTCTTTATATTACCATAATCTGGAGATTATTTGATTTTCTGTATATTGAGCTACCATATTTTTCTTGACCTTTAAATTACCTTTGTTTTCTTTATTCTTATCTTTCTGTGATCCTCCCTTAATTGCTTCTTTGTTGCTGTTTTGAAATAGCTTGGCAAAGCAATGCCTGAGAGAAAGAGTTTATTCTGCTTTAGAGTTTTGTAGAGACACAGTCAATCATAATGAGGAAGACATGACTGCAGGCAGCATACAGTAGCAGGAACAGGAGACTGGCTGTTGGAATTGCAGCCACACCCAAAAGCAGAGTGTGACTAGATGTAGATTTGGCTGGACATTATATTAAAAAAAAACTCCACCCAAACTGGGCATGTTGGCACACACCAACATTTCCAGCAGTCGAGAGTGGAGAAAGGAGAAGCATGGAAAGTTTGAGGCCAGCCTGGGCTGCGTATGCCTATCTCAAACAGTATTGTCTTATTGTCTTAGTAACTGTTTTGTTGCTGTGAGGAGACACTATGACCAAGGTAAATCTTATGAAAGAAAGTATTTATTGGGGATTGCTTATAATTTCAGAGGGTTAGTTCATAATCATTATAGCAGGGAGCATGTCGGCATGGCAGGCAGATGCTGGAGAAGTAGCTGAGAGCTATACCCTGATCTGTAGGCAGATAGATAGATAGATAGATAGATAGATAGATAGATAGATAGATAGATAGATGATAGATAGATGATAGATAGATAGATAGATAGATGATAGATAGATGATAGATAGATAGATAGATAGATAGATAGATAGATAGATAGATAGAAGGTCCAAACCCACTCCCACTGACATACTTCTTCCAATAAGGCCACACCTCCTAATTTTTCTAATCCTATCAAAGAGTCCTACTTCCTGCAAAGAGTCCCACTTCCTGGTGACTAAGCATTCAAATATATAACCCCAGGGGGACCATTATTCACACCACCACAAGTACCTATCAAAACACAAGACAAACAGTCATCTAAGGCATTGGTGCACTTGGAATTTTTCAAAGGATGTACTTTGTGTTTTATTGCCTACCAAGACTCATGGAGAAGCTGAGTTTCTCTGTTACCTTATTAAATTAGAAAGGACAGCTTCTCTCCTAGTCTACTTTTTTTTCCTGTTAGTGAAACACAGAGGTCTTGGATTTGTGCAAGGAATTTTTTAGTTCTAACTTTACTGTATGGACACAAGACCTCATTTCTTGCCCTTTTTGCATTTAAGCCTGTGCGTTTAGTATATGAAAAGTGTTCCCATCAATAGGCAGAGATGGCACAGCTGCTTGTCCCTAGTCACACGCTGTTTAGTTTAAGGCATCTGTGTACTTCCCCTTTTTGGCTCCACATTACAGATTCAGGTAAACTTTATGTAGCACTTGAGGTGTTTGCATCTGGGTGATTTTTAGTTCATTATATCCTACCACCTTGACAGCATATGTCATAAAGCTATTAATGGCTGCTTCTTCCAACAGCCAGATGAAGCTTTAAAATTACCCCTTCTTAGGCCAAAGACCATTTTTATCCTTGGCTCCTTTCTGAAGTAAGAATAGATGCAACGACACTTTGTTGAACCCTTACTATCTGTGCAGAGTTTTAATTATATGATGTTACTTAACCATCACAAAAAGGAACTCAGAATTTCTGACTGTATACGCATTTTGTAAGTCAAGAAACTAGGACTCAGAGAGATTAAGTTACTTGCCCAAGGTCTCATAAAAAAGGAGACACAAAAATGGCATTGCCAAGCTAGCAGCAGAGGTCTGTCTGGTGAGAGACCCTTCACTTTTAAACACTTTATTACACAGGCCACACAGATAGCCACTTTCAAGACACCATATTTAATGTCTATTACTTGGTATTCTTATTTTTAAAGGCCATTAAGCCTTCTCTATATATTTTTAGAATACATATATTAGTTTACTCAAATAAATCTTCCCATTTAGAATGTATTTTATGATTTAAGAATTTTCTCCTCAATAATTTTTTCCTAGCCAAATAATAAAAAAATTAATGCATGCTTATTATTAATGGTGATTCACCCAGTACTTCATAAATATGTCATTTCACTAGCCTGCATCATAAGACAATGACGACAGTGATTTGTTGACTTTCCTGTCTGCAGAATAAAGCCTCTGATGTACAGCCAGTCACTCAAATATGTCCCCCTGACTGCTCACTCTCCAAAACGCCATTTGGGGCTTTTACAACAGGAAATGAGGTAGAAGGTATCTCTCCATTGTGCCACTCTTAGAACATAGCGACCAGTTGTGCTGGGATGAACTTCTGAAATAGATTGCAGGAGATAAGGATTCAGGTTGGAAAGAGAAGAAGCGAGTATTGAACACAGGTGAACGTGTCTAGGAGACAGTTTTTGTTCTGGTGAAATGCAGAGCTTTGCATCCTGTCTCCTCAATTGCAGTGGTTTTCCAGACAGTAGGGACTGAGTGCATAATGTACTGTTATGTGCCTGCTCTCTGCACAGCGTCGGCATCTTTGAGGCATTTAATTACATTTCGCCTCTGTGTATTTCCACAACACTGCTTTTACTAAGTTAAATCATTTTACATTACATACTTTAGCTTTTATTGTGTCCCACTGAATCTTTCTCCTTAATTTTCTTCTCACCTTGAACTCTTAAGTTTTTACAAAGCAGAGAAACCTACTTTGATTTATTATTGTGAATGGCATTTGGTGCTAAATACATACTTGAATAAGTGAATAGATTTATTCTGCTGCTGATCAAATTTCTGATTCAATAAGAAGTTACACTATGAGTCCAGATACGGAAGAAAGCCAGATGGTTATGGTGAACGGATAGATATCAAGAAGGGAGCTCATTCTGTTTGGAGGCCAGAAGGAGGGTGTGGTGGTTTAGCCATCTTCCTGAAACAAGCTTCTTTGACATTATTCCTTACTCTTTAGCTTGGGAATGAACTGGAGTAGGCTCACTTATTTCTGCCTTCATTATACTTTCATGTTCTGCATACTCCAATTCAGTGCACATTTTTCACAAGGTTAAAAGGTTGTTTAGAATCGTACAGAATGTTCTTGCATTGCTGTGGACAGAATGTATAACTTCCACTACCATTTACCAGAGTTTATATGCATTTTATCCCATGTAAACAAAATGCTCGAGATTCACAGTTCTTACAGAACCTCATTTATCATGAATACTTTCAGCGTTTAAATGATACAGAAATGTGCATGCTTTCAAGCTATATTAGATGCTTAAAAATGCCAAGAAAGGTACACTTTATGTCATCTGCCACCTGCTAATACCTATAAAACCATTCCTGCCTGAGATATCGAATTGTTTTCCATTATATTAATATTGCATGAATAAAACCCCAAGCCTTTTAAAGCACAAGTTTCCTAGAGTGTTGATTGGCCTGAAGCTGGATAAATCCAGACAAATATTTATGGTGCCAAGTGCTGTGTACATAAATATTCTTGCTTGAAAATGTTTCCAGTGTACTGTTAAACTGCCAAGGTGACATAATTTAACAAGTAAAGCAGCTAGCAGAGAGCCAGTGGTCACTGGATTTGAATTCTTTTTCTATTCCCACTTTAATACGCAATTCTGATCCACCTGCATCTTCCTAGCCTAACTCCTACTTTGTGAAATGGGGGAAACTGACTCTAGAGTCATTAGGGCAAAAGGCTGGGTCCATGACTTGAGAAACTTTTTAAATGTAAACTACTAAGTGATAAAACTTTACAACTTCCATAACAAAATACTACAAACTGAATAGTGTTAAACAAGAACCATTTCTCATAGACTGGTAGCAGAGAAAGTAAGTCATGAACAAGACACTGGCAAATTCAGTTTCTATGACATACCACTCAGAATGCCAATAATTTGAGAGTGAACAGGGAAGGATGCGTGGGAAGGGTTGGAGGGAGAAGAGGGAGAGGGGAAAGCATGTAATCATGTTGTAATTTCCAAAATTCAAACATTTAAAAATTCAATTTCTAGGGAGAGCCTGCTTTCTGAGGTTCACAGATATGTGTTTTTGCCAAGATGGATGGAGTGAGGCGTCTATCACTCCTCTTCCAACTTCAATCATGAAAGCTTCAATCTTATGATTGAAGTGGCCCCACCACCCAATACGTCACCCTAGTGCTATGGGAACTCTTTCCTTAGAGAGCTAAACTGATGTCTACCCCTTCTTTATAGAGCATCAATGACAAGCCGAAGTATGACTCCACAATGTCCAACATGGAGAACCAATGTTTCTCAGGAATACCTACAGAAAGCATGAGTGACAGGTTCTTACAGGAATGCTGATGACCCCAAAGCAGCTATACTGTTGGAAAGTCTTACTTTATCATGATGGCAGCTTCTCCAAATCTGGAGTTCCCCTTATGGACCTTGCACAGTTTATACACTCTAGAACCCCCAAAGACATGAGGGATATGCAGTTAAGGGATAGTTGCAGCTAGTTGTGAGATGCAAGAGGGAGTGGCTGAGTCAGGTGAGGATCCAATGGCCTTTCCCATGGTCCTCCTCCTATTAGGGACCAACAGCTATCAACAAGCCTGGTTTTGAGGGTCGACTGCAAATAGTCATAGCTGATCTGATGAAGAGGATGCTAGATATGCTCAGAGGATAATATTCTACCATACTTGGGTTGAAGAAAATTCATATAATACTGAATGGACATGCATATTCATAACAATGGTATATTTAAATTTACAAAGAAATGGACTTGCATTTATTATACTCTTTACAGTGCATTTGCAAATTAATTTGCTATGACACTCCTGACCATTCCTCAACTGTGTGCTCTTCCTCAGACATCAACCACAGTGCTCCTTTATCCCATTTACTCCTTGTAATAGGTCTTTACAGCAGGCGCTGCTATTCCCACATTGCAATTAGAGTATATGGCAAGCACACACTCTTGCAGCTTGAAGATGGAAAAGCCAGGATTCAAAGCAGGAGCTTCTGAAGCTGGAGTGTGGGTCTTATGCTCCAGGCTACATTGTCTCCAGGGATCTGAGCTTAGAAAATAGCAGTTTGCTGAAGCTCACAGGCTCTCATGCAGCCTTGATAGGGATGTCCTGGTGTGTTGGACAAAGCAACCTCTGTTTCTATGATTCTTTCTCTAGTGATATTAATGTGCTTGGCATCTTCTTCACCACCTTTTCCTCTTGAATCATGGGGATAATTGGAGTCAGTGTTCTGCTGAATGCCCTGACCTCCCTAATCTTAAAAACTCAATCTTACTAATGAATTCTAGTGAGAGGATATGAAAGTGAATTATGTATCAAAGGAGGAGCCAATTACATTTAAAGCTTTAGACATTCAACTTCCCTTATTGCTTAAATGAGGGATTTGTATTAGTCTTTGGAGTTTCATCTCCATTCTAGCTTCGCCTAAGTGTAGCAAATAGTTGTTTTTCATCTTATTAAGCTGTAGTGCCTAATTTAGTGTTCAGAACTCTGTGATATACCATGTACCAAAAATATCTGTAATGGGGATGCATAGGTTTTTTTTTTTTAATTTGAGACTTGGTCAGATTGCACACTCTATATAATTGCTTATTAAAATGACCCATACATCATTTCCTCTACAATCTAAGTTCTTTTAAAGGAATTAGCTCCACTTCCTTAGACTGTTTGTTACATCTCTGGTCATTATATAGAAAACATGGGATGATGACAGAGCCAGATCATACAGGTTGGTCTGCTGAGAGCCATCACTCAGTTTCTCTAGATGAAACTTTCCTGTTGTGCCATCTTGCTAAGGCCGTGCCATCAACAGAGAGCCAAATGACTAGTCAGTAAAGCTTCAGGTAAGTGTGGGATACACTGGTATTGCCTGAACTTCATCTGGAGAGATGCAGACAAACGTCTGTTCAGCCTGGATAGGGCACTCGTGACAGACCGAAGAATGGTTCCACCAGACTTCAACATTGCAGACCAGTAAGTTTGTTGGACTTACAGAGTATGTGCGATGGGTACTTACAGGAAGGTGAGTGACTCAAATGTCTGACCCCAGGATAGATGGTGACTTTCCCAGAGCTGCGTAAATGGGGTACCATTCTTCAGTTAACCTTCCACATTTTATATATTCTAGTACTTACGAGGATCATGGGAACACATGTAGCTGGAGCAGTATTGCATGCAGCTGGGAGAGAGGCATCCCAGGTGAGGGTCTAATGACCCGGCTCACCCTTCCCTTTCTATAAAGGCATGTCAGGAGCCTTTATAGAGTTTCGCTCATGAATCATCACAGCTGCTTCTGATGAAGATGATAGTGACTACTGCGCTCAGAAGACAGCATTCTGCAGTAACTGGTTAGTGATCTGAACATATTTTCAGTGAGTTCAAGTATTTTAGCCACAAACGGACATATTTCCAACCTGACTATATTTTTGTGCTACTTCTTTTAGGGTTGTTGTGCAATACCACGATTGCCTCTACTTAATAGACTAAGATTGATTTCATGTGGACAGTTCTTCATGAGGAAGAACTGAAAATGCCTGTAGGATGCGTTTTTTATGTTTCTGGGTCAGTCTTATGCAAGTCACAACTATGGTGTTTAATACATCTGAGTTCCCGTCACTGGGGCTGTAAGATAGTCACCTTCTATTCACTCTCAGTGCGCCTTTAGTAATTAAGATAAGAGCTTATAAGGGTGTGCACGCTGTAATCCTTGAAATCGGAGAGTATGTTAAATTGCATACCCAAAGGAACTTTGCTGATATGATTAAGGCTAAAGGCCTTGGGATGAGGGCAGATTATCCATTATTATCTTTGTTCATACAATTTAGTCACGTGAGTTCTTAGAAGTATAGGGCATTTTCTGGCTGCAATCAGAGAGATGTGATGTGTGAGTGCAATCCATAACTAGCTTTGGAGGTAGATCAAAGGTGCCACAAACCGAGGAATGCAGGTGGCTCATAAAAGCAGTGGAAAGGCACAGTTTTTAACCTAGAGCCTAAAGAAAGGAATGCAGGTCTCTTGGTTTGCACCTGGTGAAACCTGTATTGGATTAATGATCTATAGAGCTCTGAGATAATAAACTTGTATTGATTAAATGACTATGTTTGTGCTGCTTTGCTTCTTGAGCAACAGTAAAAATGAACACAACGTCATTGTTCACGATCCTCCCTGACCGCAGCAGTAAGATTCAGTAAGATCTGTCTTTGGAAGAACACTTAAGGATGTTGTTGGGTGTTGTGCTAAGCAGCATGTGGGGGGGGGGCGGGAAGAGAGAGAGAGACAGAGAGAGAGAGACAGAGAGATATATATCACCATACATCACCTCAAAACGTATTATTGTTTCATCTTCACAGATCTGGAAAAGTAAGGCTTAAAATTTTAAGTAACTTATATATGCCACACTTCTAATAACCAGGAAAATTGTATGGAAAATCATATGAACCCTGAGACAAAAATCCATAAAGGATCCCTGTATATATACACGTACACACACAATATCAAGGTTGATTTTTTTCATCAAAAAGTTCAAAAGCAGTGAACTCCATTAAAGAGCCGATTTTTATCATGCCAGAATGTTAATTACCTTAGTTATCAATCTTTTCCTCAAGATGCTGCATTATCAATTATAGGTGTTCAGTATATGATGATTAAATGATTAATGAACCTTGTCTCACGGAAATAGTGGGATAAAATTTATTATGTCTGTTATATTTCACACACAAATATATATATATATATATATGCATTCATAAAGATCAATATTTTCTTTCATTTCAAACCATGCAGTGAGACCAGAGTCTACTAGATTTTAAGAGATTAAGAAGTTTGTCTGCATTTGTAAAACTTGAAGGTATAATCACACTTTCTTTCTTTTTCTTTTCTTTTTTTTTTTTTTTTTTTTATCTTTTTTTTGGTTTCCTTGAGATAGGGTTTCCCTGTTGTAGCTATGGCTGTTCTGAAACTCTCTCTGTAGACCAGACTGGCCTTGCACTCACAGAGATCTGCTTGGTTTTGCCTCCAGAGAGCTGGGATCAAGGGTGTGCACCACCACCACTCAGCCACACATTATCTCAAAGAAGTGATTTGCCACTCATTTTTGGTTTATTTTACTATTTGACATCCTCAATAAAAGTAGGTATAATAAGATAAAGTGATTAAGTAAAGGGAATATATTTAAATTTTAACAGGAGTATTAATTCTCATTAGAATATCAAAAAAAGATTACTCAATGATATAAAAAAATTAAATAACCTTTTTTTTTTTTTCAGGCAAGGATTTTCATTTTCTGTTTTAAAATTGTGATTCAAATTAGAAAAATAACAATGTCTAATTAAACTGTATTCTGTTCATTGGAAAATGGTCACTGATGTTGAAGCATGAACTTGTGAATAACAGTGAGACCTCATTTACTTCTAACCATTTTTTCTCATATTATTCTGCTTATAAATGACCCCTTGGGGTCTAAGGGAAGACTGAAGATGCTATCAAAACTTCAGTTTCATAAGGACATACATTTCAGCTAAATTGGCAAAGTTTTAACAAAATTGAACAGGGAGCAATTCATAGAACCAAAATAACCTCTTAACACTCATTTGCTTCTAAATGTTTGATGTTCCAAGGAAGAATCCCAAGTGGAAATAATGATTGATCTTATTAATTTTAAAAAAGTAGTCTCTCTTTTTAATAGAAAGATAAAGGGTATAGTGTTCAGCAACAAAATAATCATAGGAAATGGCTATCTTTCATATAACAGAAATTCCAGTAGTTATGAGGAAGATATTCAAGCAGGAGCTATAGCAGTTTAAAAAAGTATTTAGTTTTGATTGTAACATGCTGAATTGTCTTAGTTTTGTCAGTGGGGATTTGAGTTTGATCCTTGGAATCCATAGGATGGAAAGAGCGAATCACTTCCTGCCAATGACCTTCACATGTATACTATCGCACATAATGTGACCCCCGCCATCATATACATATTACAACAATAATAAATAAAATAAAATAAAATAACTAATGCTAATGTGATCTACACATAGTTATCTATATTCACAAAATATACTAACGTAGGCAAGTATCATGCTATAATGTATTGGTATATAATAAGCAACTGAAGTGCAAATATTTCAGGTTGAAGACTATGGGTATAGTACATATATGTTTTATGTCACGATAGAACACATATTATGTCTTGACTAGCCCACTCAAATTTTTAATTATGACTAAATAACCACACCCATAGAAATTGGGTAGATATATCAGGGGAGAGAAATCAAGAGATATTTCATGAGAATACTTTTGGTAATATGAGGAATTTGGGTCATACGTCCATGTCAAAAGCAAATTAGTTCCATGGAGTGCTGGTCATCACAGAATAGTATTAAATGGCAACAGGGCCTGGGGCATAGAGAGAGGGATTTGAGAGACCTGAGGTTGGGGAGCATGTCTACATAGTAAAGGTAGAAAAGAAGGGCTAAGAACTACAGAAGAGTACTGGAGCCTGTTAGACAGCAGATGTCTTGGGAACCAGCAGCCAACTACGTTACCATCCTGTATGTGAGGAACAGTTGGCCTCTCCTTTTTTCAGGATAATCTCCTTCCACATGCTACAAAGTTCTGGCCTCTGGCTCCTCTGGGACATTGCTTCCTACTTGTCTATAGCCATCTTCCCTTACTGTTCTTCTTGATTATAACCAACTCAAATCTGTTTGGAAAACTCTTCTCCCAAACCCAGTGCTGATTTTAAAAGATATCTAGTTGATTCTCTTCACAATACTGCATATTTTTCATTCCCTGAAGAGATCTACATATATTGAACTAAGAATGTGTATCAGTCTTAGTAATTCTTGATTTGCATAAGCTCTAACAGGAAGTCATGTGTGCATTAATTATACTTTGCCATTGACTGATAGTTTCTGGGAAATAAAGTGCCAGTATTTTTAGTTCTTAATCTTAAAATAACTCATTTTCAAATGCTATAAACCCTTAACGAATATCCACATTTGTATACATTATTTAAGCTATAATTTCTTATACTAAACAGTCATTAGATTAACATGTGTCTTTAGAGTTCTTTCCAGCTGTACCAAATTAGCTTCTTTGAGCTCTTTCAGTTTATGATTTGAGGCAATGCAGAAACTATTGCTTTTTAACTTGTATTCCAGGGGTTACAGACAGCAATTTGACTTTAAAATGCCATTTAGAGTCTTTTCCTCCTGTTAGTATTCATGCAGGAGGAAAACATAGTTTTTTTTTTTTTTTCTCCTCACAAGAATTATTGAATACCAAAATGTGGCTTGATCTCATTTACAGAGGAGGAAACAGATACAGACACTTAGTGACTTTAAAAGAAGTCTATATTATGAGACGCTTTCATTAGTCAAGTAAACGTGACAGAGACATTTTAGTTAGGATACTAATTATCACTGAGGGAAAAAAGAATCCAATAGTTGAAATGAAGGCCATGTAAAATGAGTATCAGTATTGTAAACATTTTTAGAAATTAGAATTTTAAGAAATGCTTAATGGTGCCAAATTCTTTGGGATATTTGCTCAAAGCACCCTTGTTTGATTTTTTGCTGTCTTCTTTTGCTGAGTACTCTCCCATAACTGGATGCAGAGCAACGCTGAGACAGCCTCTGTATCTGTTGCAGTAAACCTGCGTCCCTCCCTGCCTCTAGAGTTGGGCTTTCTCAGCTCTTATGGATTCCTTCCACATACTTCTCTCTGCCAGTGATTAACATCTTTTCTCTAGCAAGTCCTTATTTCCCTTCTCTGGAAAGCGAAGCCTGCTGCTGCCATCACCTTTTCTTTAGATTTCCTTCAGATCTCTTTCAGCCGGCTTCCCATGAGCCAGTGTGCAAGGAACCTGCTGGTGGCTAAGATCTCCTTTCCTAGTTTAGCTTTTTGTTATTCAAAATACTCAGAATGCTGACTGAATGATAACAGTGACAGGTACAGTGTGCTTATAAGTTGCTGTTCACCTGGTGATTTAAACATAATTGGTGTGCGTGGATTCACCAGCAGTCTAACTTTTCATGTGCTATGGTGAACCAGCTTGTGTCCTTTCAGCGAATGAAGAAATGAACACAAAAGGCAATCTTAGAAGTAACCTTACCTAATACCCTGAAGCTGGAACTTTGCACAATGGGATAGGTTGTTGACAATACATTTTTATATTCACCATACATTCATTGATTTGGATACTTTCAAATAATAAATATATGTCCAAGTGTAGTCGATTTCACTAACTTTGATAAAATAATAAGTTGAGTAAAGTCCTCAATATTTACATGTTTTCCCCCAAGAAAGTTTGTTTTTAGTGTTCCTTGCTCTTGTAATAAATACTTTCCCATTCTTCTTGCCAGAGCTGATGGAGAGTTTCACATAGTCCTGTTGGCTTATTACATTGCGCTATACATTTTTCCTTTCAAATTTCCATCCCGTCGTTTCCTGATTATAATGAATAACAAAAGAAATCTTAGAAGTTGGCTTTGATTTCCTGAAGCCTGTGATCTTTGGGCAAAGGGTTCTTTACAGAGAGTATTTTGAAATGAGAAGTGAGGATGAAAGGTGGGTGTGGGAGAAAGTAACCAAAGGATGCAAGATTTCAGAAGGAAACCGGCTTCTACAGGGACCCTGTGTGGCTCAACTCTACCAGAGTTGGTCTCGCTTGGACTTGGATGCAAGGGGCATTCACTGTGGACCACCTCCTGGCAGATGGTGCTCTCTTAGGACAGGTATGTTGTTGGAAGGGGTGGGAGCTATTCTACATCCTTGGGAACTTCACAATAGCTGGAGAAATGTCACCTCACTTTGGTAGAGATGGCCAAAATATATTGTATCGTTCAGCTTTTCTGGCTTGCCACAGAGCAGATCAGCAAGAGGTTTGGAATGATGATTTCTTTTATTTCAGATATATATATATATATATATATATATATATATATATATATATATATTATTTATTTATTTATTTTTACATTGTTCATGTGATGGAGTTCAATTGGCCAGTTCTTCAGCTCTGTAAATTTCATCTGTTCTAAACAGACCATTTGACAGTCTGCTGCTTTAAATACATAAAAGGTTTTATTATTTATTTGTGTGTGTGCACATGCATGTGCATACATACATGCATGCTACTACATGTAAGTCAGAGTATGATTTTCAGGACTCAATTTTCTCTTTCTAGCATATGGCTCCCAGGGATTGAACTCAGGTCATCAGGCTTGGCAACAAGCTCATTTACCTGCTGAGCCTTCTCATTGACCCCTTTTTAAAATTAAGTTTTGTTAGAGCACTTTTGTGCATATGTTTGGCTATACTTGCTTTATGAATAAAGTTGCAGGCGTAGTAGTTCTAACAGAGATGGTATAGACTCCAAAGCCTGAATATTTCCCATCTGAATCTCCACAGAGAACATTTGCTGATCTTGATCCATGAATTTATCTCAAGCTTGCTTGCTTACAATGTTAGGATTCGCTGTGCAAGGCCTCTTGAGACTGAGCTTGGGTGAAGCACTGGGCCATGTCTGCCATATTGTGTTGGTCTGTGGAAGTCACAAGGCTGACTCAAAGGATGGAGTAACAGACTCCACCTCATGGTGCAAGAAGCTAAACCAATGCTCGCAACTAGTTTTAACTCCAGTTCCAGCAGATCCAAGATGCTCTATGGACACTTGACATACACATTGTGCACATACAATAAAAATTAACAAATTTTAAAAAAATGCAAAACTGAGAAGCAGATAGACTTTTCTGTGGGAAGCATCTGATTATCAAAGTGGTTGGTCCAGAGGGCAATACAGTAACACTACTGCAAAGGTTAAGGACCACTGTGCAAAATGGTCAACTTTAATTGAATGAGTGTTTATTTTCCTTGGGATGCAGAGTCAGAATAATAAAACAAGAGGGAATTTTCTCAAGCCATAACAGTTACATAAAACTCCAGTGTATATTTCAGTTCAAGATTCAGGATTCAAGACAACAGGCCTTTCCAGTTTACCTAGACTTCAGCTTCTGTCTTTTGCCAAGTATGGAGAGGTATTGGTTCTTCCTAGATTCTAACAGATGATGAAATTCACTAACCTGAATAGTCCACCACAGTCTCCTCATTTGTGGTGTGTGTGTGTGTGTGTGTGTGTGTGTGTGTGTGTGTGTGTGTGTGTATGTGTACTTCCACCTTAGTTTTTAAATTGGTAAGAAAAAAATTATTGAAGTTGAAGTCTTCATGAGATCGATGAATTTTCCTTGTCTTCATATAATTGATCTTTATACATTATATTTGTGACTGCGTTGAGGAATGCAGTGCTGTTTTTCCCCTGAGTGTGTATTTTCAATATTCTAATCACAGAGTGAAGAGAGCTATAGAACCTAAAAACATTAGCTTGCATTTTTTTCCTAACACTCCTCCCATTAAGCTTTGATAAAAGGCCCACTTGAGAGTTCTGTTCAGTGCTGAAAGTGAATGTTTTAAATTTAATGATACAATCAAAATCATTTTTCCCTGGTAACTACTATGGTGCTCATTTGAATGGATTCCAGCACAGTTGTTTTTCCTTTTACATTATGCTTCCTGTATAGATACAATGAGATGGTTTAGTTCTCATATAACAAGTATCCAGCTAATACACTAATTTATTTTGGCCATTATTTACATCTGTCAGGATGAATGTATGCCCAGTTCCCAGCCTTGGTTCATAGCCATTATTCTAAATGTTAGCTGTGCACTTTAGGAATTCTACATGGAGTTGCTGAAAATACTTAGAAGTACTTCATACCACAAAATCAAATCTCAGAGAATTTTGGTCTTTGCAACTAACAAGCTAAATCACTCCTCAAAACATTGTACTAATTAACGTCAAGTCAAGCTATTGCAGTTACTTTGTGCTCAATTGGAAATATCCCAGTGAGTTATTTGGGCTGTGCCAACTCCAAACTAGTTTGAACAGTACAGGTTGAATGGACACAAACTACTTTCTATTCTAAGAATAGCTACTTAGTTATAAATATGGCAGTAGATTTTAAATTAGATTTTAGAATCATGTTGAAAAAATAACTCTGATTTAAAAGAGTGTCTTCAAATTGCCTAGGTACTATCTTACCCTGATTTATTTATTTATTCTTTCTAGATACTGGCACAAAAATCATAAGATGGAATTAGCTTTTATCTTGACTCACGTCTAATGCTAAATTGTCTTCTGCCTCTTAGTGAATAGTAACCGAGATATTTTTGTCAGTCTTATAGTCAGTAAGGGACAAGAACCAAGGGCAAAGAGGAAGGCAGGTGGATAAACACTGAGCACCTCACCTCCTATCTCCCACTAGGACTCCTTCGTTCTGACTCTGAAATGCCTTCCTTGTGCACAAATTGTCCTTCCAAATGCTGCAGGAAATCTAGGAGACTCCCACTCATGCATAAGAACTGTCCATGAGAGCCTGATGGCCTGCTTGTGGTATAGCTACACTAACTGAAGCAGTCATACTTTGAGGAAGATGAAAGATAAAACAAGTTTTAACATGGATTGAAATCTTCTAATTATAAAGTACATGCTACTTTTATATAATAGTTACCTAAAAATTGCTTAACCATATTGAACACAACGAAGATATAATTTTTTCTTTTTTTATTCATATATTTATTTTTATTGAAAATAGATTCTTTTCTCTACGTCTCAACCACAGTTTCACATCAGCTCCCCCCATCTCCACTCTCACCCAGATTCACTCCCCCCGGTTCCCCATGGAAAAGCATGCTTCCAAGAGACATCAACCAAACACAACAAAACAAGAGAAGGCAAAAGCTGTCATATCAAAGCTGGATAGGCAACCAATAGGTGGAAAAGAATCCCAAGAGCAGGCAAAAGAGTTAGAGACATACCCACTCCCACTTTTTGGAGTCCCCAAAGAATACCAAGCTAACAGCCATAACATATGCAGAGGACCTGATGCAGACCCATGATTGTTGCTTCAGTCTCTGTGAGTCCATTTGAGCCCTGCTTAGTTGAGTCAATGGGCCACTTTCTCTTGGAGTCCTATATCCCCTCTGACTCCTATAATCTCCCCGATCTCCCTCTTCCGCATAGTTCCCAGACTCTGAGATAGGAATCAAATGAAGACCTCCAATTCAAACTTCCTCTCTGCACAATGTCTGGCTGGGGTTCACTGCATCTGCTCCCATCTGCTGCTGAGGAAGCCTCTCTGATATCAGTTGCATAAGGCAGCGATCTATGAGCGTAGCTGAGCATCATTAGAAGTCATTCCATTGATTTCTTTATTTTTTTTTTGCCAGTCATATTTGGTTCTATGCTAGGTCTCTGAGCTATCCAGTCTCCTGTTCCTGGCCATCCAGGCAGTGTTGGGTTTTGGCCTCCTCTCCTGGCCTCCTCAAGTTAAACCATACATTGGTTGGCCACTCCTACAAGTTCTGTGCCACCGTTGCCCCAGCACATTTGTAGGCGGGACAGATTGTAGGTCAAAGGCTTTGTGACTGTGTTGGTGTCCCAGTCCCATCAACGATAGCCTTGCCTGGCTACAGAAGTATTCTCCCTTACTAGGGGTCCTCACTCGGGTCAGCCTCAGAGAGTCTAAGAGATTTCACTGCACTAGGTTTCCTCTTCACCCCTTAAATGCCCTCCAATTCCAGCCATCTCTCCTCACACTCTCTCCCTCCATCTCTCCTCCAAACTGATCCTTCCTGCTCCCATCCCCACCAGCCCCCCAGTCCACTTGCAAAATCTATTCTATTTTCTTCTACCAGGGAAGTCCATGCTTCCCCTCTAGAGCTGTCCTCTTTACCTAACCTCTCTGGGTCTGTAGATTGTATCTTGATTATCATTTACTTAATAGCTAATATCCACTTATAAGTGGGTACAGTATTTGTCTTTCTGGATCTGGTTACCTCACCCAGGATAATTTTTTTTCTAGTTCCATCCATTTGCCTTTAAATTTCATGATATCATTTAAAAAATCAGATATATAATACTATGTTGTGTAAATGTATCATATTTTCTTTATCCATTCATTGGTCAAGGAACATCTAGGTTGATTCCAATTTCTGAGTATTTTGAATAAAACTGCAATGAACATAGTTGAGTAAATGTTTAGTAGGATGGAACATTCTTTGGATATATACCCAAGAGTGGTATAGCTGGATCTTGAGGTAGATCAATTCCCAATTTTATGGGGAGCAACCCCATTTGATTTCCATAGTGTCTGCCCATTTTTGCACTCCCTTCAGCAATGGAGGAGTGTTCCCTGTGTTCCACATCCATTGCGGCATGAGCTGTCACTTGTGTAGTAAGTGAAATAAGATGGAATCTCAGAATAGCTTTGATTTGCATTTCCCTGATAGCTAAGGATGTAGAATATTTCTTGAAATGTAATCTCAGCTGATTGAGATTCCTTTCTTTAGAGTTCATTGTTTAAATCTATACATTTTTTAATTGGAGTATTTTGGTTTTTGATAACTACTTTCTCGAGTTCTTTATATACTTTGGATATTAGTCTGATGGAGTTGGTAAAAATCTTCTCCCATTCTTTAGGTTGCCACTTTGTCTGATTAATGGTGTCCTTTGCCTTACAGAAGCTTTTCAGTTTCATGAGGTCCCATTTATTAACTGTTGATCTTAACTGAATTGTGGAGGTCCTGTTCGGAAAGTTGTCTCCTGTGCCAAATAAGTTCACATCTATTCCCCGCTTTTATATTTTTGTTGAGGTCTTTGATCCACTTGGACTTAAGTTTTGTACAGTGTGATAAATATGGATCTGTTTTCATTCTTCTACATGCAAGCATCCATTTTGACCAGCAACATTTGTTGTAGATACTATCTTTTGTCCAGTGTGTATTTCTGGCTTCTTTGTCAAAAATCAGGTGTCCATATGTATGTGGATTTATGTCTGTGTCTTTGATTTGGTACAATTGATGAATGTGTCTGTTTTTATGTCAATACCATTCGGTTTTTATTATTATAACTCTGTAGTATAACTTGAAATCAGGGATGGTGGTCCCTCTGGTAGTTCTTCTGTTGTGCAAGATTGTTTTATTATCCTGTTTTGTTTTGTTGTTTTTCTCCCATATAATGTGGGAATTGTCCTTCCAGGGTCTGTAAAAAATATGTATTAGAATTTTTATGGGGATGGCATTGAATCTATAGACTGCTTTTGGTAGGATGACCATTTTTACTATGTTAATTATACTGGTCTATTAGGAAGATCTTTCCATCTTCTGATATCTTCCTCAATTTCTTCCTTCAAAGACTTGAAGTGCTTATCATACAAGTCTTTCGCTTGCTTGGTTAGAGTCACCCCAAGATATTTTACATTATTTGAGGTTATTGTGAAAGGTGTTGTTTCCATGATTTCTTTCTCAGTCAATTTGTCATTTTTATATAGGAGGGCAACTAATTTTATTTTATTTTATTTATTTTTATTTTATTTTTTACATTAATCTTGTATCCAGCCACTTTGCTGAAAGTATTTGTCAGCTGTAGGAGTTTCCTGGTGGAATTCTTTTGTTGTTGTTTTGTTGTTTGAGACAAGGTTTCTCTGTTGTAACTCTAGCTGTCCTAGAACTCTCTCTGTAGACTAGGGTGGCCTTGAACTCACAGAGATCTGCCTGCCTCTGTCTCCGAAGTGCTGGGATTAAAGACATGTGCCCAGCTCCCTAGTGAAAATTTTGGGGTTGCTTATACATATTATCATATCATCTGCAAATAATGATACTGTGACTTCTTCCTTTCCAATTGATAACCTCTAGATATCCTTCAGTTATCTTACTGCTAGCTAAAACTTCAAGTACTAAATTGAATAGATATGGAGAGTGAACAACCTTGTCTTGTTCTTGATTTTCATGGGAATGCTTTAATTTCTCTCCATTTAATTTGATGTTGGCTATAGATTTGCTGTAAATTGCCTTTATTATGTTGAAGATGTAATTTTTAAGGTCACTCAACTATCACAAGAATTCAAATATCCAAATCCCAAACACGTTAAATCAAAAACTTTTTGGCTGCCAATATGATGGCCTCAAACAGAAAATTTTGCCATGAAACTTTGTTTTATACATGATATAATTTAAAAATATGGTATACAATTGTCTTTGGGATATATATCTACAGCTATCAATCAATTAATCTATCTATCTATCTATCTATCTATCTATCTATCTATCTATCTACCTATCTACCTAATCATCTCTCATTGGAATTTAGGTTTAGATTTGGGTTATTGCCCTAAGCACTTTATTAGATACATTCAAATAGTCTGAGATTTGGAAAATCTGAATTCTAAAATGCCCCTGATGCCAGATGTTTTGGATAAAGGGCACTTAGTCTGTGGCAAACACGGCTTATAAAGATGTGAATATACATATGTATCATATAAAATTTAAGATTAAGTAACATTTAAAAATTGCCCAGTTTTTTTTTTTTTTTTTTTTGGAATGTGTATGTATATAGTACGCAGGCATGAATGTGTGTTTCCATGTGTTCAAATATGTGTATCTGTGTGGTTGTGTGTGTGGAAGCCAGGGGTTGATATCAGTTGTCATCCTTAATTGCATTCCACCTTATGTAGTGAGACAGGCTCTCACTCGAACCTGGAGCTCGTCAGTTCAGCTAGTCTAGTTAGCCTTCTATGCTTGGAAATGCCTTGTCTCTGTATCATGAGTTCTTAGATTTCAAGCAGGCCAATTACCTGGCATTTATACAGGTTCTAGGGAATTGAACCTTAGCCCTTCTGCTTTCTCAGCAACGGGTGTAATCCACTGAGCCATCTCCCCAGTACAACTGGCAGTTTTAGGAAAGTCGTTGTATTTGTAGCTCACTACTATATACACAGCAATGAATAACGTTTCCTTCTCATCTTTCTATCCCAGTCACAATTTGTTGCTCCAGAATCATCCTGTGGATTCATACCAGGAAAGAACTTTCACTTGAGTACTGAGTATTGAGAACTCATCCTGGGTGGTTAAAACTACATTAGCAACGTGTATGAATGTGAATAGGGACCACAACTTCTTCATTCATCAGATGCCCGTGCTTGTCTTCACAGTTTTTAATCCATTGTCTTCTGTTCTTTGTTTTGATGTATTTCAAAAAGCCGTGGAAAGATACATTGTATCAACCCATTCTTCAAGAAGAAACAGGGATGAAAAAAACAAAAATGAAAAAAAAAAAAAAAAAACAAAAAAACAACTAAATCACATGAAAATGGATTTAGAAACCAGAATCAAAACTGATGTTATCAGTTAGGTTTTATGATAATTATTACTTTAGGATATTTGTCCTATATATGGTGAGATGCTATAAAGAAATTGATTTTTATAATTTACCACCCCTCCCTACCCTATAATCAACATTCCCTGAAGCTGGACTGTGACATGAAACAGCACATCTCTCATTGTTTCCTCAAACTTGTTTCCAGACAACTGATGCAGTTACAGGCTTTCACTCGGTAGTGTGGTGTGTGCTGCCATTTCTGTAAAGGATGCTGACTGAGGATGGTGTCAAGACACAAAGTCTAAGCTAGATTTCTCCACTGGGCATTAGATGGCAGTGTTCATCAAGGCATTCAGAGCTGACTTGCATTTCAGCGATATCAAAGGCACTCATAATTCTCCTATGAATATTTCAGGAAGTAGTGACTTATCCAGCATTTCCTGTTTCTGTCGAGAGAAAGCAGAAGACCCGGGGCAGCTGATCTGTGATCTGCGTGGTGTGCTTACTCTCATTTTAGAGAAACTCCTTTAAGACAAATGACTTTATATCCAGTAAGTTATTGCTAACATCATATCTATAATAGTTCTGCTGTATAGTTCAGCTTTTCTCTTCTTGAGGCCTCAAATGTACATATGCCAAAAGTTACAGTTTAAACAAAGTTAGAGAGTAGCCAATATTAAGTAGCACTTATCATGGCAATTTAAATATGGGTTTATTATAGTCCATTGGAACTGGAGCAGAACATTGAAATTCTTCTCAGTTTCTTAATAGCTATGCCCAGGGAAACCAATCCCAATTCTCTCTACCTGTGTTCTGTTATCTACAAAGTTGCTACAATATTAATTTCTACCTTATAATGTTGCTACAAACATTAAGTAAGGTCTTATATGCGAAGTACTCATAACTGCCATTGCATGTGTTCCCTGTTTACGGAGGAAAAGGTAGGAAGGGGTAGCATGCAGTTCTGTAATAACCATTCCTCAGAGTGCTCCCACTTCCAATACATGAATGACAGTAGTTGGACTGATGAATGGCATGTGTTCCCTGTTTAAGGAGGAAAAGGTAGGAAGGGGTAGCATGCAGTTCTGTAATAACCATTCCTCAGAGTGCTCCCACTTCCAATACATGAATGACAGTAGTTGGACTGATGAATGGCAGCCATCACCAGGTGGGTTGATCTTGTGTGGAGTTAAACGCATGCATTGTGACTCATTGCTGCCACACAATGGGGAATTCTTTTTACCAAGGGATCATCAACTCAGAGGTGACTTCGACAAACAGAAATGCCATGGAACAAGATTCCTTCCATTCTTGCAACCGAAAAGAGCTCAGGGCACAGACTTGGCAGCACCAAGAGGTTTCAGGCTCAGAGCCCTCTATGAAGGACAGGAAAGAGCAGGGTGCAGTCATTGAGGGCAAGAAGGAGTTTTCTGGGGCATGAGTAATCCTTGGCCGGCTTTCAGAAGAGCACTTTGGAGAGAATTTGGAAGCTCATTTACAGTGGTAGACAAAGACTTAGCTATTGAAATGCAAACCTTTAAGAAATTGTGGATGACACTTGAGGATCAGTCCTGACACTGTGAAGCATCCAATCTATGGGCAATGGAATAGGAACTTGATGAGGGACTCAGAAGTCCAGGAGAGCAGGACCCTGAGAATAGAAGAGAAGACCTCTGCTTCATATCCTTGGCAAATTACAGAACTAATAATTCTCACCAATCTTTTGTGGGGAAAATATTTCTATGACATGCATGATAAGAACAATTGCTGAGATTTTAAAGCTTCCTGAACATCATGTACTTTGTTAGCTTCTCTTTTAGTTCACTGTTTTTTTCTTTCTTTCTTTCTTCACTTTTTTCTTTCTTTCTTTCTTTCTTTCTTTCTTTCTTTCTTTCTTTCTTTCTTTCTTTCTTTCTTTCTTCTCTCTTCTTTCTTTCTTTCTTTCTTTCTTTCTTTCTTTCTTTCTTTCTTTCTTTCTTTCTTTCTTTCTTTCTTTCTTTCTTTCTTTTATGTTCCTGAGGTAGTTTGAATAAGAATGGCCCCATAGATTCATATTTTACATACTTAGGGAGTGGCACTATGTGAATTGATTAGTAGGCATAGCCTTGTTGGAGGAGGTGTGTCTCTGAGGGTGGGCTTTGAGTTTTTAAAAGCCCAGGCCAGGCTCAGTGGCTCTCTCTTTCTGATACCTAAGGATCTGATGTAGAACTCTCAGCTGCTTCTCCAGCACCCATGTTTGCCATGATGACAATGAACTAAACCTCTGAAACTGTAAGCCAACCTCAATTGAATGCTTTCCTTTATAAGGGTTGCCATGGTCATAGTGTCTCTTCACAGCAATAGAAACCCTAACTAAGAGAGTTCCACAGAAGAAAATAGAAAGTAACTTTCAATTATTCTAGAAGATTTATTTGATCAATTAACTAACTCGTCCATCAAATACTTAAATTGAGAAGTTAATTGCCAGTGCACAGGTTAATGCGCTGGAAAAACTGGATGTCATTTGCTAAGCCAATCTGATCATTTCCTCAAAGTTTTTCTTATTTGTATAATATTCTAAGTTATGGAAACCTGTTCAGTAATTGTACAGATACTTTTCAATTGGAAGTGCAATAAGACTTGAAAGATTTTGCTTTGTGATGTCAATAAAGATATTTGGCCCACAAGAGACAATCAAAAAAACTATTTTTTCCCCTACAGGACTTCTTTAGTCCTTGTCTAATGCTACATGTTTATATGTATGTGTGCATCCATATGTATCTATTTATACATTCATATCTGCAGCTGATAGCTGCATACATTTATCTGGACCTTATCTTCTTTTTGCTATGTCATCTGATAAATATCAAGCATCACATAATTTTTATCATTCAAAGGCTGAGATGTTAGGCATTCTAGACATGACTTAATGCCCTGTGTCTTTTAATTTCCCCGAGAGATAACATGCACTTTGATATTTAAATTTGACCTTCACTGCCTTGATTACACTTATTCATCTACGTTATCTGACAGGACGACATGAGATTCTAATGTTAATTTCTGTTGATGGGATTCAAATCTTTCATTCCAAGAGATCCAACTTAGCCTTTATGATAAAGAATTAAGCACCTCACTTAGAGAAATGTTAACTTTAAGTGATGGAAACAGAAGCAACATTTCCAGTGTCCCTGGCTTTTTTTTTTTTCTTCTTATATTCCATAAAAATTTTCATTAGCTTTCAATGAAGCTGTCATTGACCACCCCCTCTTGCTTCACCCATACTTGTGTCTGACACTAAATACCAAAAAAGTAAGTCATCTGCTACAGTGTTTGGACATGTAGTCTGAGATGTTGTGTACAAAACCCATTAGTGTTTACAGTTCTGTCACTGCCGTTGCAGGCTACAGAGCATTTTACTTCAGGCTGCATTATGTCTTCATAGGAACCAGTGTTTGGTAGTGTGGCTATCCCCTCAGTGAAGAAAATGTGAAAGGGAGTTCTACTACCTTTCATGTGAAGGCCGAGTAATGCATTAGCTTGACACCACAGGAAAGCCAACCACACTGTGATTTGCTTGTGTGCAAGAGGGAATGTACTTTCTGAATCTCAAAGTCAAAATGCTATCACAGTTTCCAATAAGCAGTCTGGAAGCTTCATCTATTTTCTTTCCTGAGATTCTTTTCGAGAAACAATGTATGTATGTTTCAAGAAACAATATAGTATGCTATTCTCTCTGGCTCTGCCAGGACTGTATGTTTTACATACAAAGTCACCTTTTCTTTTGTTTTAGAGCTTCAGGTCAATAACTTCCACAGACAGACATAGTATCTCCTTACAGAACAGAGATCAGGTGCTTTGTTAGTTGGTTTTTTTGCTTGTGTGTGTGTGTGTGTGTGTGTGTGTGGTGCGTATGTGTTATGTGATTTTTTGTTCCTGTCCAGTAAAAGGATAAAAATGCCTTAATTTGGGACAGAATTCAGTGAGGTTTACATGCATATCATTTAAATAAAATGTAACAGTGAGGAGTGAGGGCTCTGAGCGGTACTACAAACCCACCTACTACAAAGTGTGGTGCTCACTGTCAGGAACAGACTTGGGGACAAGGAGGAGGAGCTAGAATGTGACACTCAGCCTGTCTAGTGTGCTATGAGTCCTGGGTCTGAGATCTAGGAATCTTATCATCTGTGGCACTGAAGCAAGATCACTTATTAGCTTGAAACTAGAATAAAATCTGACTTCTCACATATCTTAATATTATGAATGTGGGACTTGGGTGGAGGAAGAGAGTCACTGGGGCACGAAATAGAAGTTGGTGGTCTCAGGACCCTGGGAGGGTTTCCCTGCAAGCACTTGCTTCTTTTTACCCTAGGCTCAGCCGCACTAAATACCTTAGATACTGATGGTATTCTACTTACTTGACGGATGAAAAAATTTCAAGTGCACCTAATTGTAAAGTGACATATAACACCAAATGCATTTGTCATCTCTGAAAAATACATATATACATATATGTAAATACAGTAATATATTATATATTATTATAATATTATATATTATATTATTATATATTAATATATTACATATTCATATATATAGTAAATATATGTTTAATATATATTAAATGTTAGCCCCAGATAACTAACATTAATATATTACCTAATATAATTGGTGTTTTGGGAAAAGAAGACAATTTGCGTTCTCTTAACATTCGTTAAGAACACAAGAGTCACCATGCCATGTGCATGATCTTGTACTTACTCCCTTTATCGATCTGAATATATGCAGAAAAATTTTATAGGTGGTGTTTTTAGCTCAAGATTTGTCTTTTCTATATCATGTTTGCAAACTGTGTGTATATTCAAAACATGCGCAGGTAGGTCGAATTGGCTGGCAGTCAGAGGGTTTATCGCAGGTGTGCACTACTACGGAAATGTTTTCGAATTTGGTGCTATGTTTGTAGATGAATTCAAGCAAAGTCAAATCATGCCTTCCCCCGACTTGAGTTCATATGAATTGCTGATACCTACCAAGGTCCAGACCTTGGTAAATCCTGAATTAATCCTTATATGAGTAGGTTGTGCTCTTTCAGTCTTCCGGCGGCAGATCTGTTACCAGTATTTGTGAGTGATAGAATATTAGTTGGTCTGATCACTGTCTGTGTTCTTTCCCATCTTTCCATCCTTCTGCTTTTTTATATAGCTCAGAATTGACCCTTGTCACCTGTATTTTATTAGCCCCTTTGCCAAACAAATCCCATTTAGTTCTGGCCAATGATAGACAGAAGCAGGACATAAGGTGGGAGGTGGGGTGGAGAGAAAATGCTGGGACAGTAGTGTGGCCTTTAATATTGTCATTTTAGAAGCATTTCTGAACATAGTTGTTGTCACTTCAAGATTCCACTTCCTAATGCCCAGTTCCGTCTCCTGGGATTCACAACCCATTTTTTTGTCTTTCCAGGTCTTTGTGTATGATGATCTGTGTTACCTCCCTGTTCCACACTTGTACTTTTCGCCCCGTGTGGCTATGTGGTGTGGGTTCTGTTTCTTGACTGACCACTACCTGATATGCTTGGCACGAAGATGTCTTTACCTGTAATATCTTTCCTGCAGTTGAACCACCTTTAACTCAGACCAGTTCGTTAGCCATCTCTTAAATTTATTTATTTGTTTATTTTTTATTATTCTGGGAGTTATTTGGTTGAACAAAGCAGACCATGATTCAGGCCAGACTTAGTAAAGAGGGGTGTATTATAAGAACGGGGTGGGTGTGGGGGTTCCCCCTAACAAATGGTGGAACGTGCCACTTGATCTATGTTACCGGATTTAGTATCTGATTTTTCTGAAAGAAGAATGGATTTAATCTCTTCCCCTGGAAGAGAGTTTCAGAAGTCACATAAAACAAGAAAGTCCTCCAACCTCTGAATTTGTTACCATCCATTTGAGCTAAATTAAGAAGCCAATCTAATACAAGGTGGGTTTTACAAGGCCTCTAGGAGATAGCTTGGAAGGCTCAGCCTTTGAAAAAAATCTGATTATGAGAGTAGTTGGCTATATTTTCCAGCTTGCAAATGCCTTGTCTTGATAATAAATACCCCTAGATATGTGCTGTAGCCTTTAGAAATATCCACCAACTGTATTCATGGGAGTATTAGTAAGATATTAGTGACTACTTGTTCCCCAGATGAAACAATGACACAGGGTTTGAGGGCTGGGCCTAAATGTGTGTTGATGCTGGAGCATCCTCTACGTCTGTTTCTTCCTTATGAATGTATTTCCTGCTGGCAGACTTCCTATTGTTGTATTGCGCTTTGCATCCTGTTACGATGTCTAAAACATACAACAGAACAGGATTGATGCTACCGGCGGAAGTGTCCAGCCAACATCCAAGCAATGATTACAGGGCATTTGTTCAGCTAATTCAATTAGGGTATTGATTGGTAATCTTTACTGTTCGGGGTTGTTTTAAATGTATGCTGCATCAACTATAAACATTCCAAGCTCACTGGATTTAGCTTTCCTTTCTTACATTGACATTATTTTTGAAGGGATGCTATCATTTAGCAGATTTAAGGAATACATTGTGAATGGTAGGAAGTCTAGCTGTGGTTTCTCAACTACAGGTATAAACGAGCCGTGATAGCTGGATCAGACCGGATTTACAGACACCTGTTTCTTTTGTATCCCTGAGACAAAGCACTGGAAAAGGCCAGTTTAGAAGAGGAAGGGTCCTGTTTGGCTCCTGTTTTAACAGGCCCTGGCCACAAGGATGGGGAAAGCATATTAGAGTTCAGTTTGTGTTATGGGGGATCAGGATACCGAAGAAGGGAGATGCTGGTGAGTCCTGACTTTCTTTTTGCCCCCCTTTCATTCTGTCTGTACCCCAAGCCAGTCTATGGGGCCACCACATTCAGGGCTTTCTCCCTCAGTTAATCTTCTGGAAATGCCCTTGAAGACTCCCTTCCATATATGTGGCAGTCTTCTGGGTGATTCCAAATCCAGACCGGTTAACAATGAAGATTAACCGTCACCGGAAGTGTGCTACTCACGCCCGTGATAATTTTTTTTTTAAAAACCCACACGTCATGGACTAACTCTTGTTCCTCTATTCAACTCATAGCCTTCTGATGTGACTGTACACAGAGGTCGAATCTTCAAAGAAACAACTAAGTTTTGTTGCTGTTGTCTTTGCTGTTCTTTAAATATATTTCCTGAATGTGTACACATGTGTATGTGTGCACACACGTGCATGTGTCAGGGCCTGCATAGGGAAGTCAGAGGGACAGCTTGTGGGAATCAGTTCTCTTCCTCCACGATGTGGGTACAAGGGATAAGACTGGGATGGTCAGGCTTGGTAGCAAGCACTTAGCTGCTAGTTCATCTTCCTAACGTTCTATCTGAGGTCAACTGTGGCATAACCGTAGAACAGCGAGTATCTTCCTGATACCTGAGGATCTGGCCAGGATGAGGCTATTTGGATTTGAAGTGGCAACAAGAACAAACCAGCACATGGTAAGGTAGAGCATGCTGGGACTGCTACATATGTTTCGTAGTTTCCTGTGAGTGAGGTGTCTGGATTCCTGAGACAGAGTGGTAACTGCACAGCGCAGAACTTTGAGGAAACAAACATTTGTTTGTGAATCAGTGACATTTGTTTTCATTTCAGAAAAGAAAAAAAAAAAGGAAAAAGAAAACCTGTCTTAACTCCAAATGATTTTCTTTCTTCCCAGTAACAATATGACAATTTTTGGCAAAATAATTTAGTTATTAAAACACAGAGTACCATGCTGAAAGGCAATGATTTTGCATTACTTTTGGATTAAAATAATCACATATTTTGAAACAGATTGAATGCTAAATGGAGAGCAACTTGTGAACATACCCGTTACTTAAGGTTTTTTTCTCTTAATAAGATTCATTTTAGCCTCATAGAGCCAAGTAGTATTAGTAATGGCTGGCGTCCAGAGCCTAGATATCATTCAGTCTTGAAAACCAAATTCACGCACATCCCTGTCGTTTTCCAAACTTATGAAGAATGCTGAGCTGAGAGGTGACCCATATTGGGTGAAGTTACACAGATGTGACCAACAATAAGCATTTCAGTCTTTGTTCTGAACGGTTAAGTGTTTAGTCCTCATTAGATGGAGCAGCCTGCTGTATCAATGATGGACATTTTCTTTTTTTCTTTTTGAGATTATAGCATAATTGTATCTTTCCCCCTTCCCTTTTCTTTTTCCAAACCCTCTCATGTATGCTGTCTGTCACATTCACAGCTCTCTTGTTCATTCATTGTTGTTACATGCTATGGTCACTTGAATGATACTGGCCCCCATCGACTCATATATCTGGGGAGTGAAACTGTCTGAGAAGGATTAGAAGATTAGGAGTGAGGCCTTGTTGGCACAAGTGTGGACTTTTGGAAGAAGTGTGTTACTAGGGGTGAGCTTTGAGGTCTCAAAGGCTCGTACCAGGTCTAATGCCTCTTGACCTTCGGATCAGGGTATAAAGCTCCCAGCTACTGCTCAAGCGCCAGGCCTGTCTGTCTGCTATCACACTCCAGCGTAGTGGTCATGGACCAATTCTGTGGAACTGTAAACAAGCCTACAAGTAAGTGTTTTCTTCTACAAGTTGCCTTTGTCATGGTGTCTTCACATCAGTAGAATAGTAAGTAAGACACTTGGTGCCAGGAAGTGATACCTTGTTGTGACAGGCCTGATCATGCTGTCGTTTGGAAGACTATGAAAGACTTTGGAACTTTGGACTAGAAAAGCAGTGGAACACATTATGCGGGGCTTTATGCGCTATCCTAGAAGGATCAGGAAAGGCAGTAGTGCTGAGGCATGTTATGGACAGAGATTGCCTTCAGTCTCAGTGTTGAAGCTGAAATATTATGGGGACTTTTGAAGTTGGACTGAATGCATTTTGAATTATGATATGACTGTAAGCCTTTAGGGGCCAGGGAGTGGAATGTTTGAATGAGAATGGCCCCTATAGATTTATATATTTGAGGGAATGGAACTGTTTGGGAAGGATTAGAGTAACTTGGAGGTATGGCCTTGTTGGAGAAGTCTAGTCTGTTGGAGGAAGTTTGTCACTGGAGGTGAGCTTTGAGGTTTCACAAGCCCAAGCCAGGCCCAGATTGTCTCTTGCTCTGCCTCCTGTCTGTGGATCAGGATGTAAAACTCCCAGTTACTGCTCCAATGCCATTCTTGTCTGTCTGCCAGCCTGTCTGACTGTCACCATATTGCCTGCCATGGTGGTCATAGACTAATCCTCTGACGTTGTAAGCAAGCCCCCAATTAATTTGTTTTCTTCTATAAGTTGCGTTGAACATAGTATCTCTTCACAGCAATAGACTATTAGCTAAGACCTAAGACACATTCATATGTGTGTGTGTGTGTGTGTGTGTGTGTGTGTGTGTGTGTGTGTGTATGTACATACGTACGTACACATGTATCTCTAAATATAACCTGTTTGGTCTGTATAATGTTGCTTGTATGTATGTTTGTAGGGATGACCATTTGGTACTGGATAATCAGCTGCCATATGCTTCCCCAGGACATTTTCTTTTATAAATAAATAACATAATATTCACAACTTTGGATGCCCCAGAGCCTTTACTAATCTTATTAGTTCCTTTCTAACTAACAGATGACAGAGTTTCCTTAAACACTCCAGCTTGTACCATTTATAGAGACTGACCATAGTATTTTAGAGTGACTCTACATATAGCCATTTTGTAAACATTTATTGTAGATGCATACACTTAAGTTCCTATGAGGAGCCTACTACTCATGTTCAGGCTGAACCTACTATACTGGTAACTAAGGTCTCAATTTTCTGTCACCAAGGTGTTGGTTATACATAAAAGGCCTTGACAAGAGAGATGACTCCTGAGTGGGGGCTAAACATGAGACTGATCTGTTTTAGATTCCACTCAGAATACCACTGTAGCTCAACTCATATTCATGATACTATATTCAAAAACTGCCATCTATACTTGCTTGCCTGATGCTGATAGTAATGAACATCTATTTTTTAAAAAAACAACCATCTTTTGACCTCCAGTGATTTTAGTACATCCCTTCAGAAAGCCTGGTTCCACATGATTCAAAATAAGTGTATTTCCCTCTCTGCTCTTGATCTTTTTCTATCCTTTCCTTTCCTATATCCTCTGCCCTAATTTCACAAACATTTCCAAAATCCTCAAGCTACCAGTATCTAGTAGGATAACAGATTGCCTACATGTGACTCTAATTGTTACAAGGATGTCTTTTTCTGAAAGGGGCTGTATAGTAAACATTTTTAGTTTTTTTTTCTCTGCATAGAATGTTGACCAGACTTTGTTGTGTTTTATTTGGAGTATTTGAAAAAAACATATAAACTATTTTTAGTTCTCTGAGTGCTATAGACTTGCCAGACCCCAGGGGTTCTTATTGAGTAGAGAACCTCTGAGTCCTCTGGAAAGCTTAGTGAAAACACTGTTGGTCCTCATCCTCAGATGTCTAATGCTAGCCTTCAGGGGTGGGATGAGGACGCTTGTATTTTTGGCATGCTCGTGGCTTAGGTATTTCTGGTCCTGAGCCAGTGTTGTGAAAACTGTTCAACAGCATCTTAGAGTCACTTAGGGGTTTATCTATTTATTTTGTATTTATTTAAAACATTGCATTTATTTTTATTTACTAATCTTTAAGTTAGCGTACAAAGTGATGAGGTTTGTTGTGGAATTTTCCATACATAGTTGTCATATTTTATTTTTCTTGGTCCCCCCCCACACTACTTCCCTATACCCCTATACCTCTTCTGCTCTCCTGTAGCTAGTCCGCTTCCTCCATTTTAGTTACTTTTTTATCGCAGTGAAGGGACACCATGACTAGAGCAGCTTTGAAAACATTTGCTAGGGCTCACGGGGTTAGAGTCTGTCATGGAGGGAGGCATGATAACAGGCAGGTGGGCATGGCACTGGAGCAGTAGCGAGATTTCACATGTGATCCAGAAGTAGGAAGGGTGGGGGGGGGAGGGAGGGAGAGAGGGAGGGAAAGAAGGAAGGAGAGAAGAGGAAGAGAGAGAAAGACAGACAGACAGAGAAAGGAGAGCGAAGAGAGAGAAGGAACAGGGAATGGTATGAGCTTTTGAAGCCTCAAAGCCCATCCTCGGAGACCACCTCCTCCAGGAGGCTGCACCTCCTAATACTTCCCAAACCGTTCCACCAACTAGGGAATCCTCCTTCAGATAATTCTCCTTTTTTGCTTTAATGTCACACAAATGCCATCGCCTTCTTAGGATTTCTTGTTCTCCTCCTCTTTCATGGTGTCCTTTGTACTTTTGTCACACATACACACACACACATACACACACACACACACACACACACACACAATTGAAAATGTCCAACCAACAAGCATGCTCTGTTCTCTTTTATTTTACTCTTTCTCTCTTTCTCTTGAGATTTTGTCTCATCCTATCATTCTTGCTAGCCTGGTACACGTTATGTAGCCCAAGATGGCCCATGTCAGGTAGTTTACAACTGTCTGTCAATTCTGCTTCAGTGGGATCTGATGCTTTTGCCTCCATGGATACCTGTGCTTATGTTCACATACCCCACCCAGACACATGCACATACATCAATAGATAAAATAAATCTTTTTTTATAAAACATGTGCTGAGCCACATCTCCAGTGGTTAGAATGAACAGAACACACATGTTGGTGTCACACACATACACACACACACACACACACCCTTACTGAAAAAATACTCAGAACTGGATACCATTTGCATTTTATTGAATTACCTCAAAAAGTGGGTCCTGAGTATCTTTTTTTTCTCAGGTGCCTAAACTTTTTTGACAGACTGAAAATTGCCTTTAAGCCTTGTTTATGAATTTTAACTGGCATTACTCCAGAATCTCTTTATCTTGATAATCTAAGTACCCATGACTAGCAAGACCCCTGTGCCATATATGGTCCCCAGCAAACAATGTGGCCACTATATAATGAAGTTTCCTGCACATAAAGAACAGAAGAAAAAGTAAAGATCTGAGATGCATGGTTTATTTGTTTGAAGTAGACTTCTCCTTAAGGAGAATAGGAGAGAGGAGGAAGAAGATACAGGTCCAGACCTGGGGTCAAGAAAGGAAGGTTGTACATATGAAGTTCAGTCGGAGCAGATGAATTCAAGTTGCATGGTAGATCCCCTGCAAAATGAGACAGGGTGGTGACTGATGGAGACACAGCAGCATGCAAAATGCCATCCACAGGGAGCCACTGACCTGCAGTGGCCTCAGCCCATGATGTACACATGGCTTGTTGTGTGCGTGACTATAGGAAAGAACCAATTTCGTAGGTACGCCATGATGTTGCCCAGGGTTGGTGGCTCCTATGAACTCATTTTTTAGGTGTACATATGTGCAGTGAATTAGGGTAACTGAAACAGTCTCTGAAGGTTCTCAACCAGCAGCATATGAATTTTGTTTTCTAAACAAGCCTGGCAGGTGCATTCTGTAAGGTACAAGGTCAAGGGTGCAGAAGGACAGCAGCTGACTTAGATATTTGACCAGCAGTGGCTGTAGAAAGGCCTAGCCGAGGGCAACAAGGAGGAAGAAGGATGTCAGAGGAGAAAAGGGAGGAAGGAGGACTCCGAAGCTGAGGGAGACTGTCTCCTGCTTTGCGCTGAGCATGCATGTAGTTTCCTTCAATGCATTACCACCCAGTCTGCCCGAGATCTGCTGTTTGTCTCCAAATGGCCCGCTAAGCTTACTGCAAACCCTAGGACGCATTCTGAAAGTTGATTGACGGTTAATTCCTGGAACCTAGAGCCTTCCCCTTGTGCCTGAAGACTGTCAGCTTTGGGTTAGGTGTCGCATGTTTGGGGAGGTGGTGAGGAGACACTCGGGAAAGGCCCGCAGTAGGTAGAGTTCTAACCCAGAAATTTCTTCCCATGGGGAACATTGGCTTTTTGTCTCGATGACTTTGGAGAGGACTCTTAGAATCTGCATTCCAGCAGTTCCCAGGCGTTACTGGTACTTCCCATTTGGGGAACAGCCCTTGAGAACCACTATCCTGAAACTGATTCTCCATGTGTGTTGCTCGGTAGTCATGATGTTCTGCTCCTATTGTCAGGGGAAGCTTCCTGTTCCAGCTTCATTTTTATAGATGCCACTGTAACTAAAAATACAGCTATAACAGCCCATTTTCCTTTGCAATGACAGAATACTTGAAGCTAAATGCTTTATTCTGATCAATTGATTGATTGATTAAAACCCAGAGTCTTTTATATGCTATGCATGTACTTTACAACCAAGTTATAGCCTATATCCTTAGCTCCAGGTTTTTTTTTTGCAGGGGGTGGGGGGTAGAGAAGGCCTTACCATGGGACCCAGGCTGGCCTCAGACTCGATTTTCTTGGCCTCAGCTTTCTAAGCACTGAATCTGGGTACTTTCTATAGTAACAGAATTTATTTTGCTCACAGTTTTGTAATATGAAAGTGATGCAGCCTCCAGGCTGGGCCTATGATTGTGCAATATTGCAGGAGATGATGTCACAGCAGATGCATCATGAGTGTGGAAGATTGCACAGTCATCAATAAAACAGATAGTGGAGCCAGGCTGGTCTTGCTCTTTTACGGGAACTTGGTTTTATGTGAAACATGTTAGAGTATCACAGAAACTACATTCATCCCTTTTGAGTATCGCACCCTCAGTGACCTAACTACCACACACTCAGCTTCTCCCCTCTTTGCTTGTCCCTCCCATTGTTACAAATGGAGCACCAAGCTCAAAGCACATGAAACCTAGGTAAATGAAGCACATTCACACAGAGCAACCAGTAACTGTATGTGCATCTGTCTCTTGCAACCACCTGCATATCCCATGGCCAGTATTTCCTTCTAAAAATGATTGCAGTTTCTTAAGAGCGCATTTTCTGTTTCAAAGAGATAGCTTTAAATAATTTGTCTATTAAAACTCATTATTCTTCAAAAATTGCTTTCTTATATATTCTCCCCACTCGAAAATTGTAATTATGACAGTTTTCAATAACTACTGATGGGTAAGGCTATCATTCTAGTGAGTGAACAAGGTCAACAAAACTATATCACTGGGAAAGCAGACATCATTCGCTTTATATTAATCTAAGATGCCAAGAAATTGAATATTATGGCTGCCTTTCAATTAATAAGCTATTTTAAAAAAAATAATTAATTAGCTGACAAGTTTGGCTATATAAACTTATACAAGTATATAATTTGGAATAAAACTGCCAGGCGACAGAGACTTAAAGAATACAAATATGGATTCTCAGGTGACACATTCAGGCTCGTAGGGCAGCTCTATTCCTGGAGGTTTGCTGCCAGGATTCTGCTAATTTCATATTTTTGTGTCCTCCTGGGAAACCAGGAAGACGAACAGCTGCCATAGCTGCAGTAGTAAGGAAAGAGAGTGTGCACTGGAAAGATACGTATACAGTTTTAAGGCTCAGGGCTAATCCATCCATCGCTTCTGCCCGTGGTTTTATTTATTTTGTCAGAAGGGTAGTGGTGTGTAAGTGGACTTAAGTGTAAGTAAACCCGGAAGTCGTAGGTTCTGGCCTGAAGGGGACTTGCAGAATGGAATTACCTACCCCACAGAAGAGAGTTCAGACTTTGTTAATCAGCATGAAGTCACAGTCCAGAGGTTGAGAGGCCAGCGTATCATTACAAGGGAGGTTTGTGGGCATAGTGTTGTCTGATCGTCTAAATTCTAGCTTCCCATGATGTCTATCAATGCTGCAATGTGTAAAAGTGATTTTGTCGCTTTGTCAATCCATAGCTGACTCTGATACCTTCTTCTTAGAGAAGCAATTGAAGGAACAATAGTATAACAAGCTTGCAGTGACCACTAAAAATTGGCCAGGGGTCATTTGGAGCAATAACTCCTATTTCTCAAGGATCAGAAAGACCAAGCAAGTGTACTCTTTGGAGTTGTCAGATTAGCCATGATGGATTCCTCTGTCCAGCACTTCTGAACTCCTTTCTCTGTATCTGCTGATAACTGTACACATCAGGAACAGACAAGGTGGACTCAGGTGCATCTGCTACTTTCTGATATCTCATTCCACTCTGACTTAGAATGAAACATCTATTGTGCTAAAAGGCAGTACTTTGGTGAGAAGCAATACTCTCCCCCTTTTATGAAGTGTTTGCAGGAGTGGCTGCTTTTGTATGTGTGTGCATGTGTTCGTGAGTGTGTGCACACACATATTCATGAGGGTGCATGTGCACATATATGTATTTGAGTGGGGAAACTGAAGATGTGTTTCTAGCTTTGTCCTTTAGAAATGTTAATCTTCTGTTTCTTTAGAAATGGACTCTGGCATTTATATTAATTCATACACACACACAGACACACACACATACACACACACACACACACACACACACACACACACACACACACGCACACACAGAGCTCGGAGCCCCAAAGATCCACCTGCGCTCCTTTGCCCCACACAGAGATTATGTTACTGTTGGGCCTGGAACTCAGAGCCCCAGCTTTCACATCAAACCCTTGACTGACTGAGCTGCCTTGCCAGGCTGGCACAACTGCTTTTATATTTGATATACCCAACATAACAACAGCAAAGCGGCATTATAGGGCCTGAAGGTCATAAAGACTTGGACCTCATCTGTGAGGAGCCAAACAAATACTGAATATAGACTTAAACTTCACTTCTATCCATTAGAAGTATTTCTTTTGCTGTTATTTTTACAAGCAAAGATTCATAACAATTTAGATACATAATCTTTGGTGAAATCATGCTTGCTGCTGTGTGAAATTCTTCCCTGTATTCTAAAATTAAAGTCATTCTGTGACAGTTCTCACATCTCACCCCATAAGAGAATCATTGTGTTTTTCTATCACTTAATGAAGCCAATTGCAAGTCAGGGCAAATTTATTCCAATTAACTTGGATAGCACAGATTCCTTGAAGAGTGATACATTTAGTTTGATGGTAGAAAAATAAGGTTTGATCTCTCTATTTTCCCCCAGCAATGAAGACAAGATGTTTGGATTTTCTTTGTGAAAAGATTTTTCTGTTTTTCCCCATTGCCTTGGGTTGAGGAGGGAGCAAACAAAACAAAACAAAGCAGAATAAAACACCATGACGCCTCCCTATAGCCATATAGATTTTTGGTGCAGATGAAAAACTCCCTGATATTTCCTGTTTACTGGTAATATAAAACTTAACCTGTGTTGAATTTGTTGATGGGATTAGAGAATATTTCCCGGAAGGATTAACCCTGGGGACATCAGAGTTAAAGGTTATTAGATCTGTCTTTACCTTTGAGAGCATTCAATGCCATGCTCAAAGACCATTTTTCTTGAAGATTTAGTTTGGTCAAGTCATCTTTTCTAGTAAGCAAGTTATATATGTAGGTGTAAGGCATTCGCTGGCCTACTGCTCCGGCCCCAGGTCCTGCTTCTAGCCAAACATCATTTTTAATGTACCTTTCATCTCTTTATAATTTAGAGCATTTTCTCATGAACCAGCCAGTTTCTATGTATCGGGTGTGCAGAATCAAACTCAGTCTTGTGTCTGTATCTTTCTCCTAAAACCTCCCATTCAGATTCTATTCAATAAGCTTCATCATTGTTTCTACACTAACACATTCATTTCTCTTCCTGCCCGAAATCTGGTACATCCAATCCACAAATACACACATTCCTGATTTACATGCTATTCCTCTGTATAGCTTCTTGGAGTCCTCAGATAAAGGGAAAAACATCCACACCCTTTCCTTTACCCAGCTCCATTGTAGTTGTTTGTTTGTTTTTAATTAGTTACTATTCCAAAAACTGTGACAGAATACCTGAGCAGAACAACTTAAGGGAAGAATGCTTTATCCCAGTGTGTGGTTTGGGGAATAGAGGCATGTCCCTGGTGGGGTAGCATGGTGGTGGGAATAGCTTGTAAAGCATAGGGTGGCTGATTACACCAGATTGCAGCCAGGGAGTAGAGAGCACGGTGAGAAAGTGGCTGAACTATAGTCCTTAAACTCTGATCTTACAGATGACAAGTAGGATCCATGTCCCAAAAGTTTCACAACCTCCCATGTCAGAGCCACCATGTGGGGAAAAACTGTTCAAACACTCAAGCCTGTGGTGAACATTTTGCATCCAGACCACTACAATGCCCATCTCCAGTTGTCTTCTTTCCTGGAGAGTTCCTTGACAGCTGTTAAACTTGTTCCTATGCCTGAAGGCCTTTCATCCTAGAGGAATTTATTATATATTTTTATATTTAAGTTAATGTCTACTTGTTGTAGTTAGATCACTGTGTGAGTTCAGCAAGAGAGACACAGAGGCATTTTCATAGGTGGAAGCCCTTCCAGACCTTAGCAGAGGGAACTACCTTCATGGCCAGTGCTATACTCAGTGGAACCCTGAGCATCTAATCTCAGGTGGTTTTATTGATACAGCACCCCACAGGTACATACCATAAGCAATCAAACACCAACAGAAATCCAACACCTGCAAACAATAAAAAATGCCAAGGACTATGCATTCCTTTTTCCAACAGTGCATAAAAACAATTATTTTAAACACAACTTAAAAAAAAAAAAACTTTCACAGCATCTACTTTAACACTTTATAGCAGTTTATCATAGCCTTCAATTTTCTTTTTCTAATTGAGTTTCAGTTGTGCTGAGATATCTTTACAGTTGCTGGTTTTAAGATAACACATGTACTGGGACAACAGGCATCTGCTACTATGCCTAGGTACACCAAGATTTCTAGAAGTTGAAACTCTACTATATTTTATTTTATGTACTGTAATGAATTTAGCATTTAATATACCCTTAAATACTATGAGAACTGAAATGATACTGAGTAATTTAAATGTGAACCATGTGTTCTATGGTGACAATTCTGCTTAGCTCCTGTCTCCCTACCCTATTACCATTCAACCAATGCACCACAGTTTGTATCTGTGTGCAGGCATACTTACATACCATATGGTAATAGTCAACTAGAGGGTTAATTTATTGTAGGTTGTTTGCAATCCTATACAGAAAAGTCATCATAAGTAAGTCATTGAAAGTCTCACACTCCCTCTTTGCCCAACCATACAGAAAACAGCATAAACGGCTATAGCTCAGATTATTTCCTTGACCCCAAGGAAGGCTGTGCTACCTAGAAGTTACCCTCTGCTTAATGATTTCTTTGTCGTTTTCAAATTGTGTGACCTTGGGGAAATTATGGAACCTCCTTGAGTCTGGTTTCTTTCTTTTAAAATGAAAATGGTTATAATGCCCTTTCAGGTCCGTTTGGGGCATTGCTTACTAAGGCTGCCGTGTGCTTGGCTTGTAGTTAATGCTGTTCACAGGAACTCCCTCTTTTAATTGGTACAGTGTTTTGGCAAAGTGTCACTAGATGGTTAGTAACAGTGACTATTATATTTCATATATTGGCTGACACACATACTGAGTCAGACTGGAGATCGCCAAAAATGTATTTCTCCTTCCTCAAGATTGGCAGAAAGGATTAATAAAGTCAATGTGGCACTAAGAGCTTGTGGCCAGAGGCCACCATGGCAGTTGCTCAAAGAAGAGGCTAAAGTACTAGGTCCCCTGACCCTGTGGTTTCCTGGCCCTTGGACCCAAGCTCTCACAACTCAGCTTGCAGGGAAGGAGTGGCCACGAGTGGCTCTGGATGGACTGATGAGCAAGACTTGTACAAATGCAGCCTGAATCTCAGAAAGCACAAAAGCAAGCCAGCCTTTGTAAATGTGGCTGACTGAGCACAGAGCAAAATCATGGTGTTCTGACTAGGTTTGCTTTTTCTCTGAATTGACCTGCCTCTGAGCTGGAACACAGAAGAGATGTAGATTGCATTCTATAAGAGTTTCTGGACTGTAAAGGTGTTGAGCCATTGACACACAGCAGGATTGATGAGAATTTACTCACGGTTTTGTTTGTAACGTTTCTCTTCAACCTTCAAGGTGTATCTAGAAAGGAGAAAATGTGACAGAGGTGATTTGAAGAAGAACTTCACTCACATCTCTATTTCTGTCTCTAGAAAAGGGTATATTTTAATTTATATATCTTTCTTCTATTATATCTTTGAAGATTATTGCTTCGGAGGAAAGATCTTGCAATGGTTTCTCTATGTAGCTTGGTTTGAGAGCATCTTCTTGGGTAGACTGTCTCAGACACCATAGGAGGTTTATCTCCAGTCTTAAGGTAAGGTTGTCTGTGGTAGCATCTTTATTATTTTTCTCTTGCTTCTCCCAACGTGATCCATATAGTCCTGGCCAAGATGGAGGAAGTCTCCCTCTCCATTGGTCCTTTACAACTTTATAAACTCATTAATGCTCTTCTTATAGAGTCACTTACAGTTATTGCTCCTATCAGGGACAGTAAGAGTGCCTTTTCTAGCCTTTTCTGTTACATTAACCCTCCAGAAGCTTCTGCCTACACATAGTTAAGCATTCGACCTGAGATAATTAAAGGCATTTTAAGTGCCAAATTCATTAGCATCCTCATTATATAGATGAGTCCAGTGAAGTCCCCCCCACCCCCTGGGAGAGCCAAGTAACTTGTTTAAGGTCATACAACTTGTGGGTGGGAGAACTTGATTGAAAGCCCAAGAAGCTGAGTCCATCTGGCATCCAAGCTGAGGTCACTGGAGTAAAATCCAACTACCAGACAGTCAGAGATTGGCTTTAAAGTGTCTGGAAAGAGAAAAGTAGGGCTCTAGTCACAGAAAGGCTGTTGAAATATTTCCTCTTAATGCTATGTAGAATTCAAGAATACAGACTAGGACTAAAGGGGTGTAGGCATTGATTCAGGACAAAAGGCAGTTTATTCTTTGCTAATTCAATTTCTGGTCCTTAGAGGGTTTTGGCTTCTGTACACTCTAATCTTAAGCCTAGAACCAGAAGGCTTCAGCCTCTGTACAATATAATCTTCAAGCCTAAACCTACAACAGTTCAACCTCTGAGGCTTACTGCTGATTGACTCACTCTGAGTAGCGTCTTCTGATCTCAGAGCTGTACTGAACTCAACTGACACTTCTGGTTCAGCTCAACTTACTCACTGTTCTGGTTCAAACTCTTCTCCAAGCTGACTGATTCAAACTGACCTGAGCCAGCTGACTGTTTCTGACAAACTCTTCTGACTCTGGCTGACTCCTGCAACTTCTCTGACTGAATTGCTCTTCTTAGCTTCAAACTCACTCTCACTGTTATCTGACCCTTTCTCCCAAACACATTCTCCTGCTGAACTGTCTCTGGGTCTTATCTGACTGATTCTCTAACTGACTGGCTGCCCTCTTAGCTGAGAATCTGCTTTTAAATCCTTAGAGTTGGGCATGTCCTCACTCTGACTCACTCTGCTAACTCTTACTTTGATTCTTCACTTTGCCTGCTCTTCACTCTGATTCACCTCAGATGCCACTCTGCCAAGTCTTCACCCTGATTCTCTCTCAGGGTTAGGATTAAAGGCATGTACTCACTCTGTGCTTCACTCTACCTCTGACTTTCTGCTACTCTGTTGACTAGCAGGCCCTGACTCAATCTCCTTCCATTCTCTCAATCTCTATTTCTTCTCTCTTAACTCTGAACTGACTGTGAACTATGAACAGAGAACCATAAACTGAAAGCCATGAACTGAAAAGCATGACCTATTTCTGAACTGACTGCTTCTTTTTATATTCCAAGAGCTGGGATTCAAGGCTTGTGCCCCCATTGCCTTCTGAGTTGGGTTACTTAAAGTCATGTGCTGCATTCCAGCCAGATCACACAGGCCTTTAAATGTGATCCTTTTCCAGAGCAGCCATATTACTGGATTAAAAGATTAAATATTCCTCTACAGAGGTGTGGCTCAGGGTGTTGATTCCCAACACCCAGACTGGGCAGTTTACAGCCACCTGGAACTCCAGCTCCAAAGGATCCAATACCTTCTCCTGTATTCTGAGGGTACCTACACTTGAATTTATACACATCCTCCCATGCAAATTATTAAAAATAAAGCAGATCTTGAAACATAGAGTACAGACAAAGGACTTTTTTTTTTTTAATCCATATGAAAATGGCCTGGAAGGTCTGAGGCTCAAGATAATAAAGATTTTGACTGAACAAACTCAGAAAAGCAGTCAAGATCATAGTGTACTAAAGTCCTTACATCAACACTGTCCTCAGCTCAGGGAGGATGAGGAATGGCATGTTGGGAATTTACCCCACCTTTCTTTATTATGGATGTGTTGGTATTGCAGCAGGAAGGGAGATGACCTGTATGGTCCACGTAGGATGATGGTTGATGTGTGCTTGTCCATGTTCCAGACAACACAGCAAGACATTTATCCTCACTTTATCCTCAGAATATCCCCATGATGTGAACAGTTTGACTTCCATGTTCACTGTTGTTACTGTTACCAAGCTGTGGCAGGTCTATGGAAGTTCAAAGACACACACCATCACAACACAAATTTAAACACTGCATTTCAGGGCCTTCACCTTTAGCCCCTCATCTCACAATATCCCCACCCCCATGATTTCTAAGGTCAAATGTCACTGTCTTATCAGGGGGGGAAAATCAATTGGGGAAGCCAAATTCCAGCTATTTCCATTTACTGGTCTAAGTTAATGGATATAGTATCAAACACTGAGTATTTGTAGAAGCCATATGATGTGACTGACCAGGTGAGGAGGAGGTCTCCTTTTAGAGGCCGTGTATTTCTTCTAAGCCTACAAAAGGCTGAGCTGTGGGGACATGTGGCCATTTCCCCCTCTTTCCCCATTTCTCCAGCTTTTTCCTCTCTCCCTGTTGAGGCATCTCAGACTCACCCAACAAGGATGTTGTTACATACACATAAAACCTTGATACCTTGATCCTTTGATGTTTAGGGGAAGTGACTAGAGAGAAATTTCCTACCATGGTAAGGGAGAGTCAGAGGTGAGTCATCATGTCCTCCAGAGTGCTGATAGTGTGACTAGTCCCTTTCTGGCTGCTCTTGGTTGGACTGGAGCCAATTTCTGTTTCCTTGGGTGTCATTCATTTCTGAAGCTAATTCTCTATCCCATCCACTCTGATCAAGTTTTGGGGCTATTAGATATCCTTCAGTAATTTCACATATTTGCTTAAATTTGAGTTGATTTTTGGTGATTTGTCAACAGCAAAAAACAAGCAAACAAAAAGCCTATACTGATTGACATAATATCAATAGAATAATTATGGATAGAAACTGTAGAGCTAGGTCTGGTGTGATATGCCCTGCAATCCCAGTACCTAGGAGGCTAGCCTGGGCTAGAGAGTGAGAACCTGTCTCAAAAACAAAAAGGGAAAAAAGCAAATAAAACAACACAGAGAGAGACAGAGAGGCAGAGGTAGACAGGCAGATTATACACATGCCCATGGGAGTGTGCATACACACACATACACACAGAGAGACAGAGAGACAGAGAGACAGAGCAACAGAGAGGGACAGAGACAGAGGAGACACAGTGGGGAGAGAGAGAGAGAGAGGACACAGACTATATTGATACATGTTGACAGGTTTCTTCAAGTGAGATCATATTTTAACTTTGGCTCCTTCAAAATTATGTTCATTTTGTAGAATAGTTTTTCTTTTCTTTCATTTGCATTTATTTTGCTCTCAAACTTTCTTTCTCATCTGCTTTTCTGATTCATTCTGCAGATTTCTTTCCTAGCCAGGTGGGCCACATATGGAGTTTTTAATACTTCCACTTTCTCTCTCTGGGTGTTCTGCACCTCAGCTTTTCTAATCATAACCATGATTGCCTTCTACTTTTACAAGACATTTGCTTATTTAGTCTATTTAGCATACTGTTCAATTAATGACTTCGTCACAGACTGCTTAATGTTCCTGTGCCTCTCTGGCTTGGATCAGAAAATGAGAAGGGGGTGCCTTTTTTTTCCCCCCCATCTTGAAACTGTTTTGTATTGAAACAGAAAATGAGGATTTTAATTCTTTCATCACAGTTGTTATCTCTATGACCCTGAGTTAGATTACAATAAATCTGTTCCCTTGCAAAAAATCTCTTCTAAAGCTGGAGGGGATACACAGACTTTGGTTATTATGACCCTGACATTGTGGACTACATTAGCAGTTGTTGAGTAAAATAACAGGGAAGGGAAACATGCTAGTTAAAAGGACAGAAAACAGAGCTAGTTTCGCCCCTAAGGAAGTGGCATAATTTTTTTATGGAGTCTTTTATTTAAAAAAAAAGAAAGAAAGAAAGAAAAAAGCATGGCCTGACCTTGGGAGATAATGCTTAAAGGAATTGGAAGAAGCAGCAAGAGCAGACTGGTAAATTAACTTCAAATAAAACAAGATAAATTGGCTGGTCAGGAATATTCCAGAAGATGTGAGTGTGTCAGAAAAGGCCTTGCAATATGGTAGGAGGTTGCCCAAGTTGAAGCTTTCTTTAGGCAGGGGGATGTGTCAGGGATTTTTGAGGACAGAGTGTGTACTATTTAATTTTATGTGGTTTGCTCTAATTCTTCAGTGCAGAACGTTAGGTTCCATGTGGCTTTGATTTCATTACTTATGAGGGTGTGAATGGGTGGGGGTGATCCCAGTTGAGGAAGCAGAGGTCTCAGAGGGGAGACAGAAAGAAAGAGCAGGGTAGAAATGCTTGAGTACTGAACCCAGACAGCTGTTCTTCTTCTCCTGAGTAGAACAGACAAAGGTAAGGGTGGGTTGGGAGTACTGGGGTTGCAGTTATTACTGCGGAGCAAAAGTTAGGGGAAGGGCATTCTTCAGCAAAGAAAGCATGAAAGGAGCTGCTCGGACATACATAGCAAATAAAGTTCAGTCTGACAAAGAGGAGAGAGCTGTGTTCTGCCCTTCCTGTCTTCTTCAGTGCTGAAGTGTGGTGAGGTCTGCTGGTCTTCAGGGTGTGTAGCCAAGGGTGCTGATTCTGTTTATCACTATTGAAGACCTGAGATATCTTATGAAACTATTAATCAAAGAAGAAAGTATTAAAAAAATGTTTAAATATCTTCTAATAGATATAAGAAAATGTAAGGGCCTGGAGTCACAGACAATGGTTATGAGCACTGACTGCTCTTGCAGAGGACTCAGGTTCAGGTCTCAGCACCCATCGGCAGCTCACACCTGTCTGTAACTCCAGTTCTTGGAGAGCCAATGCCTTTTCTGATCCTGCAGGTTTCTGCATACACATGTGCACATATACACCCCCAGTCACATATACATATGCACATAATAAAACAAAGAAACTTTAAACATGTAATAGAAATGTAATTACTTTTAGGATGTGAAGTTCTTGGTGGGAATGTTTATGCAGTGGAAATCATTTTCTTACAGGCGATGAGTAGCATGCTTGTCTTCTAGCTTCATGCTTATGATTCAAATATTTGAAATATGATTGTAGATATAAAGTATTATTTCTTAGCATTTTAAATTTCCTTATAGTTGGGAAAAATTTTGAAAAAGCTGTGGAATTAAAGCAGCTTTAAAATAAATATTTTGGTTCAATGTTGTCATGTTTATTGGGGGTTTGTTTTATTTTCTGTATTTTAAGATTTGGGGTTTTTAATTTTTATTATTATTATTTTTATTGAGAAAGGGTCTTTTTCTAGAGTCCAGGCTGACCTTCGAGTAATTGTCCTCCCTAACCCCCTAAGTGCTGAGAGTATAAAGGATGAGCCACTGTGCACAGCTATGTTCTTATATTTGAATATTAAACATTTACAAAGAGAATGTCTAAATTAAGAATGAAATATTTACAAAGAATCAGAATATTTAAATCTAGAATGCAAATGATTGCTCAGTTCAGAGTCAAAATGTAGAATACAGATTTGATCATAGTGTTAAGAGTTTGTGGTTTCCTATAGGCTGTTGGGACACTTAAATCTGAGAGTCCCTATGCATTCTCCAAAATCTGCAAATATCAAAAACAGTCTGGGTCATATGCAGAGGAATTAAAATTCTGCTAATTTCTCTCTCTTCAAATTATATTTAAGAAAATGCGGTAGGTAAACACATAGTCCCCTTTATATTCTACAGCAGAATGGAAAGAGTCCACTGTGGAATGGAAGCTGAGCGAAGACGGTATTGGAGGTTCGGGATAGGTCTATCTCCTCTGGAATTCCTGGCGTTTAGTTCTTGGTTCTTTCTAAAAGAAGGCCTTTAGACTTCCACAAGATAACATTTCCTGCTAGCGAATGTCCTGTGGAGACTTACTGAAACAATTGCCAGAAACCGTCTTTAGGCACAGGCCTAATTTTGAAAGTGATTAATTAACTGAAAGCTGTTCATCATATCCTACAGGCCATTTTGTTTCTTATTCTTCGTAAAAGTAAACTATAAGGAAGAAAATAAATAGGCAAAAGGGTTACTCATTAAACAGTAACATCGGTTGCAAAATAGAGAAGACTGGAAGCTAGTTGACTGGAACCACCCAATGGGGCCAGGTGAAAGAATTTACACAGAACTGAACCTGGGCAGTGGATATGCGTCGACTGCTTTGGAGTTCAAGGCAATGCTTCGCAGCCTTCCTAATGCTGCAACCCTTTAATACAGTTCCTCACATTGTGGTGACCCCCAACCTTAAAATTATTTTCATTGCTACTTCATAGCTATAATTCTGCTTCTGTTGTGAATCATAATGTAAAATATCTGATATGCAGATGGTCTTAGGCGACCCCTGTGAAGGGGTCTTTCAACACCCAAAGGGGCCGCCACCCACAGATTGAGAACTGCTGGTTCAAAGGTAAACCTCAGTAAACCCTTAATTGGAGGGCTGTCATTCCAGATGACAAAAATATAATGTTTGCCTTGCTGGCTGGAAACTATGTGTCCATTTTCGGGTGTCCATAACAGTCTTCCCCACAGGTGCTAGGATCCTGTTACATAATGCCCGTCTTCCACTTCTCAGAAGTCACCAGAATCTGTTACACTCAGCTGCCCTGTGCTTGTTGATCAGTGCTGCCCACCCCCACCCCCTCTGCTGTGACTTTCTTGGGGAGACTTCCCAGGGTCCAGCCCCAGTGGTCCTCTCTCCACTCCTGCTTCTGCCTCTCTCATCATCCCGGAGTGTATGCTGAAGTCTCTTCTCGTTTCTGGTGTTGATTTACCTCCTCTGGCACTCCTTGATTCTGCCGCTAGCTCCTTATCTCCTAGCACACTGAAAATGTAGTTTTCTCACCTAGAGCTGGTGGTCTATCATTGTGCTGAGATACTGCACATGCGCAGTAAGTACCATGAGGATGCTGTAAAAGAAGAGATTCGAATACTGACTATTGTAATTGTGGTCGGGCTTCCTTATTTATGTGGGTGCATGTCCTAACTCTATCCTGTTCTCCAGCGAGAACTGGTTCACTTGCACATTTCTGCCAAATTAAGTAACTTTATGGGAAAAAGTAATATTACAAAAATAATAATATTCAAATATGTGTGAATGGGTGTGTGGTTTTGTGTGTGTGCAAGAGTGAGTGAGGACATGTAGAGGCCAGAGGACAACCTCGGGTGTCATCCACAGGAACGTGGATGCCATCTACCTACTTTGAGACAGAATCTCTGATTGGCCTGGGGCTTTATGATTAGGCTGGACTGGCAGGTCAGCCCCAAGAGTCTAGCCATCTCCATCTCTCTGGCTCTGGGGTTACAAACACATGCTGCGGAGCCTGACATTTTCACAGTTCTGTGACTCAAACTCAGATTCTCATGCTCGAAAGGCAACCACTTCCTGACCAAGCTGTCCTCACTGTGGTTTTAATTTTCAGTTATCTAATGGCTAATGACCTTGAACATCTTTTCATGTGTCCTAGAGGGACAGCCACTTGAAGTCTTTGCTTGTGTTTGGTTTAAATGTGGGTTCTTTGTTCCTATCTTGGAGTGTCAAGATTCTTTGTATATTGTGGATACCAGACCATTGCCAGGTATATGGTATATATGTTTTCTCCCAACCTCTATTCTTTATTGTATTTTTAATTATATGAGTGTATGTGTGCATGTATAGATAGGGTACATGTCCATGAGAGCAGGTGTCCTGGGGTCACAAGAGGAAATCAGATTATCAGAGCCAGAGTTGTAAGAGGCAGTGACCTGCTTGACTTGGGTGCTGGGAACAGAACTTGAGTCCTTAAACCATTGAGACATCTCTGCATACTTCTATTTTGTTGAAGAAGCCATCACTAAATCTGGTACTATGGAGTTTATGCTGATGTTTTCTTCCAACTGTTTGTATTTGTAGCTCTTCTATTTTGTCATTCTTCCTCACTCCCCCAGGATGAACTTTGTAGGTGATATGTAGTTGAAATTTTCCTTATCTTTCTCTGTTACCTATCATCCAGGAAACAAAAGTTCATCGGAAATCTATCTTCAAGGCTTTTTTTTGCTTCTTCTGCCTGTGACATCATTCACTCCTGGGCTTACATTTCCAAACATTTCAGATGCCTCACAGAGGTGAGCTTCACCTACATTATAGCTCTACTCCTCAGCTTACCAAAATCAACAAAAATAAAAATTGCACTGAACTCCATAGCTTCTCTTATAATACTAATTCATATATCATTTGTTGTTATTCACATATCCAAGTATTCAAAAAGTAATCATTTGGCATTTGGAATAAGTTACTGCCACACCCTTTTCAAACTCTGTCACATGTGTTATGTCTCTCTTCTCCTACAGGTATGAAATTTGGGGAACACAGGAAGACCAAGCTGTTGGTCTCCCAGTCCCTCACTGCTCTCTGTTCAGCAAATGGAGTAAATTAAGCCATGAGTAAATGCAGGCATTGTTTCGGCATTCCATTGCTGTGAGTGGAGATGAACGACTCTGAACCCCTGACCCCTGCCTTGCTCACGTGAATTAATGGTCTCAGCTTTGGATGGGCAAGTTTATATCGGAGTGCTGTGGCCAAACTTCTAATTTTACTGCACAGTTTCTCCCTTGGCCCCTTCTCAGCCTTGTTCGTAAGTGAGATTTCCAGTTACTTCTGGGCAGGGACTGTGCAGGATAACTATCAAGTCTTTTCTGGATGTGAAATCCAAAGAAGGAGATGTTGCTTCAACTCACAAGCTTATGCATGTTAAATAAATGATCCCGCCAGTTTCATCTGAAGTTCTCGTAACGTCATTTACCAAAATGCCAATCGAAGTGATTCATATATCCTTATGTATTTGTCTCAAATGTTCTTCATGCAAAACTACAGAAAGCTCTAATAATCATTTGTGTGTGAGAGAGCTGGTGTGTATGTGTGTGTGTGTGTGTGTGAAAAACTGAAGAGAGTTGAGAGAGCTGAGAGCTGGTGTGTGTGTGTGAGAGACAGAGAGAGAAGGAGAGAGAGAGAGAGACAGAGAGGGGGGATAAGTGAGAGAGAGCTGGTATGTTCATGAGAGAGAACAAGCACTATTGAGAGAGAGAAAAAGAGAGAAAGAGTGAGCTGGTGTGTACGTGAATGTGGGGCTTTTTAAAAACGTTTTCCATTATAAACAATTTTTCAAAATATTTTTTCAAGTCCTTTAGAAGCATCAAACAGGACCATGATGAATACAAGATCGATAGCTTCCAACACAACATCTGACATTTTAATCACATTCCATGTTGAGTAAGGACACATTGTTGGATCTTTTCCAGGTCTTTGGGGGTTTTTGAATGGATAGATTTCGATTACCTAATTTCTTCAAACTACAGCATAGTCCACAGATAGAAAATTTCTGAATTTCAATGCAATTTGCTACACGGTACTAGTAAAAAAAAAAAAAAAAAGCACTTGGAAAATGAGAAAAGATCACAGTAGCTGGCATTCAAAAAATAAATCCTGCTGGTGTGCTAAAAAAAATAAGACATAACAGCCAGGATTGTAAGCTCAGGCTTCCTAACCCCGTGGTTGTTTTCAGTTTTTCCTGCTTGCTGGCATCCGTCCCCAGACCTGCTGATTCCAAGCTGTGCGTTAGATGGCGCTGTTCACATAGTTTACAGCTGTGCTCTGTGCAGCCGTCTTTATTGAACAGAACCAACACACACTTTCGTTTTGGGTTTTTACCACTTCAGCCCTGCCTCTAAAGGGTTTGTTTTCTGATCCTCTTTATGTTTTTGATGCAGCTGGGCATAGAGGTGGACCCTTCACTCCTATATAATTGAGGCTGTTACACAACAGACATAAAAGTGTACTAAATATCTTCCAAATGTGTTTATCTTACTTAAGAGGTAAGAAAATGGAGTGTATTGGTGGGTGTTTAGGGTCCTACAGAGGTAAGCCCTGCCCCCATTTGCTAATACAAACCACCATGATTCCTGAAATGGTATGTGCATTTTTTTTTCTTAAAGATTAGATTTAAGTCATACTCTTCATTTAAAAGTATTCCTAATTAAAATGTCTCATTAGCTTTAATTAGTTTTTGTTATCCCTTACTCTTTTGTTCGTTTTCAAAATTCACTTGGACCCTTGACTTAAAAAAAAAAAAAAAAAAAAAAGAAGGAAGAAAGAAAGCCTCTATTCTAATCCTCCTTATGTTTCCATTATTTTTAGCTTCAAATTCAATAAGGATAATTTGCCAGTCCAGGGCTGACTTAACTCCCTCAGAGCAGAGTCTATTTGGTACATGGACCAGATGCCAAATAATTTAATGCATCTTAAGTGCCATCAGGAAAATACCTCAGAAGTCTAAAATCAAGATGTCTTTTAGTGTTAAGACGTGGTTTTCTTTGAGAAATTTAGCTTCTTAAAATAAATCTTTAAGTCCCCATTGCTCTCCAAAAGGCATAGGGGCCAGTCCTTTCTAATTTCTACTTCCTCAACCACGTCTGCCTTCCACTCTCCAGAAATCTTGGGACCTCCGGTCTGGAGAGTTCACATGATGCCATATGTTAAAATTCACTGCAACTAAATTTAGAAGCTTCTTTCCCCTGCCCTAAGAGAGAACAAGCAGTCTCTGTGGATGGGCTAGGCAGGATTTCCATCAGCCAGGGCTGCAAGCACCGGGAGATGAAGGGGCTTTGTACTGTCTGAGACAGAACCTTTCTTTTTCTTTCTAGACACATAAGACATTTTAAATATACTTAAAAGTAAAAAGCAGTCACACATCAGTTGGGAGGACGAATTCTCAAAATGTCTTTGTTAAATGCATGCCATATAAATGATTAATAAAATAATAATGAATATCTTATTACAGTAACCAGTTTTCACGTAAGGACAGATGTCATGCATTCTCTTATCCTGTCTGCTACATGGGGGAAATTGAGACTTAGCGAGGTTCAAGTTCACAGATCTAAAATCCAAACCCATATCTCTAGACTCCTGTTTTACTGCATTCAAATCAAAATTTGAATGCTCATGCAAGCTCAATGTTTGTTTTTGTTTGTTTGTTTGTTTTGTTTTTTTGTACTTTTTTTCCCATGCAATGTTCTAGAATGTATGCGTTCTGCTCCAACATTGGCTTAAATTTGTCTTTACTTTTTAGCTCAGGGCAAAGCTAAATGTTACTCCCCACCCCCACCCCAGTCAGGAAATAATTATGGAAACAGCAAAAAGAACCCCCCTTCTTCCTGGCTGGCTAATTGCCACATTCCTCCCAGGTTACTTTGAGAGCCCCTCTCTGAATTTAGCAATTTTGTAAAGAGATGGGTACAATTTTAGAGAATTTGTAACTTAAAAAGACACTTAAACACAGAGATGACCATTAAGTGAGAGGTTCTGTCCAAAGCCAATCAAAAATTTAAGCAACTGTGATAGATTCCAGTTGCTTTTTAATACCCACCATATGTCTGCTTATATTCAGAGACCAGAGGAGTGGTTAGTGCTTATTTTCACAGATCATATAAATAACAGCCCTGGAATTACTTATTTCTTTAGGTGATACATTTTAGAGTGAACTAAATAAACTATTAGGGATAAACTTAACACCATCGCTAATAGCTGATACAGACAGTCCACTAAAAGTTCTTTGGTGGTGTCTGCAATATATTGAGGACTCTGGGTCTTTGGGATATGGGTTGCTTTACACGTAAAGATAAAGATGACTGCTTTAGGAAGTTCCCATGTTGAAATTAATATTTCCTGTAGTTAAATTTCCCTTTGATTCTTTCAGGATTTGCTTAATGATCTACACATGCAAAAATAAGTTTTCAAAGATAATTGTCTAGCTACATTCTACCCTCTTCTGTGTTTGTTTCCTGCTGGGAGACCAATGTCCAACTTTCTTACGCTCCTTTGCCTCTACCTTAGTGGGAGGAGTTTGAGGTACCATTCTATCTTTGTGCCTCTAGGGTCACAAGACATTCATATTTGTAGAGTCTCTCTGTTCCAGGCCCTGGGCTAACCTGTTACATATGTGAGGGTATAATATTTCAAAGTGCTAATTGCCCGGTATAACTGACAATTCTCTCCAGCTTGGTCCCTAAATGGAAAACCAACATGGCTGTGGGGACGATTTACAGTGGGGGAACAAAGGTCTTTAGCTTTTAAGTTCAAAGGGCACCATCTGTGCTCGATGAGATACCTTTGAAAAGGAGCGCGGCCAGCAAGGTCAGGGTTTTCTTACTCATTTGAGACTGAAGAGATAAAGGAAAGCCCGGAGCACGCAATGGAGTTTTTCTAAAGTGTCAGAGTACTCCCCAAATACTGGACTGAGCATTCTTCTCCTTCCTTTACATTACTTGCTAGATCTGCTTCTAAAGCCAGTCGGAATCTGCAGTTGTGCAAAGGATTGAAGACAGAGTTTCTTTCTTTGGGATTCAAATCAAAAAGGGAGCAACTGAGTACAGTTGAGATTTGCTAATTGATTAAACATGTTATTCAGGGTGCTTGCAGGTAGTGGACTTTTTGTTCCTATAAGCAATTCTCCCTTACAAACTCCCTCTTTTCTGACTTTACTAATAAACAGCTCTTGACTCTCCCTACCCTTCTTTGTGGTCCTCATTTGGAGTAAGAGAAAACGGGGCTTCTGCTACAATGACTTCATTGCCTAGTAACATCTCCGTGATATTGCAGCAAGTCATTGTAATTTCTCCATTTCCCTTGACTGTGATCTGCATGTCTACTCGGAGTCCTCACTGCCAGCCATCTGGTGTTTGATTCTCTCTTCCTCCTGCGTCTCCCCCGCCCCCCAACTCCCAAGATTGCAGTGTACTTTGTTAGCTCTCTCTCTCTCAACATGCAAAAGTCTGACTTTTAAGAGTGAAAAATCCATCATTTTACTAGGCGGAATCCTCTCTACTTCCTCCTTCCCCAGAACGCAAGCCCAGCCTCTTTGCAGGTCTTTCCTGTGTGTTTATTTTTAGGCATCTCCACAGTAGCCATTTTGGAGCCACAGTGACCACCAGCTGTTGGGATTTGAGCGCGCTCAGAGCGGGGTGTCGGGGTGAGATAAGAGCTTTTAACTGTCTTTGCATGTGGCTCCCAGGCTGCTCAAGCAGCTGGGCCAGAGGTTAGGGTCTCCGGTTCACACATAGCCCGGTGCACAGATGTCATTTTGGGCAGGACAAATCATTTGTCTTTCAGTTCTTCATCTGCAAGATGGATTCCTAGTGCTACTGAATTAGGATGAAATGAGCCGGGAACCAAGGAAACATTTTCAAGATAAAGATGTTTTTAGAATGCAGAGGAGTGGTGATAAAAGAAAAATACTATCTCATATTATGTCCATTAAGAATAATAGGTATTGTTTACATTGGATTTCTTTTAATATTTGAGATGAAAGCAAATCTGTTTGGAAGATACATACAATTAAAAGCATAAGAACACATTCATTTTCATTAGTTGTTTTAAACCAAACAATTTTGGCAAAGTTGAGGAAATTAGGCTGATTATAAGCTACATTATTCCATTTACATTAAAATAATTAGACCTTTAAAAAGTCATCGTGCAAACACAATGAGTACGGGCACCATGGTGGATTCTTTAGTAAAGTGAGTCCCCTTGTTCAGTTGTAACCTTTGGAAAACTTTTTATATTTTTATATTTGCTTGTGACAATCAAGTGCAAGCAAATATCATTTTCAGGAAACACAAAATCCAAAATATTTTTGAAGGATATGCAGTTCTGTTTCCATTTTCCCAGATGGGAACACTGCAAAGCCGGCTAGAGCACATTTGTTTCATATGGAATAGTCCTAATGGAATCTTTATTTCTATTTTAAAAACTGTCATTTAAATTCAACACTGTGACTTTGTGTCTCCTTGATGTCCTGTGTGCCCTATGTTTCAAAAAGCAAGAGATGTGATGCACAATTCTTTCTGCCTTGTTAAAAACAGTAAGCAAATTTAGCTTAGAATTGTGCTTTTTCTTCCATTTCTACGATGTAACAGAAAAAAGAAGAAGAAATAGGAGATTTGGTCAGGGGTTGAGGCTGTAAGATTGGTGTCATTTCAAATAAGATGAGAAAGCAAGGAGAAAATGGCAACTGGAGCAAACCCCTGCTTTGTTCCAGTATGAACACTATGGAAAGGCAACCCCTATTTGCTTAGGAAGCCCAAACCCATCTCAGGACTGTGTTAAGTACATACCTGCCAGGAGATTCACAAGTATCACTTCTCTCATTTGCCCCTCACCCCCAAACATTTGCATAACTCTGGTGGGATTTTACAGCCACACACAATGAGGTCAATATTTTCCCTTGGCATTTGTATCTGGATCAGGGTGCTGACCCAGCTTCCTCTCCTGCAGCTTTGCTCCACAGACTGGCATTTTTTTGGTAAACGCTGCTATCTCCTGACAAGATTACAAATAACTTTGATGTCAGAGAAAACTTCTTCCTTCTATGGCTAATTTTATCTCCAGGCAGGACTTACCATGCTCCTTTGTTCATTGTGAGGGCTTAGTAAATGCTTTTAAGTAAAAAACAAAACCAATCAAACATATATAACCTATTTACCTAATTCTTGTTTGCAAAACAAAAACTCTAGTTCTATCTTTAACAATAGATAGAGTAATAAGTATCATTAAAAGCAAAGGGAAAGAAGCCTCCATAGATAATTGTAAAAAGAGTGGTGAAAACTTCAGGAAAAAAATAAAAGCATTTGGGAGGAAAATGTTCTGAGAAACACTAGAAGAAAATAGTCAAGTGTGGTTACAGTGGGAAATTGTTTCCATTTGCCATGGCAGTCTCTCCTGATTTTGTCTTTAGAGAGTCTCCAAGCATTCATGTACAGGGTTCCCTGTGTGAACCAAGTTATTGTTTCTTTAGGGGAAATGCCTGTGTACAGTTGCTGAGCTGTATGACAGTATATGTTAGTGTATTATGTTCCTTTTAATCCTATCTGGAGGACTGTAAATGTCTCTTCACAGTCCACTGAATTGACTGTTTCCTTCCCATCATGACAGATACTCTAAAGTTTGAACTGTTGGTAATAAACTTCTGGATTCTAGAGGAAATTCTTAGCCATGTACTCTTTGTATATAACCATGCCTATTTATTTTCTGAAGTGTCTTTTGAATTCTACAAAACCCTACACAATCTCCCTGGATTAAATATATAGATGTAGAAACATAAAAATACATATAGAGGAATCATGTAGCAGGGCAGATTTAATTTTTCTTCCTGAAGCCTTTCCCTTACACAATAATCATTTATCTTTATTTTTGTGTGTATTAGATGACTTGGACTTTGATCTTGCCTTCGTTTTCAAGTGCTGGCTTCATAGCTATGTGCCCCCATGCCTGGTTATATGTGGTGCTGGGGATTTTATCCAGGGCTCTGTGCATCCCAGAACATCACTCTACTGAAGCATCGACATTCTCAGATCATCAGTTACATATTAACAGCACCACTCATATAGTTTATATAGTGTATATATAAATATATATTATATCTATATTTATATAATATATATAGTTTACATATAATATATATAAATATATAATAGTTCTATATAGTTTATAGAACTATAAAGTTCTATATAGTTTATAGAACTATAAAATTCTATAAGATTAAAAAGCTTAACTCTGTCTGAATGGATCTACTAACTGTTCAGTGTTCAGTGAGTCACATAGATTCAATACAGCAAAAACCAGTTATAAAACTCCAGTTCACAGCAGTAAGGAGTTCCCTCTCATGTCATCTGTGCTGCCTGAGGGGCTGACCATCAACCCCAGTGCAGCTATACAAATGGGTACAAAGGGCAGACACAACAAGATGTCATATCCCAGGTACAACCCAAGTAAGTGGATGCTTTTAGTACCTCCCCAAGTCAGAGTGCTACCCGGATGCAATCATTTAATCTTGGTGTATATGCTTTGCTTGCTTTTAATTTATTTTAACGTGAAATACACACATAGTGAGATATATCTTAAGGGTATGATATGGTGTTCTAAACAATATATCCATTAAAGCTGGAAGTGCTGGTGAACACCTGTGATCCTTGCACCTTGGAAGCAGATGCAGGAGGATCAGGAATTTTTCTACACATAGTGAATTCCAGGTCATCCTAGGCTGCATGAATAGGTAAATAAACAAAGAAAAAATGCATACACACCTATGAGAACACCTTAAAGTTCCATATTTCTCTTGTGATAAGTGGGATGTATATTTGATTGTCAAAGAAATATCAGCAAGTGTTCCAAAGCCACTCAGCCACTTAATATTCCCCCAGACATTCCTGTGGAAAGCCCTGACTCATTGGACATTAAAACCATCATCATACTTTTTAAAATTTTTTTAACATCTTCTGAGTATTTTTCACGTTTTTTGTATTCTTTGAACATCATACTCTTACATGCAATATCCATAATTAAAAAGAATATATACAAACAAATATGAAGCACATATAAATGGGCCTTATGACAGATATTATCTAATTTTTCTTTCCATATTTCTTCCTATAAATTTTAAATTACATATTAATGATATCAGAAATGACAATAGGCACCACCTGTCAAAGACACCTACTGTATAAATCTCTTTTTCTTTCTAGTCATTCCCAAGTCTCCACCCTCCAACACCTTCCATATCCCCTCTCACTCTCAAATTGACAGATTCTTCATCCTTGATAATTGTTACATAGATATTCATTTTAATGTTGTAAATAGTTTACCAAGTAAGGTGAAATTAAAATAATTTTCAGTCAATATTTATTCAGATTTACCTACATATTTATCTTAAAAAATTTTTTTTCTGGAATGTCTTTGTATAGCCATTGATTTGGGGCAAAAGACAGTTTATTCTTTGACTAATTCAATTACCAATCCTAGTCTTGGAGCCCTGGAGCTTTTCAGCCTCTGTACAATCAAGAGCATTTAATATACTATTATCTATCAACAAAGACTTAGTGCTGACTTAATCACTGACTAACTCCTTCTGAACTCTGACTTTTCTGGTTCAACTCACTCCCTTTTCTGGCTTAAACTCTTCTCTAAGCTGACTGGTTCAAACTGACCTTCTGGGTTGGCTGACTATTCTGATCAAACTATTCGGACTTCTGCAGACTCTGGCTGACTCCTGCAATTTCTATGACTTAACTTCTCTGCTCCTCTTGAAACTGACTTATTCTTCCCATCTGATACTGACTTCTACCAAGCTGCCTCTGTGTCTCTGCCTCAGACTGCTAAAACTACTTGCCTCATACTGCCTTAGATTGCTCCACTCAGCCTCTCTGATTCTCTGCCTTATCCTCAGCCAGACTGCTTCATTGTCTCTTCTTGTCTTTTCTCTGCCTCTTATCCTGACCCTCAGAGCTGAGAGCCTGCTTTTATATCATGAGACTCGGGCATGCCCTCACTCAGCTAACTTCCTCTGCTTAGTCACTTTGCCTGCCCTTCACTCTGACTCATCTCAGATATCGCTTCTTATTTGACATTGATTCCTATTGAGCTCTGCTTCTTGTCTCCCAAGTGCTAGGATTAAATCCACGTACCAAGACTGCTTTCTGAATACTGGGATTAAAAGTATGTGTCAGCATTCTTTGTACCCTAGAGTAGTCATGCTGCCAGATTAAAGCTACATCTTTGTTTCTATTATTTGTTTCTATTTTACTTGAAAAAAAATGTTTTATGTTTGGTAGCAACAATTTCTTATGGTTTTAGTTTGTGTCAAAATGTTTTTATCCACATTTTGGAAGACTTTTATCACTAGGCATAGATTTCTAGATTGATTTTTTTGTTTTTCTTTCGTGTGTGTGTGTGTGTGTGTGTGTTTAAACTTGAAAGACATGTCATTGTTTCTGTGTATTTGTTTGTTTGTTTACAGCACTGGGCTGGAACCCAGCCTCAGATGGCTCAGCAAGTGTTCTGCCACTGAGCTGTATCGCAGCTTTGTTTACTTCTACTGAGAAACTTGCAGCAAGGACTGTTTTGATCCTTGAATAAATAAAGCTTATGATTTTCCTTCAGCAGGTTGGAAGTTTATCTGTGTCCTTTGGTTGTCGGCAGATCTTAATAGCTGATCCGGGTGTGTTTCTCTTTGTTGTTTGTTCAGCTTTGGGTTCATACTGCTGTGGCTCTTGCTTGACATTGTCTGCGCATTTTGAAGGCTTCTGTATTCTTTGTTCTTCTTATACTGTTTCTCAGTGTCTTGCTCTTGACTCCCCTTCCGGATTACAGCCCTCCATGCACCTTGGCATCTTGTCCTACACTCTCCTCTCCTTTTGTCCTCTGCGTGTGGTAAGGCAGCTGTTTGTCTACTCACCTGCTTCCCAGAGTGCTGCCCTGTTTTCATTTTTGTTTAGCCCATCAGTGAGCTTATCTGTTATATCTTTTTATTTCTATAAAAATTTGAGTTCTAAAGATTTCATTTGATCCCCTCTTTGACTGGACTGGTTTGTAATGAAACTGCATACTTTGCTAAATATTTCCTTGAGTGATCATAGAATCTGTGCCTCCTAACTCCATAATCTGTGTCACATCTGCATCTCTTTCTGTCACCGCTATTCTCCAAGTTCTGATATAACAACACCACTCGCTCCTCTGTGCTTACCTCCTCTCCACAGACATGGCTCCTGGGCTACAGATTTTTATCTCTCCATTATCTGAGACTTTGGAAACCTTGCTCAGTTTCTCTGCTTTCTTCTAATTTCTTAGTCCTCCTTTCTGTGTTGTGAAGGGTGTGTGGCTTGGTGAACAAAAGCGTACAAAGGAGGCTCATCTCAGTGCATTTCCTCCCCTTTGGGATCTGATCTTGACCCCTACAAATCTAGGTATCCTGTCTAGCATTTCCAAGTATTCAAGCATCAAGAAGGCTTTGGCAAACATCTGTAGTTATGCCTGATTAGAAGACTGCTTTATGCTAGTATTACCCCATGTTTTTAAACAATACACAGGACTTGTTACTGACAAATATCTGGGGTTCTGCCTCATTGCAGAGGTCCACGTAATTTTCAGCTTTAGGACAGAAGCAAATTGCTGCCAAAAGAAGCAGGCAAGCTGTCCCTCTTCCTCTCCCTCTCTCCTATCCCTCTTTTCCTTATTTTTCCTCCTCCTTCCTCCTCTTTTGCTTTGAGCATTTGTTTTATCTATCTATCTATCTATCTATCTATCTATCTATCTATCTATCTATCTATCTATTTATTTTTGAGACAAGGTTTTGCATGGCTTACGATAACTTGGAACTTGTCATGTAGTGGAGGCTGGCCTTGAACTTCTGATCACCCTGCCTATTCCTTTCAAGAGCTGGGATTGCTCAGAGGAAACCACAAAGCATAATCCTTCCCTACCTGCTAACATACCTCTAGACAGAGCTAGCACTTGATAAAGGCCTCTTAGGAGTAGCTCTTATCTACTGGTGAACATTTCAAAACACCCAAAATTTTCACAATTCTTCTCTGAGTACTATATTCCTCTTGTGTGGCTATCCTCTCAGCCAAGCAACCACCACCATCAGGTTACTCTGTTGCCCCCAGCATGCTAGAGGATAATCCCAGCTGGGCTTGTTGACTATTTACTGTACCCTCCATTGATGGAGAAATGGTGACAGTCATAATACCCTCATCTGAGAACACAGGGGCTCTCTATTACCTGTTGTTTGCATCTCTGCCTCAACTGCACAGGAAGGCGCTAGATATACAGTATAGAGTATACATGGAAGAATTTGGGAGGGAAGTCCATCTATGCACCTACCAGAACTCCCTCATTCTTTGGTGAAGTCTTTTCAAGTGTGGGCTCTTGGGCAAGAATCACCCACATCCTTGGAAGTCTCCTCTCACTTATGCTGTGTAAAGAACCCCAATGGACCCATTGGTTTCCTAAAGTGAACTTCAGTAGAAAATCCTGTCTTAGTTTGTCCTTGGGGCCTTAGAAGAAAGGATAGATGCTGCTTGTATATCCACTTTGGAAAGAATTTTAGCAACAATATTATATAAACATTACAGAACACAAGCCAATCTCCTTACACACGGATAGAAGTAGAGATTGATAGACAATATGAGCTCATCAGTTTAGCCAGTGCCTGGCCTATCATTAGCCATAGATTCAGATTCAAAGGGCAATTTATTCTTTGGCTAATTCAATCACCAGTCCTAGTCCTGGAACCCTGGAGTGTTTCGGCCTCTGTACAATCTAAAACATTTAAACCTAGAACTGGAAGGCATCACAGCCTTAGCATCTGTACAATCTAGAACATTTAAGCCTCTGAGGCTTACTGCTGACTGAGCCACTCTGACTAGCTCCTTCTGAACTCTGACTCTTCTGGTTTAACTCAAATCACTCGTTGTTCTGGCCCAAACTCTTCTCCAGGCTGACTGGCTCAAACTGACCTTCTGAATTGGCTGACTGTTTCTGGCTGAGCTCTTTCTGACTTTGGCTGACTCTGGCTGACTCCTGCAACTTCTTCAACTGGATTGGTCTGCTAGGCTTCCTATAGTCTCTCTGTTAGCTGACTCTTTCTCCCAAACTTACTCTCTTTCTGCTAAATGGCCTCTGTGTCTTATCTGACTGATTCTCTAACTGACTGCCTCTGTGTCTTATTTGACTGAGAGCCAGTTTTATATTGTGAGAGTTAGGAGTGTCTTTACTCAGACTCACTCTGCTAACTCTTCCTCTGATTTGTCACTTGGCCTGCTCTTCACTCTGATTCATCTCAGAACTCACTCTTCCCCTGCTGAACTACATGTGTGTCTGTCTCTGTGTCTTGTCCTCTCTCTATCTCTCATCCTCCATACTGCTACTCTCATTTACTCTGGTAGCTGCTGGGAAGAAGCATTCCCTAACCTGTCAATGGCCACTGTTTACCTAGCAATTTATTCTAACACATCTCCACAAGGGTGATTTGATTATTTTCTTTCTTTATAAAAATCCAAGTCACCTTCCTAGATTCCTGGGAGTTTTCACTGTGCCTTCAGATCACCCCTAAATGTCCCCTAAGTATAGTAATCTCTCCCTATGTTCTTTCCCTCCTTCCCTCTCCTCTCCTCCTGACCCCTTCTATTCCCATTCCCATTCTCCCCCAGCCCACACTGCAACATCTGTTCTATTTCCTCTTCCCAGGGAGATCCACGTGTCTCCATTGTGTCCCTCCTTGCTGCACAGTCCCTTTGGGTCTGTAGATTGTAGTACAATGGTCCTCTACTTAAGAGCTAATATCCACTTACAAGTGAGTACATATTATTATTGTTTTTCTGGGTTTGGGGTAGCTTGCTCAAGATAATTTTTTCTAGTTTCATCCATTTGTCTGTAAATTTCATGTCATTTTTTTAATTCCTTGAGTAATACTCCAATGTATATATGTTCCACATTTTCTTTATCCACTCTTCAGTTGAGGAACATCTCAATTGCTTCCAATATCTATGGGATGGAACTCGGGAACCTTGATGAAATTCCAGGGGAGGGATTGCAGGGCCCAGAGTGATCAAGGACACCAGGAGAACAAGCCCCACAGAATCAACTGACCAGAGACTGAAGCAAGAGACAGAGCCTGGAGGAACTCCTACATATATCTTATGGCTATCTGACTTAGTGTTCTTGCAGAACTCCTAAAAGTTGGAGTGTGTGTGTGTGTGGGTGTGTGGGTGTGTGTGGGGGGGCGTCTGACCCTTTTACCTGCCCTTGGGACCCCTTTCGTCCTACTGGGCTCCCTCTTCCAGCTTTGACATAGGGGCTTCAGCCCAGCCTGGTTCCATCTGGAAATGCTCTAATTGAGTAGTAATCCTGGGAGGCCTTTCTGTTCTGAGATGAAGCTGATGTTGGTGGGGTATGAGAGTTGGGTGTGGGGAGAGTGGTGGGAGTTGGGGATGGTCTGGGGGAAATGGGGAAGGAGCTGGGAAGAAAGGAGGAAAGGGAGGATGAAATGTATTATACCAGAGAAAAAATAAGTTTAGCTTAAGAAAGGCAAAAATAAATAAAATCCAAGTCTCATCTTCATTGTGGCAGTTGATTGTTTAATCATTTGTATAATAAATAAATAAATAATGATTCCTTTGGTAAAATCAGCTCTTCCTTTGTATGCATGATCTTCCAACATGTCCTATCCAGCAGTGAAACGTAAATATTTTAGAGCTGATGAGAATTCTGAGTCATTCCAATGTCCTCTTCAAGAAAGTGAGTTGTGTTTGAGTTACTGTGACAAGTATTGTGAGCACAATTAAAGCTGTGGCGTTAGTTAATTCTTATTCATCTAAGTGAATGTTCGGCACCTAGATTCCTCAGGCGTGTGCTGTGGAGACCTCCACTGTGTGGGAGGGGCAGCTACCTCTCTGTGGTTCTGGGATCCAGCCCTTGATGCTCCACATGCCTTCAGTGAACTCTGATTTAACCAGAAGCTGAACGTAGTCATATATTTTCTCTATGTTCCATTCTCTTTATTCATCTGCCTTTGGTAGTTATTAAAAAGCCAGAGCCATTCAGGTTATTTCGCTTGGAAATGTTTAAGCCAGACTGTCAAAACCTGTTTCCCATAGCTTTAAAAAAAAAAAAAAAAGAAACATTTTTCAGATGTACAGGAATTTTTATTTGTCGAAAATCTGCATGAATCTAAAATTAAACACAACAACAGCAATTCAAGCTAAAAAGACTTTATAAAGAGGGAAGCCATGGCAACAGAATCATTTATTTTTAACTGCACCAGACCTTATTTCTACCTTTACCCTAATACTAACTAAGCACACTAAGGCCCTGGCTTCTTATATGCAGCCTTGTTCCCATTGACACTCTGCAAGTCAAAAATAGCCCTGGAAATTGTAATATTTATACTCTTCAATGTGGTGCCAGCAGTATTTCTTTTCCTGTTTACTTACTCAGAGTATCCTGAAAGCAGCCTTTGAGGAAGGAGCTCCTGTGGATGTCAAGGCAAAGAACAGCTATTGCATGTCTCGGGGCAGGTGCACAGCTCCTGCCCACCTCAGGCTCTCTGATTCTGAGACTGCATCTGCTCTTACTTTGTAGAAGTGGGTTGAGCACACAGAGCAAGAGCAGACAACACACAGCATTATAACAGTGTGGATCCCCTTGGTTCTGAGGCATCCTGCCTGTGCCCATTACCTGGAGTGTTTGTTTTTAAACTGCCATTTATCCCCCTGTTCTTCTGTCTCAAGGCCAGATGATGTGCACTTAACAATGTTTCTGCTTTCCTTCACCAAAGATTTACAACGTCCAGGCAAAAGACTGGATTTTGTTAGAATAGCTTCAGAGTGCTTATCAGAATTTCATTATTGACAAAACTGGAAACCAAAGCCTTATTTTCCTGGTTATAATTTCAAAAATGACTTACTTTTAAAAAATGAAGCTGAGTTGAGGTTCAATAAAATTATTTTAATATAGGTTTGAGCATGAGAGCTAAGAGAAATGGAGGCATGCAGAAAGACGGACATGCCAGAGAGCAGAAATGGGGTTCGCAAAGAAGAGTGGCAGGAAGGAGATAATGGATTAGTAGGCTTTCTCTAGAGGAACAGAGCAAATAGTGTTTACACGCACACATGCGCGCGCACACATTGCTTATGTTAAAATAGTGACTATAATAGTCTCCCACCTGAGGGGCGGGAGTCTGCATCTTGTCGTTGCTCTGCCTTTAAGGCTGGCTGCCGTGGCTGTGGTGTGGGAGTAGGTATAGTCCTACAATGGTTGTATCCCACTGAGAGGCTGAGAATTTGGTAATTGTGCCCATGAGGGTGGGTGGGTGCCTTATCAATCCCAATCTGGTGCCATAAACCTGGAGGGATCCAGGAGAGCAGTCCTTAGTAATGATGGAAACTTAGGAGTGTTGGTTCTGATATCAGCAAAGGAAGCAGTCAGGGGAGGCCACACGGGTAAGAGGAAAGGTTAAGAGAGCTCAGGGATAATCCTCCGTTTGTCACGCCCTTTTCCGTCTACCACCAGAAGGTGCTGCCCACACTCAGAGTGAGTCTTCCGGCATAAATTAAGCTCTGGGTACAATTCGTTAGTCTAAATTCTCTAATAAGGATATTTTAATCTGTGGCAAGTTGACATAAATGACCTATCACACACCTAAGTGGGTGGGTATTGACTCTCCAGGGAAGAGTCACCGTGACTCACTATCAAGACTATTTATTATTTTTTTGAAGATCTACTAAGCTGGTTTTAATAAATACCAACCAATCTGATACATGTTTTGAAATGTGTCTTCATAATTCCTTTGTTTTTACTTCCGTCAATACTGACAAGAAAAACTCAGTAAATGTAAAGCTATAGCTTCTTTCTTGATTGTTTCTGTGGTGCAGTCACCCCGAAGGGCTGCGAAGGAAACACAGACTTTATTGCTGACGATCAAAGACCCAGGTGATGGAAATCAGCACCAGAATGTGTCTGAAGGCACGAAAGGAATAACTCAATAACCCAACGGAATCAGATGGAAAATCCACCTTACGTTTTCTGAAATGAATGGAAAATGTGATGGATAAATGCATTGTGGCCTACTTGCCTCTGAACCACTTCCGGGGTTAAACCAGGGGCCAAAGGAAGAGTGTGTCTTTTAACTATCTAGTTGCAAGAAGCACTCAGCTCCTTGGTGTTTCATCTCAGCTTCTTCCCTGCTTATTTCTATTGTTCGTTTTCCAGTGTTTCCATCTGCTGGATTGGTATGTAGGCCCATTTTCTTGACTTTCACTGTGTGCTTTTTAGGCTCAGGGGCAAGATCAGCAGGTATTTGTTCTTACACAGGCAAAGCACAGGTAGATACTCAAGGAAAGGAATGGGTACTTAATAATGCATTGAGAGTTACATCTGTGTGTGTGTGTGTGTGTGTGTGTGTGTGTGTGTGTGTGTGTGGTGTTTCCTCTGAAGTAAAAGAAGACAGAACAGAACAAAAACACAGTTTAGAATGGCTACTTTGAAACTAGAGGACTCTAGAAGTGCTTCGCTTTTCAGCTTTGGTGCAGAGAAATGGATTCTTCCTTTGTTGGCAAAAGAGAGACAAGCAGACGTATCACTCAGTCTCTGCTGCCACAGCTGAGTGTGTCACTCCATTTTCCGAGACTTCAGTACTTCCAACACCTCCCAGTGTTGGTAGCAGCTTTCAAGATTTATTCAGCAAATATTTAGTTTGCCCCAGCATGGAATGAATCAGTGTCCATGATAAATGATGACCACCGAAGTCTGGCTGTGGGCTTTCGGGAACATGAAGGATGAAGACCACCAAAGTCTGGCAGGGAGTTTGTGGGAAGGTGAAGGAACCCACGCAAAGCTAAAGTCTGGAGTCACGGTCTTCGAGGGACACAGAACTGGCTCCTACTTCCTCAGCAACCCAAAGACAATGAGCCCCAAAGTAAAGGAGATGGCACTGATTATTTTCTCTGTTTTGTGGAATATTTGGAAAGTGGGTGTCCTTAAAAGAAACCAAACGTCAAGTTGTCCTCTGACCTCCACATGCCTGCACCATGACCCTCATGTCCTCCCAACCCCCACACAAGGGTATGTACACGCTCACGTTGTAAATGGGTAAATAATAAAATTAAAATCAAATTAACCTAAAAACAAATTTTGACATTATTTAACAAAGAAATAAGGAAAACAGAAGTTTGTTCTTTCTGGGACTAGACCAGATTTATCACCAAACTACTAAGTTTGATACCTCTGATTGGAGAAAAAAAAAAAATGAAAAAGTTGGTAAAGTTCAAACTAGCATGATTTATTGCTGGGAAATAAATGTGGAAACTTATTAAATGTATTAATTATGTAATTGCATATGCAAGTTGCTGGGAAAACATGAAAACACCTGAATGGATAACTCGTTAGTTTCTGAGAATCACTCATTTCTGAGTGTAAGCATTTAAATTGTGTGTATGTGTGTGTGTATGTGTGTGTATGTGTGTATGTGTGTGTGTGTATGTGTGTGTATGTGTGTGTGTGTATGTGTGTGTGTGTGTATGTGTGTGTGTGTGTGTGTGTATGTGTGTGTGTATGTGTGTGTGTGTGTATGTGTGTGTGTATGTGTGTGTGTATGTGTGTGTATGTGTGTGTGTGTATGTGTGTGTGTGTGTATGTGTGTGTGTGTGTGTGTGTGTGTGTGTGTGTGTATGTGTGTGTTATGTGTGTGTGTGTGTGTATGTGTGTGTGTGTGTGTGTGTGTATACGCACTGAAGAAAGAGTCCAAGGTCCCCTTGCATTCTATCATTAAGATACATTTCCAGCCCCTTAACTGATTTTTTTCACTGAAAGCAAGTGCAAACAGAAGAACACCCAAACATAATGTCATGGAAATTGAAGATGTAAATCCTGATATTTTGTTCAAAGCCATGCTGCTATTTATATTTTATTTACTTGCATATTATAATTATATTTAGAAATGTCTTATAAATAGTAGAATTCAAAAATTATTTGAGACAATCAAAGCAAAGGAGAAAACCAGGGCTCTGGCTTAGTTAAGCCAGAAGGACAGGCATAAAGGTGTGACTGTCAGGAGACCTGCTTGCCCACTTGTCAAAGCCCTGAGTTTCCTGGCCATCACCCTGAGAATGAAGCCACATATTCCAGTGTCCAGACTGTGTGGCAGACTAGTCCTGAAGAAGCATAATTATTCTCACTCCTTAATCTTGAGAAACATTTCTTCCTCCCGTGGGCCCTCATAAAAAGCCAATGAATCACCGGTGAGGCTCCTGGAGAGGCTGTTCGTGAGGGTGGGGTGCATTTCATGGAGGGGCCGCCTCACAGTATGCCCCTTGGGGCTCATGCACACTCTGCTAGTCGGTAACTGAAATTACTTAACTTTCCTGTGGCCGATGTGTTTCCACTGTGAAAGGAGAGCCAGAGTGACCCCTTGGGCTCCATCCAGCAGTAAAAGTCCCTGTTTTGGCTTCTGATAATTTCAGTAGGTCTCTTAAATGTTCTGTTTGCTTAAAAGAAAATCCCAGCTTATAAAGACAGAGTACTTTTGAAACAAGATTGTGTGGGTGTGTTTGGGTGTGTGTACTCAAACTTCTTATCGATCTACAGGTACTAATTAGAGGCCAGGTAGGAACAGAATCCACAGCAATGACTAAAAGGGGAATGTTTAAGGAACTACTAACTGGCATCAAGGAAGCATCCACGACGATATACAAAAGGACACTGTAAGGCAGGCCATAGTGAAAATGTATCTGGAGAGTATGAAAACCAGGGAGAACTAAGCCAGAAGGGCAGGCTTAAGGTGTGACTGTCACGAGACCCACTTGACCACTTGCTTGCTGGGAGCCCTGAGTTTCCTGGCCATCACCCTGAGAAGGAAGCCACATGTTCCAGTGTCCAGACTGCGTCCAGACAGTGTGGCAGATTAGTCCTGAAGAAGTCCTGGGAAGGAGAGAGCACACACTTGCTTGAGTCTGAAAGTCTTTGCTAGAGATCTGTGTGATGCAGGATTCCTCTGAAGACTTCACCAAGGGAGATTCTTTCTCCAGCCGTTTCATCCACACCTCCACTCTTCTGGGTCTCCAGCTTAGCTGGCTAGACTGCAGATTTGAATTATCCAGCTTTCATATAATTGCATAAAATACCTATTTTAGAAAAAAAAATTACTATTATTATTTGTGGAAGGGGCACATGCAACACAAGACACTCGTGGAGGTCAGGGGACAACTTTGTGATATCAGTTCTTTCTTCAGCCTTTCTGTGGTTGACAGGGCACTAGCTCAGATCAATGCAAGGCAACCCACTGAGTTCGTTTCTGCATATGCGATTCCCGTGGCCTCTCTGTCTCTTGAGGACTCTCATACACATTTTAACAGGTAGGCAAACACAGTCATTCCTTCCTGAGGATTTAATCTCTATCTTAGTGAGTCTTCTTTGGGAGATATTAGTAATGTCTCCAGACATTTCCTTGTTATCACCTGAAGATAATGTTTGATGTTATTGGCATCTGGAGGATTAGTGACAAGACTAAACCTCTTAAAAACAAGAAAAAGAGAGTAACTCATCTGCCACTGGAAGAAATAGTTGAGAAACGTTTCTTGGTGTGAGTGGACTGACACGCATGGACTGGTATGGAGGGTGTTTTAGTTAGGGTTGCCATTGCTGAGATAAAACACCATGTATTCAGCTTATGCTTCCACATCACGGTTCATCACCAAAGGCAGTCAGGACTGGAACTCATGCAGGGCAGGAACTTGGAGACAGGAGCTGATACAGAGGCCATGGAGGAGTGCTGCTTACTGGCTTGCTCCTTCTGGCTTGCTCAGCTTTTTTTTTTCTTTTCTTTTTTTCATAGAACCCAGGACTACCGGCCTAGGGGTGGGACTGCCCACAATGGGCTGGACCTTCCTCCATCAGTCACTAATTAAGAAAATGTCCTACAGGCTTGCCTACAGCTGGATCTTATGGAGGCATTTTCTCATTTGAGGCTCCCTCCTCTCTGATGATTCCAGCTTGTGTCCAGTTGACATAAAGCTGGCCAGGATTGAGGGTGAGGGTAGGGATTAGGAAATGAAGGTAATGAGAGAGAGAACTTGTTCTTCAAAACATTTTTAGTTTGGAAAAAGCCAGATGTGCAGGTGAGTTTTTGTGACCACGATACAAATTGGGGTCACCTGGGAAGAGGGAATCTCAACTGAGGAATTGCCTCCATCTGGGTGGCATGTTGGCACGTTAGTGGGGTATTTTCTTAACTGTTTATTGATGTAGGGGTGTCTAACAACCTTAGCCAAGTGGGCCTAGTCTGTAAAAGAAAAGCAGCTGACCACAGCAAAGGAAGCGAGCTGGTAAGCAGCGTTCCTCCATGGCCTCTGCTTCCATCTTTATTTGCAGGTTCCTGCCTTGAGTTCCTTTCTTGGTTTTTCTCAGTGATGTACTATAACTTGTAAACCAGATAAACCCTTTCTTGAACAAGTTGTTTTCATTCATGGCATTTGTCACAGCAACAGAAAGCAAAGTATATGCCAGGGTAGGTGCATGCTGAGAGCTCAGAGGACTTGAGCCGTAGATATTTGTTCAGAGCTGAGCACTCCGTAACTTCTGGATGTTACGCTGCTGTTACACTTCCCTACTCACTGAAGCCGTGGCTGTGGATGCAAGGTTGTCCCCATTATGTTTCATCCTGCATGAAAGAGAGGGTCATGAGACCCCCAACCCTCCCATGGATACATATTGCTGAAGCCTTGTTGAATGGGTACTATGCATAAGTACTCTACTGGAAAGCTAATGAAACCTACATTCTGGGAGTTTTAATATCAAACCATAGAACTCAGTCTGAACTGATCCAAGGTGAGAGGATTTTGATTATCACTAGAACGTGATGAGGCAGGCAAGCATAGGGAATAGTTTAATCACCTAGAACTCCACCTAGTCTAGTTATGCGTACACTCCTCTTCAAATAATATACTTGGCAGCCTGAGTGCCCTACCTTCACATACTAGGCAAACCATCCTACCCTGAACAATGTATCTATCAACATACTAACAACATGAGAACTCTACCCCGTGCATCATGTACATCTCTCTCTAAACAACAGAATGAATTTCACCTCCCCTTACAACAATCAAATGTAAATAGGAAAATTAGTAGGCCTGTGTATTTGGCTTAATCCTTAGATGTGAAGCAATTGTTTTTAGACTTAATCATCAGATATAAAGATATTGTTTTTAGACATATACTAATCATTAGATGTGAAGAAGTTGCTTTTAGATATGCTTGGGCTTTGAAGAAATTGATGATTGATTAATACTTGTTTTCTGTGATTGATAGAGCTGTTTTGAGGGACTTGCAGCCCCCACATCAAACCTGGTCATAAGACATTCCTGGCAAAACTGGATACCTTGCTCTAGGGATGGCTGGAAATGGTGCTCCACAGAGGGACTGTGGTCTTGTGTGGGTTGTATTGCTTCTTGAGGCAGCACCTTGGTCAAAGCTTTGGTGTGTGGAACTCTTCTGCCCTGCCCTAAATTGAATTCTGTCTAACTATCAATAAACATGCTTCGGAAAGGCAGTGAGTGGTCTGTCTTGCTCCAGAAGGCTGTACCCAGTTCGACTTTTCAGAAGCTTTGCATTCTGAGGCTCTCTCTTCATTTGATCATGTCCATGATACCTAACACAGACAGTTTTAGGTGTGTGTGTGCAATAAGTCAAAATTATGCCCTCAAGGAAACTATTAGGGAGAATCCCTTTTTTAGAATATTTGTTTTTTAAAAAGCATTATTTTAGCTGTCAGTACATGTGAGTGTCAGTGTGAGTACATGCATGTGAATACCAGTGACTTCAGATGCCAGAGATGTGAGCTTTCCTAGAGCTGGAGTTACAGGTGGTTGTGAACTGCCTAACTTGGGTGCTGGGAATCAAACTCAGGTCCTCTTGGAAGAGTAGCAAGTATCACTGAACCATTTCTCCATTCCCTTACTTAGCATGCCTATGCATAATTGGGCATGCATACAATTAAAATCAGATTCATTAAGTAAGAGAGATGCATAGTAGAAAAGTAGTGTTCAACTTAATCAATCGCTTACAACGAAAGCACTCTCACTATGCTCCTAAGTTACCAAACTCCCCCTCTCCTGAACCCTATAAAAAGAAGCCTCACATAATAATCAGGGTCTTTGAGTTATCTTTATGCATGCTCTCTTACAGTTTATTCTGCTCTTTTTTTTTTTTTAACTAGTTTCCTTGCCACTTTTGAAAATTTGTGTGGGCTTTTATTCCAATTTCTTGAATAAAATGCCAAGAACATGGAAGTACCCGGCCCTGACCCCAACCACTGGTAACAGTGGTAGATATGAAAATTAAGAAAAAAAGTCCATGTTGATAGGTGCAAGGTGGCTTAGGAATTTTCAAGTAATCTTACTATAAATATTTTCAGTCTATTCAATGTAGGAGACCTTTAACTCTGGGAGGTTTTGTTTTGTTTTGTTGAGACAGGGTCTCATGCATCCCAGGCTGACCTCTACCTAGAAGTGTAGCCAAAGATGTCCTTGTGCATCTGACATTTGTGCCTTACCCTCTCTGCAATTACAGACAGCCCTGCATGCTAGCTCCACCTTACCCAGTGCTTTGAGCACAGGAGGGAAACACTCCACACACTGAGCTATCTCTGTAGATCCAGGAATTGCAGCATTTTTACAGTTAGACTCCTCTTTGTCTAATCCTTTCTAAGTAACTGTTTTGGGAAACTATAGATTACAGATGCAGAAATTATAAAAAGATTAAAGCTTTTTTTGGTCAGAACCACTTTAAAGTTAATGACAAACAAATACCAAAAAAAATGTGTTTCTATGGATTTAACTAGACTTAGTATTGGCAAATTTTCAATTTTCCTTTTATGTTCTGATTGAACCAAGCATATTGGTTCATCTGGGAGTAACTTAATGCAAACCCAGTTGTGGTGGTGCACACCAATAACTCCACTATTCGGATAGAAGAAGCAGGAGGATCTGGGGTTTAACGTCAGCCTCAGATACATAATGAGTTTTTGGTTAGCCTTAGTTACAGAAGATCCTATTGGGGGAAAAAAAAACAGGAAAAATTATGAAAACTTTAATTATGTGTAAGCTTTTGTTGTATTTTTAAAGTTATCAAACATCTAAGCATCAGAGAAAGAAACTTTTTAGAATAAAAAGACTTAGGTTGTGAATGAATTCTAGAAGGACAGCAGAAACAAATAAAATTGTTCTGAAAAAAATGTAATACTTATATCTTGTTTTAAAAAGAAAACACAAGAATCTTCATGCTACCTGGGCAACAAAGAAACATGTGGATATTACTTCAGTAGACGAGCTTTAGAGTATTCCAATTCAAAAGAGTCTAGTTATTCTCATACTAGCAAAAAGGTACAATAGTCTCTGATTCTTCTCTCCTGCACCCTCTCCCCTCCCTCCTACTCCCCTCCCTTCCCTTTTCCCCTCCCCCATTTCCCTTCCCTGACCTTCTGCATCTCTCTCCAGACCTAGACATTTAGTACTTAATATGTGTTTCTTTTCATCCTCTTATTGTCTGAAACAAATAAATTGAAACAAAGAAATAATGTTCACTGTATTTTATTTTATTTATTGTGTGTGTGAGTATGTGTGTGTGTGTGTTTGTGTGTTTGTGTGTCTGAGGTCTTGCTTGTGCCAAGAGTCAGTTTCTATTTCTTTCATTGTAGATTCTGACAATTAAAAGCAGGTAGACAAAGGCCAAATTGGGTTTTAAGAAGATAGGCTTCTTTTTTTAAGAAAAAGAGGATATGAAGTTGGCACAGGAATGTAGGGAAATGGCACCGGGAGAGTGAACAAGATCTAAATACATTGTGTACATATATAAAATTACAGAAGAAGAAATGAACTTAATAAAAGATGGCAAACACATAAAAATCAAAACCCTTGTGTATTAAGAAGACTCCAACTTTTGATAATAACATAAAGACTAGAAGGTTGGGATTTAGAGTAAAGACCCACTCAGGGACTCCGGGTCTTCACCTCATGTTTACAGCTGGAGCTGTCTGGCTTCCCCATCTGGAAGGGAGGCCCCAGCACTCTGCGACCAGTGTTTACACAGGCTCACCTTTCAGTCACACTCCTGATAAGGGGACCCCTTCCTTAGAGCCAGGCAGCCCAGACCCTGGTTTGATGGAGGGTGGATGAGCACAGGGCTGTGAAGTGGTTGCTGAGGTTTTTAATGGCGGGAGTGTAAAGGTTTGGAAGTGTTATTTATAAAACTTCCAACTTACCTACCTGTTGCAACAATATATTTTAAATTGAAAGAAGTAAAGATTTTAGGCTTGGAAACATGTGGTCAAGTGCTCAACTGTGGTCCCCAGAATCACCAAAATCTGCTAGAAATGTCCTGGACAGAACTTTAAATGATAAAATATTTTCCTTCATGAGTTGTCTTTTCTGCTGTTTAAAGGTTTTTCTTTCCTTGGGTTGAGTATTGGCTAACAAAATACTTCCAAACATCTATGTGACTTCTGCTTAAGGTTCCAGAGGGGGAAAAGCCTTTTGTTGTAGGTAGTAAAAATCAAGGGAAACAGAAAAGGTCAGGATTGGCCAAAGGTCAAAGGTCATAGTGAGTGATTGACTCACGAGGCCATGAGGTCAAAGGTGCAACTGGAATCCCATAACCTCCTCTTCACATTTTCCATCAGAGAGGCCAGCGGGGCTGGCCAAAGAACCCCTTACACATGTTCACATTTTTTCCTTGAAAAATTACTTGAAAATGAATCTACCCTGGATGATTTTCCCCTTTGAAACCAAGTGCCACAAAATAGGCTTTTTTATAAATTTAATGTCTCCTTAACTGATTATTGGTATTTGATGGTGTCCTAGAGGAGGAAGAACTAGCAGAGATTAATGTTTTCTTTTTTCATGGAAAAAATAAGACCATTTTTCATAAGATCAAAGCTCAGACTGAGGAAATACCATTATCTTTCTTATTTTTGTTTTCAGTCTCTTGTGTATTTATGGACCGTACCTAAAACTCTGCTTTTGAGTTTTGGGTTAGACAAGATGGCATGTATCACTGGGGTATACTATTTGGAATACATCTTCATGCTAACTTTTTGCAGGGACCATTCTACTGCATTATTTTTCCTTTTACTGATTTAAAACAACCAAGACCTTGGTGATGCCAGGTCCAGTATTTAGGTCAGACTATCTGTGGCAGCCTTATGACGTATTAGAAGGTGGACATGTAGCTCTAGCCTGGGAAGCTGAGAGTAAATGCGGAAGCTTGCTTTTCAACTCCCTTGGTTTCCAACCTTGCATGAGCACTTAATTCCTCACAGAGAAGGAAATAGTCACGGTGTAGAATCCTCTGGCCCGTGAAGGGTAATTGGATAACATCTTTTGAAAGATTTACAAGGTTGCCAAAGATTTTGCCAGCTTTAAACCTGATTGATTCAGTGTGAAAAGATCGGAACAATTCCGACCTAAAAGTTTAAAGAAAGACCTTCCCTGTGAAAGCATAATTTAGGGTCTGTAATAAAATTGTATTGGAAACAGCACATTGAAGTACACAGTCCTACATTGTAAAAGTTAGCATTATGTTAAAGGACTTTTCTGTCTACCTTAAATCTCTCAAAGAACCTATATTGTCCACCGGATACTTCAATAATGACATAGTTTTGTTTTCATGTTCTTTTCCTCCAAGATTTCCCTAAAGGTCTTGCTTGCTAGCCAACTACTTCACCTTCCTACCCAAGGTGACTTCTTGCTAATGTATACTTCACAGAATTTACTCAACTTTCATCGCAATAGGTAACACGAAGGAGACCAAGGCCTTCCTTAGTAAATGAGAAGAGTGTCAGGTTGACTTGTCCCACATCTTAATTTTTCAAAGTGCTGATCCTCATCCCATATTAATTTCCATCTTGACAAAATATATATACTCCTAATTAGTACGATATTCTGTGGATAGGCTTCCGATGACTCAGACAAATTAATGATTAAACATCTTCCAGCTAATTACTCGAGGCCATTAATTATTTATCTGGATCCATACGTCTATCATTCTGTTAACCTCCGTTTCCTGTTTCCTGCCGCCTATTTGAGAAATGTCAGGTTTGGAAAAAGGAAAGCATAAAACTTCCAAATAAATAAAATTAAGTGGGGTCTTTTCCTTTTTTCTTTATTATTTGGGGAAATTGAAACTATAGTATTTAAACAAAAGCCTATTTGTGTTTAAACAATGCTCCTTTTGTGACATGCTGACTAATGGTGTTTCCTCCTCAGATTTCAGTTTGAAGGATTTAGTGGGAAGGTGGCATTCATTTGCCTCTTACCTGGAGTTGGAAGGAATGCCATTTGCCTTTTGAAGCTTTGTCCTGTCTTAGATTCTTGGAATCTTGATTGAAAGGTACTTTTGTCATATACACATATTTACTAGTAGCCAGGAATGTTTCTTTGGGGCGGGGTAGATTTATGAGAACATTAATTTTCCAACAAATTGGGAACCCATGTTCTTCCCACTGTTAAAAAGAAAGAACAGTGAGGTTAAGAAAGTAGTTTAAAAGATGAATTAAGACATAAGCAAAGGAAAGTCTTTTGTAGCAAAACACGAGTGAAAGAGGCTTTGAGGAAGGGGGGCCAAAGCCCTCAGCTCTCACATTACTTTCCAGAGGAATTAGGTAATGATTTGGCCCAAGCTTTCACCCCGTTCCACATTCTAACCAAAGAGGTTAGTGCCAAAGAGGTAATTTAATCACCCACCTGAGAAGCCTCTCTGTTTTGTGAATTAGAAGAGTTTCCCCCCTTTTATTGAAGTCATCAGGGTCAAATTAACTCAAATGCATTCACTTCCAGCTGGTGGTCAGTGTTCTCTGAAGAATGCATTTCTCCTCAGGTTGATCTGTAAGAGTTCCTGAAGTCCTTTCTCAGAATGTTGTAGTTAGGAAGCTGAAAACTGTTAATGAAAGGGAAAATATCCCAGGGGAATCGAGTAGGAAATCAAATAGATCAGCAGCTGACAAGCGGAACACACACACACACACACACACACACACACACACACACTCACCTGTATTTATCTCATCAAATATCTCTCTTATCCTATAGTAAAGACACAACGGTGAAGCCTTTAGGGATCCTGATTTTTGGTTCTACTGCCATCTAGTGGCTAGGTATAGACAGGGTGCAAGAGGCCTGACAGGTCATTGGTAATGATTAATATTCTTCAAAACTTTGGCATAAAAACAACAACAAAACAAAACAAAACAAAATACTAAAAAAGAAACCCCAATCCCCAAACTCCATCACTTTCTTGAGAGAAAACAGTGTAGGGAACCCCATGAATTAAAGGATTAAGATCAAAGTCTGTTTTGTTGACATTCCACATATTTCACACAGTAGGACATCTGCCTCTCTTCATAGTATGACATTTCTTTCCCATGAGTTTGTCACAGTATCTGGGCTTGTGGGCCGCTCGCAGTTGTTCATGCTCTTTGTTCACGCCATCCTCCCATCTAGAGTGGATTCGGCCAGTCCTTTGTAATCTCCAGTTTGGAGGGACCTTGCTCTTGGGTTTGTTACCTTCAGTATATGCATCATCCATGAACCTCTCTTCTGTGTCCATCACCCACTGGTTGGACATCTCTAGGGATTGTGGATTCAGCTGGATGCAAGACAGCTCACTGTGTTTTCAGATTCAGTAAGTGCTGTCTCACGCTGAGCCCATGTTTCCAGTCTTAGAGTCCCAGTGCTAAATGCAGGTGGGGACCCAGCACCCAGACTTTCATGACAATCTTGATTCAAAGTCCAACTTCTCGGGTCTCTACATAGATTGTCTTTGGCACATGATTTTCTCTAGCTCAATTTTGGGAAATCAGATCGTACGTGTGAAAGTACTTACTTATAATGGTGTGTAACAAGTGCTTCACAAGGGTTTGCTCTTAAAGCATCGTTAGTTGCCGTAGCATTGAACAACACGTCTAACTGCACACACATGGAAGACCCAAGCTATAAGATGTTCTACTATGTAAAGTGCCATAAGACATAAGTTTAGGGAATGTTCCACATTATGTGCAGTTGTATGCTGTTTACAGGGATATTCTCTGTCGACATAACTATAGTGATTAATCTAATAGTTCACGAGATACTGCATCTATGTAATTTTGGATAACTTGGCATTACCTAAACATACGCAACCCCAATAATCCTTTTCAATATAACATGTTTACATATCATCACATACTTAGACTCTACGAAAGAGACCGTCAACTCAAAATCTTTAGGGAAAGGGGAACCAGCTGTGTAGCTGGGGGGAATCACGTGCTAGAGATAATATATAGGAGCCAATGAAAGAGAATGTGGGGCCAGATCAAGAAAGAGTAACACGTTAGAAGCAAACAGAGGCAAAACTGAGGGGTCTCTGCTCTACAGAGAGGACATATTCCTTTAGTAATGCTGCTGTTGCATATTGTCACAAACTTAGAAACAAGACAAATTTAATTTTAATCTGTTATTGTACTAGATCATAATTAGACATGGCTCTGACGGGGTTGAAGCTGTGGCGTTAGCAAGGTTCTATAGACTCTCCCTTTTTTCCAGATTCATAAGCTGCCTGAAGTCTTGGCCGTGGGTCCTTCCTTCCTCAGCCTAGGAATGGATTACTTCTCATACCAGAGAATGAATTATTTCTTACACAACCTCAGTTGGTCCATGTCTCTTGCCTCTCTCTTCAACTTTTAAGAATCTTGGACCCAGTTGAATGTTCCAAGATACCTCTCTAACTTAAAGTTAGTTAATCAGAAATATTAGTTCCATCTTTGACCTTAATGCCCTTTTGTCTCAGAATATGGGTTGTATGTAGATGGGGGAGGGTAGGAGCATTGACTTCTTGGTGGTAAAATAGCTGGTGAACAGGAAGCGTACTGAGGAGGTGTTATGTACCTCTGAGAAATGGAATCGTAGCTCCTTAGTCTTCCCTCTGCCTATCAGTCTATCTTCTGACAGTCGAGGAAAACTGGAAAATGACAGAGAAGTTGGAATTTATTTGGCAAGAAATTATGCTTATCAGTCTTGTGTGACTCTAGTAAAGGTGTGATGTGTTCTGACTAAGAGACAACTGTTCAGGGCAGCTAGAAAAGTAAGCGCCCACACCTGAGGATGGATGATTCTAGAAAGACATTCCTCTTTCATGCTGATGTAGACCTCTGGAAGGTTACATAGCCGATATATAGAACAAGGCTGGGCTTGGTTGTCAGGGTCAAGACTTTACAATCACAAGGGCAAATGAGTACGAAACTTCTATGTTCTGGTGTCCCTTGCAAAAACATATTCTCACCCTCTATTCATTGTACTTGGAGACACGTTTTTCCACGGTCTTCTGCAGATTTCAATGTGTTCCTTGTAGTGTTTCTGAGAGTTCTAGAATACTCCATAATATAAGTAACCTTGGTCTCCTGCATAATCTTGCTTCTTGTGGGTTTATTAGCTGGAAGCAATGAATGTTTTATTTCAGTTCTATCTCAGCATAGTTGTCAGTGTTTCTATCATTGGATTTGCCACAGATCAAGTATGAATGCTTTACATGATATAGTGAAGAAATTTACACATTCTGGGTAAAGTACTCGTGTGTATCAGAATACATATGTGTCATTGTGACTTCCAAAGTGTGGTTCTGTAGATGTAGATTCAGGGCAAAAAGAATTTTATTCTTTGGATAATTCAATCCCTGGTCTTTAGAGCATTTTTGTCTCCATATAATCTAATATTAAGACTAGAACTTGGAAGGCTTTAGCCTCTGTACAATCTAATCTTCAAGCCTAAACCCAGATCATTTCAACCTCTGAGGTTTGCTGCTGACTGACTCACCCTGACTAGCTCTTTCTGAACTCAGAGCTGTAGTGAGCTCAATTGACTTTTCTGGTTCAACTCAGCTTACTCGCTGTTCTGGGTCAAATTCTTCTCCAAGCTGACTGATTCAGATTGACCTTCTAAGCCGGCTGCCTGTTTCTTACTGAACTCTGACTCTGGTTGACTCAGCTTGGAGAAGAGTTTGACCCAAAACAGCCAGTAAGTTAAAAGGGTCCATTGGCAGACTGCAGTCTCATCATATTATATCACCATATAATATATCACCGCAGTCTGCCAATGGACCCTTTCCAATGACCAAGCCATGTGATTCTATAACTAGCTTGGAGAGTCATTTTAAGATCCATAGGGACATTCTTACCCATAAAATATATTTACCTTTATTAAAACCCCCATCTAAAAATTAAACGAGTTGACATGTAATATTTTATTTTCTAGATAATTGATTCAACAATTCAATGCAGACCCAGTAAAAATAGTTGAAAGCTGATTATTTTTGTTTTCTAAGGCTTGCATGTGCTTACGTTGACAGCTCTATTGATACAAGAATTGTGCCTGAATTGTTATCAGATGTCTCAAGGGCATTACTGTATCATGTAATTTAATCATCATAATTTCAATACTAAGGAGGCAGTTCTGGGCTACGGCCAGTTTGAATCTGGACAATACAATGAACAAGTTAAAGCTCTCAGTCCTTCCGTTCGTCTGGTCATTACCTTAATTTTTTCAAGGTTAATGGTGTCTATAAGATTAGGCACAAATCTGATTAGCTTGAAGAACAAAATGAATCGAAATGGAAAGCAATTCGTTTCACTTAATTCGAATAAAGGATAATTAAAATACTTGTGGGGAAGTGGTTTTGATTACAGAAATTTCCAGAAAAACATCTTTTTTGACCAAGCTTTCCTGGCATCACTCCTTCTAGTCTTATATTTTTGTGTTTATATATTTTATATTACTTTTTAAAATACAGTGTTTTGTAGCTATGTGTGTGTATAATATTATGTGTGTACTTCTCTCTTCCTATCTGTACATAAATACACACACACACACACACACACACACACACACACACACACCATTTGTTAAATGACAAAATGTTATTAGTGTATCTCTCTTTAGACTTCTTTATGAACCTCTCAGTTTCCCAGTGTTTGCAAAAAGGTGTGATAAACAGGGTGCATCTACAACTGCTGAGTTCTCTGACTGAAAATTTCACCAGTACCAGGTGGCTGCGAGAACCTCAGGATCCTTATGTGTGAAATGAAGAGAATAGCAGAGCCTAAGTGCTAGGTTATTAAAGGATTAAATGCATTGGGAACAATCAGTGGTGCCCATCTTTTGGACAAAATTTAGAGATTGATCCTTTAAAGACATTTCTTGTTACGCTGGGAAAGAGATAGCCTCATTTTTTTTCAGGACGGAGAGACCTAGCAAAATACCAGGCCTAGCTTTTCAGTCAGTGGATAACAACTTCCATCCACACTCAGGCTGACTGAAGTATTTTATGACAGTTGCAAACAAACCCTTGCGAAGAAACTCTTCCCTCTAGTGTATATCAGCATCAAGGAGGCTAAGACATAAGAAAGCAAGAGCTAGTAAAATCAAGCAGCAGGGGAAGGCATGATACGGCTTCATTATGCAGCCAAAGGGTCATTGAAATGGTGATCCAATCTTCTCCTAAGGTTATAATCATAGAGATGATTATTATGTGGTAATAGAAAAATCATGATTGTTTAGATTTCTTTCTTTTGTGTCTTTCAGAAGATTAACTTTTCTCCCTTGGTGTTGTAAGATTTAAACTTACAGAAGTCTAAAGAGAAACACAAATGTTTCCATTGACTACTCTGTAGGCCTTACTGTCTTGTGCTTGGTGTGGATTTTAAAATAATTATACATACATTTTGTTTTAAAATTACATGAAAGGCACTTGAGAGATGGCTCAATAGTTAATAGCTCTGGCTGCTTTTCCAGAGGACCTACTTTGAGTCCCAGCACCATACTTAGAAGTGTGTGTAACTCCAGTTCCGGGGGGTCTGATCCCTTCTTCTGGCCTCCAAGGGCACCAGGCACACACATGGCTCACAGGCATGCATGCATGCAAAACAAAACAAAAAAAAAACATATACACATAAAACAGGTAAAATGAATATAAAGAAATTACACTAGGCAACAATTTTTGGAAATGGTTTAAGTTGTCTCTTGGTATGTTTGTAGCCCTTGTGAAAAAGCAGCCATTCAAGAAATTAGAGAGTAAAATGGAGGCCAGCAGAGATGAAGACAGGGATCGGGGAGATACTGGTCAAAGTATACAAATCGTTAGTTAGAAGGAATAGTCTCAAGAAACCTGTGTATAATAGCGATGTCTTGTATTATTATTTCATATATATGTCCACACACACACACACACACGCACACACACATGTATAATATGGAGAGAGAGAGGGAAAGAGAGAGAGAGAGAGAGGGAGGGAGCCTGCTAAGTCTATTTAGTGTGATTGGGTAACCTTTCAGGGGCACGTCCCTGGAACAGACTGATTCTTCTCCTCTCAGCAACATTAATGACCTATAGCTCTTTATCTATGGGTGGGGCCTTGTGAGGTTTCTTCTATCTATGTCAGCATGCTTGTTTTTTCCTTGTTCATGTTTTTCATGAAAGCAGCTTTCCAGTCATGCATAGAAGACATATCTAACAGGAAGGAATTTTGAAGACAGTGTTTCAGTATGTAGCCCAAGGTGGCTTCAAATTTAGGGCATCTTCTTGCCTAGTCCTCCGAGTTGAAACTGACGTATACACCTCCACAATTTGCTACAACTCATGTACTCAGTTGGTTCTTTGCTTGTTTGTTTGGTTTGGTTTGGTTTTGACTTTTTGAGACAGGGTTTCTTTGTTGTAACTCTGGCTGTACTGGAACTCACTCTGTAGACTAGGCTGGCCTCCAACTCAGAAATCCACCTGTCTCTGCCTCCCAAGTGCTGATATTAAAGGTGTGCACCATCAACATCCAACATCGTATCTAGTTTTATTTGAGTTTAGAAATTAGACTGTTATGTTTTGACTCTTAATTTTATTTGTAAAATCTGAATGAAACCTACTCTGTCAAAGCCACTTGTAAGGTGCTATTATCACAGAAAGAAGCACAAATCACAGAAGTTTTAGAAAGGGAAAGTTTCATTGATGTATTCTGTAAACCTTTCTGAGATGACCATGAAGTGATTTTGCTGAGGGAAACTACACACATGTGTGGCCTGCCGCTAAACAGCCTGTATGCACGGTTTGCCAAAACAGCGTATGCGGCTTGTCCAACAGTGTGCACAAACGGTGCACATGGGAGCTGGGCTCCCACTTAGGGGGTCAGTCTGGAATGTGCCGGGGCACGCCCGGAAGAGAAGCCCTCCATTGACACGTGCGCAGTTAAGACTTCTTGAGCCAACCTGAAAATCTGCCTATGGACCCAGAGACAGATGACATGGCGAGAGGTAAGCCAATGTGAAAGAGCTGCAACAGCAACCTGCAGTCCAGGAGCCAATGGGACGCTGGGCGAGGGTTTAAAAGGGGTCCCTCTTCCTGGAGTAAACAGTTTGCTTCTGCCACTTACTGGACTCCCAGAGCCTGTGCTGTTGGTTCTGTGTCAGCTCTCCCTCGCCCCCAAGAGTACTGTGGATGGGCTGGAGCAACAAACACCAGGAGGCTGAGTTGATGTGCTCAGGGTCAGACTGTCTAGGTATAACTTCCAACTCAGTATGAAGTAAGTTATCTTCAGTTATGTGCTTAACATGGCCTGAGTTGTCTCAAGGGGAAATCAAGGAAGGCTTAGACTACGTTTATTCACATATTGGTTGTTCTAAGGAATAAATTGAATTCATATCTATCTATCTATCTATCTACTATCTCTCTTTCTATATATATATATATATACCTGGCACATAATTAATAATCAATATTTGATTACTGTTAACTTAAAACTGTTTTATAAACATCCCTTCCAACATCCACCCATAGTGTCAGCTTTGCTCCAGATCTCTTTCCTGTCTGTTAGAACTCTAATCTACATTACCCAATGTCTTCCAGATATTTGTTTTCTTATTTCCTCCTAGGCTTAGCTCTGTTCTTTCCAGTATACAATCTACTTAGATTTTGTAAACAAAATCTTTCACCCACGATACATCAGTCTAGTAAGTATATGAAGTTCATTACAAGTGTTTAGTAGGTAAATAAAGTTTTTTTCCAAACAATACCAAAAACACCCCTACCTCCCTAAAACCAAACAAGCAAACCAGAACTAGTATATGAATGCAAGGCTCAGCTTTTGGTTTTTTTAATATTTTATATTCTATACAATCTGGTTTGTTGATAAATTTTCAGATAAATTTTCTCAATCCTACTTATATAATTTACACATATATTTGAAGATGAATTCATTCACCTTCCCACCCACATGATTGAAAGCATATGCTGACAGTTCTTTTTTAGTAATTAATAGAATTTGATTTAATGGGTCGAGTCTATTCTGGAAGGCTGAGAGTTTTATTGATTTCTCATTCAGACTGCCAAAAAAAATTTCTTCTTGAGCACAGCGGAGAAACACATTTAGAAATGACCTTTGGGAACATTTCAAAAGTTCACTCTGCTAAAATTATTTTTGATAACTTAAGAGCATGACAGAATCTATTTTTAGTGTGCACGTTAGTTCTGTGTGATACTCTATAGACAATGACTGCTTGTGGATGTGTAACAGCTGTGCTGCCTCCTCTCCAGGTAAACTGCAGCGTGAGTAGCTGATTTTGTGGGTTTCGTGGTATAAAGACTTCAGTATGGTCTATACCAAGGTCTTGAGTGTGTAGTTCAGAACAGATGGCCAGTAGGATACCATTACAGAGTGCTTGTTCTGTAAGAATACAAATAACTCCAGAGTGTGGATAGTATTCAAGTCCACTAGAATGACTAGGAAGTTAGGAGTTTGAGTACTTACCACCCTTGTTTCTATAACCACTTATTTAATACTAACTTTATGTTTTTAATAATAATTGTGCTTAACTTAGTTTCTCAATATTGGGGTGTTTAAACATATACTCTTATGAGCCTCTATGATATGGCTCTGGAGCAGTGGTTCTCAACCTTCTGAATGCTGCAGCCCTTTAATACAGTTCCTTATGTAGTGGTGACCCCAACCATAAAATTCTTTTTGTTGCTACTTCATAACTGCAATTTTGCTAGTGTTATGAAACTTAATGTAAATATATGATATGAAGATGGTCTTAGGTGACCCCTGTGAAAGGGTTGTTTGACCCCCAAAGGGGTCATGACCCACAGATTAAGAACCACTTCTGGAGACCATCATTTTTCGTATATATGATATTTCTCCTTAAAGCAATAAACTAAAAATAATAAAGTTTAAACTCATGAAATGTCCTTACCCCTGACTTTTTCTTCCTTTCCTGAATCAAGTAAATTATACTTCCAAAATATGTATAGATTTTCAGTGCACATCAGTTCCTTAAATGGGTAGAGACCAATTTGAGAGAATTAAACTACAGTTATGGGTTTACAGTGCTGATACAGAACAAATATAGGAAGACCACATTTCCATATGATTCTATAAAAGACTCTCTTATCTTGAGCCGTGCTATATATATGTATGTACTTATGTGTCTAGATACAGTAGAGGAGAAGGCATATTTTTGTTTCTATGAAAACCATATTGAAACCTATGAGCAAGGATGAGTCACTTCCAAAGGTGTATCTGAGCAAGAAGATTCAGAGGTGCAGACGTCTTCTAACTACTTTGCTTCTCTCCTCAATGTTCCTGAGAAAACACTTGGTATTTTAGAAAAGAAATTTGAGGAGAATTCTATCATTTTGATTTATAAACAAAAATAATCCCTGATATAAGGAAAGACAGATAAATGTGCATAATAATGTTAAAGTACAATGTAATTACTATGTGTGTGTATATTTTTGAGAATGTCAGACATGCATTTGATGCATTTTGATCAAAACCACCCTCCATTCCCTCTCCTTTAACTCCTCCCCTATTTCTTGCACTGGTTTTCCTTCCTAATGTCATTGGGACTTTTTTAAAATTATTGTTTTGAGACAGGGTCTCACTAAGTGCCCTGGCTCACCTTAAACTAACTGTGTAGACAAAGCTGGCTTCAGATTTAGAGAGATTTTTGCCTGTCTCTGTCTCAAGAGTGCTAGGATGGACTGTCATGGGCTTAAAAAAATGTCAGAGTTCATTTAGTGCTGCCAATATGTAGTGGGTATTGGAACCATCCACTGGGACTGGCAACCTAGCAGGGCTCACATGCCTGGAGAAAACTAACTCTTCCATAACCAGCAGTCATCAATTGGCTCCTTAGGTAGAGGTAGGACTCCAGTGGGTCCTCCCAAGTCTGTACTGGGATTTGGGCCAGCTTGATCTTGTACAGGTCCCACACACTCTGTCACTGTGGTATCCCAAGGAATGGGTCAAACCTTGCATCTTCAGTTGAGGGTGCTAAGTGGAGGTTTGCTGTCAGGCAACAGAGCACGGCCCCTCCCCAACAGTGTAAATAGACCAGGGTCCATCCAGTTCCAGTCCCAGCCCCCTCGAGAGGGCCACCTGCGATTGGCAGAATTGCTTACTTATCTTAAACCTATGTATTCTCCGCATCTGAACCCCCAATAAATACACATAAGCCTTTGCAATAAAGGAGTTTCTTTGGGTACCACTAAGTGATGCTCCCGGAAGTCCTTGAGTTCTGTTGACTCTTTGGTTCCCCTGTGGAGGTTCCGGCTGCGAGTGTCATCCACACCCATTCCCACGCATCCTTCCAGTAACTGGGTCATGCAGCTGGTGTTCCAGTTACTTTGGATGGGAGAGAAGCGAGGTCCGACTAGGCCCACCACAAACAGAGGGAGAGAGAGACTTACAACCAGTAATCACAGCTGTTGTGAGTTCATGTGTACAACTGCACAGTTGCCCAGCAGGTACTGTTCTGTAGCAGTTATGCATTGCCTCTGGCTCTGACCATCTTTCTGCCAATTCTTCCTGAGACAGAGATGGTCCATTGGGGGTGAGGATTCATCAGCCTCTTATTCTTTATGTGTTGACCAAGAAGTTAATTACTTTTGTTACTTATTTCTTGGAGCCTTTTAATTTTTGCCAATTATTAATGAACTACTGTCCCAAACACAATAGACACTGGGAATTTAGCTATTTATATTGTTAAATATTTATAGTTTAAATTGACCAAATTCTGAGTTCGGATTAAGAACTCAGTAAGGCTAGGCAGGTAACTAGCAGCTTCAGAGTGCTTTCCCATATCAGTTATACCCAAATTCAACCCAAAATTTATAAATATAATTAGATAACTTATTGAAATGATGACATAATTTATCTTATTATCAAATTACTCTTTGCAAACAGATCTCATTCACTTTTTGTTATTCAACTCTGCTGTATTAGGTGCTTCAAAGGAAAAAAAAATCCAAATTCCTTTTGTCTTAAAAGACATTGTCTAGATTATGATTTTAAAGACACGTTGTGTGTATGTGTGTATGCCAGGGATAGGGAAGTGGAGTAGTTTGGAGGAAGAGGTTGGGTATCTGTCTTAGTTCTATTCTATCTGTTCTATTGCTGGAAAGAGACAACATGATCAAGGCAACTCTTATAAAAGAAAGCATTTAATTGGGGGTTTGCTTATACTTTCAGAGGGTTTATCCATGATCATCATGATCACCAGACATGGTGTTGGAGAAGAGAACTTCTTTGCATTCTGATCTGTAGGCAGCAGGCAGAGAAGGAGAGACAATGGACTTAACGTGGGGTTTCAAAACCTCAAAGCCCACTCCCAGTGATGCATCTCCAACAAGACCTACTAATCCTTCCCAAACAGTTCACTAAGGACAGAACATTTAAATATGTGATTCTACAGGAGGCATTTTCATTCAAACCACCACAGTAGCCTTAGGATCAAATCCACATACACTAGAATAGACACTTTTGAGCATGTATGTATGAACATATAAATACATATAAATTGACTATCCAGAATTTTCTGCTTAAAAATTGAAGTGATTTATCAAATTAAACAAAATTATAAATCTCAAAATTTAGTTGTTAGAGTAATAAATATCTCTTTATATATTTATACACTTAGAAAAAATATATTTTAAAGAAATTTTAATGACTGGTACTATGTAAAACTGAATGACTAACAAAGTATCTTAAAAAAATTTACAAATTTAGTATATTTAAGTATACCTCCCCCTAAGTGATGCAGTTCTATGACTAACTTTCAAATACCCAAGTAAGATAATAATACATAGAAATGGAATTAAATGAAATTATTTATAAATTCCAATTAATGTTCAACTAATTTTATTTTAGTGTTTCACTTGTATTTTTTACTTTAAATTGCAAGTTGAAACCAATTATTTATTGGTACATATTAAATTTTGATCACAAGGTTATCTGTTACTATTGTGGCACATTTTCTTTCCTCTTGCACATTATAATGACTGAGTCGACACATCTAGATGCCATAACTAAAACATTTTAACTAGCCCTTTGGCTTCCCTAGGACTTTCTGTGATATTTCCCTGTTTTAATAAAACCTCAATTTAAAATTTCTCTGGATTAAAACGATATTATTTGTGAAATAAAAATTACATCATCAGGGCTGGAGAAATGGCTCAGCTGCTATGAGCCAGTACTGCTCCAGAGATGATCGCAGATGTTCCCAGCATCCAAGAGGGCAGCTCACAACTGTCCGTAACTCCAGTTCCTTGGAATATGAAACCCTCTTCTCTTTTCTGCAGCCACTAGCACTCACATGCATGCATGTGCACACATCCACATACTCACACAAATACAAGTGGACTTGTGCACACACACACACGTGGACACACACAAACACACACAAACATGCACACACACACAGGCATTCACACACACATGCATGCGTGTGCACATACACACATACATACACACACAGACACAGACACACACATGCATGCACATACACACACAGACATAGACACACACACACAATGAAAAGGAAAATAAGTGCTGTATGAAAGGAGAGAAGGTTAGCTCCTTTCTTGACAAGGATGGAAGACGCCTTTGGGCCTAACAATGTGCATATGGTTAAGGCATGGCCACTTACTAACCATATTTTTTTAATGAATAAATAAATAAATAAATAAAAGGAAAATAAATCTTTAGATAATTATATCATTGAAAAATTTTAGGGGCTACTCTTTAAATTGATTGTAATTGTATAATTAGCAGAAATATTTGTCAGAAAACACAGAGCTGTTTTGTGACATACATGGGCTACTCTACGTCTAATTTATGACTTTTATATTTAAAGTCATGTGTCCATTAGCTCCAGAAGTTCTCATAAAAATCTAAAACATCCATACGTGATGCTGTATTGTGGAACCAGACTCCTCACTTCTTAAACTCTTAACTTTTGGATGCCCGCTGTAAGCTCAAAATATTCTCAAATTTGTAAGGATCCTTTGCTCATTTATGCTACAGTTATTTATATTTAAACACAATCTCAAATTCTGAGTTCACACAAGAGGATTAGGCCTTCATAAAACTATTTGGAAAATTACTTCTATACTTTAATTTACTCAGATGTCATAAACATTGGCTTCTTTCATGGCTCTACTGCATAGACTCAAAAAAATGCTTAAATCTAATAAATGTTGCAAATGCAGGGTGTATTTGGAGATGCTGTTCTGTAGCTTTCATCTTTTCCTCCTTTACACTGACTTTCGGGTCACGGCTGAGGCCAGTGTCTACTTAGTTTTGCACCCACCCACTGAATGCTTTCCCTGTGTGTTTCTACTCAAGTGTGAAATTAGTAATGGAGCTGAGTTTGTTACGGCATCTGACTTGCTTCCCACAATTCAAGGTGTCAGAATTATGGCTTCTATTAACGTTCCTTTGTGAAGGATTTGTGCACCAATCAGGTTGGCTTTTTGCTTGGATCAGTAGAAGTGGTAATTTTTGTTGTCCTTTATTTTGGAAATCACAGGCATGGGGCTCACCTTGTTAAATTATTTGTTGCCATTTATTGATTGTAATGTGTCTAGCTGGCTTGATACCACTATCCACTGGCTATGATGGTGGTCAGTTTTTACACTGCCTATGATTGTAAGCTAGAGATCAGCAAATGCAACATAGCCAATGAATAATGTTTGATTGTGATGAACAGTCACATCCTCAAACTCCAGATCCCCACTTCCCAGGTTTCTGGAATACCAAGGTAACACCATATTTAGCACGTGTTTCCTACTAGTGGGCTGCAGTGCTGCAGGGAGCCCAGTGACACCGATAACGGATGCCTCAGACAAAAGCTCGTATATATGCTGGTGATAAAAAAGAGCTATTTTCTATTAAAAAAAAAAAAAGAAGTGTGTGTGTGTGTGTGTGTGTGTGTGTGTGTGTGTGTGTGTGTGTGTGTGTTATGTGTACTTGACTGTGAGGCCAGAGGTTTTGGTTTTCAACGGAGTAATAGGTAGCTGTGAACAGCCAGACATCAGTGCTAGGACCTGAACTCCAGTCCTCGGGAGAGATAGTGTGCACATTTTAACTATTGGTCCTTCTCTCCAGTCCCCCAAGTACTTATTTTGATAGTGCTTTTTATTTGTATCTATTGCTTATAAAACTGTTGCATTTGAAAATGGTGTAAGAGAGTCCTAAGTCCTCTCTATTTTGTGCCCATTGAGTAAAGTTTACACAGGCACAGTGAGGAAAAGACTTCTTCTTCACCAAGTGCTGATTCTGTCATCTGATCTGCTTTGCTCTTCACAAACGTCTTCTCATCTGTATTATCATCCGAAGTGAAGTGCACCTTGATTAGTACTCAGCCACATGTTTCACGGGTTTTTGCTCTGCTTTTGTTTGCTTGCTTTAGTGTATGCTTTCTCACTGAGAATGATTTCAGAAGAGTTTGCTGTTTATTAATTCAGTGCAGAACTTTTGATCCACAGGAGAGGGAAGCTTTTAGGTGAGAGACCCCTTCTTATGTCTTGAAAGGATTAGCCAGATTTACTAGCCAGTAGTTGTGCTGTCCACATTGACTTGAACTGTGTATCAAGTATACAGTTCCTTCCGTGGCTTCAGCCCACACTAGACTGGTGTGTGCTGCCCTCTTTTCCTTCCTTACAGAAAGCTGAAGGCCAATTTTAAAGAATCTCAGGTTCTTTGAGAGTGAAAAAACAAATACATAAACACAGAAAAAATGATAAACAATAACATTTTGTTATAACAGGTGTGCTTTGTTTTTTTTTAAAGAAAAAATAATCGATTACGTAGAAATCAGTTGGGTCAGCTGTCTGACTTCCTACAATGTCTAGGGTGGGCATTTGAGCTATGTTTGTGTTTTCTGCTTTCACAATGTGTTTGGTATTAAAAAAATGTTAATGACATGAATAGTAGCATGAAACATGTTCTTCATCTGCCTAATATTTTCCTGGTACATTATCTAAAAGCTTAATACCAACAGATCTAATTCAAATTTTATGTTTTTAATACTCAATTTTGATAATTGTTATTGAAAAGAATATTCCTCAAAAATTTTGGTTTTTGAAGATTAGTCATTTCTAATTAATGTCAAAGTAAGTTTAGCTATATTGTTGAGATCTGATATTGGACAATGAAGGAAAATCATGCAAGAGGAGAAATGGAAATAATATAACAGGAATTATTCCTCATTAGACCAACATTTCATTTGTAATTTTAGTCAATTGCAACTAAGAATACCAAGACATTCATAGAAGTAGTGGTTTCTAAGAACATTTATTCAAAGAAAAGGATTATTCTTACCTTTAGAGTGGACGTCAGATTTAGATACAACAGTGTGTTACATCTTAATTAAAATCTGTACTAACATTACTAAGATAAAAATTTCTAATTTTTAATTATTACTAATTATTACTAAATATTACTAATATATTCTAATTACTACTATCTGGTGTTATTTCCTAACAACGTACGTCCCTCAGCCAGTAAGTGGTAGGAAGCCTCTCTTCGCAGAAGACCATGTACAGACTGTACTCTCTTATGTACTAATGCTAGTACAGGTGTCTAAGAAAATTTGCTTCAAGCATAAACAAAATGCCTGAATGAAGCTCATGGCATTTCTGGTGTCTGGTAGTACCAGGTATCTGGTGTCTGGTGTCTGGTAGTACTTGAATTCTGATCTCTCTTTTCTTTCTTTTGATGACTTCATTTTTGTTCATGGCTTTAAAGACTGTATTGTAAAATGCTTCCCAAGTAAATATCTCAGCAAAGACACATTTCCTGATCTCCAGGATCGTGTCTATAGTCGGGTTCACTTGGACATCTGAGAACCATTCTACCGGGGTGCATCTACAATTCTAGTATTTGTCCATATGCATTTCTATTCAAGTATATTCATATCATCAAGTTTCTTGGTCCCTAAAATGCAGTCACGATTCATCTTCTCTCTCTCATTTGCACCATCTAATTCTTCAGTAAATATTGCTCAATCCAGAAACTTGACTTTCCCCATCCTCACTGATGTTGCCGACACAGAAGCTACTCATCTCCATCTGGTCACTGTCCTACTCATGAACCTTCCTGTTTCCAGTCTGTTCCCTAATCTAATAACCTTCCCGTGGAAGCAGAGGCGTGTTATTCTTCTTTCCTTTTAAGTTAAATTAGATCATGATCTCTGGAAGAGACTGAAATTCTTTCATTACACTTGGAAGAAAACCCCTACCCTGATTTCCAAGACTTTGAATTAGTTTGCCACTAGCACTGTCTCCAACCTCACCTTCTGCCAAAGCCTTTCCCAATAACGCCTCCAGCCTTCCCACCTCTTATTTCCTGGTACCTGGATACTTTATGCTTTCTCTCACCTCAGAAACTTGGCAAAGCTCACTGTGCTTGGAGTGAACTTCCTCCTCCGTTTTGAATGGTTGTTCTTATGGATTTTCCCCTTGCCTTCCAGATAGAAGAAAAAATGTCATCTATTTAGAGAAGCATGCTTGACCACCCCGTCTTTGTCTACCCATAACCCTTTATCCCTGAATGATGCCAATTTCCTTCTGTACTTTGCACTAAGAAAAAATGTGCAGGATGGCAGGAACATGTCTTATTTACTATAACCCACCCAGTGCTCCTCATACTCCTGGCTCTTGATTGGTATTTATACACTGAAGGAAATAAACAGTCACTTTGTCTTGAATTGTCTGTTTGCTGCAGCCAACCAGAAGCCCGCATATCTGCTCACCTGCTGTGTTTCTGTGTTGCTCATTTATTATGAGCCCTTCTCCCCATCAGTTTGGTTTCTGTGCAGCATTGCTTTTGTGAATCTTCACAGGATTGCTTAAAATCCTCAGCTCTTTAAGCCCGGGATGGGGGTGGGGCATACACCTTTAATCCAGCACTCAGGAGGCAGAGGCAGGTGGATCTCTGTGAGTTCGAGGTCAGTCTGGTCTACAGAGTGAGTCCCAGGACAGCCAGGGTTACAACAAAGAAAAATAAATAAATAAATAAATAAATAAACCTGAGCTTTTTAAATGAATGGGAACTTGTTGAACACTGAAGGGTGTAGAATCTTGAACACACACACACACACACACACACACACACACATCAAACAATTCTATGCCATTGGGACAATTTTAGAATATATATAGGACAGAGAGCCAAGGAAGAAGGATGAGGTATATAAACTAATCCACTAAAAGAGAGTGAGGCTACTGGGCGTCTAACTCTGAGCAGCTGTAGGAGTTTCACAGCGTCTCACCAAGCTTATAAACACCAAACCTGAAATTTCTGGTTTTGGGAATATGCTTCCTCCTTGACTTTCTCATGGTCGTGGCATCGAATTTAACAATCTCCATTTAGGTCCTCACATATATGGTTGTTTATCCCAAGAGTCACTCAAGAATTTCAACTCAATTGCTAGTTACCCTGGACGGAAAGAGAAAGAGAAACTTTGCCATTTCAGTGGCAAAGATCACAGATCAGTAGAAGGGTTGCCTTGTGTCATGTGACCATGGCAGTGAACACTCCCAAATGACAGTCAGACAAAGCTGCCACAGATTCTTGCAGAATCCTTCCTTTACTGTCTTACTTCCTTACTGTCTTACACTCTTAAGGTTTAGCATCATCATGACTTGTTACTGTCGCAAAGGAATACCACAGTTCGATCAATCCTTTTACCACCAACGCGCTGTCTTTTCTTTGCTTGACTTGACAAAGAGAAGCTCAGTATTATCCACGTTCATCCCTTCACATCATCCTCTGACTATGTGATGTATCTGACTAGGCAACCAGCCGGAGAAAGCTGGATCAACCCCTTGGATCCAAAAGCAATGGGCCAGTGGTAATTAAAGACTGGAAGAAGCTTAATTGCTTAGCAACCACATTCCAGCAAAAAGGAAAAACAGGCAAGCAAAAACAAAGAACCAACCCTGAAGGGTAAAGAGAGCCTCAATGTTGAAATTTTGGTGCTGCTGCAGGGCTGAAACTCCAGCACTTATGAGACCAGAGGCAGTAGGAACATCCAGAGCTGGGGAGCAGCCTGGGCTACATAGCTGTAGAGAGAACTTATCTAAAAATCAGATCAAAACAAAAGAAAACATTTTGCAAGTTTAATTACATTAAGAGATATAATATCTTACTTAGATAAATCTAAGCAGAAACAAAACTCTTGACCATTAACAAAAATGGTTGATATGGTGTCTGGCCAACTTAATATTGTCATGATGAACAGCGTATCAAACCAGTGAATAAAAGTGTTATATTAATGTTAGTATTATTAACCATATCCAAGTTACATAAAAATGGTAGCTGAGGTCTCAGAAAATTATCTGCTCAAATATATTTAAAATTAAAAAAAAAATGTATGTGTGTATGTGTATGTGTGTCTGTGTGTGAGAGAGAGAGAGAGAGAGAGAGAGAGAGAGAGAGAGAGACATCTTCCTGTTTCTGTGTCATGGCATGGCACATGGGGGGATGTCAAGACAACCTCAGGATTGGTATCTCTTCTGCCTCTTTTGAAAGGATGCTCAGCACTGCATGCACCAGGTTAGCTGGCCTGTGAGATTCCAGGGAGTCTCCTGACTCTAGCTTCCCAGTTCTCAGTAGGAGTGCTGGGGTTACAGATGATGTATGCTCCTGTATGCCCCTTTATGTGGGTTTAAGGATCCAAGTTCAGGCGCCCGTACTTTTCACTGCATGCTCTACTCTGTACAAGGGAGCATTAAATATCTTACTGTTAGTAGCAGACAGAAGTTTTGAAATTATGAAATGCTCTCCTTTTCTCTTTTCCCTTAAAGTCAGCATGAGTCTAAAACTGAGCCAAATCCAACCTGTCCCTGTTCAGCTGAAGTACTTCATATATTTTACAAAATTGCCAGAAATAAAGCTTACCGTTTTGTATTTAATGCAGTAACATTTTGATAGGGTTACATTCCTAAGTAGAAGGGCACGTGGTACTGCTGAATGCTGGAAAAAACATACCGCTTTCAGGACGTGATCACGTTGAATTTCTCGCAGCCATATGCAATCGCCTTATTCTCTTAAAATCAAAATTGAGATATTTTCCATACTTCCTAAATCGGGAAGTTTCACAAATGATAAAAGTCAGTTTGCTGAAAATTTGAGGGCATAAAAATGAAGGTGACTGTTTTGAGTTAAAGTATTTCATTGTGTAACATGGGTGTGAATGACATTATTTCTTCACCTTTCTGGGTGCTTTCTGGGCTCTCCAGCGTATAATTTAGTTTAGTGGAGTTCCCATCGAAAGCATGTTCTCTGTCTCCCTGTAATGGATCTTGGCGACAGCCGTGCTGTGACATCTCCAGCTGCAGGAGTTGGAACAGTCATCCTTTCAATTGTACAACACCTGTCTCTTATTATATTCAGAGGGCTCGTTAATCTCTTTAGAATTCCTCTGTCCCTTCAGTGCCTTTGCATGCTTCTACATCTCTGATGCACACTTACACGGTCCATTATACTAATTCTCTCATTTAGTCTCGAGAACTTCAAAATTATTAGGAAGTTAATTGTGCAGGGATCAGAGGTTTTTCCTCACAGCATCACTCTGCTAAACGACACAGTTTGTTCCGGCCTCTTGCTGACACTGCAAGGGATTGTCCAGAGTGAAGAGTTCAATTCCTTTTGCGGCACTAATCATGTACCGTTATGTAGAGGCATGAATCCATGATTCCCAAGCTGGCTCCCGAAGCTGCGTTGCACCGATAAAGGACACACTCCGAATTCCTCTGTCCACCGCAGCACACAGATATTAGCCAGAATTACAACAATGGTGTCTACTTGGCTACATTCCTCATTGATTTGAATATTTGGTGCCCTTAATGAATCACGTTCCATTAATTTTTATTCACTCACAAAGATAGGTTTTTTTTTTTTTTTTTTTTTTTCCCTCTCTCTTTTGGTCAGAATTGATTTTAGGTGGTTCGAAGCCAAATATAAAATTACTTAAAATTTTTTTTTCTCCCAGGCTACTTCTGTCTCTTGTGCCTGCGACTTTTCAAGGTACAAATAAAAGTCACTGAGTAATAATGGTCAAGGCAGAGGCACAGGTGACGCACGCCCCAGCTTCACAGGCGCCTGACTAGTCCTCCCCCACACAATCTCAGATTCACAGGTTACTGTGTAACCAAGGTGAGAGTCTCTTGTTGGGTTTTTCCAAGGTCAACAAAGAAATGGAGTGAGAGAGAAGAATATTTGTTTGGTTCACAGGCAGCAAAATGACCTGTGAAATCTCAGAGCAGGGTGTGACTTCATTAAGATAAATGTGAAAAAAAAAAAAAAGCTTACAAATCTGAGTTATGGAAACAGGAAATCAAAGCCCATGTTTAATGCAGAGGCCTTCTTATGTTTGTGGCACAGAGAGCTTCTGTGAATATTTTCTGCCCTTTACTCTCCCACTCAGCCACTATGTCTACCTGAGATGAGACAGTTGGAAGGGAGGGAACAGGGGGGAACATAAACACAAAATGGAGTCAGAACAGGCCTTACCTTAGACATTTCGGTAAGATGGCTCAGTAGCACTTGCCTCCGAGTCTGGTGGACGTCCACTATGTCGTGTGCACATTCCCCACCCCCACGGATAAAATAAACAAATCAATAAATTGATGTAAAAAGCAAGAAAATCACCACTTATAAAAGAATATTCTGTGGTTTGTAGGCAGTTCAACATATTAATAAAATGGTTTTTAAATTTTTTAATGTTAGGTTTTAATCAAGTAGGAAGACTGTTTAATAATATTTTCAAAGAGTTTTACTATTTTGTTTCCTTAATTTGACCCAAAATGTAAAGGAGAAATCCACCCCTTGTGTCTTCTTCACCTTTGGAGTCCATTTATTTAGGTTGTATACACTGTCACAATTTTTAGTGTATTCTCTAACATAGTGTAGGAAGTAAAAATACACGTCACTTGGTATAATTGGTAGCTGGTAATTTTGTGTGATGATCTCTGTAAACAAGGCAGATTCTTCTCTTGAGTTACTGGAACATTTTGCCCTTGTTTGTCATGTGATCCACAGGGGATACTCACAGTTTACACAATTGCCTCTGCAGCATCTGTGAATGCTTTATGATGTTATATTTTCCTACATATTTGTGTATCAGAATCACAGTTACATCAGAAGTAGCATAGGTAGGTTTTATGTGCCCCTAGATCTAACCAGGTTAAATGGAACAGCCCAGGATCAGGAGAGTCAGTCATAACAAAGAGCTATCTCAAAGAATCTGACTTACATAATGTGTATTTTGGAAAGGTTAAAGTAGCCATGGTCATCAGTCTGGACCACACATTACATGGAGGTGCTTTCAAAACTACCAACATTTAGTTGTTATCTGAGATGAGACCTGGACAAGAGAATCTCTAATTGAATGACAGTTTGGTGGCACTTTGATAAAGTCTTCAACTGCTGAAACTCCCCACCTACTGTCGACTCTCCAAAGAGTCATTTTTCATGTTTTCTTATTTGCTTTGCTCTCTGCGCTGTTGACAGCAATGCTAACAGTTTGGGTTGGACGCAGAATCTTGGACTCAGAAAATCAATAGCTCTTCCTGTATCCGATACAGCCTGAAAACCTGGTTGACACGACAAATTATTATTATATTTTTTGTACAAATTATTTCAAATAAACTTTCTTAAATATCATAGCCATTTTGAAATCTGAATTTTTAATTTTAACTTAAAATGGCTATTATATGTGTGTAAGTTACTGAGATCTTTGTGGTCCAACTACTGAAATAATGCTTGCTTTCTTTTCCCTGAATTCACTTCCTATAAATCCTAGACATCCCTTTAATTCAAATATAAGATTTTGCAATAAATGTGGTATTGAAATTTATAATTTTATAGGCTATATATATTATTAGGCATAAGTCCTGTTTCATAAAAAATAAAGCCATGTCTTAAATACATTTTTTAAAGTCATATTTTCGACCATTTTAACTTTTTCATGTAGCTTGACTTACAGTCTGAAGCAGACTCTGTTAGTTAAAATATCTTGGTTGTTCAGAAAAGAGTCACATTAAATTGATTCTGACCTTTCTCTCTAAATCTTCACGAGTATTTATCTTTTTATTTATTTATTTGTGTAACAGTTTCCTCTCCCCCTAGATTTTATGAGCTTTCCTTGTTTTCCATCATTATAATTTATAAATGGCCCTTGTCTGGCCCACAGACCAAGTATTGATTAGCTCCTGTTACATAACAAATTGCTCAGAAATTCTGTGACTTAAAACAAAGAACTTTTATACCATTTGCTTTTCTTCTGAGGGCTGGGTTATGCTGCAGTGGTCTAGCTGGGCTCCACTGTGCTTGTCTGAGGGCTGGGTTATGCTGCAGTGGTCTAGCTGGGCTCCACTGTGCTTGTCTGAGGGCTGGGTTATGCTGCAGTGGTCTAGCTGGGCTCCACTGTGCTTGTCTGAGGGCTGGGTTATGCTGCAGTGGTCTAGCTGGGCTCCACTGTGCTTGTCTGAGGGCTGGGTTATGCTGCAGTGGTCTAGCTGGGCTCCACTGTGCTTGTCTGAGGGCTGGGTTATGCTGCAGTGGTCTAGCTGGGCTCCACTGTGCTTGTCTGAGGGCTGGGTTATGCTGCAGTGGTCTAGCTGGGCTCCACTGTGCTTGTCTGAGGGCTGGGTTATGCTGCAGTGGTCTAGCTGGGCTCCACTGTGCTTGTCTGAGGGCTGGGTTATGCTGCAGTGGTCTAGCTGGGCTCCACTGTGCTTGTCTGAGGACTGGCTAATTCTGCGATGATCCAGACTTGGTCCACTTTGCAGTGTTGTTTTCATTGTCTACAGGTCTATAAAATGTAGGCAGCAGGAACGTTTGGGACTGGAGGAGCCCTAGTGGTTGGTCACCTACCCTAGCTCTTTTCCTTCTAGGAATAGAGATGTACCTGGAGTGTTTTCCTCTTCAATGTGGCAGAGGCATAAAGACAGCAATGGAAAAAGGACATTTAAAGTGCTCAGAAAGCACACACCTCCATCCACAGGCAATAGCCAAAACAGATTTCAAGGTCAAACTCGGGTCAAAGGATAAGCACACTCCACTGCCCTCTGATGTGGGTATATAGGCATGGAAGGGGTGGAACAGTATACCAATCTGTCTGCATGGGACTGTCCTTCATCTTGCTCACAGCTACCCTGTTAAGTGACTTCCAGTGAACGATGGTAGGCTTCAGGATTCCGTTGCTTCATCCCTCTATGAAGCCATGTCAAGTTGGTTCAGTAACGACACAGACCGAGCTTTCTCTTCTTTATTCCGTGTTTATTTTCTTTATGATTATTATTTTTTTCTCTTTTATATTTGTAAAGTTGGGAGTTGATACAGTTTTGGCAATTGGTTTAAAGCCTTAGTTATCTAACATGTTGTATTTAACACGTGGTTCCTTTTTGTCTTCTGTTAGGACAAGATTGCAAGAGGCATATGACAATCCTCTGTCCTCCAGATTGGGCATTCGTGCCAATGACATGTTAAGAATAAAGGCCAGGCAGGCATGTCTCATGCCTCTTATGGGAAAAAAGACTTTAAATGGGTGATTCCATCCAGCCCCCAGCACTCCACCACTGTCCTAGGATTGTGGGAACAAATGTAGCTACAGAGGTGTCACCCAGAGCCATTGCATAGAACACCAATCTCTGAACTGTGGCTGAAGCCCAAAGCCAAGTTACTTAAGCAGGGAGTAAACCTTTTAAAGGCACTGAGATGTTGGTTTTCTCTTAGTGCTGATTTCAACCTATCATGAATAATCATTCTTTTCCCTAAACTAAGGTTAAGGGAAATACAATATATGACTACATGCAACTAAATGTCCTACAGGAGCATACAGATCTACAAAGGAAAATAGGGAGATGTGCCTGCTTTTCACAAGTCCTTAGTCTCCTTTGTGAGTATTGTGTGCTATTGAAATTGTGGTCTTTAGACCAGATGCCATGCTGGTTGGTTGATTTGGGCAAGGAGGAGAAAATAAAGTGTGAAAAACTGTGCACTAAAATGCCAGAAGAGGGCGCCCTTAACACTTTCCCTTTTGTGCTTGCTTACACCTGGCTGGGGGAAACAGGGTATCTCTGATTGGGAGGATGTCTTTGGAAGAGTCAAGGCCTCTGCTTTCCATCAGCCTGACCTAACCTTGGGCTGGAACTTAATACGATTCTCCTATAGCTCTCTCCATTGATTTGCCTGCCCTGGAAAAATTTGACTTTGCTCCTATTTTTGTTTCTTGTAAAGTATAAGTTTCAGACAGATGGATAGCTAGTAGATTCTGGGGCTTTTGGCAGGGAAGTGTCCTAATTCATAAAATATTTAGGAAAAAAAATTCTTAAGTTAGTTGTAAGTCCCTTTAGCAACATTCCTAGCTGTGTGTGTGACCTACTGTGCCTTTGAGAAAGAACTTGAATGTTGGATATAGTATACCTTAAAACACTGCCCAGAATTAGCTCAAGGTTTTCAAATTCTAAGATATTACTGTAAATTCTAATATTTATCTTAGTATGAGTGTCCCTGGGTGAATTTCTTTCTTTAAAGACAGGCTCTTACTATGTAGTCCAGGCTTGGCTTGGAACTTGTTGTATAGGCCAGGTCAGCCTCAAGCTCACCTATCTCTCTCAAATGCTGGCATTACAGTGAGTGCCAAGGTGCCTGTCTTTACTTGGTGAATTCTTAAACATGACTAGAAAGCTAGCACTGTATGAGCTGTTGTTCCATTTCCGTTGCCTTTGGCTTTGTCAGTGTTCTGATTTTTGGCTATTCTAAAGGTGTGTGGTGAGATCATTGTGAGATATTCTCATAGCCACCTGGTTATTTTCTCTGGTTTGTTTTCTAGAGATTTCTGGCTTGACACTCTTGTCTGTTTCTTGAGCGCTCTAGAACTCAGCATGTCTTTGGGGACGTCACCCTAGTCCATTGAGAACACCAATGTCACGGACTTGTTTTACCACCATCAAAACAGCTATTGAATGTTCTACAGGCTTCATCTGGTCTAAACCAGATTTCTCTATTTTTTTACTCCTGTCCTCAAAACTATCAAATCCTTCGGAGGGAAAGGATGCTGTACACTACCAACTCACTTCTTCATGGTCTCCTCCTGTCAGATTCACTTGTTGTTCGCTTTCGTTGCTTGTGTATCAACATGAGGTCAAAAATGAAGAACTTTTGTATTTCATTTGCTTTTCTTCTTTTTCTTTGGAGGTGCATTGGTCTCCACAAACTATTTTACCCTCTTTGTATTTAGTATTAGAGATTTCATTTCCAAGTTATGACAGGGCAAGACAGTGCAAAGTTTCCTCCATCTTGAACTCTTGTTGAGGCTGTTTCAGGTTTAACTAGAATTTGATCTCCTTGATGGAGAGTCATATGGAAAATTACCCAACTCTATTCTAGGAACCCAAGGCCAAGATGCCCCAGCTAACTTACCCTAGTTTCTGTTAAATGACTTTCTTGCAGAGAACACCCCCTCCAGCTAACTGGAGCTTAGCTTAACCTTAGCTTCTGTCAAATTGCTTGCTTATGTGAAGCCCCACCCTGCAGCTGCTGATCAAGATGCCAGGATGTGGTTTCTGCTTTAGGTCTGAATGCCTGAGTATAGTCCCAGCCAGCTAGAATAAAGTCTTTCAATTGGCTCTAAACTGTACCTGAGTGGCCCTGTTTGTTGGACCTCCCATAACAACATAAAAAATGGTTTTTGTGCATGAAGATTAGGATTAAAATGGCACACCTTGAGCTTTGAGGTCATAATTATTATTTACAAAATCACTTTCAGAAGTTAAAATAATGCTCAAAAGAGTCTGCACCTGACCCTGAAAATGTATAAATTATTTTAACCAAAATTCGCTTTTCATAGTATTTTAATTAATTAATTTAATTAATTCTATAGTGCCTGGCACAGCTTGGCACCTTAGGGTCATTAAGTGCACAAATGCTATGTAAAGTAGCTTTGGTGGCACAGATGGACCTTGGTGTGTGGTAAAGGGCAGTGAGCTTGGGAAGACCTGAGTATAAATAATCACTTCTGAGGCTTTTCTGACACTGTTTGGCAAACCTTCTCTTAGGCGTTTTGAACTTGCTCTGTTTCTGCCAGTGGGAGCATGCTTTTGAGTGCTGCTCCTTTGTCTTTATTATACTCACTTTTCTGCAGGGCAACAAAGTTTATTGCTCAGGCTAATAGCCCTGAATGGTGGTTCATTAATTGAAACTTCAGATTCACTGGGTTTAATAAAAAGGCCCGCACTCACATTTTAAATCACTTTCAGATGCAATTCTTTCTAATCATGGGTTTGTTGTTGCTTTTTAAAAAAGTCTTTGCAGAAAATAATTAATGGGGTTTTAATTCATTAATATGAACCAAATGATTGAGTTTGTACCATTCATGAACTGGGAAAGATAAAATAATAATATTCTTTTCAGATGATAAATTTTTTAAATATTTTTCTGTTAACCACAATTAAGTAATGTGATAAGATAGTTTTTGAGAGACAGAAGTCCCATATTTGATATTACAAAAGATTTGGTGTGCCAAATATGCTATTTTGACAATTTTTTGTGGTATTACCACAAAATGTTTTGTTTTAAGAAACTACCACACAACCAAAATTATTGTATCTTTTTTCCCTGTAACAATTTTTAAAACTAACATTATGCAGACTAAGTATATTATATTTATGTATTAGGAATGCACACACATATACATATATATGTGCATACACACACACACACATATATACACATACGTATATACATACACACAAACACATATTAACACATTTAAGAATAATTAATGAAAAAAAGAGCTCATGAATTTGAAAGTGAGGAAGGAGGGGTATAATGGGTGCATTTGGAGGGAAGAAAGGGAAGGAGTAAATGTTGTAATTATATTTAAAATCTCAAAATAATGAAAGAAATAATTTAAAAACTCCAAATATGCATGAACATATTTAAATATACCACAATTAATTTAATATGTATTTCCATGTATGCATAAACACATATACAAACATACGGTACTAATACAAATACAAATACTAATACAAGAACTATTCCTCATGGTAGGAACTAGAACTCTAAGGACCTGCATCTTGTCCCCTCTTTTAAGAACAGTGGATTTCATTATGCGGTTCTTTCCAGGAAGTGGTTTGAACTTTTACTTGATAGTCACAATGCTTGAAACCTTGTGAGTGAATTAGGTTTTCACAAAGCTCTATGTATTTATTGAAGTTTAACAAAATTGCATGATTCTGTACTACTTGGGCACCAGCAGGAAGCCACCCTTGGGAGAGAAAGCATCACAGCTGGGAATAATTAAGCCTGATTAGTTTGCTGCTGAGAAAATCAAACTGGCAAGAAACTGGTCTTGGCATGGGGGAGGGGAATTCCAAGCCGCATTCCCCAGCAGGTCCCAGTAGATTCCACTTCTCAAAGGGGCTGGGGGAGAATGGAAGTCTCAGATGCTTGGAAGTTTTCCTTGCTTACTTAATGTCTGCATAATCACAGTGCCTGACTCCTCTGACATTTGTTAGGTACTCAAGAAAATTGTCCCAGCTTTTCCTTGCACATACTTTGCAATTTTTTCATCTATCCCAAGGTCTCCTTCATATTTCCAATTGACTTTATAAACAGAATATAGATGGTTTAATAATTTCTAGTCACTTCACACAGATTGCACTGTCTGAGATTTCTGAGAACTTGGCAAAGCATATAAATATTAGTTTGTCTGAAAACCCTTTACATTATAGGGCCTAATATTGGTTTGAATTATCCCTTAGAAGCTTCCAAAAAGGACAGTGGGAATTTAAACAAGAGATATGCAAACACAACCCATCATTCCTGATGCTGCAACCCTTGATAAAGAACTGGTGTCTAAAGAGCCAAAAAAGGCTGTGCTTAAAAAACGAAAAACAAAAACAAAAAACAAAATAAAATGATAATTGATTGCATAGCTTTTACAAGCTTCTTTTTTTTATATTTGAGTTAAAAATATTCATTGAAAGCACATAACATATCTTTCAAATAGGATGTTAGATCACTAACAAATTATACATTTAAATTAAATATGATGCTGTTCTTTTAAGTCTGTCAGACAGATCACTTATTTTCAGTTTGTTGTCAGTGAGTACCCGTATTTGTTGCCTATGAGCATGCCCTAGCTAGTATATTAAACCTTCTGCAGCAGCAATATTATGATGATAATCTGAGGTTATAGGCAATAATGATAATAGTTCTACTTTTGTTTCTTAGCGAGTAAAATAAATTATTTTCATTTTTTGTTTTATTTGTGTGTGCACGTCTCTCTCTCTCTCTCTCTCTGTGTGTGTGTGTGTGTGTGTGTGTGTGCACATGCAGGCATAGGCAGGCTTATCCCAGTGAGCTTTTGGGGTGAAAGGAGAGCTTTCAAAAGCCTGTTTTCCTACCATGGGTTTTGGGGAAACAAACTCAAGTTATCAGGCTCAACCTGAAAGGCGCCTTCACAGGATGAGCCTTCTTGCTGAACCAAAATGAATGATTTTAACATATAGTAATCTAAAATGATAACCTTTTCTACCAAGGTTTGTTACAATAGCTCTTCTTTCATCGCATCCTTCTTCTCTTGTCTCCTCCCTCTGTCCCTCCCTCCTTCATTTGTCCTTTCCCTAACCCCTTTCTCCTCTCCCATCTCCTCCTCTCCTTTCCCCTCCTCTTCTCTCTCCTCTCCTCTCCTGCTCTGGCTCCCATCCTTTCCTACTCATCTCTTTTACTTAGAGAAATGCTGAAAATATCATATGAACAAAATTAACATTGCCTTCTGAAATATATTCCTGTGAAGAACTGATAGTTCAAAGATTGTTCTACTTAAGAGATGGAAGATGTTAACTAGGAAAGTTGAAGTCTGATAGGGTGAGAAATGCTGTCTTGGGTTTTATCTCCACACACATAGCCATGTGACCTCGGTTACAATCTGTAATTCATTTCCATGCTTTAACTACTTTAGGGAAAGGTCATGCTTCTCGACTGGGCAACCTTATCAACTATGTCAAATATTGTATTTAATTTCTAGTTTGGCTCAATTATTATCTCAATTGTACAAAGTTCTGGTTCAAATTCAGCAATCACTGGCTGACAGGCAGCAGAATAAAAGACACCGGCTGCTTATTGGAAAGCTATTGTTCTATGTACCAAACCAGTAGTTCTGAACTTTTTGTTTCTTAACTTCAAGGGAATCTTCAAGAAGAGAGAACAAGTTTCAACACAATTGACAGAAAATCTTTGTTTTTCTTCCAAGTTGAGAATGGATATACTTGTATGAGTTACATAATACCATGTATTATAAGAAACAGACTTCATACAAACAGCAACATGCATGAATCACTAGTCTCACAAATGTGCCTTAAGGTAAGTAAATGAAGCCAGATTCAAAGTATGATTCCATTGGTAGCACATTCTGGAAGAGTCAGGTTCTCAAGGACATTAGTCAGATCAAAGCCACTAGGGGATGGGGAAGCAAGAGTTGATTTCCAAGGTCCTGAAGGAAGTTGGAGGTGATGGAACTATTCCATATCTCAGTGGTTGTCAAGGCTGGAACTACACCTTAGTATCGTGTTAGTTCCTATTGACCATGCTGTCCCCACAGGTGTAGACTATCAGATACAGATCCCAAGCAGCTGACTGGGGCTTTTTTATTTCTTTGGAAATTTTGAACAAGAAATGAACGTGGTGTTGGCAGCTCTAAGCTCTTGAATGTCAGAGACTTATAGGTCAGGCTTGCAAGGCAGAGGCTTACAGCTCCAGGCTTTAGAGCTAGTTGCCTATTGCTTCAAGCTTTTGGAGCCAGAGCGCTATAGCTCTGGATGCCCAGGTCAGTGTTTCTGGCTTTAGACTTTGAGTTCCATTGACTCAGCACCCAGAAATTGCTGTTAAAACTTGCAAGCTTCAGGATGGAAACTCTGAGCTCTTAAACCTCAGTGGTTCTCAGGAACTCTTCCTGATACCAGAGTTTGCAGCCCCCACCTTCAGCTCCTTCTGATCCCTTGTTTCCATACTCTTAGCTTTCTACAAGATCGCTCCTTGCTGCTACTGGGTGGGTCTGTGGCTAAAGCATCCACAAGCTCCTCTGTTCATCATCTTCCTCTCTTCCTAAAAAGAGTTTTGTTTTTATTTGTGTGTGTGTGTGTGTGTGTGTGTGTGTGTGTGTAAGTGTGTGGGTGCCTATAGAAGTGAGAGGAAAGAATTGAATCCTGTAGAGCTGGATTTACAGACATTTATACTGCAGTATGAACTCCATTCCCCATAATAGTACAGCAAGCACTCTTAACTGCTAGGCCATCTCTCCAGTCTTGGTTCTCTTGTTCTTCACGTAGCCAGCTCAGCCAACTCTAGCCACAATAAAGGTCAAGGAAAACCGATTTTGTAGGAGCGTTTATTGACACCTAATATTGCAGCATCAAGAGTATCATACAGGAAGAAAGACTAGAATGGCTAAAAAACCAAAAAGATTGTCAGGCTGCTTAGATAGCGACAATAAAAGGCACACACATGCCCAGTTTCCATTTCTGTTGCCACAGATGTGCAATCCTGCAACACCTAGCTCCTCTGATCATGAGCTTGTGATAAGTCACCACAGGGCATGCTCCCCCCCTGGGTCTAAGTGAGAGTACTAGCAAGAAGGGTAAGGTCACCAAGAGGTTACTAAAGCTTTTCAAGGCAAATGGTATCTCCCAGGAGCTAGGTGCAGGCTGTCTGGAACAGCCATGACTGGACCAAAGCCTCCTGGAGCAGAAGTGGCTTCAGAAGTGGCAATGACTTCAGTAGTCTCTCTCGCTAGTTTGGGGGCTACTTTGATGTCAGTCCAGTCAGTGGTAAAAGGAGTGGCTACATAAATGAGGGTTTTCTGTTCAAGACAACCAGGCAACACGAAAGGGTCTGACAGTTGTCTATCAGATGGCTAACTTAAGGTCACTTAAAAAGGAAAACATCAAAAAGGAGCTTGGATTCAATATCCAGCATGGAATTAACATTCACAACAGTACTTAAAAGTGCTTAACTCCTATCCAAAGACCCTAAAGGAGAGTTACTGTGTGACAGACATACTTACCTACCATTCTGTTACGATAACACAGTCTTTCTTCCTCATGTCTTCCTATAAAAGGGACAGGATAACTCATCTAGGCCTGGGACTGTAGTGTGCCATGGAGAATGTTTAGCGTCTCCAGTGCTCACCTAATAAGTGGTAAGAACATTCATGTTCCAAAGACACTGAAGGAACAAACCTGTGTGTCTCTCAGCTAAAATCCACCACATGCTAGAGGAACGCCCCTCTGCTCTTTCCTGTGAAGATCAGTGGGTCTTTAATTCATCACTGAAGAAAAGACAAATTGAACTGGCAGTTTGAATTTTCTTATTTCGGTGTTGGGTGTGACTATAAGAAAACACAATTCTGGTCTGCTCTCACCATGGATGGTGGGCGTTGACTTGTCTGCTGCCTACATCTCAGGAGTGTGAAAGTCAACACTAGTCACTAGCCATCTGTTAGCACACGTGCATGTGTATTCCAAGCTTGGCTTTAGCAGTAAGATTGTCAGTGCGCCAATCACTCTAACTCTTGACTTTGTCTTATTTGTTCTTGGAAAGGACAAACGGCCATAGGTCCAGTGCCACCAGTTCTATACTGTCAATCCACGGAAGTACCAAGTAAACGACCATGTGTCTTCCCTGCCATGGCACCCATTCTGAGCATATTAACCCAGACCCTCGAACTCAAAGTAACACTGCTATACCGTGAACTTTCTGAAGTCAGTTAGATAGGTATGTGCTAAAGCAGACACCATTTCTGTCTCACTGTATACTGGTTTTTTTTTTTTTTTTTTTTTTTTTAGTTTTTCCTGTATCTTTGAATATAACAGGTCAAGGTCACATAGCAGTGGTGTCTGCCCTTGTAACCCCATGTCAAACTCTCTAATTGTGTCACCGACAGAGCCAGTTTCACTCCTGTACTGCAGTTTGTACTCTGCACACAGTGGAAACGAACTTCAGTGTTAGTTGGAGAGAAGTGTTCTCTTTGAAGTACAGAACCACATTTTTTTAAAAGGAAGAAAGTCTTTATTTTGTGCGGTAATAGAGGTGTCATAACACGGAGCATTATTAGATCTTTTTTTGTCAGTGACTTCAAAAGCGAAGCACATTACCACATACACCCTGAAGTTGAAAATGCTTGTTTTAAAATACTACTGATGGCAGTAAAACATGACAGAGGGGCACTAGCCTCTGAAAAGAATCAGGTGGGCAATTTACCCACGCCCACCATTTCATAGAGCCCTTCAGCTCTCTCCTCTTGCCATGTTTGTTCTTTATCTGATACATTGCCTGCTATCTTTGAAACTAGGTGAGTAATCTAAAAAATATAAAAATGATACAATTAAAGTTTCAGTATGTATTTATTAAGGTAATTCCCCATCCAGTTCTAAGCGGTTGATTCCATTTTAATACACACCAGCATGCCCTTCTGCTTGCAGAGCTTAGTAGGCTAGTCCAAGTGCTGTCAACTGGGCCTCAGGCAATGATGGGAGGGACATGGAGGTCACAGAGCCCCTCAGATAACATTCCAGGAGTGATTTCTTACTTCGAAAATAACAGCTTTGGAACTGAGCTGCTGAGAACTGTCTTCAGTCCTACATATTCATTAAGTATGGGAAGATGTTGACTATTTGATTGAAGTTGCTCCGTCTTGTTTTAGTTTGGATGGGCATTTGGTCCAGGAGACATTTCTCTAACATCAGTTGTGAACTGAGAATAATGATAACAGTAGATAAATAGATAGTGTAACTGTTAGAACTTGTCTAATTGCTTCGGTATACCAAATGCATATAAATCCTTACAGTAGTGGTACGGGATGTTACCATTTATTATACTATGTCTATCTATTCTACACAGGATGAAAGTTAGGCTTAGAGGGCAGGATAACCAGAAGAAGGAGGCTTGGCTGGTGAGTGGAGGATTTAGTTGTGAATTTTCACATTTGGCTCAACTTGGCTAACAGGATTAACACTGAAGGAGACCCTCAAGATTCATATCAAAGCAGTTTTATCTGTATAACAAAGGCCACAAAACATACAAAAGTTCTGAAAAGTGGTTCTAATTATGCACAATGGCTTTCTATGTGCTACCAATTTATCTGCATCTATAATCTCCCCCATTCCCTAACAAATAATGTTACTTCTTTATGTAAGAAGAAACAAATATTACAGAAATAGAATGTGTAGGTTTATCACAGAACAGTATAACATTTCTGCATTTTAATTTATAAGTGATTAAAAATCTATTAATAGTGGCCTAGTTCTCTTGGAAAAGAAGCTTTAGAAATTAATTGCTATTCAAACCAATCAAGGCATGCAATGATTTGGTATCTTTTAAATGAATTTATAAAATCCACTTGAATTTTGTGACTAAGAGTTTGTTTTCATATGTGCTATATTCTTACTTTTATTAACTTGGACTTATTTGTCTAAACATTTAAACTGTTATTTATATACATGTTGCAATTAGCCAGGTCAAAAGCAAGCCTCATGCATTATTCTCTCTAGTAGATGTCATCTCTGAGGGAGAGCTAATCTATAGACCTTGTGTTTACTTATTAATAAGTTTTTGAAAGTTATAACTGGCACATACCCCAGGAAATAATTTAGATACATAGGTTTATCCAACTATCTTTCTGAAATAGTTGTTTACATCTGTACTATTTTATGAAGGTGCTGAAAGAATGTGATTATCCTTTCACTTAATTTAGTTTAAACTGAGATATAACTTCGAAATTAAAGCAGGGAAATTATCTTTTCCTCCCAATAAATAAACAAAATAGACCACGGAAGGCATTTACTGCTTCAGTATTTCATACTGCTTTGTTGATCGGATAAATGCTGTACATTTTTGTTTTAAAATATGATTTTTTAAAAATGTTAAGCATCCTCAAAACTGTTGGATTGTAGTGACATTGGATTTCTTCCTGGAGGTTTAGAGGAAAATAAAGTGATCTATATTCTCTTCTCCTATTTTTAAAGTCAGCCTTACCATCCGTGTAAGCCTTCTAATGATTTTGCAAATAATTAACTTCAATTTCTGTTGTTAATTATGTCAAAATTCATTAGCTTTCTGACACAACTGCAACAGTTATCTGAGAAAAACCAAGAGAGTGAACTTGTATATTATAGAATCATGGAGGGTATTTAAACAATCCCGGAGGAGAATAAGTAGCATCCTCAATGGGAGTTCTCTTGTTTAGAACTTTGACACCTGGGGCTAAGCCCCTGAACTTGCAGTCTGCTGAACGGTTTTGTGAGAGCCATGGACATTCTTCTAACTTGGTCACCTCACTTATCAAAGTAAAAGGCTGAAATAGGGAGGCAATGATCCGTGTCTTTCTGGTACCGTTTCCATCCATTGCTCTGATTTTACAGAGATCCTTGTTCTCTGGAGGAGACAGGAAAGATGAATCAGTTCTGAATCTCTCCTGCCCCCACCCTGCTTGTGAAAATGGCCACCAGCAAGAGCACCAGCTGGCTGAGCACAGGTCATTCTTCCAGTCCTGTATTTCTATGAGGGACCAACCATAGTGTACCCCACTCCCTGCCCTTTACAGTCCCAGCCCACACCTAAGGGTCAAAGTGATCTCATCCTGGCCTACATGTTATAATCTCTTACCTCAGAATTTAAAAACATGTCCTAGGAAATGAGTGAATGCTTCTTCAGACTTCTTTTTCTTCAGAAAACTCTCGCAGGGCTGAAAATGAATGATGTGAATTCCCAGTTGGTCACAAAACATTGATCCAACATGAATTTCTTTCAGACCTGAGTATTTGCTTAGAACAAATATGAAATATTTTTATATCATTACATGTTAAAATCTATCTATCCATCTATCTATTTTATCTTTTATCTATCTATCTATCTATCTATCTATCTATCTATCTATCTATCTATCTATCTATCTATCATCATCTATCTGTTTGTTTTTTTTGAGACAGGATTCTGTGTTGTAACTCTAGCTGTCCTGGAACTCATTCTGTAGACTACGCTGGCCTCAAACTCACAGCTATAATTTATTTTCTAATGCCTGTCATGGAGTTTCTGATTTAAATTTGGGATGCCCTGAGATCTGGTGCTGAAGAGAAGAGCCGTATCAGGACATAACAAGGAAAGCCACACAGCTGCTTGGGGATGTGGACCTAGGAATGCAAGGCCAAGGGACTTACTGTGCCTGTTCATTCCCTGGGAAGCATCTGCTCAAGTTCAATCCAGCAGGCTGTATCTAGGGACCGAGCGTGTGTGTGTGTGTGTGTGTTTGTGTTTGTGTGTGTGTGATGCTTCACACTTGTCACCACCAAAGAGGAGGGACCTGAAGTATGTATAGACTGACATATCTGACATTGACTAGTTGCTGCTAGGAATGGGGAGATGAGGATTTTTAAGCACCCTCTTGGCTTTTCCAACACATAAAGAGGTTGTGGCAGATGGAGGTGAATCTCCAGCAAAGGGATCAGGTATTGGCTTTGGAAATGAAAACAAATTAAATGAGAAAAGAGATGTAGGCAACATGGGGGGAGCACCAGGTCTGCCTCAGACCATTAATAACCATATCTCATGAGCCACCGCAGGGCTGATGAAGTAGTTAATGCGTTTTTTATAATGTGTGTTTCTTCTCCTTCTCCTTCTCCTTCTCCTTCTCCTTCTCCTTCTCCTTCTCCTTCTCCTTCTCCTTCTCCTTCTCCTTCTCCTTCTCCTTCTCCTTCTCCTTCTCCTTCTCCTTCTCCTTCTTCTTCTTCTTCTTCTTCTTCTTCTTCTTCTTCTTCCCCTCCTCCTTCTCCTCCTCCTCCTCCTTCTCCCTCTCCTCCTTCTGCATCTCCTTCTCCTCCTCCTCCTCCTCTTCTTCCTCCTCCCCCTCCTCCTCCTCCCCCTCCTCCTCCTCCCCCTCTTTCCCCTCCTCTTCCTCCCCCCTCCTCTTCCTCCTCTTCCTCCTCCTTTTCTTCTTCTTTAGAACAGGATGTAGACCTCTTAATCTATTTTTACAGATAAGCTTTTGTATTAGCAGGAAACAGCTGGCATGTGTCCCACTGGGTAACTTGAGGAGAGTTGAATGAAAGGGCCATTTTCTAAGGTGCAGGCAGAGACACCAGGCTCCCAAGCAAGCTGTGTGTTGTGGGAGGTAGGATGAGCCCTCATCTCTAGGTTTGAAGGAGAGAAGGGAAAAAGGCCTTATGACTTGAGTCCTTTCTCAGTAGGTGGGAAAGGATGTCTGTGGAACTAAAGCTCTGGTGTCTTCTTCAACCTTCCTTCCCCAGCCTGCCAGTGCTGCCGTCAGAGGATACAGGAGCAACCTGGAGGCCTTGGCAACCAGAGACTCTGCAGCACACAGCAGGGCTAGGAAAAGGACAGGGACATAGGGGTAAATGGGATTTTCACACAGGGTGAATGATGATTCACAGGTTCACAGGCTCAATGATTCTAAAGCAAGTGAAATTGCCCTAGACTACACTGCGAAGCATTTCCATCATTCCCCCTCCTTAGGAAGATAGCATAGAAATATTTCTTCAGTATCCCAGTAATGAAAATGGAACCACCAGCCTGAGTTCCCTTTGCTGTTACATTGCCATACTTGCTTTCAGAGTTGCTAAGGGAAAGCGAGCTGTCCTCTGACTTACATATACACACTGGCATATACGTGCCCCCACAATACATATACATAGGTAATAAAATGCTTTACAGTTCTGACACATGCCAGCATGTTTCCCTTTCCATTGCTCGGGGCTGGCAGCCCCAGTCATCTCTATCCTGTATTTTATTAGGAAAGTACTTAGAGTACTTTTAGCTTCTACTTTTCCTCCATATTCTCTCAATGATGGCACATAGGAAAATCTTCAAGTCTTTATTTTTTATTTTACAGAAAGTTTATCTCTAACCTCTCATCCTGCTAGAATGATCTCAAAAGGTCTGTCTGATTGAAGTTGAGAAATAAAAAGAAATAAAAATAATCTCTTTTTTTTTTTTATATGCACATTCTTGAAACTCAAGATTTAAGACATTGAATTCACATTTGCCAAGGCTGTAAAGTGCATCAGGTGATTTTACATGCATTGTCTTTTTCTGAATTTGACTTGATTTGATTATAATTTGGATTTATGTTCATGTTCCACCTGAAGTTATAAGAAACCTTGCTTTATTCTTGTGTTTTGGATTCCATTTTTAGATCATGTTAATTTCCTATTGTCACTACACTGGTTGAAGTTTACCTCTAAAATTTAAATTATAACTATGTGCATACAAAACGTTTGTTTTTAAACAATTGACATTCTTCTGCAATGTGCAATCTGTAATTATAGGTTATTGTTTGATAACTTGATTGATGGAAAACACCAATGCCCTCTTTCAATGAATTTTATGTACTGGGTTAGAAGTAGGTTTATATTTAGGTTTTTATGTCGGATTTATACACAATTCAGAACCTTTACTGGCTCATGATGATTAGTTCTTATTGAACATACCATAAAATTACCTTACCAATACAAACCAGGATAAAAATGTAGGTTTTAAAGGAGATTCAATTAAAGCAAAATCAAATCAACCATTTTAGAGCAGATGCATTTCTTTCCAGCCTTTACTATCCAGTAACAAGAAAGACAACCTTTAGGCCTCCCAGTCTCTCTCCTCTTCTCCTCTGTCTCTTTTGGTCTAAGATAGATTTCAATTATATGAGCTCTATTTCCTGTTCCTAACAACCTATTCCAGTCAGATTCTTTAGTTAGTCATTAAGGCAGGAATGAGATCTCTGTCATTTCTGCAGCCAAAAGAAAATTAGGAACAGCCAATTAACAGAACAGGAAATTTGTGATGTCATCAGGATGTTGACAGAAACCCCTCACAATGGAGTAAAGAAGAGTTAGCATCTCCAGGGGATATTTATTAAGTAAACTGGCTAAATACATCTGACAAATACATCATCTTTCCCTAAACCGTCTAATTACCATGGCCCATTTATCTAATTAAGTGACCCTCTCATGTCCTTTTTTTCCCCCTCTTTTGAAAATCCTCTTTGTTTGGTCAGCATTTAACTGTTGAAAACTAATCTTAAGGATTCCTACGATTAAGTCCAGTAGGATAACTTTTGGAATATTTGGCATTACTTTTGCTCAGTGACTTTTATATAAGCTAATCTGTGTATTACTTATTGAACATATTAATGAGTAATGAGTATTATCTGATGTTCAGTTAATAAATCAACTAAAGTACTAAATACATGTCATGTGTGAAAAAATCCTCTTTGTTTGTAATGAATCAGTAACGATGGAGCCAGATTGTTAAATGACTATTGGAAACACCAACTGATTTGTACATCTTTGGGGTTGCCTATTTAAGGAAAGGCATTCAGAGAAGAAAAATACAAAATAAAACAAACAAATAAACAAACAAACAAACAAAAAATCCAACCAACCAAGCAAACAAAACTAAACAAAAAAAATGTTTAATTGATGCTCTTTAAGACTTGGAGCTGATGTACTGTACGATATTAGAGAGAGAAGGATGAATCGAACATTTTTCATATCAGGTATATGTAACCATGGATGGACTGGGTTGGCTGTTTCTGTAGTGTTATTTTATTTCTAATTATGTGTATATGTATGTGAGGATATGTACACGGGAGTACAGGTGTGCATAGAGTCTGGAAGAAGTGTCAGATCCTCTGGGACCAGTGTTACAGGCAATTCTGAGCTACCTAACGTGGATGATAGGAACCGAACTTAGATCCTTTGCAAGAGCAAGCTGTGCCCTTAATCACTGAGCCATCTCTCTAGCCCTGAGACCATTTGTTTACAGTAGTGGTTCTTAATAGATGATGAGAGAACTCTTCTTTTTTTTTAACCCAGGAATATTGGGTAAAGTCTGAAGTATTTTCTTTTTCTCATAACTGGGGGTGAATTAAAGCTGTCTTCAAAGAGATAAACAACCTGCTAAGTATCCTACCGAGTGCTTAATAGCTCCCCAAGTCAAAGAAAAAACTACCACTAAAGTAATAATGACAGCATATAGAAACACTGGCTTGGGTTGTGTTGATGAAATGAAGAAGAGTTGTTAAAAACTAAATTAATGACTCATTTGCCAAGAACAAACAGTAATGGCACACATTTAAAACTGTGAAATTTAATGTGTTATTTTCAAGTTAATATTAGTAATTAAGGCTTGACTAAAAAACCGGCAGTCGCCAACTGCTACTTGTATCGAGTGCAATGAGGAGACCTTGGAGAGTTACGAACAACAACATTGATGGTGATTGCAAATTTATTTTTATTTGCTGAATTCTGATACTGTAGAAATGTACATGTGTGTTCATCTGTGTTCCTGACACAGCTCTCAACAGCAGTGGAGTAGACTAGCAGGAATCAATTCTGAGCAGAAGGCTCAGAGGGGAAGAGTGCTTTGTGCTCATGCATGAGGAACTGGGTTTGGATTCCAGAACCCACGGAAAAGGACAGATGTTGGGGGGAAAGTCCAGGCCTGTAGGGGCCTGTGTTCCTAACTCCATTTCTGTGGAGGACAAAGGCAGGAGGATTCTTGGGCATTGCTGGCTCTATAAAAGACCAGGTTTCCAGGGAATATGGTAGAGACCAATAGGAGATAATACCTGTTTTCCTCTTCTGACCTCCAAACATGCTTGGGAGCCCACACTAGTGCACACGTGTACATATACCACACTTACATGTACCACAGTGAAATATACACAGAGAAGGGGGAAGGGAGAGAAACATTCAGGAGATATTGGGAGGTGAATATAATGTACTTGATAGTTTTGATATATTAGTGAAAGAAGCTGAAGGCTCAGGGCTTACTGCATTGCTGACTTGAAATGGAGGCTTGCAGGTAACACTCTGAAAGCAGAATTATTTTTTTTAACACACACACACACACACACATATACACATTACTTCCATCATATTAACTGCATTCTACCATGTTCAAGGATGGACTTAGACAGGGCATTTAACTAGCTATGTGTCCTTCCTTTTCCATTTGCCTCTGTAGTCAATGAGCAATAAATAAATGAGCAGGGTTCAAGGCTGCTGATGTCTTTCAGTTGCTATGGTTAAATATATCTTAGCAACAGTAGGCAATTTCCTTAAAGTCTCTAAATGCCTGCCTCCGTATGAACACCAGAATCTAAGCCATGCTTCAGAGTTATACTCAAAATTGGTATAATGATTCTGAAAGTGGGAAAAGCATATTGATTTGTTATCTAATATGAAATGGCCAGCCTTGAAAATATACATACAAGTAACATTATACAGACTGAGTTAGGTTATATTTAAGAATATGTATGTATATGCACATATATATGCATGTCATATCAATTAGTGGGAAAAATGCCACAAATTCAATAGAGAAGGAATAAATGTTATAACTATATTGTAATCTCAAAAATAAAAGAAATTGTTAGAAATTATTATTATTATGTAATGTGCTTTTATGTAAATGCAGTCAAGTGCTGCCTGCCATTTCCATCAAAGACTGACTGCTACTCATAAGATTACTGGGTAACACCCTGACCCTGTTAGTCTATGTGAGTTTACTCTGTCGTGTTCACAAGGTAACTAACCACTCAGTGATGCATTTCTTAGAACAAATCTGTGCTGTTATACAAACCTTAACTCTGTGTGCAGCAAACAGCCTCTAGGTCCAGGCTATTTATTAAGAATTTCTCAATGTTGAGTGCTTTAAGCACAATCAGTGAAAACTGAGGACTAAGGACACCTTAATTTAATTAATTTTAAATTTGAATATGCTTAAAAATTATTGAAATTTATTTGTGACTGAATGTGAGAGAAATGAATGCTAAGAATTATGATTTGGAAGCCTAAATAATTAAATCCTTATGTTCTGATTTGGTTTTAATCTTACACAATTAACTATCAAACATAGCACGTCTCAGTGTGGTGGCTGTGTCTTCCCAGTGCTTGTGTGGAATGCTGGCTTCCTAAGTTTCCTAAAGGATATATGGAAAACAAAACAAAACAAAACAAAAAACCCTGAGAAACCAACAAGATTCTGGAACAGATAATTATTAAAAATGTACTGTATGTATTTTACTGCTTTAGGGGATTAATAACAATCATTTTTCTAATATTTAAGTGTGAATTTACAAAATACCTTTAGAAAGAGGAAAAGCAAAGCCTTCACCTGAGCACCCTGTGAACATTTAGTGTATGACATAGGGTTCATCTGGGTATCAGTTTATTACCGATGCATTTTAATGTAGCCTCTTATTCACGTTGTTTCCCCCTGAGCACTTTTAAGTCAGAAGCATTCCTTTTTGCAGAATTGAAAATGTGAATCTTATTTGCTCCCTCTGCTGGAGACAATATTTAGAGCCCTGCAAAGCAATATATTCATTTTCATTTCTTTTATCCACGAGGTGACTTGGTAAGCAAATGTCATGGCATCCAGAGAGGAGGGAAGAAGACTTGTTATAAATTTAGTGGCTACGTTACATTTCAAAAAGAAGTAAAACAAGGATATTTGCTTTTGGAAAATGTTACTTTGAAAAGGGAGGTTTAATTGTTCCTTTCTATATTCAGTCAGTGTTTGTCACATGGCTGCTCTTCCTAGAAATGTCTGTGTGTTAAGACAGGTCAGAATCCTGTGTTCCCTTGCGGGTGGTGTGGACTCTTGGGTATTGTCTGTATGGCACCTGTGCTGAGCAAATACAGTAACGCTTCACAGCTTTGGTGTTTCCCAGTGTGTTATCTCAGTTTTTCTCGTTGTCTTGTTCCTCCAGGAATCTTTGAACCTGTGTTCTGATGCGATTGCAGTGAGAGTGTTCTAAGCAGTCTGACTTTATGTCAGTTTGTTGATGGAATAACGACAAAAATATTTAACCAAGTGCTAGGAATTCTGTTGAATTCTCTATATGAATTATCTTACTTAGATATCACTCAAATAGATGAAAGTTGGCTTTTCCTTTTTTTTTCTCTCTCTTTCTTTTTTTTTTCTTTTTCATGATGTTGGTTATAGAACCCAAGGATTCACAAAAGGCAGTTGAACACTCTCCTCTGAACCACATCCCTAGCCTTTGAGGCTGGTTTTCAAATACCTCATTTTTACAGATGAAGAAGTTGAAACCTAAAGAAGAGCTTTTAAGCTCAAGCACCTAATTTTGGTCATTGGGATGTTAAACTTGGGTGCGTGAGTTCAGACTGGAGTCTGAACATTTAGCCATGGTAAGAATGTTTGAAGTCTGTAATTAAATGTCACATGCAGATAGCATGACTAGTTTCTAAACTAGTAGACACTTCTGTGGGTTATGCTGATGCTACCATTTCTTTTAACAAGCATCATATTAATGCAAGTCATCCAAGAGAATGAAGGAATAAGTATGTATGGAGTAAGTATGGAGGAGACTCCCTGTGCCCTGCGATTCTTCAGGGAATACTGTGTGGAGGTTTTAAGGGGAAATGCATGGCACATTGGACTTTACTTTTGAGTGTTTATTTTTTAGGTCAAAAGGTCAACATTTATTTATTTATTTTGTCATGTTTAAAAAAAGGTGTGATTCTGCATGAGACGTCATAGTAGTACATTTGAAAATATCTACAAGATCCACTCCTTCTTAAAACATGCTATTTTCCAATTTATCTTATTGTTTAATTTTGTGTGTGTGTGTGTGTGTGTGTGTGTGCATGCTTACACACATGAGTACAGCTGCCAGCTGAGTCCAGAAGAGTGTGTTGGATTCATTGGAGCTGGAGTTACCAGAAGAATCCCAGTTTTCTGGGAGAAAAGTACTTGCTCTTAACCATAGAGCCATATCTGCAGCCCCTAGAATGTACTCCATTAATGCTCAGTAAAATCCTATCAGACCCAAAGCTGAATTGATGTGTAGCTATATTATTATCCATTACATATTATAATCCAATAGAGACCTACCTGAACAAACAATCTTTTTTAACATTAAAAGATTCAGCTCAATGGTCATAAGCTAAAGAAATTTGAATTAAGGCATTAATACCTCACTTAATGATTTGAATATTGACTTCTTGAAAATTTAAGGGAAAAATAGTAATGCTCCTGCTGCTTTCTGGTCATGTAGTCAAACTATAACAAAGGGCTATTGATTCCATTGCCTCCTGAGTGAGTCAGTATCTTCCAAATGTCTTAGCAGACGATTGCTGGTTAATTGGTTTGACCACTTATAGATTTGATTATGAATGACTCATATGCATGCTTCATTGAGTGAAAATGGTGGTATGGAAATTATACTCTGAGCTTGCAACTCATGGTTTAAACTGTAGGGACTATAATGGTTAATCAGAAACAAACTATGCTTATAATTAACTACAGATAATTAATTTTAAAATTTGTCAACTGAGTTTTGTAGTACATGGGCACAGTCTTAATGTTGCAAAATAATTTCTCCATCAGAAAAAGAGAAAGCCAGATTTCTGTTTCTAGTATGGAAAGTTTTCCAACCTGGTATAGATAACATTGCACAGAAAAATCTCTTCAGAGGAACTGTATCGGTGGTGTTGAGAATTCTTCAAACGGTCCAGTTGGTAGCAGATATATCCGCTAACCTATCTCAAGAAATTAGAGTTAAAAACAAAGATGACTTAGTCCTGATGTGCCATCACAGGAGGGCTGTGTTAGTGAGCACGTGGGAACTGCTCAGGGCCACTGAGAAAGTACGTGTGGGGATATTTCAGAAGTCCTGTCATAGAGGCTGCTATTAGAATTGAAACAGTTCTGTATTGCTTTTACTATGATTTTATCTTTTCTCTGTGACAACTCTGACCCGAGAAAATACACGTATCTTTGTATAAGTTACACTGTACATGAAAAAGTTACGACTCTAGAGGGATATGACTTTCCCGAAAGCAGTACTTTTATGATAGAAGAGGAATAGTATTTCAGAAAAGGAAACCTTCAACATGGTAAATTTCATAGTTGAAAAAGGTTTTCAGTCAGAGATAGAGATAAATTCAGAGGCTCTGCTTGTGAAGAAAAAGTGAAATATGGGCTGATCAAATAAATTATGTCACATTTATGTAATGGGCTTCTATGCAGCTCTTGAAAAATGTTTTGAGGGCAGGGCGAGGGGTATGGCTCAGTGAAATGTTAGCTGTGCAAACATGAAGACTTAATTTGATCCCCAGAATCTACATAAGAAGCAAGGTGTGGTGGTCTGCACTTCTAATCTCAATGCTGGGGAGGCAGATAAAATATGTAAAGAATCTTGTTTGCTGATGGAACAGGCATGCTTTCTGTTCTTTTGTCCAAAAGCAACGCACATGGCAAAGCCAACATCTGGGAGAGAGGAAAAAATATGCTCTGCCAGTGAAAGAACTGAAGGTCCTTCTAAAGCGTGTAGAAGTAAGAAGGAGAGAATAGTTGGGGCTGATGGTGATATTTCGTGAGCATATTACCAGTCCAATAACTCCCTCCCCTCACTAACTACAGCCACTATATGGCTATGCATAGTCTGCATGCCTCCCCATTGATTTTCTTGGTCCAATTTTTGGTTGGCTTATGTTTAGCACTATATACTACTCTGCAGGACCTTGCAATGGGTTTTATTTGTAAGTCATTGTCATGAAGGATATTGGCATTCTACTATTTTCCTTGCCAAACATCTCTGGAGGCATTCTTCAAGGAAAGAGGCTGACAGTGGTATGGGTCATATCTCTTGGAAAGAAAAGACAATTTTTCTTGTATGTCCAGAGATTTGCCCTCTCTATCTGGTAAGTGAATATGTATCAACTTTGACATTTTTTCCAAACTATTCTAAAACAATGTTCTGACTGAGCTAGAGGAATTTTGATACTTTAAATGTAATCGAGTCCAAATTAATTGTATGTTTTATTTCATAGTTCTTAAGGCATAAAATGGGAGGATGGACATTTGAAGATTTTGCCCTGTATTTAATAGGAAAATATTTTGTCTGATTTCTCAGCTCCTGATCCCTGACATAAACTAGCTGGGTCAATCTTGTTACTATGGTATCAGTATGATATTTGCTTAGTAGACAGGAATTCTGGTCCCTGACATGAGGAGGGGCTTGTTTCTAAGCATTATTACATCAAAATCAACTTTTGTAGATTCAGTGCTATATTTTTTTTAAGTGCTACATAACAAATTATGTTATAGACTTGAAACAATTACATATCCATCACTCAGATGGAAGGAAGTAGCAGAGGGATGGCTTAGCTAGATTCTCTGAAAGGCTGCGGACAAGGTGTTCTCCAAGGCCAGATTCTCATGCTGTGGAAGCTTATCCAGGGGACGGTATTGCTTCCAATCTGACTCAGGGTTTGGCACTTCCTCATGGCAGTGGAATTAATTTTAGTTCACTTCTTGAAGCCAGTGACAGAGAGGTACTTAGCAAGACCAGTACTCCTGTCTTAAGAACCCACAGGCTCCACCCCCACCCCCTAGCCTTCCTGTGTTCAGAAGCAGATCAAGTATGCCACACTGAGGGCAGAGGATTGCACAAATTCATGAAGTCTAGAAGGTGGGCCCATGGAGCTTCTCTGCCCATCACATGTGCAATATTGTTCTACTCTCACAATGAAACATTAGCAGGGGCAAAGCAATTCACTATAGGTAAATTCGCATTAAAACAGTCATTAGCTGAACCCCACTCTAGACTGGATTTCATGAATCTTTTTATAAAAAACCAGAAAACTGTAGATGTGACAGCAGGGGTCATCTGAGACAGAAGGTATCCTGATCTTCTCTTTCTTCACCTTACCAATTACTCACTCTGGGGAAACCAGATGCCTCATCATGAGGACATGCAGATGTTCTGTGGGGCAGCCCATGTGGCCTGGCACCAAATGCTCCTGTCACACAACAAAGGGTGTCTGTCAGCAGCTATGTGAGTGTTGCTTTACCTTCCGCTAACAGCCTTGAGTCCTTCATTCTGGAGCAAGATTCTTTAGCCTAGTCAAGACTTTTTGTAACTGCAGCTCTAAGATCCACAATTTCCACTAATGCAACTAATTCAGGTAAAGAACCAATTTCACACCGAGTAACCATAACTAAATATATGCACAACATATTTATTGACTGACTTCAGACCCATCAAGGATACTCCTAAGGATAGTTTAAAGGGAATGGATTTCTAATAGATTTATTTCATAAAATTTCAGTTTTATTTTCCCCTACGAATTGATATCATTCCAAGATAGAACACCTCGTTTTGTAGGGCTTGAGTTCTCTGTTTTGAAGAATACAATGTCCATCTCATGCCTTAAGCTTTGATGGGAGGACACCTTCACTGCAATAGGCTCTGCTTTACTTAGTGTGCATACCTCAGAGCTGCCTTCAGCCTTTCCTACCCTGTATTGTGAGACTGTGCTCCCTTGCAAGGGCACACAGTCTTAGGTCAACATATTTTCTCCAAAAGGACATTCCAAATGCAAAACAAGTAAGACCAGAGCTCACTCTTGGATGGTTCCAGGTGAGTGACACTTGGGTGCCCATGCAAATGAGTTTGCTCAAAGGCTTCACTGAAGAGAAAGCATTCAAAAGACAAAACCTCCAGTGAGAATTCTAACACTAAGGAGCTTCAAAGAATCGAAATGTTTTTGACAGGGCCTGGGGTTGTGCTCTTCTCCAGCTGTGAACAAAGGAGCAACAACAACAAAAAAAAAAGTGAAGAAACTGAATTGGTTTTCTTAATGGGACTAAAACAATTTGATCTAAATGAAAAAAAGAAAGAAAACAAAAACAAAAATCCTCTGTTAGGTAAAAGTAAAGGGGAGGTGATTCTTACATGGTTGTCATTCATGATGTCACCACAAATGGCTTTACAGATGTTAGCCAGGAGGGCAATCATCTCTTTGTTACCACTTTTATATTCCTGCTTTCTCTCTTGTCTATGCATTCTTTTACAGTTAGGAGCTGATTAAGCACTGATAAAAATACACTCAGTTTCAATTTAAAAAAAGTTATCCTAGAATTCTCTTCCCTTAAACTCATCTCTTTCACAAATAGCCTTAAAAGTTTTGCTTTCATATTGGTATTCCACGGCTAAACTGAAGTCTACTAATGTATTTGTCAGTGTGGAAGAAGCAAAATGCGTATTAGTTTAATTTAATCCCTACTAAATTGTGATATTTGTGACTTGAAGGGGTAAATTTAACAAGGCTTGGATTTAATTTATCAAGTACCCTGAAGTAGGTAAATAACAGCATGGAGCCTGAAGCATAATGAGATCAGTAGGCAAGCCCTCCATAAAATTACCCAGGGTGTAGGAAAATCAGACATAGCAATTATACTTAGTAAGAAGAAGCATTTTCTAGAGAGGGTGAAGCAATTAGTCAGATTTACAATCTCAGAGGAGAAAAGGGAAAATTACTTAAGTTCAACTAAGAAACATACTAAATCATCATTACACTTTATCGATCTCCTTTGAAAGAGACTGTCTAGAAGTGCTCGGTTTATCTTGACCACTAAATATTTCCATAGTGTTTGGGTAGAACTGAGAATATATAGCTCAGCATTTGTAGTGAATTATAACATGTAGGACTTCACCATGTGTGCATGTCTTTGAGAAGAAAGCTTTCAGAACATTCAAGAAAGTCAGTGTTAATCTATAGTACTGTTGCATTTCTTAGTGTTTTTACGAATACGGGAAAGTAAATGGTGGGGATATACATAATTCAGTAGCGATTTTAGCTAAGAAATAGGGCATGGATCCGTACCTATTTGGGTTTTTGAATCAAAGCATGTCATTGCTCACTTGTTTGTTGAATAGTCTTGAATACTTGTGGGCAGGTTTATTCTTAAAGATTTAATGTCCCTCAAATATTATACAAAAATTTTTGAAATATGCATCTTATGTTAAAATATCTACTGGGTCTGAAATATGCATCTTATGTTAAAATATCTACTGAGAAATGTTCTTTCACTGATGTGTCTGAACATTGCTTAAAATGCCAAGCTGTTCGTATTGGAAGAATCTGATGTCTTCATCTGAAGTTTTGGATGGGAAAGAGGAACATACAATCACTCCTGCTTGCCAGGGAATTCTGTCCTTGACTTTGTGTGAGCACTACTTGTAGAATGAAGTATTCAGCATCTATCTGTATATTTTTAGCAACAGGCTAACTTATTCTTCAGGAGAAAGGAAAATTATTATCTGTATAATTATTTATTAACTATGTAGATTTCAGAGAAAAGGGATTGGGAAATGAAAAATGGTAACTGTATCAGTAGGTAGACAGTGATGCTGATTTTGTGTTAGTCATGTGACCTTAAAATCTTATCAATAGGATTGCCCCCCAACCCGCCCCAACTGTGGAGGATTGTTTTCAGATTGCCCGTGTATACTAAGTAGTCAAATACGACTGGGAAGGCTAAAGAGTGTTGTAGAAGTTTATTTTTAGTTGTGTTTAAAATAATTGTTTTTGTTCACTGTTGAAAAAGGGGATGCATAGGCCTTGGCATTTTATATTGCCTGCATGTGTTGGATTTCTGTGGGGGACATTTGATTACTTATGATCCGAAACTGAGGCGTTCTGAATGAATAAAAACATCTAAGCTCAGGGTTCCACTGTGAATATGGAGCTTGTCATTATGGTAGTTCCCTCTGCTGAGGTCTGGCAGGGCTTCTACATATGAAAATGTCTCCTTGTCTTCTTTGGTCAGCCTCTCCAACAGCAGCATACCACTACGAATGATTAAACTTCCTTCAAGAGTCAAATAATCAAAATTTCAAAACCTGATGTGCTATTTGTTGGTATTTATCAGAGTGGTGATAAATACCAGTTTATCAGTTTGCTTGTTCATGATCCATTTGCACCGTATTCTCTGTTTGCAACAAATATTCTTTTCTAGAAATTGATTCTCCTTGATCTTACTTAACTTGTGAATTTAACGTGTTTAAAGAGTAAGTCTAGTAGGCAATGCACCACAAGAAGATTGTAAACATAGATTCAGGGCAAAAGGCAGTTTATTCTGTGGCATTCAATCCCTGGTCCTAGAAGATTTCAGCCTCCATACAGTCTAGTCTTCAAGCCTAAATCTGAAGTATTTCAGTCTCCTATACTTACTACTGGCTGGGTTCACTCTGACTAGCTCCATCTGGAACTTAGAGCTGTACTGAGCTCAACGGACTCATCAGGTTCAACTACTCACCTACTCCTCTGGCTCAAACTCTTCTCCAAGATGACTGGTTCAGACTGACCTTCTGAGCCGGCTGTCTGTTTTTCACTTAACTTGACTGATTCTGGGTGACAATGGCTGATTCCTGAAAATTCTCTGACTGAACTGCTTTGCTAGACTTCAAACTGACTCTCACTGTTAGCTGACTCTTTTTTTTCAAAGTCACTCTTCCTGTCTGACACTGACTCCTGCCTCTGTGCCCCTCTCTGTCTCTCTGCCTCTTTTTTTTTTTTTTTTACTTTTGAGACAGGGTTTCTCTGTTGTAACTCTGCTTGTCCTGGAACTTGCTCTGTAGACCAGGCTGGCCTCAAAATCACAGAGATTCACCTGCCTCTGCCTCCTGAGTGCTGGGTTTGTCTTATCTGACTGATCTCTAATTGACTGCCTCCATTCTGAGCTGAGAGCCTGCTTTTATGTCATGATATTGGGCGTGTCCTCACTCCAATTCACTCTGCTAATATTTCCTCTGATTTGTCATTTTGCCTGCTCTTCACTCTGATTCATCTCAGACATCACTCTGCCAAGTCTTCACCCTGATTCACTCTCAGATTTGGGATTAAAGGCCTGTACTCACTCTGTACTTCACTTTGCCTCTGACTTTCCACTTCTCAGTTGACTAGCATGCTTTGAATCAACCTCTTTCAATTCTCTCAATCTCTACTGCTTCTCACTTAACTCTGAACTGACTGTGAACTCTGAACTGGGAACCATGAACTGAGAGCTGTGAACAGACAACTGTAACCTACTTCTGAACTGACTGCTTCCTTTTACATCCGAAGAGCTAGGATGAAAGGTGTGTACCACTGTTGCCTTTTGAGTTGGCTTACTTAAAGATGTGTGCTGCATTCCAGTCAGATCACACAGGCCTTGAATGTGATCCTTTTCCTGAGCAGCCATGCTCCTGGATCAGATGATTAGATATTCCTCTACAAGAGAATATTTATTCATTCCTTTGCCATGACAACTTTTCTTTTTTTTTTTTTCAGAATTGAGTTTTGCTGACATTTTGGCCAAGGTTTTGTTGATAAAATGGTACCGTCTCCTCTAGAACGGAAAAGGCACTGCTCCAATGGAGGCTTCATGAGTTCACTGAGGAAAATAACTGCTTTGCATTTATGGTTAGCTCTTGGAAAATTTATACCTTTATTTTATTTTTCTAATAACTTAAGTAGACAGGATAGTTTATTTGTTAATACTATATAGATAAAGATACTGCAAATCAAAGATTTTAAATGTCATATCCAGAATCTATTAATTACAGGATGGACTTGGGAAGCAAACTTTGGCCCCTTTGCTCTGTGATTTATTGTGTCTCTTTGTGGATAATTCAAATAAATTTCATGTGCTGGTTGTTTGGGTGTGAAAAGTTGTAGGTGTTTATTTTAATTCTGACCCCAAGACAGAAGTGTTCATTTTTTTTTTTTTTGTATAAGTGCTTATAGTGAATTTTAGCCTTATCTGTTATCTTGTAATTGGCAAATCTTGATTTATAGCCAGGCACACTTGTTTGGAGTCTTTTTTAGATGAGTCTTTGTCCTGGCCCCAGGAAATCTTTGTTGGTAAAGTATGGTGACTGGATCTGAATGCACCAGTATTTTGTAGGTACAAAGTCCTGTCTAGACAAAAGCAAATAAAATTGAAACCCTATTTCTATTTTCCGTCTGTTTAGTTTTTTTTCCTCAAATAGTATATCCTGATTATAGATTTTGCTCTCTTGACTCTTCTAAGTTCCTTCTCACCCCTCTCCCAACGGACTCCCTTTCTGTCTCTTAATAGAAAACAAATATGATACTATATGAAACCCTAACCTATAAGTAAAAAAAAAAAACATTCAGAAGATCTTAAACATCCTTCAAGCAAAAACATGCAACCAAGACTTGTCAAATTTTCGTTGTGTTGATATAAGGGAAAAAGAAAAGGAAAAAAAAAGAGAAAAAGAACAATATGTCATGAACAACTAACTGCACACACTTTCCCCTTTGCTTGACAAGTTATTTTCAATTCTGCCCCATTATCCGTATGAGAGAACAGAGGTTCAGATCAGATGAGACAGCAGTAATATTGAACACACATCAGAACAAAACATTCTCAAGCAAAATGACCTAATAACCCTAGATTCTAAACCCAAATGTCTGCGTTTCCTATCATTTCAAAAGTTGTGTATATTTATCTTAATCTTATATAGAACAGAAAATGAATGCTTATGGAAATTAGTTGACACTGACATTTGTGTTTGCCTATAATCAAAAGAAGGGGGACAAAATGTAGAACCAGATGATCATAACTAATCAATTTCTGATAATAAGAGACTATTGAATGCTTTAGCCTTAAGTAGGACACCTGTGTCACCTCTTCACAGGCTCCCAGGGAACAGAGGGTGAGAGAGTGTGGGAAGACCGTAAGAGCCAGTGGACAAGGAATATAATAATACCATGGAATGCTGTATGCTGGATTTAATATGGGTGCTGTAATCAAGAACATACAACATCAGTGATCACTTGTATAATGTATGCACACATGCACACACACACACACACACACACACACATACACGTAGCAGGCAGACTAATTTAAAGAAGGGGATCATCAGGGGTGGTCAATAGAAATGGACATGTGAACATTACATGCCAGACTAAATTTACATTATCCTTTCCTGTTGCTAATATTAGGGAAGAAGGCAAGAGAAGGTACAGAGTCAGAAGATGAATATGAACACAATATACTGTGTTCAGTTTTGATATTGTCAAAAACAAACCAATATTTAAAAATTTACCTAAGTTGAAAGTGTAAGATGCGTTAAATAACGACAGATAATTAAGCCCTGAGCACAATCTAAGATTGATATTCAAGAAACAACTTCCAAACCTCTCTTGTAAGGAATGTTTTAGTTTTCCAGAACTCCATAGTGTCTGACCTGAGAATATGAACCCTTTTCCAGAAAAGCAGTCACATCAGATTAGTAAAGACTCGATAGCATGAAAATCTGTACGGCATTGTCTTGTGTAGCATCGTGTGAAATAAGCAGATTTAGTATTCATAAGGTTTTTATGATCTGCCTACAAATTTAAAATTTAATTACCATGGCACATTATTAAAAAATCAAAAAGACTCCTTACTACTATAATTTAAAAACGACATAGATTTATTTTCTCAGGAAAATATGTATGATTGACTGCATACAGCACCCCTAAGAAAGCTTTTGAACTATGCTTCTTCATTCAAAGGTTTTAGTTTTAAAAGCATGATCACTCGTTAAGGATTCATTTTCAATATGATTATTTGCATGTTAACTATTGAATGGTAAATCCTCCTTCTGACAGTGGTGAGATGATTTAATTTGAAGTGACTTCTAGGTTATGCAGAACAACTGTAATAAATCAGCTCAGTGAAAAAAAATTTGAGTGCCACTATATTAGCTCCAGGCCATTCAAACGCAGCAAAGGCTTTTGTTCTGCCCCAAAAGAAATGTTTAATTCATTGCTACAGGTAGAAAAAAACATGTTTATGCTTTTGCTGGTATTTTGTTTGAAGATTAATCTTTTCTTCACCACCGGATCTGCACAAAAATAAATTTATTTGAAAGGAATTAACTGTCATGCGGTATGTGGGTCTTAGTTTTCTTAAAGGGAATAGGAAATGGCTGAGGCCTAAGCAATATTTCAGACTGAGGGCAATGTGCCTTCTGGTTTCTTCCCTGTCAGATTCCCTCCTGGTCTCTGGGGAGGGGAGGAGGGACTGACTCCATGACATATATTGATTACCTAAAGCAGGTTCTCAAGCGAAGATTAATATTATTCATTCAACTAAGTGTTAATTTCTAGAGGTTTCTCCAAGGGTCAGAGTACAATTCATTTTCTTAAACAACAACAACAATAACAACAAAAAGGCTTAATACTGCTCTTTGACAAACAAAGCTATATTTTCTCCCAAATTATGAAGGAGAAGAGTAGAAAGGGAAAGGTTTGGCCCTGGAGCCATTTTTCCTTTGTCCAAGAAGCTATATAGAATAGAACTTTTATGTAGGTTTAAAATTTAGAATTAATTTACTTATCTTTAGTTGTATGAGAGAACACAGAGCTTAGAACCCCCACCGCCATCCCCATTTCTGGCCACAGATGGGAAGCAAGATAATACAGCATTAAGAAAATCATATTAGAAACTAGGAGAGTGTGCCCAGCCCCTAATATCAGCAACAGGAAAGGATAATGCAGCTTAGTCTGGCACGTAAATAAGAAGACTTATCTTTTACATGTTTCCATGTCCCTTTCCCCTGACCAGTGGTTGATGGCTGCACTACAAGTGATTGCTGTCCATAGGGTCATGTAATACAACCAAGGCTATATATAATCTTCAAGGGTTAACAGTTGGTGATATTTTGCTATTTGGCATATTGTCTTAAAAACAGATAATATTCTGCATTTGCATTTGAAAACATAGTAAGTATGTGACCATTAAGATTTTAATTGCAAATTTTTTTTCAACTAAGAACCAAATGGCAAGAATGTTCTATGAGATCATGGAAGTTCCCATTGTAGAATTAGGTGGAAGAGAAAAAATTACCCCAACTAAATGACTGATCTGTGTTTTATGTGATAATTACACTGTTCATCCTCTGATACCCAAACACCTGTGCTTTTCATTTAAGATCCGGTTTATAATAAAGATTCTAAGTTTCGGCAGCACTGTATTTTGATTTTGTAATCTTCTTTATTGATATATAACATCTCTACTTATCTGTGTATGAAAACTAACTGGTAGGGGGTCATGTAGAACAACATGGAGATTACAGTCTATAGCAATGACTTGTACATTAAAAATAACTAGGGGAGGTGAGATTTAAGTTCACAATCTTGAATTTTTTCTATAATTACTACAATGATAGGTAGTCTTCATATTGACTGTTTCTACAGCATAATTTCTCTAGCTGATGCCTCTAACCAGTTCCCAACCTGAATTCTCATGGTTGATAACCTCACTACACAGGGAACAGACACAACACACTGAAATAACTTTTATACCAGTTCTTGTGACTCAACTTCTGCATCCCGTACCCTGTCTACTTATAATTATTTTGTCTTCAGGATGTCTTATTTTATCTGCTTTCCCACTAATTCAACTTCTATTAGGCACAAGCGATAGGCTGAACGAATTAAGACTTTCATAACAGGTAACACAAATGTCTTTTATTTCAGGATTTAATATCTCATCACTTTCACCCACAAACACTCAAATAAGTGACCCAGGTTTAAGGATAAAACCCTTCATGCCGTAGTACAAAGACAAATTACCTGCTGAGCTGATTCTGATGGAATCAGGGTCAGTCAGAGAAGAGCCATCTGAGATGATCTTTGGCACACTCATTAAAAGGGTGAAAAAAAGGTGCTCAAAGAGTTAAGAAGCACGGAGCAGAGCTTGAGGGCAGAAGGCTTATGGGAAAAGGAATGTATAGCGGGTGAGAGAAGTAAGGAATACCACATGTCTTTCCAGAAGGGAGAAGAAAGGTTATTTCTCCATCCTCTCTTCCCTCCAAGTTATAGCCCATCCTGCTACTTTGCTTTTCCCCTTCAATAGAACCCATGTTCTACTGTCGCCCTCTCTTGAGCTCTTTCCCTCCTCCTCTTTTTATATTCCTGGTTTCTATGGTTACTCCAGATTTTATACTCACAGCTAAAGGGGAGCTAGGTCCACAAATAAAAGAGAACACATGACACTTGTCTTTCTAGGTCTGGGTTATCTCTCATAATTTATTATTTCCTGCCTCTATCCATTTACTTGCAAGTTTCAAGATTTCATTTTTCTTAACAGCTAAATGTGTGTCACAATTTCATTAGCTGTTCATCAGTTGGAGGACGTTTACTGTCTTTTCATGTCCTCACTATTGTTTATAGAGTGACAACGAACATGGACAAGCAAGCATATGTGGCATTTCTACAAATTCTCTATACTTCAGTTCTCTCACCTCACCAATTATAGAAATAAAATCTCATTTACCAGACTCGGCATTATAAGATTAAAATGCTCCCGTGAATTTAAAATTGTGTTAAATATCGAATGCGATAGCCCAGCATGGAAAAAGACCACGGAAAATGGTTACTTGATGAATAAAGCAGGAAATAACTGGATTGATTGTGTTTATGGAAAAAGAACCACTTTTCAACCAAAATTAATGTTCACAGAACCTGTTAATGCTTCTGTTAGACTTTCTACATTTTATTCCTGTTATTTAAATCCTCCAGTTTGGGTAATCTAGGCTTTTCCTGATGTCTCCCTACAATTGGTACACACTACTAACAAGTCATCTTAAAAGTGCCTTTCAATGCAGACAGCAATTTTACCCCAAAAGAAATATTCCCAAATGTTCTTGACTATCTTTAATTTTGTAATATATTTTTTTTCTGGAAATTTTGGAAGAGTATATATTGAGTATAGTAGAGCCTGGAAAGATTGTCTTTGAAATGTCTAGTGAATCTGACTTAATAACTATTGATCCTTTTGCCCATGGAAAACCGGTGGGAACTGCAATCTTCCGTTGTTGCGGTAGGTGGCAGAAGCGCGCCGTGCTCCCCTTTGGAACAGGGTGCATTTTGAAATTTGTGTATTGTATTCATGAACAAATGGTTTTGACCTGTTTTAAAAATGTGCCTTTGTTGTGTTTGGGACACTGTAGATGTAAAGGAACCATAGCATTCCATCACAGATACTTCTAATTCTGACACGTTCTGCTGACAGTCTGCAGAATAAGAAATGGAAAAAAAACAGTTCACAGTAAAGAGCACTATCATGTGGAATTAACCCTCCCTGTGTGCTAATGTGGTAGTCAACTCAATCAGGCTTCTGTTGTTCTGTTCTTTTATAATAAGAAAAACTGGGTTTAATATGGAAATAATTTTAATTAAAAGAAAGACATGTGGAATTTGATAATTATAGACCTGCAGATGAGTCATTCAGGTGGTACTCTTCTGCAGAGTTAATAGGCATAAAGGGCATAGGCATTGGTATTCCACTGCTGTAGTCCAGTTGTGTACACTGGTATTATCAAAGACTGTACATATTATTACCCATATTGTACGTTATACAGCATAGGCATTAAGGAGTCTGTTAATATTCTTGCCTGTTTATGCTCCTGTTATTTTTTACAATACTGTGATTTAATATAAGAACATTGTGTACTGATGTAATGACACTTAGTGAGAAACAAGAAAGGCCAAATTTATATTCATGCAAAATAGCATAAATTAGGCTAAATTCACATAATTCTCCCCATACTGTTACCGTGTAGTAAGGTGCATAAGGCAAACTTCAGCAAGATAAATATTTTCTTTATGTCTTCATTACAGAAAATGACCTTATCTTCCTGCTTAGAAGGAACACAGAACACCATTGTTCTTTGCTTCATTGGTCTTTTGAGCTTCAGTAGAACATTTTGCTTAGTATTCCCTGGGAGGTGTCTGTGCTTAGCAGGGAACTACTTTCCCCGGAATGAAGGGTCACAAAGCAGCACTGAGAAGTTTGCTGGTAACAATCTGCAATGAGTAGGTGGGCAAATTTCTGACCAATGATAGCCTTGGTTGCCAAATCTGCGATCTGAGCTGTATCAAGAAGGGATTGAATGTTGAGGTTTGTAGCTGGAACATAAGAGCAGGACTGCATGACTGTGAGATTGATTTGGGCAGTCCAGGAATTAGTTGTTGAATAGAGTCTACATGCCTCGGTACTTTTCCAGTGTGGCATTTGGAAGACTTGGCTGTTTAAAAGCATGAGCTAGAGGTGCATGCTACATGGATGCCTTCGGGGATTGCTAGTCGGCAAAGCCCTCTGTGTTTCCTGAGTTTTGCTGATAGCCCAGACACAATTAGATTGTAAATGGGATTTGGATTGCCTTTTGCCTAATACATTATCTTACATATGCTTACAGTAAAGCTCTGTTGGCATTTTCCTATCCACTGCAGAAATCTTTCATGACAAGCCCATTCTGAGTCGGCATTTTATTATCTCAAAGTGCATGGTTTTGAACTGCAGTAGTAGGGAATTCATTGTGCCTTTTCTCCTATATTAGTTAAAACCTGAATCTATTTTGGCACTAATCCTTGGAATACCTTATTATTGCTCTTTCTTTGTGCAAAAGAATGCTGATCTCCTCTTCAGAGTTTCACTGTATCTATGTTTGTTTATCCACTTTTCAATGCAATAAGATTTTAATAGCTATGGAAATAACTTTGTTTATAAGGTCTGCAAACACCCATTTTTACATTGCATGTTTTCCTTAATTTTAAATGCTGCATTAAATCAGTTTTGAAAATGTGTAATTTTATCCCAAATGAACTACAAATATGTACGTATTGGGAAACAAAATCTTGCAAAAGTCAACAAAAGATTGACTAGAGAGATGGTTCAGTGATTAAGACCACTGGCTGCTCTTCCAGAGGACCCAGTTTCAATTCCCAGCAACCACATGGTGGCTCACAATCACCTCAAGTTCTAGGTGACCCTATACCCTCCCTTGGGCATGCACATGGTGCATGATATTCATGCAGGTAAAACACTCACACTTCGTTCATTGGAATAGGCGATATGGGTTCTATATTGGGACCCTGTTACATATCCTTTGACACTTTTCTCATTTCTCTAAGAACACAATCACGTGACTATTTGACTTTCCAAAGACACTGGGTGAATTGTTTCTCAACTTACCAAAGCGGTTTTTTTTTTTTTTTTTCATTTTGTCATCAATTTTATGGTTACAGCTTTAGCATTCTTCTATGCATAAATTATGACACTAATCCATCTTCTTTTGGTTTGAGACACCCACCCCCATCTCTTAAACAAAAAAGAACACCAGAAAGCAGTCCCACTGTACAACATTCCAGCCTCTCATATTAATTTGCTGTGAAATGATTTGTTGAAAAGTCATTCACAATGTCCCTGCTACACTCACCTAAGTTTCTCTTTCAAATTCTGAATATCAGGCTGCTCTTTCTTTAACAATTTCCTAACAGAATTTCATTCAATAATTTAAAACATATTTACTGAATACAGTATGACAGAGTCCACACCCTCAACACACTTCTCAGGCAGAGGGGAAGGTAGGCATTAAAGGCATAGGTGAACGAACCAAGAATGATGCATATGCCTAAAATAGCAATGGCTATTCTTAAAATGGACAAGGAGATCTTTCTTGATTTCTTCTCCTGTCTATTTCTCCCATCTATCAGGAAAGTATAATAATTTAACGTCAAATGTAGTGGCTTCAGAGAGAGCTACTATGCTCACAGATTCTGCAGGCTAGGAATTCAAAGAGCACCGTGTGATGAGTAGCCCTTTGTCCTTGATGTCTGTTAACTCAGTAGGAGGAGTCATGGGGAGAAGGCTAGAGTCTTCAGGAAGTCATTCGCTCAGATGTCTGGGATGTAATGCTGGCTATTAGTTAGGATTTTAGCCAGGACAGCTGAATACAAGCACATAAGGCTTCTGCATCTGGTTTGAGCTACTTATAACACTGTGGTTGACCTTCAAGAGAAAATACTCTGAGAGAGAGTCTGGTAGACAAGAGTTGCATCCCTTTGGTGACTCAGCACCAGAAGTCACATAACTTTACCTATGACATATTCTGGTTGGTGGACCCAAAAGACATCCTAGGTTAAAGGACAGGTGAAATCGGCTTGTCCTGAAATGGCCAACATTCTATAAGTGTATATGGAGCTAGGTATATTACTGTACTGGAGTCATTTTGAGAAAAATACAGGCTGACATTGTATCTTTGGGAAAATGACATGAAGTTGAAGTTGATTGAAGTCCAATAAACGTGATGTAAGAACGCGATGTAGTCAGTGGAAACACTGAGAATTAGAATCCTGGGATGAAGAAATGCTTATCTGAGAAACAAAAGCCAGTTTGGTTGGACAAAGAGCATAAAAAAGCAAAAGGTAAATGAAGCAGAAGCAACTGGACTTTGTAAGCACCAGTTAACTCAGGCTTCAAGCCAAGTCTCTAAGTTACACTAAAGATGCACACAGCTCTTCCTTAGAGCAAGAGGATATGGTGGGTAGGAATAACATGAGTGATTTGATAAGATTCGTGGTTTCACATGTCAAGAGATTGTATTGCAGCATGCAAGTATAGAGCTTGGGGCCACTTTTGTGACTCTTCCAGCAGAGTGGCTTGGACAGTGAGTAGTACTGGGGATAGAGACAAGTAGATGGGCTTAAGATTTAAAAAGATACAATTAATTGGAATGGACATGATTTGGGGAGTTATTTGTAAAGGTTAAGAGCATGGCCACATTTGAGGACAGTCTAATTATGTTGCTCTAGCAAATGTATCTGGAGAGACTTGAGTAGAAAGTATACGGTGTGGGGAGGTAGATCATGAAGCAAGTTTTAGAAATATGAATTTGAAGAGCCTTAAAAGCTGTGTTGAAAGGTCTAATAGGAAGTGTGTGGTACATGACTGGAACTTAGGTGGGATGAAGTATCCATTTTAAATTGTTGGATAGATGATACATATGGCCAGGGATTAGATCAGAAAGAGACATCAGGAAGTGACTCATAGACCAGATTACTCAATGATTAGATGGACCTGTACCAGTCAGGCAAAGTGGCCCAAGAACAGCAACTAGAGTTTGAAAATATTTTAAACATTTCAGTAGACAGAGCTATTGCATATCAGAATCAATTTGGAAATAATTGAAATAGAGTAGATACAATTTTGGCAAAAAAATATCAGTAACTCCTTTCCAGGGTCTCACTTTCTACAGCATGAAGGAAATTTGTAGAATTGAGGCTGAAAGACAATCCATTAATAGTGAGAAGAAATATGCATATCTGTAACTGAAATGAAATTAATTTTTTATACAAGTCTACATTTACATGTTTAAAATAATGTAGTCTGTGTAACATATAAATTTAAATTAGCTATAAGTGTGAAAATGAATACTCAGATATGATTTCAATTTTATAAGCCTATTTTGAAATTATACCCAATAAAACTATAGATTTTTTTTTTTTTACCATAGTGAATACTTTACATATTCTCCAATACAAAAGGTTGGTTTGGGGGAGAGAGTGTTCATATCATTGAAACTCTTCTCTAATCTCTTTGAATATGTGTAAAGGGATGAGGAAGCAGAGCTTCATAGTAACTAAAGGGGTTGCTGTGGTTAATCAGATCTAATGATGTGTTGGGAGGGATTGGTGTGAACATTTTGAAACACACCTAGAGAGCTCTTATCTTTCTGAACGTCTCTAACTGACTCAGTTTGTTCTTTGGAACATAGTTACAGTTTGGATCTAGAATAGGCCTTAAAGTCCCACACTGTTAGTTGGTTAGTCCCCAGTTTCACAGTATTGGGAGTTAGTGGAGGTACTCAGTGGTACCCAGTGGGGAGTGTCTAAATCACTGGGATACACCCTCAAAGGGAATTGTGTGATGATGACCACTCCTTTGTTTCTTTCTCCAAACCACAATGTGAATGGTTTTATTCAGCCACATACTCCTATACTCTTGCTTATCCATCAGAGTGATGAGATACATGCAGACTACTTACAGGAAGGGAGGTTTATTGACTCACAGTTGCAGAAGTTTCAATCCATAGTCAGTTGGCTCTTTCGTTTTGGTCCTGAGTCGAGGTAGCAGCTTAGGGGAAAGCATGTGATGGGACAAACAAGCATAGCCCATGGCAGCCAATGAATAACATGAGAGAGACAGGGTGGGGCTGAGATCCTAAGAATCCTTTTAAGAACACAATTCAATAACTTAACTCACTTCTACTAAGCCTCACCTCCTAAAAAATCACATCCCAGTAGCATCAGTTTCTGAAGATCAAGTATATAAGTATATAGCATACGGGCCTTTGGAATTTTCTTCCCAATTGTGAATTCACTGAGATGTACTGCCGTGCCACTGGGCCAAAACAGTGTGAACAGCCAGCCATGGACTGTGACCTCTAAAACTAAGACTTTCTTCAGAGTTTTAGTTCTTAGTTTCTTCTCTTAGAGGTTCATCATCATCTTAGGAATTTGTTGCAGTGTTAGAAAGCTGTGGAACCTACTTTCTAAGGGCATTGTCAGTAAAATTATATATCCATTGGCCTATATGTACAACATTATATATATATATATATATATATATATATATATATATATATAGTATTATACATAATATATTTGTATTTCTGTATACATATATAGTATACAATATCATATATATATATACTATCATCTATATCTATTTCTTGGCTCTTAGCTTTTCATCTCAAAAATAGTTGTTCATTTTGAAGATGTGTAACTATAATTAGCAACATTTTATTTTATTTGTTATTTGACACAGATTGTCTCTATATAGTCTTGGCTATCCTGGAACTCACTATGTAGACCAGGCTGGCCTCAATTTCACAGGGATCTGCCTGTCTCTGCCCCCTTGAGTGCTAGGATTAAAGGCATGCACCACCACTCCCAGCTTGGATAATAATCTTTTAACAAAATGATTTTAACTTTCTGAGCTCAAGGTCATATTTTCCTCAGTATAGAATGAGCAGGTAGAGAATACACATTACTGAATGTCAACAGATTTAATGTTTTCCAATCTGCACTGGTTTAGGAGACCTCCCAAAGATGGAGCTTATGATTAGAATAGTTATTTATAAACTTCATTCCTGGGTTCATCATAGAAGTTGATTTATAGATTGTTAATGAATTCACTTTTTGATATCTATTGACTTTTACTATCTATGTCTTACAATTTGTTTCTCTGCTAAAAGAGAGCACACAGCAGCTGTATGGAGTCCACAGTAAAGGATGACCTGTTACTTACATCAGAAACTTTCTCTGATGCTCCCAGGCCTAAAGCGGGCACCAGTAATCAGAATACTTAGCATTTGCAACTATCTTAGAAAGAAGCAAAGTGGTGTGAATAAGTGTGAATAGGCCAATATTTCACTTTGTATAGGCCAGGTGGTCTCTAGGAGAGCGGGAGGAACTGTTAACCTATAGCTTTGCCCATGAGCTTAATCTCCCTTGGTAGCTGCTGCACTGTGTCAGTCATCTTGCTAATTCCTACACGTGTGTGATCGTCAGTGGCTCTAAAGACCAATGTTGACTATGTGTACTGTCACAAAGTCTCTACAGCAGACTGTGGGGTCCCACTCCCAGAATTCCTTTCTTTTCTTTTTAAAAAGTGCTGGTGTTGAATTCAAGGAGCTTCACCCCAGGCTTTCTAGAGGAAACAGCTATAGGCTGGGACTTTTGGTTGCTTGTCAGGTCATGCTAAGGCTGCTCATCTCAGAACTGCAATTTGATTATTTGCAGTAAACAGAGCCCTTGTCCTCAGTGTGTTTATAGACAGGCCTAGGGGAGCAGGTAGCTTACAATAGTTTGCTACAGTGAGTACAAAGGGGAGAGGGAAGATTTGAGTTAAGATTATTTAGATTATTTGGATTAATACAGAATTAACTTATTTATTTAATTATTTAGATTAATACACAATTAATTAATACACAGTAAACTGGTAAGTTAGAGATTTGCAGCAGGCAAACATTTGATGCGATGATGGTGGCTTCCTGTCCATAAAGCCCAGCAGTATGGACCTTCTACTGAGAAAGCAACCTTGCAAAGCCATCTTACTGGCTTGTCTGTGTTGACTATGGTCATCTGCTAACTGCTTTCCTTCAAAATTCAACCTGCCTTCTGTGCAGACTAACTTCATATCATCTGGGAACTACTTTCCTTTCTAATACCATTAGATCAACGGTGACTGTGTGTTTCCCAGCAGTTACATGAGACTTCATTTTGAAGTTTGGGTTTCATCTTTCTTCCTTTTATGTGTAGTTGCAAATACAATGAATTATGTCAGAGTCTAAATAAAAGTCCTTTTTCTTTTCTTTTTCTTTTCTTTTTTTGTTTCCTAGCAAGGTTTATCTTCTGACCCAATTTAAGCAACATCAACTGGGAGATTATTTTATTCATTGAAAGGAGTGGGAAGAAAACCTCTAAACTTTTGAAGATAGATTTTGTTAGTACAAAGAAACTATGTGAAAAGTCTGTAATCATTTTACTTGAATCATCAGAGGGTAGAAAAGTTATTTCTTTCAAATTTTGCTTTAGAGAGAGACTGAAGAGCCATTTCACACAGTGTAGGTGTTTTCCTCTGAGGTCAGGTATTTAGATTTGTTCCAAGCAGGGAACAATTATCTCCCAGAGCCTATTTTGGACACTAATGAATGTGCATGCCCATATTTCTATCATCTAGATTGCCTTAGACTATGCTCTTGTCACCTAGACTCCCACCTGCTATTTCGTCTCTTTGTACTTTGAGATTTTTACAGGAAAAAGTTGTTCCTTCTTAGCTGATATCTTAAGATTATGAGTCTGGATCTTATATTCTCTTTATTTTCTTCTCCTCATGCATTCCCTGGGTTTTCACTTACCTTTCCCATTTGACACTGAAACGTCCATCCTGTGACTTTTGGTATGTCTTTAGGGAACCACGGAAAGAACCCAAATGTCCTAATCTCAGTTCTGTTCTCTAGGAAGAGTCTAGATCAGCTCTAATCTTTACATAATTTTAAGATGACAGCTAGGGATCGATAAGGCTAAAACATGCCCAGGATGTTACAGATTCACCCTATACCATACTGTGTCCTTGTAGCTGTATCTGGGTTTGTAACATGAACCAGACTGGGCATTTAAATGCCCCTTTTCTGACTCCAGGAGCATAAGTCCTTGATTTCCTAAGCTGCTGATTGTTCTGGCAGACTCAGAAAGTATTTTGACGTCACATGTCAAATGATCCTTCCTTCCCCTGCATACCACTGTCTTTTGGCTTGGCACTTTTTCTGTCCTCTAATGACACAGTGACTATGAGGACTGGGTTGTCATGTCTGTCTCCAGGAGGGTCACCACAGATGAGATCAGATCTTCTCTTACTAAAACTTCATTTCATGTCACTGAAAGATTATCTACATATACTTTATACATTTTCTCTTAAGGCCCCCAAAGTTTTCTTTCAGTGTCTAACCTAGATCTCCCCAGGCTTTCATAAATAAATTAACTGCTGAGTCCTGTTTTATAGCAGCTACTTTTGTGGACCTCCCTGACTTCTGACTCCCTGCTTCTTCTACACAGTTGCTGCATTCGTACTTCTAAGGACTTTTTCCCCTGCCTTTCTACCACATCCTGGGTACCAGTCTTGGAACCTGCTATAAGCAAAACAACTGGTTTTAAGGATCTAAAATCTTATTTAAACAACACAGCAGGTTTACTATAAAAGTTTGGGTAAACTCAGTTAGGTGTCGTGACAATTGTCACTGGAAACCAAGTTTCTACCTGGGACCATGTTTGTTCTCTCAGGCAAAGAGAACGGCAGAGTCAGTTTGGGTTAAAGGGTCTTCAGGCTTTTATTCATGAGTCTGACCTATCTGCTCCGTGAGTTTTAATTTATTTTTGCTCTTTCCCCTGCCTCTCACAGCTCACTGTTCCCATATCTCAGTGTTTAAAGAGATGAGTAAATGTTTCTTATCTGCCCATTGCCACTTGTGGTGAGTCCGCAGAGGAAAGTAGATACTTTGACCTATTGAAAAGGTTTCACTACATTCATAGATACTTTCCTGGACATGTTTACCAAGTTTTAGATTTACTTAACCACCATTAAAGACAAGCAATCTAGCATTGCACATATAGGCATGATCTATACATATATTGTGCTAAAACTATCTCAAAAAATGGATTCTTCAGCCTTTTATTTGTTGTATTTTAAAAGTTAAACATCCTCCTATAGCTGTTGAGTTAAACATCAAAAACAGTTATATTATGATGTGTCACCTGTTAAACCTGTCATACCTCAGTACCAAGTTGCCTAGATTCTGCCTATCACATATATTTTAAATAGCAAAATGAGAAAAATTTAAAAAGTAGATCTTTATTGGGTATAACAATATACTCTTGTAATCCCAGCCCTTGAGAGGCTAAGGCGAGAAGGTTGATATGAGTTTGAAGCCAGATTGGGTTATACAGTAAGATTCTAGCTCAGAAAACAAATATCAACAACACAGTAGATCTATTAAACTATAAGCAAGAAATAGACATTCTCAGTACATAATTAAATGTGCTTTTACAGGTACTCTCTAAACCTGGATTATGCCTGGGTACTCAATTTGTAAAGAAACCTGTTTGCTAATGAATAAAGATAGAGACCCAAGTTGGTGCAAAGTATCTGCCAACCAAAATATTCATCAATGACTATCAACAATCCCAATAAGGAGAAAAAAAATCAACATGGTAGCAGGTGCTTTTCAGATAAGCTTGACCACAGCCTTATGTAATTTGTCAAACAGCTCTTAGCAGTCTGCATGTGCCGCTTTCTCTACACAATTATGTGTTGCTTCCTAAGTTGTTTGATTTTTATACCAACAAATAGGTTAGAGGAGAATGAAAGGTGGAAGAAAGCTAGGGCACACATTAAAACATATTGTAGGTCATAGAGCTGTTCCTAGCCCAATCATCACCCAAAGACTTCCTCAGGCAGCTTATGGGAGCAGATGCAGAGACACACAGCCAAACATTAGGCAGAGAGAGAGCCCAAATTGGAGATCTTCATTGTTTTCCTCCAGTCGAAGCTCAGGGAACACTGCAGAAGTGGGGGAGGGATGATTGTTGGAGCTAGAGGAGTCAAGAGCACCAGGAGAACATGACCCACAAAATCAATTAAGCAGGGCTCATATGGGCTCACAGAGACTAGACTGGCAATCATGAAGCCTGCTCTGGTCTGTACTAGGTCCTCTACATATATGTTATGGTTGTGGAAGTTTATTTTTAGTTAAGTTTAAAATAATTGTTTTGTGCACTCTTGAGTGAGGGGCTGCCTAGGTCTTGGCATTTGTATTGTCTGCAGGTGTTGGATTTATGTGGGGCATGTTTGTTTGATTGCTCATGATCCGCATGTGCTATCAGTAGAATACCTAAGGAGTTCTAGATCAATAAAAACACCTGAGCTCAGATGCTCAGGGCATCTTGAGATGACAGCCATTTCCTCTGCAGAGGTCTGACAGGGTTTGTACATATGAAAGTGCCTCCTTAACTAGTTTGCTGAGCTGCTCAGCAGCCTAACAACTACATGGGCATGGGATGGTTGTTATCTTGGTGTTTTGTGAGACTCCTAACAATGGGAGTGGGGGGGTGTCTCTTTGACTCTTTTGTGCCTTTCCTCCTACTGGGTTGTCTCATCCAACCTGATATGAAGCTTTGTGCTTAGTCTTATTGTATTTTGTTATGCTGCTTTTGGTTGGTATCCCAGGGAGCCCTTCTCTTTTCTTAAGGGAAATGGAGGAGGAGTAGATTTGGGGGAGAGGGGAGGTGAAGAGGGCTGGAACAAGTGGAGGAAGGGGAAACTGTGGTCAGGGTGTATTGTATAAGAGAAGGGTAAATACAAATAAAAGGCATATTGTAGAGCATCACAATATCAAACTTTCTCAATGTTTTATATGGCATAAGTGCAATGAGCCACGTAGAAGACTTTTTCAATGTTGATTACAGAGAAAGACTTTGAAAGGAGGCTTTATATCATAACCCTCTCTAGAGGAAACATTTCCCGGGAACATTGCATTTGTCACCCATCCTGCTGTAGTGAAGTCTGTTATCTACATTTATAAATGTCCTCTAAACCAACTCAAGCTAGAATAATTTCTATTTATTTCTTCCTTAACTGGAAATGTGTGTGTGTAAATATTTTTTTTTCTAAGATTGTACTTTAAAGTTTTCCTCTTTCTTTTAAGAGGGATTGGGAATAACCTTAAATTGTCAAACATGACAGTCTTCACAAGCCCAGAAACTGTGAACTGGAATTCCAGTTCAGTGTTTTTCTGGGATTCCTGAGTGTGTGAGTGAGTGGGTCTCTGCTTCTGTGCCTTCTCTCAGGCTATTCTCCTTCTGTTTGTTTTGCCTAATGCCGATGTGTTAGTTTTCATTTTATTTTATTATTATCCCTTAGGTGCCTGCTTGTTTTATAAGGAGAGATAAAAAGGGAGTGGATCTTCTTGGTGGGAGAGGAGGTGGAGAGGAGCTGGGAGGGTTAGAAGGAAGAGAAACCATATTCAGTCTATATTATGAGAAAAAAATCAATTTCAATAAAAGGAGGTAAAAAAGGCTTCTTACAAGAAATGGGAGTTGACCAGGAGTGCGAAGCAAGTCACTGGTAATTATCACACTGTATTTCCTTTTGCCCACAAAAAAACTAGCAAAAAGTAACTTCTGTTTATCATTTTAAGGCTCAAGAAAACCATTCAGGGTTTCCCCTGAAGAATCAGTGTAAAAAATGTAGCTGTAGAAAGAAGTTTTTGAAACTTGAACCAAGATAATCTTGTCTGACTTATGCACTGCAGATTGTGTCTGTGAATAGCAGTGACTCTATAAACTTCAGCTACGAGAGGCCCAAGTCATTAAACTACATCTGAAGAACTAGGGTTGGATATATAGCTAGACAGTTTGCCTAACATTCAAAGCAACAGCTTGGAACCAGAATTCCCAAACCTTTCAGAACCTTAAACTGTTTCCCAGCCTCTAGAGCTGTGAGTCAGCATACTTCTGCTCATTGGAAACAATACAGAAGAATGAAAACAAAAACAGAAACGGAAACCAGCAGACAAACTCAGGAGAATGAAGCAAGGAGGGATGGAGTCATAACTGGTCTAAAGCAAAATTTAATTGTGCTTAGTAAGACAATGTGATGACTGGACAATGGTCAGTGGCTCCTCTTTTAAATGAAGGCCATGTTTTACCAATTTGAGAGAGTGATAGGAGGAGCTAAATACAACACAGATGATTAAAAGTAGTACCAGGTGTAGTGCGAAGCTAAAATATACTTGATATATGAAAACTTAATATCAAAACCAATTATTTGACACAATAATATGACTAGTATTCACATAATATAATTTATAGTAAAATATGAGGTCAGTATTATTTACATTTTGCCTCTGTATTAAAAAAGATTGTTCTATATATGCAGTTAAATACAGAAGCTGGATAGTTCTGAATAGAGACTAGGAGACAGTAAGGTACATCTGATCTCTAGAGAGGGAGCAGAGAAACTTCTTGGTAGCCAGTGGTATGAATAGAAATGGTATAGAATGAGGCAATCAGGTAAGGTTGCTATCTGGTCACAGTAACTCTAACTAGCTTGAGGTCTGCAGCTCAATTTTTCATGGGTTAGAAAGATTTACACCTTGTGTTAACATGCAAAGGGAGGTACCGGCTGATGGTCTCTGTAGCAATTATCAGCTTTGTCCTTCTTGCAGCAACAGTCAATATATAAATGAGCAAACTAATTCAAAATTCTTAATAAAGCAATAGAGACATAGGATTTGACTCACAGGCCACAGTTTGACCTTACTTAAGATATTTGAGTTCAGAGAAGCTTGCATGGATTCTGTGTCAACACCCTCAGGGACTCATGCATCAATCTTTGGGTCTTGGGTCAGGGTGTAGAACTCACCCCAGAGTTGATGAATCAGTCCACAAAGCACATACCATGTACCCCTCTAGGAAATAACATGTCTTGTGGTGCAATTGTTTTTTCATTCAGATTTCCCAGACTCAGGGTCTGGCAAGTGGGATAATTTCTATAAGGCAGGCCTTAGTCACACATTGACTATTATATTCAGGTATTTTCCTCTCTAGAAGTTGAAGTGAATTCATAATCTAATGTGAAATTTTATTTTTAGTTATATATAAAATAATTGTTTTGTGCACTGTTGCATGAGGGGCTGTCATTCTTGGCATTTCATATTGTCTGCAGGTGTTGGATTTATGTGGGGGATGTTTGATTGCATATGATCTGCATGTGCTATCAGTAGAACACCTGAGGAGTTCTGTATCAATAAAAACACTTGAGCTGGAACCCTCAGGGTTCCACTGGCCAGTATGGCTCTTGCCATGGCATAGCATGGCAAGCTATTCCAGACCTCCCTCTGGTGAGGTCTGGAAAGGTTTGCACAAACGAATATGCCTCCATGTCTTCCTTTCTGAGCTGCCACAGCAGCATACTGCTATATGACCCTCTTTTAAACTCAAGAATCAAGCCGGCATTGAGTCCTTACTTTGTAGTGAGCATTAGGCTCTGGTCTGAGTGCAGAAATGAAAGATGTTTCCCTGCTTTCTGCAGCTGCCTCATTACACAGTATCTTTAGTAAAAAGAGTGCTTTGAATCGTGAACTTTCCAATAACTAAAGTTTATTGTTTAAAGCACCAAATATTTAGTTTATCAGCATCCTTTTAGTTAAAGTTAGGTGCCCAGAAATACACATTTTCCAGTGTTCAGACCTTATGAAATCAATGTTTATATAATGAACCACATATAACATTAGTTATGCTGTTAGAATGGACAGAAGCTAAGTTGATTTCTTTTTTAATTTCCTAAATGATTGGAGGCCTCTTTTAAGAATATGTTTTAGGCTACTCTGTTGTTCATTTATCTGCCCAACCCTCTATAGAATCATCCCCAAATTTAGATTCATGGAAAGTTATCTTGTGTGATGAATATATTCCTTCTATATTTACAAAACCATAAATTTCATTTGAAATTGTTACAGGAGGGTCCAGGAAGCAGCTTGGAATTCCTACCTGGGTGTGGAGGCAAGTAGAAAATATGACTTAGGATTCTTTCTGCAGTCTTTGGATGACTGCCATTGTGCCAGAGCAGCCACAGTTCAGGTGACTCTGGAGACCTCCGTCCTCATGTCTGTGACAGTGTTAGGGCTGGCAGTCAATTTCACCTTCAGTGTAGCTTTTATCAACCCAGTGGAATAACTCAGGAGCAGTAAAGCACATGCACAGTGCAACTTAAGCAGGGAACAGCAAGCATGCTACTGTCATTAGCAGCGGCTGCTATTGTGGGAAGTTTTGTGTCTGTCGACTTGGTTGGAGTTATTTCCAGAAGAAACTGAAGCCACATGGAGGGGGGATAAGCAGAATAGTTGACGCTGCACGGCAGAGAAACACCCTGCTCCCAGGAGGGTATGTGAGACAGATCTGCTGAGCTCCCGGGGTAGTCTGTCAGTAGATTCACAGAGTAAATAGAATGGGAGATATATTGTTAATTCACACATTGTGACTCTGCTTTTTATTTCAGGTTTTAATTGTGTTGGGATGCATCACTCTGCAAAAGTGTTTTTAGTGAAAATCAAATGAATATATAGAAACCCTTTTGTTCATACAAAGGCTCTATAAAGGTGTAACTGAAGTACAAATATACAGCTACTTACCTGCATTATATAAAGGAGAACTGAAGATGCCCTTCCTCCCACCCCCCGGTTTCTAGAGCTTTCCATTGGTGACTCCTAGTAGACTTTGCTCTTCCTCATTTAGTGGTCCCCAGTCTTTCTCGGCTGCTCCAACATGTGGTGTGCCAGAAAGAGTGGTTCCTTTGGGCAGGCAATAGAAATGGTTTTCTTTGGAGTTACAATCATTAAGATGGGATGACAATCCTTAAATAAGTTTTGAAATTCTAAGTCCATGACAACATCAGGATATAAAACAAATGCATGTTTAGCGTTCTTTCCTGAAAGTCATTGATTTAAGCAGAATCCATCAAAAGAGTTCAAAGGAAAATTTAAAGTGCCACCACACACACCAAAGCTAATCATCACTACAGAAATTAATTAGAATAAATTTAAAACTACTTTTTTTGCTTATACCTTTGATTTTTATTACTTTAATTTGTTCTTGGGCAATTCTGCACACATGCACTGTGCATCCTGACTTCTCTTACTCACACCCTCTCCCATTATTTACTTACTTTTAATTAGAAGGTTGAAAGAGGTGGCAGGTGGAAACCAGATTTTTCTTCTGGACAGAAGTTATTTGCATGTGTATGGGCTCTTCATTCAGATTGCTATGAGTTATCTACAAGGCACAGAGCTGTAGGAAGCTCATAGTGTGAAAAGCACAATATTGTATACTTAGATAGCCACGAAGGACGTGTTAGACAATATTTACTTCCCCTATATGATACCCAGAGCTATGGTTTGAATATGTCCAGCAAAACTCATGTTGAAGTTTAGTCATCTTTGTGGTACTATTGCTATTGGTAGGTGCTAGGGTTCAGTAGGCACTTCCTGGGGGATTGCAGGCTGTTGCATCCTGGAACAAGACATTGAATAGAGAGGTAAGGATGTTGGCAGAACCTGGGGTTTAGAAAATAGGTTCACTTCCAATGGAGGAAATAGAATGGAGCACAGAGAAAATTAAAAAGTTCATGTGACAAATGCTACACATCTTATGGGGGCTTTGTGGGTCATGTGGTGAAGGCGTTTGGGCTCCGTTGCACAGTGTGCATTTGGTTTCTCAAACATGCTGTTACATGTAGTTCATTGCATGTCTCACTGACATTTTAAATTTACTCAGAGATGCATGTTTTACAATTATAATGAGCCATGGGTTACCTTCAGACACTGTGGTACCTCTGTGCTCTGGTCAGTGGCTCCAATCACCTCTCACATGCTTGGGCCAGGGGTCTAACCTTCCTCTTTGCCAATAACTTTTCTCCTATGCTTGTTTTGCAGCCTTTACACAGAAAAATCTAACTAGATTTTATCTTCTGCCCTATTCTCCTGCCTCAGAATCTCCTGCAGATGGGAGAAGGTGCAGAGACCCACAGCCAAACATTATATGGAGAGAGAGGGTATATTGGAGGTCCCCATCAAGTCCCTCATCTCAGAGCCCAGGGAACTCCATGGAAGAAGGGAAGGAAAGATTATAGGAGTCAGAGAAGATTGAGGGCACCAGGAGAACAGGAACAAGGAGCTTGGTGTTTTGGTGGGACTCCCCACAGTGGGAGTGGGTGTGTCTCTGATTCTTTTTTCTGGTCATGGGGTTTTCTTTTCTCCTATTGGTTTGCCTTCTACAGCTTTGATGTGAGGGCTTTGGCCTTGTCATATTGTACTTTGTTTTGTCATGTTTGGTTGTTGCCTCTTGGAGGGCTGCTCTTTTCTGAAAGGAAACAGAAGGGGAGTGTATCTGTGAGAGAGGGGAGGTGAGGGGAGCCGGGAGGAATGGAGGAGGGAAGCTGTGGCCATGATGTATGGGATGTATTGTTGAGAAAAAAAATCTATTTTTTTTTAAAGCAGTAGATCTATAAGGAGTGTTACAGAGTGATGCCTTTATTGGATGAATTATTTTTCTCAGATTGAGTCTAGCCTGATTTTCTTGTCTTGCACGTGCTTGCTTGTTGGCCCTTCTGGCGTGTGATTACTTCTCACAAAGGCCCATACCAGATGCATCCCTTTGACTTGCCAGCCTCCAGAACCATGAGCCAAATAAATTCCTATTGTGGATAATGTGCCCAGTGTGTGGTATTCTGTGATAGCAGCAGAAATCAGGCTGTGACACCAAGCAATCTTTTTGTCCTATTTATGTCTTCCACACTTTATTCCCAAAGAATAAAGAAAAGAGACAGAACTGTGCATGAAATTTGATTTTATCTCCCTTCCAAAAACATTGGTTATGAAACCATAGATGTATCTCTGTTTTCTATGCTGATCCCATTCTTCCCATGCCAAGGCCTTGAACCAGCTTGTGAGTGACGTGGAGGGGCTCAGATATACACGGCACCTGCAAGTCTAGTTCTGATCACCCTTCTACCTTGGCAGTGTGTCTGTCTCGTCCTTTACACTTTCAGGGAACAAGAAACTGAATTGTTGGATACATTTGCTTCCATATGCCAAGAACAAAGCTAACCAACAATGTTTCTCATGCTTCATGCTTAGAATCTCAGTATTGTGGAGGTTGAGGCAGAAGGATTGCTGTGACCTACATAGTCTGTTCCAGGCCAGAATGAATAGCAGAGTAAGTCCTATCTCAAAACAACCAACATAACCTAAAAAAGTCAAACTGCTTAACAGAGATGGGTGTCTGCCTATATACATCAAAGGAGAAAAATAAATACTTTCTAAACTGCTTCCAATGTTCAAGAGTCAGTCAGTCATCTCATTATGCGGGGTGGTATTTAGCTCCTTCCCTAATTGAGTGGGTACTTTTGAGCCTTCTGAGAATTGGAAAGGAAGCTTATATGTCTTTATGGCTGTACCCTTAGTTTCCAAAATGAACTCTTGCAGTAATTATTGTCTTAAGAAGTCAATTACACTCTTCCCCAAGGGCTGTTATTATGCTTGGTGTCTGTCAAGGAGAAGGAGAGGAAGGCAGGCTAATTCTTTCATTTACAAACGTCTCTTTTCGCTTTTACTTTTTCAGTGTGTTAGAATAAGGTCTGCCACTTCTCTCATTGGGTTGTATCTACACTAGAACCTTGTAAATACCCACAGTCCCAAGGGAGCAGATTGCAAGCCTTTTCTCTAAGGGGGAAGGTAGGCTCTGAGACCCAGAGCTATCTGTTGTATCAAGTCAGTTGAGCCATAGTAGCACAACAGCAGCACAGACAGTATATAAACTGATGGTCAGTGCTGTGATCTGAACCCACATTATGTACAGTAGCCAGTAGAGGGGACAGACTTGCCTGTGGGACATAGTTTGTCTATATCTTGTCTGAGGTTTTGTTGTTAATCAGTGAGGTACTTCCATTATACTTCTGTCAATTGAATCTGTTCAGAGGACTTTTCTGCTGTTTAGATAAAAAAATGCATGGGAGAGCAGGAATTATGTATCACAGAAAGACACAAAAACTGTGAAATGGTATGGCATCATGAAATTAAGCCCATGGCATACTCAAACAAAAGATCTTAGACTCTGCATTCTGGCCATTGGATTTTGTTTTCACTGTGTGGCTTTGCCCATGTTTATTTCACTCTATCATGGGTTATATTTTGATCTAATGATATTCGTGAGTTATAAACAAATTTTTGACAATTTCCAGCCTTAAAGGAGGCATTTATGGCCACTGAAGAGATATAGTGGGGTGTATGTGAATGTGCATGCTTGCATGTGTGTGTGTGTGTGTGTGTGTGTGTGTGTGTGGTGTTTCATAAATTCTGCTCTCTAGGGACTACCCATTTCATCTACTTTTTGGTCTACCTGCATACCTCTCCATGGTGCTGAAAAGCCAAGAGCAACTGTGCACTGAGTTTAAAAAGAATTGTGAGCCTGGAGTGGAGTGCCAGATTAAAAGCCATCTTTTAACTTTTCTCCTAGAAGAGTTTTAAAAGAATCCTTCAGACACCTTGGCATATAGATGAGACTATATAAAACTGTGTGGGAAAGGCATCCTATGAAATAAACAAGAACACTTTCTTACCTTATCTTTGAAGGACATGTTAGACTGTTCAAAGAAACTTCAAGTGAATCTGTACCCATGTAACACTGACTCCAAAGAACTCACCATCCACTGGTCACTCCGTGGATAACATGAAAGTCCTGAAGATGAGCTCTTCCTGGAGAATCATAAAACTCCTACTGTAGTTGATCAAATGCATGTGGGCCCCAAAGTTCATGAACCCTCTGGCCATCCCAAGTATGTTGGAACTTTAAATGTTACCCAACCTTCAAGAACCTCAAGACCCTTTGCTAAGGAGAAGTCTTGAGTCTTTTCTAAAAATTTCAGTCTACAGAAACAATTTCCCTACTTTGGATTTCTTATTCATTTTTGCAGCCTATAAAATGCTTGACACTTAATCTCTCTCTCTCTCTTACATACATTGACATCAAAGCATTTTGTAGAAATAATTTATTTGTTCCATTTAGAAGCATATAATTTCATTAAAATTTTATTGATGATTTATTGAAAAGAACATCCTATTTTGACTTGGAATACTTTATATTTGAGACAGAGTATAATTTTATCTATTGATTGGCAATTTATATTTATCTGAGAACAACCTGTTTGAAGTCATTGTATTTCTTCTTGTAAAGGAAACTCCTCAGAATTATAATAATATAAGCAGCCAGACAGAAGTAGTTAATGAAAATAAAGCAGGCATGTCCACTTCCTCCAGCAATTCTCATCCACAATAATAATTCAGGTTGTTTTTAAAAATAATTTATACAAAGAATGCTTACAACAAAGAATAAATTCATCTCAATGATAAACTCATTTTAAGTGTCTTTTGATAGCAATTTTTATATCTTGGCATATTCTCAAACAAATTATTGTTCAAATTAAGGGTAGGATTGCATGTGTTTGTAAGCCTTTTTCATATAGCAGTATAATGGATTTCATAAAACAAATAGTAAAAATTGAAATATTATACCAAAGATTCAAAACAAGCCAGATTTTAAAAAATAAACGTGACAAAATATAACAGAAATATGGTATTCTTATATTTTTAGGGAAAATGCTCATCAATTTAAATTCTAGTATGTCAAATTGATTTGTCAAATTTATTTCAGCAACAGACAGTTCACTTAACAAAAGGCAGTAGATTTATACTGCACAGTAATTACTTAGCCTATAACCTCCAAACATTTTCTCTTTAGTATACATCTTATCTTTAAAGAAAATTACCAATGGTGACTGTCAGATGGCTCACAGGTTAGCAGTGTTTGATGAACTACCACAAGGACTGGAGTGTGGCTCCAAGAACCATGTCAGGCCAACTCACAAATTCATGCAATCTCAGCTCTAAGAGATGTGACACTTTCTTCTAGTCTCAAGATGCGCGTGTGTGTGTGTGCGGCACACACACACACACATCACATCACACACATATCACATCACATACACACATATCACACACACACACACACCACACACACACACACCACATATACTACACACATACACTCTACACACACACACACCATATACACACACACACACACACCACATGCACACACACACACACACACACACCACATACACCACACACATACACAATAACATTTTAAAATAAGTTAAAATAAGAAACTCACTTATGGTTTGCAAACTGCAGAGCAATTTCTTAGTAAATATTTATTTACTGCTTGGCATTTTAGACTACAATTCACTTCCTCCGTGAAAAATGCTTCTTTGGAAAAACCATCTAATCTCTCCTTGCCATTGATTTTCAACTCTTACCCTTCACGTTTTTGCATTTGCCTTCAAAGTAGCCTCTGAGTGTAAACAACAGGATCGGTGGAAAGGTCAAACAAAGACAGTCAGGAGTCCATGTCTCCTAAATAAAATGTGTATTTCTGGTCTTTTCATGATGATATAACTTGTCAAAGTCAATGTGCAGATCCAGCCAAAAATGACCTCATGGTCTTAAGGGCCAAAGAGGGATGTGAGTGGAATGCAAGTGTCAGAGTAGTGCAGAACACTGCTGTTTCTCTAAACAAGTAGCATCTAGAGTTGCATCCACATGATGATCCGTAATTTGGAACAAAGCAGCACAGAAGATAGGTGCTCCTTCCTATTTCTTGACCCAGGGCCATGAGAGCTTCTCTAAGAGTCAGAAATTAAGATATTTTCTCATAGCAATCTCAATCATAATTCAGTTAAATATTCTATTTGCATAGTATGATTTGACAAATCCTTTCTCCCAACTTCTTTCCTTTCTTACATCTATTGTAAGAGATGATTTAAATTATTTATTTGAGAATGAAAAGCTCAATAGCCATTCAAGCTATATCTCTATCTGTACTTATGTTCTAAGATGATCAATCAATATTTTATCCAGTTGAATGGACTGTACTTTTAGAATGGTTCTCACTATACAGCCCTGGATTGCTTGAAACATGCTATGTAGTTCAGAACAGGAGAGTTGTAGACGTACAATCCCTTTGCCTCCCTTTCCTGAATGCTGAGACCACAATGTGTGCTACCCAAATCAGCAATTATATGACTTTAAAATCATGAAAAATTTGGACAGATTTTTGTGGGCTATAAGTTTACTTACATATGTCAATGAAATATCTTAATGTTTAAAATATCTATTGTGATTATAAGTGAAGCAAATACAGACTGACTAGAATACTAAAACTTTAAGAAGAACATGCTTGGGTCAGTGAGATGGGTAAACAGTTTTGCAGTTCTGGTGATCTGAGTTCAATCTTTGGAACTCACATAAAGTTAGAAGGAGGGACTGGATTCTATAGAGTTATCTTATAACACACACACACACACACACACACACACACACACACACACACACACACCACGCTATGTTTGCCTCCCATCACATACACATGGATACAATAATAACAATAATATACAATTAAAAAAGAAAAGCCTGCTTGGTCTTAGAGAAGTATACGGAGTCAGAGATTAGTGTGCTGTCAAGAACCTCTACCTTCTTCTCATATCGTGCATAAAGGCCTTGCTCTCCACAATAACTCAGATTTAGAATGTATGACATAGTGATATGCAGCTGAGGATCCTTTTGTTCCATTGTCAGTAACTCTCTACCAGTCTGCCTTAGGAGACCATGCTAGTTGGACCAGAGCAGCCCAAGCAGCGAGAGATTTTTCGGGTTGCAGTGATCTAGGAGGAGATTGAGGTTATTATATGCTGCATAAAAAATTATGAACTTTCTCAATTCGTTCAATATGTATTGTCCTTCAAGATTTGGACCATCAAACAGAAACCTGTCTGCCTTACATAGAGACCAGAACACAGTGAAGCCCGGTGGGAAGCATCAATGAGATCTCTGTCATGCAGCCTATGGGAATTGAGGACCATAGCACAGATTCACACAGAGAGAGTCAGGATGATCTTCTACAGCTACCTTTCTCCTTAGGGATAAATAGATATTATGTTCCACAAGTGTGGTCTTTTCATTCTGCCATTGAGATCCAGGAAATCATGCAATGTAGGGTAGAGGGGAAAAAGGAAGCATCCAATGGGGACTCCCAGACACCATATTAAACACTTCGCTTTTATTTATTTATTTATTTATTTATTTATTTATTTATTTATTTATTTTAGTAAGGGGAACTATTTGACAAGGCAGCTGAGGCATGCAGAGACTGATAACCCGGGCCTCATCTGTAGAGTCCTCCTTATGCCTGTCCTTTTGCTCGAAGGTTATTATTATTATTTTTTTTATAATGGCATCTACTGATTCTGCAAGCAGCCTTTGTAATCTGACCACCTCTAGAGAAAGGTTCAAACATTCATGGATAAGATACCCTCACCCTGGCAAGTTAGATCCCAGAAAATCCTGCTACTCAACTGCCACTACAATGTTTTTTTTGTAAGGTCACTGCCAGATCTCTAGTTGATTTGATGTGACATTTCCAGAATTTGGTTTTCTATTACCAGAGGTCTGTGTCCCTCATATTTCCTGAATAAACTCAACTTAGAGAAAGAGAGATAAGAGAAGCAAGCACTAGGTAAAAGCGCTGGTTCAGGAACTCTTTGCCATTGTATTTCCAAGACTCTGTGGCTGAACTAGGCAGGAACGAGTGCATACTGCTTCTTCCCTGTCAGAGCTCTGTGATGTAAGGGGAAGAAAAGCAGCTCCCTCAAAGTGCAGCCTGTGATAGATACTATGCAGATTAGATGTGTGAATATCGCTCAGAAACATTCCCACAAGGAATCTGCTTCTAAACGAAATACTAACTTACTGTACCAGAACCACTTCAAATGCAGAGGGAAGCAGGGGAGAAAGTGGGCATCTTGGACGTTTACACTTAAGACTACTGTTCCTTCTGGCAACTCTCTTAAATGATGGGGTCCCCTGGGCCTCTGTCTCTAAAGCTAGAATAAATTATTACATTATAGTTTTATTTCAGAGGCCAGAAAGCAGAAAACATGCTGTCTCCTGTCTCAGGGACCTTACACACAGTGTACATGCAGATGGTGGTGGCTGTTATTTGTTTTTGCTGTAGAATTTTACAGCAGAAGCATTTTGGGTTTTTTTTTCTCATAGCAGTGTACATTCCTTGTGAACACTGTGGCAAGTCTTGAAAAGTTCTTTTTTCCAACTCTCAGCTCAAAGAGAAATGTACTACACTGTGCACAGTGTACTTTTCTCCACTTCCATTTCTCCTTCCTTTCCTTCTGATTTTTACTGTCTGCCTCCTTTTCTTCCATTTCTTTCATCTCCGCTTTTAGGTTTGCCTGGTCTCATCCATCTTCAATCTCTGACTTCTCGGTGCTGACTCTTTGCCCATCTAGAGACCTCAGCATCTATTCAAACTGTGGTCACAGCTCCTCACATCATATGAGAACCATCAAGTGAGTAAAGCCAGGATCTGATCACACATACCAAAGTTTCCATGGCAACAACCTATCAACTCTGAACGGGAGGAGAAAATTAATTATATTGAAAGCAGTGGTATTCTATACTTGATCGCTTATTCCTACAAATCACACCAACATACCACTTTTGACAAAGTTCATAGCAGGTAGTTTTAGAATCAAAAAGTTTCACATTCTGTTCAATGAGTCCTCTGTGAAAACAGGGATGGGTGGATCTCAGACTCCAATTCTCCAGTCACATGTGTGTGAACTGTGTGCAAGTGTGCATGTGAGAAGACAGACCAGAAACTCTTGTGCTCTTCATGTGCTATTAACATATTTTGACACCATATTCCTTTACAGTACAGATTATGCATTTTGAAACCTTAAATAATATTAAACTGTATTAGGAAGTGAATCATAATCTTTTCATAATGATAGTGCACTTAAAATATTTTCAACTTGCACCATGTATGCTATTTTTTTGGGTTATGCACATTGACATTCTAAATCAATATATGGATATAACCCTAATGTATCCACTTTAGATATCATAGTTTGATATGTGAAAAGCTAAATATAGTTTTCTTCTGTCATAATTTTAGCTTATAAACAAATCCATGCCTATCCAGTTGTAAAATGCGTGTACCTGTTGCTTACTCTTTAATATTCACCTGACTTAGTGCCTTATTGTATTCAGTTCTTAGTCCCTTTGTGGATTGACAATTGTGCTATTATTTTCAACATGGAAACCTTCCTTACTAAAAGGCATTTATGTAATACTTTCAGCCATGCAACTTGTTAGGTATTTCTTTGATGATAGTGATGTTGGTATAAAAATATCCCACATTATGTAATTGAGAGTATTTGACAGTGATTTATGCATTTGTAACACCTTAAAACTTTGCCATTAACAAGTGTCATCCACATCAAAACATAAAAGGTAATTACTTTGTGGAAAGAGATGTTACCCAAGTTATTCCTCAGCAGTGTAGGTAACTTCTTGTAGAAATGAAATTGCATGCCATTGCCAATGAGAACATTTTTCATGCTCATCAATGCATAATCTTAGTCTTAATGAGGCCCCAATCACATTTGGCTGTCATGGCTTTTAAGCTTCTCACAGGTCTGTTAGTCGGTTCTATTAATTAGTATGCATATTCTTAGGTTCCTAAAATAGACATAATATTAAGCAGAAGATTTTGAGATGCATTCTTGACACCCTGTTTGGATTTTGCACTATTCACAGGCTAGAGAAACTTAAGCATTAGTTGAGCAGCTCTCTCTGTTCTGAGAAAGGTAAAAAGCAAGTAAGTTCTCAGCCTCTTCACACGAGTGCCTTATTAACAGTTCCTATTTCCTTTCAGTTTTACTAGAAATGAAAAAAAATGTGATAAAGAGCCAATATAGGTACAATATAGTACAACCTTCGTTGTACTGACGAGTAACTGATGAGACTGCAGACATGGCTAAGTGGCATAGATAAATTAATCCATTTTATTAGTGATGTTCCACAATTAAACCCAGGTGTATGGCGATTGGGGCCTTTAGTAGTAGACTTAGTAGGCACTTGGTAGGCGGCTCTCATCAAAGAGTTCACGTCTGGCTTTTCAGGAGCCAATCCACCTTGAACACCTCATAGTTGTAAGGTCTGACTCACTCACAGTCCTTCTGCTCCAGAGATACATTTCCCCTTTTTAATGTGCTTTATAGAAAGTGTATGTGTAAATATGTGGTGAAAACATGTCATTGTACTGTGTGTCTCAGTAGTGGTTTTCAGTAGGTCATCAATGTGACCTGTCTGTACATTTTCTGAAGTAATTGAGTGACTGTAGTAGCTTATATGACTCAGTTCACTATGAGTCACATAAACAATGCAGACTTTAAAGTCAGCTCGTCTTTATTTAAAGCAAACACCAGTGTTTCTGTGATATACTCTCAAATGTCTGTCAAATATAAGCTTTGTGTTGTATATCTCAATGGTTCTAAACAGCAACCAGTAGACTTACAACTAGCACTCTAACCAGTAAAAATGTCATTAAAGGAGAATCAAATAATTAAAATAACAATCTGGATAGAAACTGTTTGACAGTGATGATTTTTTTCCCTGTAAACCTGGTTTTATTTGTTACTCTACCTAACACGTAGTAAGGTTCTAGAATTTATCAGTTGTGCGTGAATGTGTGTAATTTTAAAGAAGCAATAGTTATGATCCTGTATGCTCACTCTTTTGTCTTTTGGACTGGGAGGTTTTTATTTTGTGTAATATAATTATACTTCCTACAGCCAGCATTCCATAATAATGCATGACTGGAATGGACCAGACTAGAAAATGGAAGTAACTCTTAACCCAGAGCAAATTCATATTCACATTTAGATTGAAGAAGCCATTTTGTGATATTGATTTATGGAGATATGATGTAATTTTTAAAAAAGTACATGGATGGATTGAAGTTCTTTAGAAGGGCGAAACTTATAAATTTAATGAAAAAACATAGACGAACTGAACAAATACTCAAACCATGAAGATCTCGGCTCCTCTCGGTAACCTAGGGATCATTCTGTTAGAAGAATGCATGCGACACAGTGCTTCGTGGCTATTGCTTGTAAAATATTTTCCTCCATTCTGACAACTGTAATACGACCCATTTTTTGCCAAACTATCTTGCTGTTAGAGCAGTCACATGCAAGTTCTGAGTCCCACTGCTAATGTCTATGATACTCTTTCAAAGGACAAAACTCAAGATATCACTTAAATTTAGATGATGAAACTCAAGCAGTTTTTTAAATGTGTGTAAGGATTTCCCCGTATATATTTGCATTTCAAATGAACAAAAAGCTGACAGCCTCCAACAGAATTGCTTCTTGTGTACTCTTATACCAAAGCACACAAATACCTCTGAGTCATGAGTCTAACCTGGCCTCTGCAAGGGTGTCCTATCACTGAGTTCCTTGCGACTAACCCGTGTTTTAAACATACGTTGACACGTTCAAGGGTATCTCTGCGAGAAATAAATTAGTATAGGTATTTTTGTTATGCTTACTCAGAGGAGTAAGCAAAATGTTCTTTGGGACAAATTGAACCAAGAATAAAACACCAACATTTAATGCAAGAGATATCCAATTTAAACAAGCTATTTAAGTGAGTTTACTGAAATTTGGTGACCATTTTCTAATAAAAGTTATACATTGACTACTAAGAAAATAAAACTACTGTGCACACAAACATAGTACGTAGATTTCCCTTTAATGGACCTGAAATTTGAATCGGGGAGAAATAAAGAAAAATCATCTTTGAATCTTAAGTTCTACCACTGTGGTATTCAGTGTGTGTGTGTGAAGAGGCAGACAGGAACTTTTCTAAAGGCTGGGGTTTGGGACATGGTATGATTCAAAGGGTAAAGCAGCTCATCACTAAGTCTGACAAGCTACGTTTTATTTACTTGGAACCACTGGAAGAGAGAACTAATTTCTTCAAGTTGTCCTCTGGCAACCACATGCATTCAGTAGCATATACATATGTGCACCCATACACAGTAACACACACAAATTATTAAAATATAATAAGAAATAAAAAAAATGATATGGAGGGCCACACGGTTTCAATTCCTTAGACAGCTTGGAATAAGTTCTTTGTGTCTTTTCCCTGATCATTCATGTTAGCAGCATTGATGTAATGCTGTCCAGCTTAGTCAATGTGTCCATTTTGGTTCTTAAATGAAAATTGGAGAGTTTGAGAGGTAGCGAATGAGGTTATTTTGGGCAAGGTGGCAGCATAGAGAACAAGGAAGCACAAATATTTCAAGAGATTTGTTTCTGGGTAACACAAGAGGTTATTTTCTTAAACTAAATTATAGTGTAAACATATCAAACAAGAGAGACCTATGTGTAAAACCGGAGGCCACACCACACACAGATGTCCGGTAACATAGGAGCAGCTGGTCAACCATTCTCATAAGAAACCACCAGGTGGGGCCAAAGCCCCAGAAGAGTTGGTAATTACCAGGCTCCACAGAAGAGCATTTAGAGTTGAAAAAGTCCAAAGGGAGAGATAGAAGCCTGCAGTGTGAAGTATTTATTAACCTACAAAAATCTGAGACTTTGGGCTTATGGAAGAGTGTAAAGTTGATGAGCCAGATGTCATGATTTTCTAAATATCTAGCTTATCTGTGTCCATATTTTAAAATACTAGGGTCATGGAAATGGAAATTGGTATTAGCTCCGTTGTAGGGGAATAACACTGGAAAGATTCATAATACTTTGTATTGTCATGAGGTATCAAATATTTAGATCAGACAGCAATATTACTCATTCTTACATTTCATATTAGAAGTGATTTTTTTTTGCTTATAGAAAAATGGACAATCACCATGTGATCTGTATGCAAACACATGCACATCTATGTGTAATAAAGAACAGAGTGATAAAATCGACTACTCAGAGTATGACTATTGCGTCTCTTAAAATATTTTGAGATGGACCAAAATAAAACTCGTTATGTGAATAGGATTTTGCACTTTACCAATAAAAACAATTACAATTATGTGACTTTTCACATTTGAAAGTAGAATGGACTTAATGTCATATCTTTTTAGGTTATTGTCCAATATTACAGTTTTTGACAGTAAACCCAAGGATCAATCTACAAATGGTTTTCTTTAGGAGAGAGCTACGGAAATGTATTCACATTACCATACAAATGAAGAGTGGCTACATTTATTATTAGTAAATGGGAATCTTACTATTGTTCACATTTCTCTTGCAATCTTATCATTTTAAGTATATTCTTTAACATAATTACATAAAGGCAAATTTAATCTTAATGTGTCAGAAAGTATTATCATTTTTGCAAGCAGTACTCCAAGGTTAATAATGTCTGGAAATATAAAGTGTTTTTGACTGTAAGATTAGCCTCCTTACTTGAAAGAAGCTTTAAACTTCATTTCAAAGGAGATTTCACGCCCCATGAAATTTAAACTATGACATTTAGAAAAACATTCATGTTATTATAAAGCTCTGAAAAATTATAGTGCGAAGGGTACATGTTCCTATCCATCAAAACTGTTGTTGGAAATGTAAAGGGATTATTTTCTTAGGTAAAAATTATGTGATATGCTAGAAAAATGAATACCTCCGACTGTTCATCTTGAAGTCAGGTAATTTCTGCTTCAATTATGCTATAGGTTGTTTTGAAATTAGGTCCTTCATTTGGTTTCAGTAGGGTTTATGTTTGGATAACCTGTTGTTCTTTGAATTTTCTAGTTCTAGACTCCATGAAGTGATCGTTATGCTTTGAAAATAAATTTTTAGGAAATCTTTTTAGAGGACTCTTAATAGCACTTCTGTGTGAGAAGCAATACTGAAGACAGTAGTGCATAAAAATGGCTTTTTAAACAAGAAGACGAAGACTTATCACATAATATTTTTAAGTATTCTGTCTAGAAGTCAACACTGATTTAACTGCCATTTTGTTTTTCAAAACAAAGTATATTTTCGATACCAGAGTGAAGAACTTTTATAGGTCCCTACGGAATTTAAGACATAGATGCTTTTGATGCGTGAGTTTTGGATTGTGTTCATATATACCTGCAGTCACAATTAAGTATCTATATTGCTTAATTGACTGAATTAAGGAACTATAGGCATTTGATGGTGGGTCATATTCCTCAGTGGTGTAATCAGTAGTATGTTGCCCCACCCTTGTTTAAGTGAGCAGTCCTAATTAAATGCAATGGGCCACATACAATTGGGAAACAGGAAAGATTACAGAATGAGCAAAAGCCTATCAACAATACTTGACAAAACAAGAAAATGGAAAACAAGAGTAACTGTGCCAGGAATTAAAAACAAAACAAAACAAAACCGTGAGATTTCAAATGTTAGGGAGTTGTAAAGGATAATGTGAAAATTATCTGAACAATTTAAGGACAATTCCTTTGAAAAATCTAGAGAAAATGGGAGAAACCTTCAGAAATGTGTAGCTTAGACCATCAAAGAAAGGGAGCATGACTCCAGAGTCCAAAATTTTCCAAAGGGAGAACAGCAGGCACCGTGGACTTGAACTTGCTGTTATGATTTGAAAATGGTAACTACGGCAAAACATGAACAGCACAGTAAACACAAATGATGATACTAGGTAGCTTTTTCCCTGCTGCCAGAAGGGATGATCAGATTGTTGTGGAGTTCTGAGGCTTCAGGCTGTAAGGATAGCATGCTTCCTGCAGAACTCACAACCATGCCACCCAGCCAAGGTCATCTCCATTTTCTGTACCGTGATCTTCAATCACATTTTAGAGTGAAGTATATATATCTTTTTGAAGTTATAATATACTTACGCCATTTTCCCCTTCTTCCTGCCCCAAATCCTCCCATACATCACCGCCTGCTCTCTAATGTGTGTGTGTGTGTGTATGTGTGTGAAAATAAACTTTCATAACATTTCCCCTTTTCTGTATTAAAAATTTGCTTTACCTTTACAACACAATTTGACACTACACCAGCAAAACTATAAGAGGAACAATCATGAGGGTTGCTAATGTACAAGACCAAATGAAATCAAATATCTATCAAGCTTTTCATAATGTCCTTGGACAACAGAAAAACATTATCAATGTCCAATTATCTGGATCCACTTGCGATCTTCTGCGCTCCTCCATAGGGCCTGGTCTGCCCTCTGCAGCACACACAGTTTGTCCTCCAGGTTCTGGCTGGCTCACACCACTGCTGCTGCTGTTCTTGGGGGTCAACCCATGGTGCTGGCATCTCAAAACTGCTGCTGGTGTCCCTTGCTGCAACTGGGCTGCATTTTCACCATCAGCCTCTCCTGGGCTCTCTCATGTTGATGCCGAGCCTCAGCTTGTCTGCATGACCCCTTCAGCTGGGCCTTCAACTGCTACTGAGGCTGCACCTTCACTGGTGGCCTTTCCTGGTCTCTCATAGAGCCAAGTCTTAGCAGCTCTCCATGACTCTTTCATGCCTTCAAAACCAGCACCAGCTGGGTGACTCTTACAGTATCAAGTTCGGCTGCCAGCATGAGATGCAACCTTGGTCAGTTCTGGAAAACAGTTTCTGTGTTCTGACCCTTAGGAAATACTTTTCCAGGTTTTAAGTCTGGTTTGCTGGAAAAAATAACTAGTCCTGGTCCGCAGGAAGAGTTCTTCATGGTGTGGAGTTACTTGTTGTAGACAGGTCTGCAGAGAAAAGAAAAGCTGGTCAGCTTAAGCAGTTTTTTGGCTCTAAGCCATGACTTCCACAACAGGGGTTCCTGGGCCAGTGGAAAGACTCTCCACTTGAAACATTCTGGCAGTTTAATTAATTAATTAATTAATTAATTAATTTTACAACCACTAAGGGGAAACACAACCTTCTTCACAGATCTCAAACATAAGACCCATTTGGGCATCACATACACAAAAAGCTATCGACAAACTCAGTATATTCAACAGTACCCTATCACCAGCGGCAGGAGGCAGCATCGGTTCCATGATCAGGCAAAGTGGTTAGAACCTTGCCTTCAAGAGCCTTCAATTAATTCCTTAATCTCTACCCTCTGGTAGCTTCCCTGAGCATACTTTACCTGACTCTTTGAGGTCTGGAATTTTTTTTTTCTTCCTTGTCTCCACATTGGATTAGCTGGAATGATGTCGTGCCTCACCTTACAGGCACCATTTATAGTTGTATGCTGCTGTGGCAGCTCAGCAAAGACACAATGAGGCATATTTTATAACTGGAAGATGCGCCACACCTCACCAGAGGGAACCACCATCCTGACCAGCACCATACTCAATTGACAATGGAACCTGAGCATCTGAGCTTAGGTGTTTTTATTCATTCAGAACTCCTCAGGTGCAGAGCATAAGCAATCAAACATTCCCACAGAAATCCAACACCTGCCAACAATACAAAATGCCAAGACCTAGAGAGTTCCTCACCCAACAGTGCATAAAACAATTATTTTATACATAACTAAAAATAAACTTCCACAACACACAAATATATATCTGTATATTTATTTATATATTATTTATATTATATATACTTTAAAATATACCCTTCTACCTTGGCACTTTGGCAGTAACCAACAGCTCTCTAATTGGATATAAGGCCCATTCAGTAAGAGGGAACCATGCCTGGAAACCTTAGCCAACTCCCCAGGGCTAGTGAAGGCATATGTCTTGGAGGAGAATCTATGGCTGCCACTTCAGTAGACCAGCCTAGCCTCTAATTGCATTCCAAGTATTTATCCCTATATCCACATAAGTGTGGTTCTCATCCCTCAGTCACGTCTTTGTTTAGTTTTGAGATTTTAATTTAATTACAACATTTCTCCCTTCCCTTTCCTCCCTCTAAACCCTCCCATATACTTCTCCCTACTCTATTTCAAATTCTTGGCTTCTTTTTCCCATCAATTGCCATTGAATACATATATGTATATGCATATAATATCTATCTATCTATCTATCTATCTATCTATCTATCTATCTATCTAAAATAGGTTGGAGTCATATAATGCTACTTGTATGTATGTTTTCAGGGCCGACAGTTTGCCACGGGACAAAGCAGTTGGTGTCTCTTCCCTGGGGAGGACCACCTCTCCAATTACCAGCTTTCCTCACTTCCCTTCAGTTTTTGGGTGGAGCAAAAGGCCTCATGGGCTTTTCCCCAGCAGTTTGGCATGCTCACTGGTATCCTCTGAACAGCTCACATTTGGCTGGTATTTTTGACGAGACTTTATGGAAATGGCTTCTGATGTTACTAGGAGATACAATGTCACAGCAAAGTCCCTAATCCTCTAGCTCTTACAATCCTTCTGCCCCCTCAGTGACTTCATAAAATCGCAGCGCTAAAGAACTAAATGTCAGGCCACATGTATTTTGGCACAGTTCTTTTCAAAGCTTTTAAGATGCAAAAGATGAACACACACACACTGGCACGTTGTACTTAGTCCTCAAGTGTAAACCATGTGAGCATTTAGAGGATGATGAAGTAAAGAAGGTAGATGAGAAGCTGAGCTTTTCTAACCCTTGAATGTTAAAAGCGCATGAAGGACCACGAAGAGTCATTGTATGTTTACTGTGAATGCCTCCATCCTGTCTGATGGCATGACAAAAAGGTGATATGAATTCTTGGAACAAAGATATTTATTTCTTCATTATTTAAAAGTTATTTGACATATTTTATATTAAAATATAATTGCATTATTTCCCTTTTCTCTTTCTTCCTTCTAGCTCCTCATTTGTCCCCTCCTTCCAACCTCTCCCACGTTCTCCCATGTCTCCCTCTCAAATAAATGGCCTGTTTGATTCTTATACTGAGTTCACTTTTGTTCTATGTATATTATCTCAGGGATGACCACTTTGTATTGGATAACCAATTAGAGGACTCATCTCTGGGCGATGCTAAGATACATGACCTTACTAGTCCTGGTTATTTGTCTAGGGTTCTAGAACCCCTAGTAAAGATGTTTCTCTTTATAACAAATGAAGACCAGTATAGCAAATACAAACTGTATGCTATGCAGAGATTAATGGGTAGTAGTGAGTCCAGTCACAGTGGATATATTTACAGCATAACTCGTGTGCCTAAGGCTCATGGAACATGACTGAAGAAGGGACAAAACAGATTCTAAGAACAAGAGTAGCAGGAAGTCCGCTGAGAGACCATCTCTCTAAAACTGGCAGTCTAAATAAGACTCAATGATAGCAATGGCAATAGACATGCTAATGTTGAAGGTGGGCAGAGTCTCACATGTTCCATCTCTTAGACAAAGAACTGCAGACAACTAATAATTGCTTTAGAGGGAGTCGGGAGTGGACTTATGGTGCAGCTGGGGTGGAATGGGACATAGCGGGGGTTAGAGGGAGGAAAGAGAAAGGGGAAAATGGTGTAATTATACTTTTATTGAAATATATTGAATTAAAATTAGTCATTAGTTGCTTATAGTTCTTTGTCTGATGGTGAACTCCTGAGATTTCTCCCTTTTGTATTACCACATCTATTGATAGTGCCAATTAAAATTATTTTGCTGTAAAAAGAATTCTGTAGGTACTATTTTATAAAATATAAACATTTCTATGGGTAGCTACAGGCTTTCAATTCTTTTTTTCCCTACCGTTAGTATAATTTCTCAAATGTTATTACCACATTCCATTTTATAATGGCATGTTATAATAATAAAATACAAATTACGATACTAGTGCATAACATTCACTGAGATGATTAATAAGAAGTAATACTGTCCTAAGGTCCTTAATAATAGTTAGCATTTATCACCCTCTCTCAAACTCTTTACATAGATTATGGAAATTTTGTAACTTTCTCATGGATATGAAGCTAAGAGCAAGACAGACTAAAACCCAAGAAGCCTGTGTCTAAAGTAATGATTTTGAACTCTAGTTGAGGGCCAGAGTCACCCCGGGGTTGAAGCTTGGTTTAGGATTTGCCAATTTTTAACAGTTTCTAAAGCAAATCAGATAGTCCCTATAGTCCAGGGACTGCGTATATAGACAATCCATTTGCCATAGGAGCTGTGCTCTGAAGTTCTTTGCTAAACTGTCTTCCTGCATCATCACACTGAATCCTGTCACCAACTTTAAGGTGTGAACTACCATGCGCTCTACTGGGAATGATTAATGAGAAAGACTAACTTACCCAAAACAGATAATAAATAGTACAATAAGAATTTGAAAGCACATCTTTGCATCCTAATTTAATTTCTAAAAGAGAGAGAGAGAGAGAGAGAGAGAGAGAGAGAGAGAGAGAGAGAGAGAGAGAGAGAAAGAGATAGAGATTGAGAGAAAGAGAACACAATAGGACAGCATGGGCACTTTGTTTAAAAATAACATGTTGTAGATTTTAACTTCTAATTCAAATGTAACATCTGTGGAATGTGTGTCTTATATAGACCCGACCAAAGAAAGCTATTGGATGATCGTTTCAAATTTATAGAGGCCAAACTAATTTGTTTGTCACTTGCTGTTTATTACTTAGGTTTTATGAAAGACATTTTTAATTAGTTAGGTTGGTTCTGAACTCACTATAAAGCCAAAGATGATCTTGCACTCCAGGTTTTCTCAACCTCCTTTAAAAAAATATTTACTTATCATTATTTTATGTGCATTGTTGTTTTGTCTGCATGTATGTCTTTGTGAGGGTGCCAGAGCCCCTGGAACTGGAGTTGCAGACAGTCATGAACTGCCATGTGCTAGCTAGGAGTTGAACCCGGGTCTTCTGGAAGAACAGTCAGTGCTCTTAACCATTGTGCCATCTCTCCAGCCCTCTAACTCCTTTCTTTTTACCTCCAAAGTGCCAAGATTAGAGTCATGAGCCATCACCCCTAGCTTTAAATATTTCTTTATTTTTGAGAATTTCATACATATTATTGTATACAATTAAATATTATCACATCTACACCATTTACTCTTTTAACTACCTCTCAAACTTCCCCAACATGTGCTCCTGGCAACTTCATATTTTGTTTGATTATTTATTTTTGATAATTCACTAAATCCAGTTCAAGCTGCCCATATGTACATGGATATGGAAACTTCCATTGGTGTGTGGGAAAGCTACTAGTAGACACAACCTCCAAAGAGAATAATCCGTCCCAACAACATTTCACTGTCAATAGCTTCCCAGTAAGGAGTAGACTTAGAGATCATCTAGCCTACTTATGCCAGGATTTTGGCTGGCTGCATCTTGTGAGGGTCTTTTGTAGATAACTGCAGCTGTTTGTGGTTAACATTTTAAATTCTCAGCACTTTGAGCAGTCATGCACCTCTTCTCCATTGACTTCTGCCCATGTGAAAGGAGTCTTCTCTAATTAAGGTTGAAGCAAGCCTAGGTCTATGGGTATATTCAAGAATGTTTAGAAGGCAATTTAACATCATCATCATTTATCAAAATCACAATAGAGGGTTCTAACCTAGAGTATATGACCTCCCAGCCATGAGCTTTATCAGGATTTCAGTAGTAGGTATGAAATCCTCTTTCATGGAGTAGGTCTCAAATTAACCAGGGAGTGGTATATGACAATCATGCATCTAGTGGATCAGTGTGTATATCATGCCTTGAGTGCTTGTGTTGTAGCATGCCATGTCCAGGGCTGGGTACACCCATTGATGTCATTTTCTCCCTGGCCTTTCTGCTTAGCAAACTTCCAACACTATGAGCCCAGCTGTCAGGGCAGAAGTTTTTTTGATTGGTTTGAGATCTATTTCTCTGTTTCCAAAGTGTGCATACCTGGCTTTAATGGAAAATGTTAGCCATTTCTATCATAAATTAAAAATAAAAAAATCAATCATTTGTGTGTATTTGTTTACACTGTGTGTGTGTGTGTGTGTGTGTGTGTGTGTGTGTGTGTGAACAAGGGCTGGTGGTGAGCATGAGCCACAGCACACATGTGGGCATCAGTGGACAACTTTGTGGAATTTGGTTCTTTCTTCCCATCTTGTGAGTTTTAGGGATGGAACCTAGTTTTCTAGTCCTGGCAGCAAGTATAATTAAATACTGAGCCAACTCATCAGTCTAATGCTTAGGTTTTTGAAGCCTTGCTTATTTTTAGAAATTTGTTAATGAAATGAGTGTTTCCAATTCAAAGTTAATAAATGATTGTCAATGGCTGAAAAATTATGCTCTGCATAGTCTTTCCATTTTAACAATTGAGATATTTTTACTAACTTAAAATAATTTCTAGTTTCTAAATTCACAGTGGGAAAAAGGGCATCATGAGACTGGAAACTTTGAAAAGGGCCTGCATCTAAATTCTTGCATACATCTATCATACTGAAAACCTGGACCTTCATTCCTGTTTTGGGGGTATCCCAGAGGGATTCACTCACAAGCATCAAAGGATCCATATTGATCACTTCTTTTTCTCATTCTTCAATTTTTAAGGCTACAATATTACTTTTAGATCAAAGCATTCTTTTGGATGGTCTTCCAGCTTAGGAAACAGACCTGGTATGATGGGAGAATTTTAAAATTGAAGGATTGTCTTATGTGGATCAATGTAGACATCGTGGAGACAAGGAGATGGAGAAGATGTTTAAGAGTGGGATGCTATGATATTGTTTCTTCTATTTGGAGAGTAAAAGATAGCATTGACATTAATAATCAACAGTGTGTTTCAATGGTTTAATTTATTTGTTTAAGATTTATAAATATAGCACCAAAGTAGACCCACTTATCTGTGCTGTTTGGGCATAGAATGGTTTATGCATTAAGCCCTGGGTTAGCTTGGGGCTAAAGGGATGTGCTTTTGGCTGCTTCCATTTGACTTTCTTTTTGAAGAATCTTTGGAAATGAGCTCATTGTAGAAAAAAGCAAATGCCCCCACCACATCATCACAATGTTTCAGTGCTACTGAAATCACTTGTTAGAAAATATTTTGAAAGCTCAAATATTCTTTAGTATATTTTCCTCCCTTGTACACAATATTTACGATATTTTTGATTTTAGATATGACTCACTTCTCCCACAGACTCAATTCAAATTCATTAACAAAATTTTAATTGAGAAAATTATAATTCATTGTAATATTTCTTGAGATATATCCACTTTATAGTTAGGTGTGGCAAATGGGCTGGGACTCTTTGGTGAGGTTGCTCTTAGAACTGGATAGATAAACATCACCCTTCCCTGTTCCCTAGATCAGGTAGCAAGGAGACTGTGTTATGGAGCTCAGAAGAGAATCACTAAGTCTTTAATGTTCCCGCATTTGAAATGTAGGAGATGCCTCACCCCTTAAAGAAAAGTCTTTGCTCTGCTTTGCATTTGCTAAGAAGAGATGGCAAGTCCAGGCGGTGACACCAGGCTGTAGCCACGAGAGTCCTCAGGACAATGAATCCTGAACACTTTCCCCATAAAAATCTTTCCTGAACTGTATAAACCATACAGTTGTCCTTAGCGACATGGGTGCTTTGCAACACAAGAACTGTGAATGGACTGTGAATGGACCTGTCTTACTTTCCTCTCACTGATCATGTAGACTGTCATTAGATATTTTTCCCCCTCAAGATGTAGTTCACAGACTGATTTAAGGTTCTTACATAAGAATCTTGTAGAACAAGCCCATCTCTTGTACCATTGTACTAGTTGTACCATTGTATCAACTAGTGACCATTTTTCTAAAACATAACTACATTTGTTTACTTACAGTGCATTATTAAAACTTCTTTTGTGACCTTTAAAAGCCATGTACTTTGAAGGATCATTTCTATAGCTCATTAATCAGACTTTTGAGTTTTATTTTATTTTGGGTCAGAGTTTGACTATGAAGTCTAGGCTTTCCTCATACTCGTGGCTGTTCATGTGTCTTGGATTCTCTATTTCTGAGATTATAGGCACTGTGTCTCTCTGAGTTGATTTCTGTTGTTATATTTACATTTTTATTCTGCAAAGCTGTAGACATGTATTATTTTCAATTTTTTCCATAAATCCAACATTTACCTCTGTTGGACTTTTTTTTCACGGACTCTTTGATTCTCATATAAGATGCTAATTCCAGATAAAACATAATCTTGATGCATCCATGAAGAATAAGCCTGACAGGATTACATGTGTCTGTGCATTTCATGAGATGAGTAGCTACCATCCAATTTCCCTGTTTTCCTGCATCAACCTGACACCATCAGCATGGAAGGCAATGTGTGTAACTGGGCCATCTTGATGTTGAGTATGCACGTGGCTGAGGTTCTCTTCTTACAGAGCTGTAAGCAATTTTGTAGCAGAACCAACGTCTGTTTTCTTGTTTGTGTACCAGTACACATGTTAAATAACTAGAGTTTGAGTTGGAACAGGGAGTTTATTGTGTAATAAACTAAAGTAAAGGAATCAATATTTTTAATATTGTGTTTCTTCTGCAAGCCAACTTACAGAAGTGTCTAGGTTGAAATAACTGGATCATACGACTCATCTCTGATTTGATAATATTGTTTGATCATAACGGGGTAAAAAGAAAGTCAGTCTTTAGGGTACAAAAAGTTCAGATGTTGACTAGATTGTGTTAGTGATTTTTGGAGTTGTATCAAATTATATCAGTCAGTTTGTGTTGACAGAACAAAATACCATGGAGTTGGAATGTTTAGTAAAAGAAAACATTTTCTCACAGTTCCAGGAACTGTCTGTATTGGCTTTTCTTGTTGCTTTAACAAAATACCTAAAAATGTAAATTAAGGAAGGAAGGAAGGGAAGTCTTAATTCACTTATGATTCATGATTATAGTGGATCCTTGCAGGGAAGACTTGGAAGTAGGGCATGAGAGAGCTGATTACACTGTGTCCACAGTCAGGGAGTACAGAGAAATGAACTCTGGTGCTTGGCTGGCTCCGATGCCACATGGTTTCAGCTTAGTCTTCCCTCCTCACTAAAATCTCTCTGGAAATATATAGGCATTTGCATAGAGGTATTTTCTAGGTAATTCTAAATCTAGTTAACCATCACAGAGCTCAAATGCCCTCAAGTTCATTGTCCAGTGAGGATCCTTTTCTGGCTTTTACATGCTCTCCTTCTTGCTGTATTCCCCCCCACCCCTCCTACGGCGCCCCTTTAGCTTTTACTCTGTGCATGGATATAAAGATGTGATCCCTTGTCCCTTCTCCTTTTAAGGAGTCTAAACCCTTTTCGATTAGGGTTAGCTATCTCTGAAAGCCTTATATCCGAATTTTGTTTCATTACTGTTAAGGACTTAAAGATATGGATTTGGAATAAACCATCTGTCCACAACACAGGCATATTTTCCATATGATATAATTAACACTCCATAGAGTGCTCCGTTCATTTAGGTACGATCAGTTATAATGCAACAAAGAAGGACGGAGGCTTCATTTCATTATGACTTTTAAAATCACCTTGTTTCTGAGGTAAAAAATGAATGGGCTTGGCAGAGTTCCATTCACAAGGCTCTGATTATTGAGTAAAAAAGACTGAGTTCCCGAGTTTGTTCTACAGATATCCAGAATGTAACATATAGTAATCAGAGGTTTGGGATGTATTCAGGAATGAACATGAAGACAGTTTTTCACACTGAATGAGGTAATGATCTAAACAGTTGGCTTAGAATGGAAAATGGAGGCCAGATAATGACTATTAAAAAGAAGTATATGCTTCTGAAGGGACTCCAGCCCTGGACTTTTCTGAACCATGTCTCAAGGGAAGCAGTCACATTCATTCCTTAGTAACTTGGAAGATCCAAGTGCAGGAAAAAAATACCATTTCAGTATTTTTCTAAGTCCCTAGTAGCAGTTCTTTTCACAGAATTTTTAAGGCATTATAGACATTGAGGCCTTGAAATTATATAGCTTTGCCCTGCTTCCAACTTGCTTCCTTGCTTCTTCCATGTCCAGATGTGAAGTCTCAGCTTCCTGCTCCTTCTGCTCCTTCCACGCCGCTTGCTGCTTTCTGCCCTGCCTCTCCACCAAGATGGACTCTTTTTCTCTCTGAAAGATTAAGCAAAATTAAGCCATTTATTTTATAAGTTGCCCTGGTCACAGTGTTTTATCATAAGGACAGAAAAGAAAATAATGCAGTGTGTTTTGGAAGTGATTTTTCTTTTCCATAATAGTTTCAATTGGTGATTCCTGACTTATGTTTTTAATTTAATAGATGATTTTTAGTTAGAAATACCTTATCTTTGTAGGTAGACAATGCCAATATTTATTGATATCTTCACAGTGAGGCAAAATGCTGACATCATCTTTGAAGTCACATAATAGTACTATTAATTTTTAACCAGATCATTCTGGCTATTGAAACACTTAAGATATCAGAACACCTTCATATAATGCTTTTACATAGACATTTCAAGGCACTTTGCACATAATAGGCACATTTTTCAGGAATTTTCCCCCCTCTCAGCTCACAGTGTACATGGGATAAAGCCAGTATGCTCTCTGTTGTCAAGCTGGAATGGGGTGGATTCTGGCAACATTTGCTCTGTCTTGCCACCTCTGCAAAATATGTCAGTCAAACTTTTTATACAGCAATTTAGGTTTCTGGAACCTGTGATTCAAATGAGAATAAAGATAATGTTCTTTGTAAAGAACAAAACAAAACAACCATTTAAACTACCGCTTCTTAGGTGTTATGGTCCTTTGGATGTGGAGTTGGCACAATAATGTAGAAAAGATGTTCACTGCAAATATTCATTGTATTCAGCATGTCTAACTACAGCTGTGAGTTCAATTTCTTTTCCCTTTTATGCAGTTCAACAAAAGCCCCAAAGTATACTATAATAAGGAAGAATATGTGTGTCATAGATGTTTATGCATTACCAGGGTTTTACTGCCAAACATGAGGGAATACTCAAAACACCCATGCAGTAAGATTATGATAACCTCAGAAGGGGAAAGTAAAATTGAATCCACCTGAATTTCCATGTTAGTAATGAGTAGAGGGAGAAAATTTAGCATGAACATGGTTTTCAGGAAAGTAAATAATTTAACACAATGCTAAAATTTTAAGAGTATGCTTTCTATTTGTCAGATGCTAATGAGATACAGAGAAACATTCTTTAAATGCTTTTATTTTTGATAACAGCCTAAAATTGTCTAAGAAGCAATCCATATTCATATATTTTTAATCAAAAAAAATAAAAGAAAGAAGTTCAAATAATTCTAGCTGATGATTATAACAATGTTAATATTTTCAAAAACTACACTATTCATTGATAACCAGGTGATGGCCTAATCATTTTGTATATACTCATTTATTTTGCATTAATAAGAACACTATGAAATTAGACATTCTATTATTTTTATATTATAGATGAGAAAGTGAGGACTGTGAAGGATGAAATAACTTTTCAAAATTATAAAATATGATGATTAGCTTTAATTGTCAATTTGACACCACCTAGGATCACCAAGGAAGAAAATTTTAATAAGCTGTTAACTTAATTAACTAATTGATGCAGGAAGATTTATCCCACTGTGGGTGGCACTACTCCATAGGCAGGGGTTTCTGAACTATGCAAGAGTGGGGAAATTGATCCACACACACAGATAGGCATGTAAGCATTCATTTTTCTCTATGTAAGACTGTGGATATAAAGTGACTAGTTGTTTGTAGCATCTGCTTTGACTTTCATACAATGATGAATGGCAAACTCGGAATTGTAGGCTGAAATAAGCCCTGCTTTCCCTCAAGTTTTCAGACTATTTTACCACAACAACAAAAATGAAAGTGGGACACAAAGCTAGAATGTAGGTCATCTAGTATTCCAAATCATATAGCCTGCCATAGTCTCATGCTTACGTAGTATACAACACTACCTCTAAAGTGAGAGTTAAACTATCACAAACCCATCATTTCCCTAATTTAGCTTCTGCAGCTCAGTTCACCCACATGTCTCTCAGGAAGCAAGTACTATTGTCATACAAATTTCTCTGTGGAAAACTCTGGGGAGCCAAACATTTAAGTGACTTGTTTACATTGCAGCTAGTAATGATGATACTGAGAAATGATGATGCTCATATTCTGAGAAAATGTGGTTCTGGGATCTGTTTTCAACAATTCTACTATTTACATGGCTAAAATACTTTTTACTTTTTTATTTATTTATTTTTATGTATACACATATGCCTTTCTGCACAGTATGCATGTCTGGTGCCCATGGAACTAGCTAATATTTTCTAAGAAGGGAGTTAATTTGACTATGTTCTAGAATATGTAGTTGACAAGAACTGTTTTATTATGTTTTTACGCTTTAATTTTTACAACATTTATGTGCTAGAAGCAATGGGAAAATCTTTTGCTGAAATCATTAGTCCATTTTCTTTCGCTAGTAATACAACATATAGATTGTGTCAATGATAAAAAAAAAGAGGTTTTTTTATGGCATATAGTTCAGATATAGTTCAGGTGATGCAACTTTTTGGAGCCACATCTGGTGATGGCCTTTGCTAGCAGTCTTAAGACATCTCAGAACATGTTAAGGGACAGGAAGTACTGGAGTGTATGTCTCTCCTTCTCTGTCTGTCTCTATCCTTTCTCTCTCTCTCTCTCTCTCTGTGTATCTCTTCAATTATAGAATCAAACCCCTAATGACGTATTCTAACTCTAAGCACCTACCATGACCCTGTCTCTAAATAGCATAAAGTTTCCATGCTCTTAATGTCTCTTGTACAGATTATATTTCAAGTCATAAAACTTTGGCTGACATTCAAACCATATCCAAACCATGGCACTATTCAAACTAAAATTTTACCTCATGAGAACAGGTGAATGAGTGTTTACTTGGCTGTGGATTTCACGGATGATTCATTCAATTAATCATCATTACTAGATTACTGAAATTGTTTCTTCTATAAATATTTAATGTAGATAAGTCATAGTTTATGTTCATTGGTAATTAAACATACTGTATAGAAGATGGTTATGAGTATAAATCAGTCGTAAGACCCATCTGGCCGGGTTTGATTCTTTCAGGAAATAGCTGTCTCATCATTAACAAGTCACCAAGAATCACTTTCTCAATCATGAAATGTGAATAATAAAAGCTCTCATATCTTGTGGATGCTAGGTAATAGGTAAAAAGTAGACTTTTCCATGTAAAATTATTGCAGCAGTCATTTGCATACTGTCAGTGCTATATAACTCTGGTAATAGATACCTCCTCCGCCCTTCATGTACGAATGAAATCACACTGGGGTTTCTTACATGTGCTTCACCTTCTAGCTGGACCCAGCTTTCCTCTAGATAACTATAACTCTTTCCTCTTTCCCTTTAGGTATTGTGATGGTTTGAATAGGAATGAATCCCTAGGCTTATATATTTAAAGGACAGAAGTGATACTATTTGAAAGGATTAGAAGGATTAGGAGGTATGACCTTATTGGAGGAAGTATGTCACTGTGGGTGTTCTTTGAGGTTTCAAAAACCCAAATCAGGCCCTCCCACACCCTCATTCTCTCTCCATGTGTCTTATTTTTTCCTTCCTTCCTTTCTTTATTTCTTCCTTTCTGTATCCTTCTGTCTCTGCCTCTCTCCATCTCTGTCTCTCTACTGCTAATACTACTACTTCTCCGTCAGCTACTTCTTTAGCACTTTGCCTACCTGCCATCCTGTTGCTTGTCATAACAGTAATAAACTAAGCTTCTGTAACTGTATGCAAGCCCCCAATTAAATTCGTTATTATATAAGAGTTTCCTTGAACATGGTGTTTCTTCACAACAGTAGAAGAATGACTAAGACAGGGCTATTTACCTAAGTATTTTCTTTAGTGTAGACCTTCCCCAACCATAGACTTCAAAATGGTAACTTCATTTCCAACCTCTTAATCTCTATATTCCCTTTAATCATTCTATTATTTTCCTTATAATTTAGCCCTTGTATATCTTTATAATCTCTTTCTGTTTATTTTCTGTTCATGTTTTATGGTTAATTCATATCTCATGTGTCAACAATAAAAAATATTGTTTCTCCTAGTAGGAATTAATTTTCATGAGAACAGATTTCTTCGCTTTTCTTTTACCACCACCTAGAAGAACACTGACATGTAAAGACTTCACTCAGTTTTGTTTCATACATGTATATACACATGTATGTACATACATGTATATACAGATTTCTGCTCAAAATCATGTATTCTACGACAACTTGTAGTATATAAAAATGACAGAGATGCTTAAGTTTTTATAGAACTGTCAAACTTTCAGCCTGTCTTAAAGTTAATAAGAAAATTAGGCTACTTCCTGCTGAATATAACTCTGATTTGGGGCACCCATCTTAATTAGTCATGAAAAGCACAGGACAGATTTCAGTTTCTACTTTCTGTCACTTTTATGTCCAACAAAAATGAAATTTGTTTCTTGTCTCCACAATGAAAACTTTAAAACTCTGAAGAATGAAATTGAGGAAGATGCTAGAATATGAAAAGCTTTCCAATAATTGTGAATAGAAAGAATATTGTGAAAATCACAATCCTACCAATAGCAATTACAGAATAAATGAAATCCTAATCCAGTTCTTCAATGACTTCTTGAGAAAATAAAAAAAAATTTCATGTTCATATATAAACACACACACATGCACACACACATAATCCTCACCCCACCCCCCAAAAAACCCAGCTAAAACAATCCCAAACAAAAATAATGATGGTGAGGTAATATAATACCTTTCCTCAAGTTATATTGCAGAGACATAGCAATAAAAACAGCTAGATATTTACATAAAAATAAGTAGGAAACTGTACTCACTATGTGTATTAGTGATGTAACAGTTATGGAGCAACCCCTCATGCTCTGTTTGGATTTGAGGTCTATTCTGCAGGAGGGATTCAAGTTGGATACTGGAAAAACAATAAAAATCTTATTACCCTAGTAGTCACAGGCCCTAAGAGGCAATTTATGACTGCTGTTTGGCCAAATTTATATTGTACAAACCTGCCTTATAAGTCTCTATAATGCTTATAAGAGTAGACAAATGCTACATTTAGCCTTAATCAGAGAATCTTCTCTTTTCAATGAAGGCTAGTTCATTGAATGCAAATGGTTGTGTGCTCAAAGTGCTTAGAAATGAAAGGAAATGAAAAGAAAAGGAAATGATTGAGTGCTCAGCCCTAAACAAGATATTTATACCACCCTCTCTAAGATTGTGGGAATATTGCCACAAAAGGGGAAAAGCAAGACAGGGAGAAGTGCGATGAAAGCTGTTTTTCTGGGCATGACAGAACTTTTGTAATTATGAACTCACAGTTGCTTTGGTTGTCTGCATTGTGTCTGTACATGGCTGAGCTTGTCAACACCAGTCATGAATGGGAAAGGGTTTTCTGGGGTCCCACTGTTGAACTATTGGCTACTGAGATATTCTAAAGGAGGAAGTCATTATTTTCTGATATATACAATCAGGTTCCATTGGGTAATTCCTATAATGACTTTGTTGGTTAGTCTCAACTGTAAATGTGACACTCCCTAAAATCACCTGGGAAGAAGATCTTAGTAAGTCATTATCTAGATATGGTCGGCTTGGGGGTGTGTCCATGGGAGATTGTCATGACTGTTGATTGATATAGGAAGACCTACACTGAACAGAGTGGGACTGTTTCATGGTCTCAGCTCTGAACTGAGTAGAGAAGAAGTATGAGTAGAGAAGCTGGCTGAATACTAACCTAGTAAGCAAGAAAGGATTTATGCATTTATTTCACTCTGCTTTGGACTATGGACATGGCTTGACTAGCTCTGAGTGCTTGCCACTGTGACTTCTCTGTTGTGATGACTGTGACCCAGCAATGTAAGCAGAATAAACCCTTTTCTCCTCTGCATTGCTTTTTGTCAGAGTATTTTTTCTGTTTGTTTCTTTATTTTGTTTTGCTTGTTTGTTTGTTTTCTTTCATTATCATTGCAACAGAAATGAAGCTAGGACAATAATCTTTTAGGTTTAGTTTTAATTTTAAGTTGCTTATCAGGTATTAGTTATTTATAAAATAAAGTCCCACAAAGCTTAATATACAAAGAAGTCAATGTTCTAAAAACTAACTGAAAGGATTAAAATGAATGAATGACTAGTCTAAAAGCACAAATGAGAATAACATCAAGATTAAACATACACACACACACACACACACACACACACACACACACACACACACACGGCTCTCACTTGTAGTCTGTCTAGTTTACTTCTAGATAGATTTGTAGGCCATGTGTGCATTGTTATATTTATTTTCAAGAAAGCTCACCAGATTAAGTGATTTCTATTAATAACACATTTTCATAAGTTGAATTAGTGTAAAAGTATTTCATTGTCATAAGTTGAATTAGTAGAAGAGCTTCCTGGAAAGATTATAGGGAAGAGCCACCTAGGCAGGCTGGCTGGAGCTTGATTTTAGAAGATAGGCATATGTTCCTAACTGATGATCTGTCTATCTTGTCCTTGAGCCTCTATTTAAGCCTTGATTTCAGAGCTGACCACTTGGGTTAGATGACCAACTGTGGGTCTCTTCTCATGGGAAGACTCTGCTCCTGCTCTGAGCATTCTTTAGTTACCTGTAGTTAATGGTTTAGAGTTGAGCTGCTCTCTTTGAGAGATCCCCCTTCCACATTAGAATGTCTGTTGGTGGTGGGTGAACTTCTTCAGGTCTTGTTTAGAAAGCCATGTTGATTAAGCTTTGTAGATATAGCTTCTCTAACATTTGTACAGACTGAGTAGATTGTGTTCATGTATTTAGGGATATGTATGTATACATATGCATGTATATAATATGTATGTATTTTATATACACACACATGTGGTGTGTGTGTGTGTGTACATGTGTATATTATAACAGATAAGGAAATAGAGACGGTGGGGTTTAGAGAGAGAGACCACCATGAGTTGGAGGAAGGGGAAAAATATTGCATTATATTTTAATTTCAGAAAACTAAAAATTTAATGTATATTGTATATTTTTATAAAAATATTTTGAACAAGGTATTAGATAAGATACTTGAGTGTGTTGGAGCATCATTTTCTTATCCACGGTTGGGAAGAAATTAGATAGCAATGAGAAGTCAAAAGATGAGAGCCCAAGGGACTAGGTTGCAGTATTAAAGAAATGATGAGCAGAATTCAGGTCATGAAAGTAGCAATGGGTGGAGATGTATTGATGAGTCATTACAAAGATAAAGGTCTAGGTTATAAGTGGTACCTCACAGCATTTGCCTTTGGCTTATTTCCTGTAGTGTAATATCCTTCAGGTTCATTCATATTTTTGCAAATGGAAACATTTATTTTCATGGTGGGATGATATTTTGTTTGTGTTTGTGCTTCATATCAGTACAATCTAAAACAAAGGGAGAAGAAAAAGTGGAACTTCTTCATGCAAAAAGCCTTGTTGTTATTTCCAGGGAGTTGGTGCAGGGGGATGGGGAGACTTGGGGTAAGCAATGCAAGCTTTCATTTACAAATTGAGTATGTTCTGATGTCCTAACGTGACAAGCTGATTATAATTAATGGCATGATGTTGTATACCTGGCATTTTCTAAGATAGCATATATTAGGCTTTCTTCACGATAAATTAAAAACAAGCACAGTGGAAAAGAGTAGAGGCGTAGGTAGCTATTTGCATTAGATATGTAAATTAACTTGATTGACACAATTATTTTACATATATATTTTATATATACATGTATATATACTTACATTTTATATACAAATCATTGTGTGTATGTGTGTGTGTGTGTGTATAATTTTATTTCTAAATTGTGCCTCAATAAAGCTAAAGCTGAGGAGGTGAGAAATTAGGGAAAAGGAAAAATGGACATAATGCCAAAGAACCACATACTTTGTGAGACAATATATTGAATATGGCATTGAGCACGATAGTGTCACAGAAATTAATCAAGTATTTGGGATGAATAATGAGCTCAGCTTTGGACAATTTACCTTCAAGGTGTTCCTGGGATATCTGCTTGTCAAGACCTAATAATAATAATGAAGTGACTATAGCATTTATCCAGTATTTGTTGCCAGGCCCTGGGTGGTGTGCATTTTCTTCTAGTTAATGATAATGAAAGCAAAGCTTATCTTAAGATAAATAATTTGGCCTCTGAGTAGTGGCTGGGAGTCGCACACATATATCCTGACTCCCAAGCCTTTCTATTCATACTTAGCTACTGAGCCATATGGCTTCTGGAGCTCAGAGGAATGCCAGGGATAGAGATGGGGATTTGAGAGCTATTAGTTTCTAAGTGATCCCTGCAGTTGTGCAAGGAGATGAGTTTTCCTAGGGAGAGATTATAGAAGGAAAATGTTGGCTGAACACGTCTATACAACTTAAGCAGAATAAAGTGATTATAGACATTTAATGTCATGCAATGTTGTAAGACTGCTTTACATTGATTTCCTGTTGCAAGCAAATGGCTTTCTGAATGGAATGATGTGCTTTTGTTCAGTGTAGTTCATCTCTCATTTATTCTTTGGGGATGGAGCCAACTTAATAATACATATGACTAATTCCTTCCTTAAGAAATACAGATGAAGAGGTGACCTTTTGCATTTCCTCTGATGGCAGGTTAAAAAGGAAAGATTGGGGTTAGATGTGTTTCTATTTCCTCATAAAGTTATGACTACTTCTTTATTTCACTTGGCATAGCTAGATTTATTCAATATCGATTGGGATGAGAGCAGAAAAGAAAATCTATGGGAAATTAAGCATACAAGGAAATAAAATACCCAGGTTTTTTAAAAAAATTACCCTTCAGAATAATTTGGAATTACTATCTTCAGTGCAAAATAATGATATAGAGATGCTTACTGTTCCTTTGGGTTTCCAGTCTCTCTCTCTCTTTCTCTTGGTTAAAAAATCCTTTTTAAAACCAAATCATGATAGAAATGACAGCAAATTTAAAGGATCCAGAAGTCTCCAACATACATTTATTACTACTGCTACCTTACAATGTAGACTCTTGGCTTAATTAAAATATGGTATTGGACATTTTTATTGTGAAAAGTCAGGGATATATTTGGACTTATGAAGACTTTCTTACAAAATTAAGACTATATTTGGAATAGGATACTGCAGTGACATGCTCTCAGACTTTACCCAGAGGCTAAGACAGGACCTTAGGAGGTTTGGACTCAGTGCAGGGCTTCATGATTTCATAGGGTTGGGGTAGAACTAGGACACAAAGAGATTGTTGGCTTACAAAAACTGAGGACTTATTGTATCATTGTTCTGAATAACAGACATAAAAATTCCAGGTATTGTCAAAGCTGCACTGCCCTGAGTGGCTTGAGGAAAAACAACTTCTTGATTCCCCCAGCATCTGCTAGGAATCTACATTCATTAGCTTGACATTGCAACACTTCGATCTCTACAGTGTCTGTTGAGTCTCCCTCTGCTTCCTAAGAACCTCTCTGTAAATTTATATGTATGTATATGTACTTGAATTTAAGACTCACCTTGATTGTCCAGGAAGGACTTTTCATAATCTTTAAATATCTGCAAAGATGTAAAGATTCATTTCTTATTTTTTATTGAAAATAATTTTTTTCCTCACATAATATATCCTGATTACATTTTCCCCTCCCTCTACTCTTCCCATGTCTTCCCCAGCTCCCCTCCCATCCAGAGCCACTACCTTTCTGTCAGTAGAAAACAGATTATCCTTTAGGATTCTAAAGGATAATAATAAGACAAAGTAAAATATAATAATATAAAACAAAAACTAACAAACTGGAGTTGAACAAGAACAACAGAAGGAAAAGAGTCCAAGAGAAGGCACAAAAATCAGAGAATCATTCATTCAAACACTCAGGACTCTTATAAAGACACTAAACTGGAAGCCATACTATACATGCTGAAGACCTGGTGCAGACCTTTCTCTGTAAGCCCTGTGCATGCTGTCTCAGTCTCCGTGAGTTCATATGAGCTTTGCTCATGTAGATTTAGAAGGCCTTGTTTCTTGGTGTCTTCCATATACTCTGGTTCTTATTCTTTCTGCCTCCTCTTCCTCAGGGAAGAGCCCCGAGGAGAAGGCTTTGATAGAAACACTTTATTTAGGGTTGAGTGTTCTAAGGTCTCTAACTCTCTACTTAATGTCTGGCTGTGGGTGTCTGCATTTGTTCCCAAATGCTGCGGGAGTAAGAGTCTCTAATGGTGGCTGAGCAAAGCGCTGAACATCCTGTTTGCGCTGAACATCCTGTTTCTTAACTAGACCATGTTCACCATTAGATGAGTGGTGCTCACAGGCTCAGTGTCACACGTTGAAGCTATTTGCCAGTGTGATGTTGTTATTTGGGAATAATTTGGTGTAGATGAGACCTTGAAAATTAGAACCTCTCTGATGCTTATAAGATGGAATACTAGAGAGAACTGTTTTATTTGTTCTTACCTACTTCTCTTTATTTCCCATGTAAAGAAATATCAAGAAAATGTTATTTTGCTAACATTTTTGGTCAGTTACTCTCCTTGTGGTACCAGACATAAGTACACTTACAGGAGGAAGGTTATTTTGGCACTCAGGAATAGTCCATCATGGTGGGGAAGTCATGGTCTCGGGAGCTCAGGCAGCTGGCCAACCTGAAGCAGCATGAAACCGATGCCCCTTTCTCCTTTTTGTGACCCAGCCTGGAATGGCACAGCCCATGTCTAGGGTGGGTCTTTCCATATTAATTGACCTAGTTCAAAACTTCCTAAAAACCAGGTCAAGATGTGTGTTTCCGTGGTGATTCCAAATCCTATAATGTTCACAATTGCTGGGAATGGTGCAGGGGAGTACAGCCAGAATTGGAGCTTCAGGAGTCAGCCTACTGTTTAACAGGGCAGACAGCAGGTTTTTACCTTGGACTCCTGGGGGATTGTCTCCTGAATGCCCTTTCTTACTGCTAGGCCTTATTATGCTTGCTGCTACCATGGTCTCCCTATCTCTCTTGCAGTATGAAAGTTCTATGGGGGTCTCTAACCCCTCACTGCGCAGTGTTGCTGGCACACATAACAATAGTGATGATTTTCCCTCAAGCTATGTCACCTGGGCTAGGCAGTGCCAGTTGAATTGGTAACTCTATTGAAACTCCAGAAAGAATAACTAAAAACATGTACAGCTAAAACGTTAAGTGTTTTTCTCATATAGTTACAGGGTTAAATTTGGATGTTTTGTCAGCTGCCTTATAATCAGTAACTTAAGAAGAAAACACATTTTTGTTAGGGATTTGGTTGGTCAGGGTTAGGAAAAGTAGAACAAAGAAATCTTAATAGCTGTTTTTCACCTGTGAAAAACAGACCCATGATAAAGTAATAACAAATGAGTTTCAGTGCCCATTGTTAGACTTGAACTTCCTTTATCACAAATAAAATTGACTCTTTCCTGGTCTCTATAATCAAAAGTTTACTGATGAGTTTGGGGTATGCCTTGGAGATAAAGAGCTGTGCAGCAGATTCTCCTTTTACCTAAGGAAAGCAAAAAAGACCCCTAACTTAAAGTTTTCTAGTTATAATAAACTTGTTTCATTGTGTTAACTAAGTAAGAATTGTGTAAATAAGGATGCTATGACATGTATTTGTTCCCTAGCAATCTACCAATCACAATAGAAGCTGACTACATAAATAGTTGGCTTGTTAATTTATAATGGAACATTGCTTACAGGATATAGATGTACGGTGGGGAAAGAAATATGTATGGAAAACTAGGTGTTCGGGTGTGGGTTTAAGATAACTTGTTTTTTAAAAAATATGGAACTTGTAGTCTCTGAAATGTAAAACCTGTAATCATTATGCAAAGTTTAAGTTTATGATTAAGATGTGATTGTAATGTGATCTTTCCCCATGAGGAGTTTTGTGTGTTTATATATGTACACACACACACACACACACACACACACACACACACACACACATATATATATATATATATCATGGGAAAAGAGATAGCCAGCAGGAGTTGGAGAAAGGAGAGAGAGAAGAGGAAAGCAGGAGAATAGAGACGTAAGAAGGAAGAGAAGAAATAAAGAGAGAGGTTTGTCCCATCCATAAGAGGTATGGTTTTATTCTTATTATTTCATTGACTCTGTCCATCCCTCACAGATCACTGAAACCTGGCGGGGGCCGGACCTCAGCAAACAATCAAGATTAACAATCCAGATATCCCTAGGTGATTGAAACAAATCACAAGATGGGGCACTGAGTGATCTGTGTGTGGCCCCTATGCAGCACACTGGTATAGTTTGAAGTCACATTTTCAGGCAGGGATGAAATGAAGAAAACCAAACATCAGCAAACTCCTTGTTTCTCACTGGTACAAATTCTTAGATATCAGCTCAAACTCCCTTAGAAATCTAATGCACTACAGATGTGCTGTGTATGATTGGATGATCAAATTAGATTTTCATAATCAGTTATCTTAATCAGTATCAAAAATTCCTAAGCAATTTCATGACACAGACAGTCAAGAGGCTAAAGTGGAGCCCAGAGAGTCACAAGGCATTAAAGGTGTATCTAAATTATTTTCTTTTTCTAAAATTGGAAATAAACTTTAAATCCAGAATTCTTAATGAAATAACTGTTGGGTTTTCAGGTGTAACTTCTTTTACCTATATACATGGCAACATTCAAATTGTTAACCCCGCCTTGTGTTACAATCCTAAGTGCGATATTCACAAGTAACCTTCTCCATGCACTGCAGATCTTTGTTTTGTTTCTTTTTGTTTGTGTTTTTTGTTAGCCAGGGATAGCTCATTAAGTACATTTCATAGATATACCCTTTTGATCATTAGTGTTATTAATCTCTTTACCTGTATGCTCAGTTGTCATGAAGACTAAAAAATGCCATTGCATTTTTCTTTCCTGTACCCTTCCTAAAGGATTGCAGTTTAGCTGCTTTAATTTTGTGTGAGAATTCCAGGGACTTGAAAAATAGAGGCAGGCAGCTGTTAACATGAGAAACATTAGCTGCATCCTTCCTGCTTTGGGCTGTCATTCATATAATGGATGTTCTTTGGGTCATATGCTATGTAAAGAGCATAGGAATGCTGGGGTGAAAAGGAGACACACAATTCTTAATTGGCAGACAAACAACTATGTGAGGAAACATGAAACACAAGAGGACGATGATGAAAGTCACTAAGGCGTGGAGATATGGTGGGAGAATCTGATGGAGGAACTCTTAGGTAGGACCCAGGAGAAGCCTCCTCTACTGGGTGACACTCAAGCCAGAAGCTGGCGAGTGAAAATGACAGATGAGCTTGATGTATGAACTGCTGAGAACAGGACATTGCAGGCAGAGAGGGGAAGACTGGCTTGCTGTTTGAATAAGATGGAGACCATTGTGAAGGGAATAAGGGCGGATTGCAGGAAGAAAGGATGAGACTGGTCTGGAGAGGCAGGCAGGGGCCACAACCAGACCATGCAGGGACTTGTCAGCCATGGATCTAGATTTAGGTTTTGTCCATGTGGTGATGGAATGTTCCTGAGAAGGCTATGGACCAGAGAAACACTCATCCCTTCAAGGGATATCCAGAACTGCTCCCACACGCTATAAGGTTGCATGCCAATTTGGAAAAGTTGGTACATTACAGAGATAGACATGTTTGTTTTGAAGCATTGGAAAGACTTGGAAAATCAACAAATATTTAGAGTCATCTATGATAGCATAGAATGATATTAAAACTGACTTCACAAAGATACGACATGTGGGTAGGGATTAAGAAGTGTTTGGCCCTTCATATATAATGCAATGGCTTGGTCAAATTCTTTAGAGTAGCAAAAGCCAAAACAAAACAAAACAAAATACAGCAGATCAGCCAAAATGATTTACATAAGACACAATGGGAAGTGGCTGAGAAGCAGACAATTTTGGAAAATGATCACTCCAGGAATGCTGCCAAGGTAAGTGGCAGTAGATATCGATTATATAGACTTGTCATGGATTGGTTTAACCAGACATTCTGAAAATTGAATTGGATTTTTCTTTCTGAAATGATGTTTTTGAAGCTGTGCCAAATGTAATTGCTCTCCCCACCCATTCTGGTTTCAGACTTAATCCTTAGACGTTTATAATACTGGTCACAGGGAATTCTTTTTTTATGCCCAGAGCAAACTGATTACATTCTGCCATTTTACATGACAATTTCCCTCACTTTATAAATATTACATATTATGAAATTGTGGCTTGATAATATGCAATGCAGCATGAAACTTGATTATATATTGTTGAGAGGATAGAGCAAAAAATATTGCAAGATGTATTTGAAAGATGAGTTTATAATTTATCATCCATTCCTAGAAATGTTTAGACTGAGTGGAGTAGTTATGTTTTCTCTTGTCTAACAGGCTTAAGTTGGAGATGTACTGAGTAAAAAAACAAAGAAAATATTGGTGACAGTAGGGATTCATTTAAGAGACAGAATCAGAACCAAGTTTCACAATTAGATGTGTGTTTATCATATTGGGTTTCAGAATGGAATGGATAGAGATATGGAGATTAAGGGGAGCTCTTATGGTAAAAACAATATACAGCATTCTAAAGGTGACTAGAATATTGATCAGCTACAGTATTTGATTCTATTAAAACATCCCAAATATATAAGCCATGATGAGGGAATAGTTATGGTCCTGTGATCTGGGAGCAAGTTATACAAATAATACAATAAGGATAGTAAGAGAAGGAAGAGTGACAACCAGAAACTGATGGTTGTGTTCTCACATAGTTCAAGAAAAAAAACGTTATCCCATGAAGATCTGAAACAGGAATGGATAGTAGAGATGAGAGGATAGATAAAGATGGAGGGTGTTTAAATATAGGTAACTATATCGGTAAATTCAAGGTATTGTAGGCAATAATGTTTCTGAGATATGATACTTAGTCGCCAACTCATGCAATGCTTCTGAGGTTCAAAAACATGTCCTCTTCTGGTTGTTCGGCACCCGAATAATATTTTACATACTCTCAATGGAAACTAAAGTTTAGAGAGCCAGAAGAGAGCAAGCTGAAGTGGAAGATCTTCACAGTAATAAACTGTGTCAGATTATCAAATTCTCTCCAACCTTATCAGCTTTAATAAATTAATTCCTTTCCCATTGTGGTGCATCTGCCATTTAATCACATGCTAAAGAGGTTACCTTGTCATCTGAAGTGTAAAACTGACTCAGAAAGAAGAAAGGAAATACAAGGATAGAAATGATTGGCTTAAGCCTCTTGTCATCCTTTGTACAGGGCTGTCACTACCCCTGGAGATCCTGTTATCACTGTCTCTGCTGCATCGTCTCTCTCTGCTTGCCTGCTTGTTCTCACGGTCTACGATAGGCTTGGGTAGTGAATGTAACCTCACTCTCCTTACTACTCCATAAAATCATTTCCACAAATCATGTTTGTTAGTGGTCTATTAAAATCATATTCTTCCCATGTTTCTCTCCCACCTATTATCTTAACACAGGATCTCTAGCTGAGCCCAAAGCTTGTTGTTCTGTGCAGGCTGGCTGGCCAACACTTCAGGGATTCACGTGAGTCGCTAGTGTTACAGGTGGCCACAGGCAGCTTTTACCAAGGGTGCTGGGGATTCAAACACAGGTCTTCATTTCATTTTCTCAACTCCCACAGGTGTGATTTTAATTGAATGCAGGCTGAGAGAGGATTAGGAAAATAGCCAGTATGAATTAATGGGATATACTTACATAACAGGTGTTCCTTGGTTTTAGGGTGTGTCTATATTGTAGACAAATGTTCAACTTAGCCGTCCATTTTCAAAAGGCTTTTGATAGTGTCAGATTTCTTACAGGCCATCTTTTCTTCAGTGTTTCTTCTCCGAACATGCTACTTTCTCCCTTAACTCTGTCAATTTCACGTTCTTCTCAGTACTTTCTAAAGTGACTTTCTCATAAAGTAAAAGAGTAGCACCAAGAAAGACCGTTTAACTATCTTTCTCTAGCTAGGGCCAGGGCCAGAACTTACATATCCAAGGCTGTGCTTATATACCTGTTAGAGACATAGCCATGAACTCAGAGTTCAGGGGAACACCCGAGAGCCAGAAACCTTTGCGAAAATGCACCCTTAGCCCATTGTGTCTCAGCAGCAGCTTAGAAATTTATCTGTCCTTTAAGAGGAGTGATGTCTCCTTCTGAGGGTTTGACAGCCTGCTAATGGCAGAAGGACCTAGTGGCAGGATTGATTTTACGTGGTTTATTCCATCCCGAAGGTCTCAGAGAAGTTTAGTTATTTGCAGATGTCACAGGTAATAAGTACTAGACCTAGACTTCAGATCTGCTTACTTCTTTTTGATGGCCGAACCTCATATGAAATATATAACCATTTTACCCTACTCCTCTTTAGAAGTGTCTTATTAGAGTGAGCAAACCCATTAGCTTTTCATTGCTGTTGTTGTTGCTGGGACTGGGAGGAAAGTTCTTAGTCAAAGAGAAAATCATATTATTTAAATAAATGCTAATCATGAAATTAAATGCTTTGAGGCTGTGCAAACTTTGCCTTTTATAGTTGATTTATCAATTGCTTTTATATCACCTCACATTAAAGTCAGCTGTATTTGGCTTTTTAGCTTTTTTATAATTTTGGGCAAATGGAGTAAAGGAAAAAAATTTAATAAGATTTCTAAACTACAAAGGAATCAAATCATGTGTTGTGCACTTAGTCCAAATATGCTCAATAAAAGAAATAACACAGGAAAGAGAAGATTAACATTACTCATGCGCTTTTAGCATATTTTCTTTGAATTTCTACTGATAAAATTCAGACTAAGGCTTTTCCAGTCTCCTTTTCCCGGTTAATTTTACGTATTCAACTTCAAAATTAACTATATCTACATTTATTCATATATCTCTACTTAAAAAGATCTAATGAAGTAAGTTGAAGTTTCATTGAATATATTTTTCATCAGAAATACAGCATTCAGTGTAAAATTCACAAAATTTAAAACTATCTAGCTATATATTTTACTTTTACAGTACTAACTTGTCATTTAAATCCACAAATGAGGACTGAAACAGTATCTCATCTGATGCTATAGAATATATAGTTATAGACCAAACCACATAGAAGTACTAAATATGATATTTTTATTTCCATATTAATAATTTCAGGACATTATTCATTTTGTTGTGTTACCTGAAAGCATATATGTATTTATTTGGAGAACTTAGGTATATATTTGTTACACGTAGAACTTTTAATGTGAAGCTTAACATTACTCATCTGTGACCGTTATTTGTGCCTTCAATGACATCAAAGGTTTAAACAAATCCATTTCTGCATATGTGTGTCTGTACAAAATTTTCTGTCCTCTTAAAAAATGCTCTTTAAATTTAAGATATGAAAGAAAACCCTCTTGAAAAAGGTAAGCGATGCTAAGTCCTGACATTCTAGAGTCGCCTTTCATTCATCCCACAGGAAAGTAATTGTGTTGACACTGAACTGTCAATGATAAAATCCGGTTTATTGTTCTAGGAGTCCAATTTAATAATTGCCATTCCTGTTATTGTGGGGACGATGAGGCATTTAGTGTTTCCTCCAATAAGGTTAAGGACACATTATCTTCCGAAAAGTGACACTTTCAAAACTGCAAAAAAAAAAGTTCATGTTCTTTTGAAGGCATTTTATCAATGGTATTGATTTGACCCAGAAGCCGGATTTGCTAATGACTGCTTTGCTAAGTACATGTCATAGTTAAGTTCCCGAACCAGCAATTTTCAAATGAGTAGGTTGTGCATCGACTTCTTCAGACTTTGCCTAAAATATGCTTACTAAAAGGATGCTTACTCAAATCAGTGAAAGACTATTTGTGGAAGCATGATTGTGTTATTTCTGACACACTTCAAAAATTTGTGCTGTGATGAAAAATGCTAGTTTTATGAACATTACCTTTTTCTTAGATTTTTAGACTGAATATTTTGTCTTTATTGTTAGGAAAAGGTTTGATTTTCAAAGTATGCAATTAAACTTTAATTTAGTAGTACAAAAACAATGGAATATTGAATACTCAAGCAAAGACAAGTTTATATTTCTAATGTAGTTTAATAACTTGAATTAACTATGTACCAATGTAAATTTTTCCATGAAAACCTTTTATTTGAAGATGAAACACTAATGTTGAACATTGTTGGTTATGAATTTACTGGGTCCTGTTTTCAATAAATTGACTGATTTTAATACAATTGCATAAAATAAATGTGGACATTTCTGCTTGTGGACTAGAATTTGAAAACTAAGGAAAGAGGAATACAGAATTTGCTGTAAGTTTGTGTCTCCTAGGAATGTAGAAGCTACACCCACAAAGTCTCATCAACATAACTGCCTGAACATGATGCAAAGAAGAACAACAATAAACACATTAATGTAAATAGAGAAGGTTCAAGAGGCCTCAACCCTACAGAAAGAGTTATAGGCAACTAAGGAAAAGTGAGAGCCCCCAAAATGCACCTCTTCAGGGAATGGCAACCAAGTGGTTATCCAACACCAAATGGGCAGCCCTGGTAATATGCATACAAGTAACGTTATACAAACTAAATAGGTTGTGTGTGTGTGTGTGTGTGTGTGTGTGTGTGTGTGTGTGTGTGTGTACAATTAATGAAAAATGGGCCATAATTTGAAAACAGCCAGGAAGGGTATATGCAAGTATTTGAAGGGAGGAACAATGTAACTGTACTATAATCTCAGAAAAGAAAATTATTTTTAAAAAGTAGAATTGGGGCAAACTCTGTGAGGAGTCTGAGACTTTACTTGTAAGCTCACAGGGTCAATATGCTGAAATTTTATGGAAGTTGTCAGAAGATACAAGACTCCTATGTCTGAGACAAAAGGCTTGATTCCTCCTGGGAAAACAGTATCCAGAATAACAACTTTCTTACATTTCTCTAAAATTCCATCCTAACAGGTGATTCACTAGAGTTGGGATCTCTTGTTTTAGCCATAGTTAGGGTTATTACAGAAGAAATCGACACTTGGAACTTACACATTTTCTTATGGGCATGAAGCAAGTTGACTTTTGCTTCAAAGAGGCATTATGTTTCCACAAACAGTCCTGTATGCAAAGACCTGTGAGAAAATAAACTTTTACCACAGGACAACAGTGCTTCTCTGTGAGAAATACGGAAACTTAAAACATCTGGGGGATTTTACCCCAGAAAACTGACTGCCAGGCATTTCTAAATGTAGATCTGTTGTGTTCACAGATCTGCGTCTGCGAAACAGAATTGGGTCTGAATCAAGTGCAGAAATAGATTTCAATCCCTAATAAGTTCAAATATCATTAGGTATTTTAAGATGAACTATGCAAAGGGTGGGATGGCTAACACCCTACACGAGTTTATTTTTTCTTTTCCTTTGTCATTCATTTATGTACCCAGTAATCTAGCAAATAGCTTTCAATATAGTTCATAATTATATTACAAATACTAATAAGGGAATACCAAACTCCAATTATGGAAATTTTGTTTCGATGTACAGATTTTTCTTAAACCAAGCTGATTATTTTTCAGGTGGCCCTTGTGTTCCACTATCTACGTCATGCAGAATGATCACAGTTGACTGAAGTCCTTTCAAGTTAAAACGATCTGTCAAGATTATACTGCGGTTGATACCATAGACAGAAATGTGACAGTAATAAGGACTCCTTAAAATATATTTCTTTTTGGGTGACTATTCTTGTTAATATTTGACATCTCATCTAAAAATATGCTCCAGATGCCACCGGAGTCTGCTTCATTCTTGGTTTTCTATTTAGGATTACTTAATACAGAATTCTATCCAAAGAGGTTGAAATCACTTAGTTTTTAGAATAAAGGCAATTTAGATCATATAAGTAAGAAATGTCCAGCTATTGACTTCTTGTAGTTTAATGTTCTGCTCATTACCAGCCATATTTGTTCATTTTCTAATGTTTCACTTTGTGAATTTCTGTATGGTGTTTGTTCACTTGTAATACCAAAGTAAGTATTTCTTTCTTTTTCATATTTTGCATTTTAGCAGCTTTATTAAGTGATAATTGCTATCCTTATTTTTTTCTTTAAATATAAAATATGACGAGCTTTGTCAAATTTATACAGATGTAACACCATCATAGCCCTGTGGGTTCCGGTCATCTGCCAGGCACTTCTCACAGATATCTTTCTGATGTTCTTCAGAGTGCACTCCCTTCCCTTGACCTGGTAACCACTGATATGCTCTGTTTCTGTGACGTGTATGGAGGAAGCATATACTATGTTATTTATTTGGTTTCAATGCAAAATACTAGACAGAAGCAATTTAGGCAGAAAACATTAATTCTGGTCCCCTTCCAAGAATTTCAGTCCACCAAAGCAGAAAGACACTGCAGCCGAAGCTTGTGGTGTGGGGGTTATTACATCTTGGCAGCAAACGTAAAGTAGAGAACTTGAGGTGGGCCTAATTAGAGCTACAAGCTTGAGCAGCCCGAGCCAGGCACCAAGGACTTATTTTTCTAAAGCTCCCCCAACTGCTGGAGACAGCACCACAGTTTGGGAGTAAGTGTGCAAGCAAACAAGTTTCTGGGGATATGTTACACAACAATCGTAACAATAGTCCTTGCTTTCTCTATTTTATATCTGGCTTTTGAGACTCATCCATTTGGTTGTATATATCGGGCATTTATTCCTTTTAAACTCTGAGTGACATTCTAATGTGTACTTCTGCATGCTTTTTCTTCAGTAAGTTGATGAACAGGTTTTCTTGCCTCCATTTCTTAGCTATTATGAAGGCAGATGCTACCTGTATTCATCTATAAGCCTTTGACTAAACATTTATTTTCATATTTTACATAGCATCTGTTAATAATAGTTATGGTTGCTAGTTTACTACTCTTCTCAAACTGGTTCTACTCATTTGGGATCTCAACAGCAGGTTAGCTGTGCTTCTCATTCAACATTCTGAGTTATCTTTGTATTTTTATTAACGTAGTAATTGTATATAACTTTGCACTACTGTGCATTACTTTCTACATATATTTTTTTCCCTCAGGTCGTTCACATGCATCTTTTCACGTGTGTGGCTTCTTTTGGTGAACTATCTATTCTGACCTTTTGACTTTTTCCCAAATTGGGTTGTTGTCTGACTACTGAACCAGATTTTTCTTTGTGTGTTCTGGATAGCAATTGTTCATAAGATTTATCTTTCATACATATCTTTTCTTAATATGTGTCTTGTCATTGATGTTAACTTTTGAAGAACAGAAGCTATTAATTTTGATCAATCTTTTTTTTATTTTCAAAATTGTAGCTAATTTGGGAGATGAGAATATTTGGTTGCTACTGTCTACAGACTCTGTTTGCCTCTTCTCTCAGTGGCTCTTAGATTCTTCAGGTTTCAGCTTCTACATATTCATGCTGTGACGATTTCCTCTGTTTCTATGGCTACAAGTATTGTCTTACTGACACAATGTTTAAAATGGTTAAATGTATAGGATTCTCCTTTGCTCTGTCTTCCTTTTTTTTTTTTTCCCTGATTCCCAGAGAGAAAACTGCTGGTTAATGATATCATTAGTGGAGTTACGTCATAACACTCAAGAAAATGAACATTCTTACTAGTTTAAGTATTATGATGATGATCACATTACAGCTAGGTAGAAATTTTTTCCTTGTCTTAGCCACTTATATCTTAAAGGAAACAAGAACCCACTAAAATGCATTGGAATCTATACCAACATGCTTACGGATTAAAACTTATTTGAAACGTTTAGTGATTAAAACATTGTTAAGTAACTGTGACACTGATTACGTATATTAGTAATTGAATATTCCATGATTACGCCATTTAGAAAGATGTTATTTTGCTATAAGAACCACTAGTTCATAAAATACATTTAAAGTTTTTCTTAAATATAGACTTCCAGTTGGTGTGTCTTTATGGTGTGGTTACCAAATTACGGTAACTGGAAAGATTTTACATATATATAAGCAAGCTGATACACTTAATCATTTTGCTGCTGGCCCTCAATAATTTGTCTTTGAAAATTCCAACTCTTTAAGCACTGACACATGTGCACGTTACAAAGGAAGATGAGTGGCCTCTGGGGCTCAAGGACATTTCTGCTGTGCAGTAAGTGTTTCTAAAGCATGAGAGTTAGTAGCTCTTATCTCCTAATGTAGAGATGTGAATCAAATACTTTTTAATGCACAGCTAACCTACCAGGGAGCCTTTACATTCTTGCCAAGATTTCTTCTGTGAACAACGAGATACTTCTTAGGACTCTACGTTATATTTTTGAAATTCCTGAGTTTAAAAATTCACTTGGAGCATTACAGTGAACTTTCAATTTACATATGTCCTATTGATCTTTCCACATCTAAAAGAAGTATGTGTTTGGAAGAAAGTCTATACTGTAAAAGAGTAAACATTTAAGTGTAAAATATGTACACTGTCCTAATTTTATCATTAGGGAGTATACCTATGCTGATACCTCATCAGAACACAACCATCAAAAATGAAAACGAAGAGGAGATATGTGCCAGGGGAAATTCACATATCATAGCTTATAAAATGATTACAATAAATATTTTGACCCACATGATAGCATCCATCATGAAAACTGTAAAGTTCTCTGGCTTTTGATTCTTGTAGTCTCTTTCTCAATTCTAGGGAAGGCTATTGCTATTACTAAAAAAATAAAATTTTAATCTATTTTTTTATGTGATCCTTTCGTTCTCTATGCTATTGATATAGATTTTCTTCTTAACGGTTTCAGCATTTCCTAAATAAGCCCACTTTAATTTTTAAATATTGTCATTGTTTATAAATTTTATGTATGTAGATAATGTCTTTTGGTGAAATCTATCTCCATCCTCTCTCTTCCCATCTCCCCAGTCTGTCTCCTGCACTACTTTTATCTGTTAAATATAGGATTTTTATTTTTTCAAAGCCTACTGAGTCCATTTATTGTTGCCTAGTAGTATGGACATAAGTGTAGAGCCATCTACTAAGTATGGGTCAGCCATTGGTGGCTGTATCCCTGAAGAAAAACAGCCCCCCTTACCCTAAGAGACATCAATTGCCATTAATGACTAAATAATTATATTCTTCAGGTACTTAAACTTCATGTTCTAAAACTTTTGCCTTCATTGTGTTAGATGCTACATAATTATTTTTATATACAAAGTAGAAATCACTACTTGTTTTGTAGTCAGTCTGAATGAAAGGAAAATAATTTATTCCCTGTCTACATTGTAATGTCATAAATGAATGGATAGACTTTGTCTAGGGGTTGGGTTTCATCTGTCTGTAAAAAGAAAAAAAGTCATTACTTTAAAATGCATTATTATCCAAAATACTAGAGATCACCAACAACACCATTTAATTAGAACATCATCATGGGGTAGAACAACAAAGAGATTCTATTATTGGCTGCCATTTAATATCAATTTCCTTCTCCTCTTTGGTATAATAGCTGGTGATTATTTTTTGATGCAATCTGTGTGGTAGACATAGAACTGAGTTGTAAAATTTTCTCAAAACGCATCTGATAAAATTGTTTGTTCTCTTAGGCATTTCAGAAAAGTCAAATTATTTCAAAATCTTCATCTATTAGTCTCCTAGTATAGCATGCAAATGTGGAGATGGAAGCATGGTGGAAGCCCTGCTGATGAGTTACTTTGCTGCCAAAGTCAGCTTAGGAATTCCAGGTTCAGAGTAGGAAATTCTGGGTCTGTAGCAATGTGGCCAATGATGCCTCTCTCATCGTCTCTAGATGTCTGCCAAACGTGTTTCCAACTAGGGAATTCCATATATTCATCCTAGGAACTGCCCAATTGCTTCATTAAGACTAAAGTTCAAGTGCTACTTCCCGTCGTCAGACTTAGTTTTTATCAGTTACAGTCCTTTATTCAGAGGCCAAGTGGACGTGTATTGACTACACAGTTCCTTGTGGTCACTCTCCTGGAGCACATTGCAGTTGTCGGCAACTCCCACGTTTACAGCACTGTTCCTGAGTTCAAATTGCTTCACCAGACTTTGTTTCCTGATTTTCCACTTCCTATTAATATTTAACAGCGTACATAATGTATTCTTGTTATTTAACGTTTTATTTAATCTTTGGGTTGACAGGATTCAAGTGTATTGGGGAATTTTGATGGTTTTTGCATTGAACTTCAGAAATGTAAACCTGACTATTAGAGATCTTAGCATCGTCTACTAGACCTGAATTACTCACACAAAAGGTTGAAGAGAACTGTCACTAGTAAATATTATTTATGGCGCGACATGCTAGGCTGTGGCTTTTAAAGTGTTATTTAAAACTTAGAGTTGTCTTACAGCAGCGTATTGTCAATTTCATCAGATATTATTTATCACATAGGTTCTGAGCCAGCAGCATGCAGTCGGCGTATTTCACAGGTTATCGTGGGATAATTTGCTAGTCAAGCCTGCTTTCTTCTTTTTAGCTTATTAAAACTTCAAATACGGGTTTTAGATTTATAACTTCATTTTTATGTCTAGAAGGAATTTTATTTCAAAAAGTGAAATGACTTATGTTGGTAGGTTGATCCTAACGCTAACAAAGGATTTAAAATAAATGATAATAGTCTTGGCATTTCTAGAACTTTCATATGCACAAAGAGTGTGATATATGTAACAGTAATAACTAAAAAACACGAGGTCATGAAGATGAGAGGTAGTAGGGAAGCCAGGAAGGGTGCAGTGAGGAGAGAGTATGGTACAGATTGCATATGTACACATATAATGCATAAAAATAATTTCAAAAATAATAAAATAAATGTTTAAAGCATTAAGAAAGAAAACAGACAGAAACATTTATCTGGTTTTATGATTCTGAGCCTGAACAGGACAAAAATTTACTAATTTTGGAAATGTGTTTATTTACCAGGAGCCGTCTTTGTATTTTGCTTCCTTGTCTACAGAACACCTTAAAAATGACTCAGTGCCTATACCTGCCTCTCCAGTGACCTGCGCAGTGGGAACTGCAGATGGTTCCCAGTGACCACTGAGATGGCACTCCAGTCTTTGGTAGGGAAGTGCTGTATAGTTGGGTCAGGCACCTGCAGGCTTCAGACAGCCCTGCAGCGCCAGGCTGGACAGCAGTGAACACAGGATCTGACACAAGCCCTTCTCCTGACAGTGCCCCTTGGTTGGTGTTCTCAGCAGTGTCCTGCTCTTACTTTCCATTCTTTTAAAGATTTCTGTGAACACAGGCCTCAGCATCATCTCCCATAGATGTTTCATGGAAGACAGTGTCACACGTGTACAGAACTTCCCAGGCCAGTACCCTCACCCATTTCCTGTGTCAGGCTGCGAGAAAATGTGCTTCTTCTTGTGGACTGTTAATGCTACAGAGGATGGTGTGTGTTGCACAGAGCAACAGTAGACAGGGTAACATAAGACACTTCTGTGAGAAGATATCAGTCAGGCCTAGGGTCAGCCACTACACATAGCCTGACTCCTGGATAGCTGCTAGGGGCTTGGTTAATGGAAGTCCAAGGAAGAGAATGGTTGATGCAGAAACAGACTTCAGCACAGCCTGGGCTAGAATTCCTGGAGGAAATGACACTGACTTCAGCAGTGGTAACACTGGCAAGAGCTGGGAGCAGAAGCAGCTTGTGTTCTTTCTGTAGATAGCCACCGAAGTGGATTCATGAGGAAAGGAATGAGAGGTCTGTCTCCTCCTTCATTTGCAGAACAACATGCACACAATTGCATGGATCTCTCTCCAACTAGCTGGAAATGCCACAAAATTATCTGTATCAAGATTCCAGGCAAAGTTTACATGATCAGATATTGATAAATATGAATCACTTATCTGGTTCTGTGAAGCTATAACAAAATACCTGAGACTGAAAATTTTATGTCTGTAATTTCACAGTTTAGGGGCTGTAGGATTCAGTTGTCTGGAAAAGGCTCAGGAGAAGGGAAGTCTGGACACTGCTTACATTGCCTAGTTTGTAAGGCCTAAATCCCATTCACAAACAGAAGCCCTTGTAGATTAAGGAACACTTGAAAGATTCCCTTTTCCCTTCTCTTTAAAATCTTCATATGTGACTTTTTAAATTTTAAAAATAACATATCTTTGTAATTATTTGAGAAATTCATAGATGCATACAATGTATTCTGATCATATTTATTCTACACTATTCTCCCTAACTCTACTGGGATCCACCCCTGGTGTCCCCACATCCCCAATTTCTTTTCCTTAAAATTTTTTTTAATAACCCACTGAATGTAGTCTGTGCTGTCAATATGCTCCTAGATGTGGTGTTGTCCACTGGAGCATGTTCAACATCCTTAAAGACAACTGTCTCTTCATCCCCCCACAGCCAAAAAGTGTTGATATAGCCTCAACTACATGTGGGGTCTCCTGAGGCTCTATCCCTTTATGCTTGAATGTTTACTGGTTTGGTCCTGTGTACTCAACACAGTTTCTGTGAGTACACGAGTGCAGTGGTCCTCTCATATCCACAGATGCTGTTTCTCTCTGGTCCTCCTGCACCTCTGACTCTTAAGCTCTTTCTGGGCCTTCTTCCACAGTGGTCCTCTTGCCTTCAGACAAGAGGATGTGATATAGACAGGATCTAATTTTTAAAATATTCATTAACTGAAATTTTGATGCAACATATTAAAACCATGGTGTAATAGCTATCCCAGTTTCAAAATCTCCTCTGGCTCTGGAATCACAATTTTTGAAACATGGTTTAATCTTAGGATGCATTTGAGAGACAATAAAGCACTTTCAAAAGCAGGAGTAATCCAAATACTTTACCTTTAATCAATGTAATACTTTAAACGGGAGTGCTATGAAAGGTAGAATAAAGTAATTTTCCTCTCTAGAAAAATTGAAGTGTTTGGAAGCTTATCTTTGCCAGGGAGCCAAAGGGGAGAGAGGGGAGAGGGGAGAGGAAGGAACAGAGAGCAGTAAGGTGAAGGAGTGGAGATAAGAACTTTCCAGAGCTTTCCTTCCTTCCCATGTAGCACTGAATGCATGTTTTTCAAACCAAGTAATCAAAGTGATCAGCTTTCTCTGAAAGTATCAGATATGTTATTGTTCACCATTCTTTGTCTTGGGTAGTGTTGAATGAAGCCTTTTCTAGGGAAATAGGAGCTGAGCTGAGGATGGAACCCAGGGCTTCTGCCTGCTAGTCAAGCCTTTGTCATTGAGCTACGTCAGCTGATTTTGAATCTCAACTGTGAGAATATCAAATTCCTTCTAAAATAAACAGAAGATGAAGGAAGGCTACATTTGACAAAGTGGAAGGAAAAATACGACAGTATACCAGTTGTGCAACTGTTCTAAGTGGCATCTTGCTCTTCATCGCTTCCGGAGAAGAGCCCTTGACAAGGTTTTGGGTGAGTGAGATTGAGTTGGTTATGGGTGGCCAGAGTTCACTTGTGCGTATGAGTAGATATTGAGAATCAAGAATGAAAAACGAAGGAGAGGAACCAAAGATCAAATGAAGGGAGAAACTGCCTTTAGGAATTTTTGTTTTAAATACTTACAGTTTTGAGAGGCACTGTTTTAGGTATTCTGGGAAAATGGAATCAAAGTAATTGTTTCGATACTTATGACAAAAACAAGATTAAAGTGTAAATAGAGAATGATTAGGGTAAAAGGTAAGCCGGTCTTTTTGGCAAACACCTTTCATTGGTGACACTTGGGAGAGAACTGAGTCATTTGTTTTCACAGACAGCACACGCCAAGTCGAGGGAATAGAACACTCTGAAGTTAAGTTATCCTCAGCCTTATATCATGCAATGAGTTATAGATCAAATCCAGAGCTGGGCCCAGGTTTAACATAAACGGTTTGCTAGAGGCAAGCATTCATGTGTCACTTCTGAATTTTGATTAACTTCATGTCAAGAGATTATGAGTAGTCTCTTGAATCTAAAGACCCCTTTGCAGGCGACAAAATTTACAACTTCTGAGGGCAACATAGCAGTCGACAAGTTAGCAAGGCAGTCAATGTGTTCTGGGAAAATAAACATCAATCTACTAAGTACGATGACAGCATGAGATGCCAGAAGACTGTAACAATAGTCTTAACAGTAAGAAAATGCAATTTCCCCTGCTGTGTTTTATGTCTAGCTTTATACGACTACCACATTATACAAATTAATATTTAATGCAGTTCAACATCATGCTTGTCAAAGAATAGCACAGGATATAAACTGTTGCAAAATCACACATTTTTCTGTCTGACAGAGGGTAATATGGTCGATTTCCATATTTTTCATTGCAGCTGCTGGGAGCTCAAGCTGGAGTCCTCTTGCCATCAAGGAATTCCCTCTTGCAGCAAATATTGTTATGTAAATCATGGTGAGCAAAGGGAAAGAGGTATATCTTCAAATGTGTCCAGATTAAATTCCTGGTCCATCTGACAGTGCTGTGTGTGAGCAAAACCTGAGGTAATATCATGTGTTTAAACACAGCTCTTTATCCTTTTCTCTTACCCAAATTTATTTTGAGAAATGTGTTTTCAAGGAGTGGAGAATAATATGAACAAGCAATATTTTTCTAGTTTTTTTTGTTCCCTCCCCTGGTAGGCTTGTTTCTTGCCAACAGAGACAGGAATAGAAACAGATAGAAGAAAGAAAATGGTACATCCTATGACCTCAAAGGACAGATGGTTAGTCTCACAGGCAGTGGATCCTTAGGAGGGGGATGGTGCATTCATTCTAATTTTAAGCTCTTAGAGGAAAACTAAGAACTCCTTTCCTATTTGTCTTGATTTGATTCAGCTTAGTTATATCACGTTGGAAATGAGCTTTTGCTTACTACAATCTAGCTGCCATGTACTGGGTAAGAATAGGGACATTACTGGATATGAACAGTTTAAGCAAAATGAAGCACAGACATTACTGTGTCCGTGCCTGCCTACATCTATTCCTCCTTCCTGCATTTTTTTTGATTCACATTTCCTGTGCTTATTATCAGCTCTCATGTGTGTCTAATCTCATGAGATTCATTCAGAAATAAGTATTGATTCTTTTTATCTTTCCTGTTAAAATACTTGTTTCCTCAGTATCCTTTCTTCTGCTGAATATTATTGTGCAAATTTTAAATCTGGTAAGTAACCATAATTAACAAGATCTCTGTGTTTACAAATGCTGACTAGTCATTAAAGAAATGTCCTGATTAGAGGGGAGACTTTCCCCTCACGTATTGCACCTGAAGATGGATGGAACACTAAGGGCTTTGTTCCTCTGTGCAGGACAAATAGTGTCCATTTCTCTCTAGCCAGGGTATTTGGAATCTTTCTCCACATCCTTCTCTCCTTCACATTCCAAAGTGGAAAGCCATGTGAATCCCGAACTGCCATTGGTTACCACCTCCAGAAACACACCATGTACTCTGAGCTTTACTTTTCTCCTGACTCAATGATTTTAATGTTGGTGACATCATTTGGCCTCAATCCCTACAGATGCCTTAATTAATCAAAGGGCTGAAGAAAAACATTAAGCTGTTAGTAGGCAAAGCCAATGATGCTGGCTGCTATTTAATGCATAGGGAAGCCCTCCAAATAAGTCACACTCCGTAACCCTGCTCCATATCTGTGGTCCTTTCTGAGCCCCAAATAAAATTCCATTGTGCTCTTAAATTAAAATGAGCTTTCCCCCCTCCTCACTGTTTCTAAATCTAAATTACATGAAAATTTCTAGAAACTTTTCTGTTGCTGTAATAAAATAGGATATCAAAAGCAATTTGGGGAAGAAAGGCCATATTTTGGCCCAATGTTCCAGAAACATACATTTGATCATGGCAGTGAAGACATAGAACAAATGGTACAGGGACAGGAAACACAGAAAAAACAGGAAGTGAGACTGGATATAAAACCTCAAAGCCTGTCCCACAAAGACACACTTCCTTCAGCAATGCTCTGTCTCTGAAGCGTCCCATAACCTTCCGAAATAAACCGGGGACCCTCTGTTCAAACACAGGAGCCTTTTGCATTCAAAGGACACAGAATGACTGCGTTCTACCTGAAACTTGCCTAAGACCTTTTCACCACTTCATATAACGACAGTTTTATTCATTCTGGTCTTGTTTTTGAGTTACCAATATAAGATCTTATTTCTTGACTTGCCCATATAACACAAGCACATTCGCACAGTGGATGAAATTATAAACTAGTACAATCATTGTAAAAATCTGTATGGGAGTTTATATTAAAACCATCTTGCCAGGTGGTGATGGCACAGGTCTTTAATTCCAGCACTTTGGAGGCAGAGGCAGGCAGATCTCTGTGAGTCTGAGGCCAGCCTGCTCTATCTACAGAGTGGATTCTAGGAAAGCTACAACAGAGAAGCCCTGTCTCCAAAACAAAACAAAACAAAAAACAAAGAAGACAATAAAATATCTAAAATTAGAAATATAAAAAGGACAATAAGTCAGCTACTGGCTATTTATCTGGAGGAAAAGAACACAACATGTCAAAAGAATACTTGTATTCCTGTGTGTGTTGTAGTGTTATTCACATTAGTCAAAATGTAGAATCAAAATCAATGTCTGTTAATAAATAACACAATGTTGTATATACATTATAAAGCATACACACACACACATATGGCTGAATAGATGAATGAATTCTGAGATTTGTGGTAATATGTATAGAACTGGAGAATATTTTGTCATATGAAATAAACCAGACATAAAGAAAGACAAATATTATACATTCACCCTCAAATGTGGAATCTAACAACCTTTGATCTCTTAGAAGTAGTGAGAAGAGTAGACACCAGTGGTTAGTGTCTGTAGGTCAGTGGGACTGAGAGAAGTGGGTTGATATGAGAAATTCAGTTCCAGCCTCAGCTTCTCTATATTATTGAAGCTCCATATTTCAGGTGTTACTGTACAAGTGCAAACTAGTTCATAAAAACCCCTTAGTATAGTTGATGGAATAAGAAAGAATCAACTTGAAATCTCCTCCCTTACTCCCTCCCTCCCTCCCTTCCTTTCTCTCCTCCCTCCCTCTCTCTTTCCCTCCCTTCCCTCCCTCCCTCCCGACCTCCCTCCCTCCCTCCTTTCCTTTCTTCCTTCCTTCCTTCCTTCCTTCCTTCCTTCCTTCCTTCCTTCCTTCCTTCCCCCTTCCCTCCCTCCCTCCCTCCCTCTCTCGCTTCCTTCCTTCCTTCCTTCCTTCCTTCCTTCCTTCCTTCCTTCCTTCCTTCCTTCCTTCCTTCCTTCTGTCTGTCTTTCTCTCATCACTTATCTATTGTCACTAATCAACTAACCACTGATCTCAGCAACTATACAAATTGGTGAATAGCTAAGTAAATACTCTAAACCTCATGTCTAGGTCAATTCTGCAAATCTGAATGAATTGTATTATCCCCGATATGCCATGGATTGTGATGTCTTTTTAGAGCTCTATCTTCTGGTTATATCTGGAGTCTGAAAGTGATTTTTCCAAAAAGGTAAATGTTTGATGCTAGATGCCATGGCAAATTGATACAGTAAAATTTTCTGAGAATCTACATTTAACCACATTTTATTGACTGTTCCAAAACACACTTTCACTTAGATCCAGCATATGGTCTGTGTTTTCTTCTATATTTGAAACTGTAATAAAATTTAAATTTTGGAGTATCATTTTTGTACTTAGTAATTCTATGTGGTGTGTTTGTGTGTGTGTGTGTTTATGTGTGTTTGTGCCCATAGCATGTGTGTGGAGGTCAGAAGGCAATTTGCTTCCTTCTCTACTATATGGGTCCCAGGAATTGGACTCAGGCTGTCAGGCTTGGTGGCACATCCCTTTACCCAATGAGCTATCATGACACTGGGTTATCGTCTAATTCACAAAATGTGTAACTTAATTGTCACATAGGAGAGATTGACTATCATGAGGTTGTTGTTGATTTAGTTGGCCCATTGGTTAAATTGCTAATACAGTGATCAAAACTGAGTTTCTATTTTGTAGGGATATTAATTGAAATCTCACCTGAATTACAAATTTAATTAAATAAATTTTATCCACTAGAAACATGAGTTGTTTGGTTTCTCTCGGCTTCCTCACTTCTCTTTTTATGCAGTTTGCTTGTGGATTTAAACCTATGTCAAACAGTAAAGTTGCACTTTGTGTTTAAACTTACTGACTATACAGCGTCGAACAAAGAATTATGAAAAACTATTATTTAATGTTTATCATTGGAATTTGGGAAAACTATGTCTCTTTTGTCCTTACACAATAATTTAAGGTTAAATACATAATGCATCAAATGTTTTGTACATAACTGATTCTTTAGAAGAAATTTCAAATTCAAGTACAGCATTGATTCAGTTTAGAAGGATAGAATTTTCCAAAGGGGGAAAAATGAAACAACTGTAAGAATTCGGTAGTTTATAAATTAAAAAATACATATGTTTCAAATTGTGAAGAATGACTTTTACTTTAAATTAGAATTCTGCATTAATTTCACATTCAAAAATCTACTATTCAGAGATCAGCATATTAGTGATCCATTCTTATTAAAGTTATCGGGAAATATCTAGATAAACCTAAAATGGTTATGTGAGTTATCTTTCTACAGTATATGAGTCTGGAAAACATATATTCATCTCCCCACTTATAGGAAGATCTAACTAGCATACACAGAGTACTTGAACACGGTACTTAATCTTTCTGTGCCCATTTCTTCACTTTTAAAATGAAGATAATAGAAGTAACTACTTTAAAGAAACTGGATGGGGAATAACTACTTAGATTAAATGCTCTGTCAAAAGAACCCACTGGCCTGGCTTTTATATCAGAATAAGAATGTCCTTCCAGGAGAGAGCAGACAAGACTGAGATGATGGCTTTTGGTGGCTATAGTCTTGGCCTCCACCCCAGAATTTCATGTAGCTTTCTTTGTCACATTCAAATAGAAATTCTGGCTCTAGCAGCTTTTGTTGGGCTCTTTTCCCAAGTATATTTGGAAAAGGAAATTTTTCCTTCTTCAGGCTTAGAGGAATTTGCCCCTTTTTTTTTCAGTAAGAATTTAACAAGGGTGAAATACTGTCTAATAAGTCTAAAATTAGAATTAGATACCAGATGTATGTGAGATATGTTCATAATGATGAGTCATGGAACACATGGAAATAATTGAGATGATTTCATGTGTGTCTAACTTAAACATCCATAGCCTTTCTGTTTATTTGAAAAAAAAAAAAAGGTAGTCATGCTAAAGTAATGTTTCTTGAGGACATTTATTTTGCCTGAAAACAAAAGTAAAGCTTTTGCTTCCATCTTATCAGTTGAAAATAATTTAAGAGGCTCTCCCACACTTACAACCAATACCTCATGATCTTTTGCTGTAAATTACCATCCTTAGTTACTGGCCAAGTAGGAACTGCGGCAAGCTCCTTTCAGTGGCTTCTGTTCTGAGATGGTCTGTAATGTTGGTACTTGAATTCCTTTCCCAGCTCCTACCTCCTCCTGAAGCTGCCAAAATCATAATACCACGAGATGCCAAATGGGTTTATTTTCATTTATTCCCTACTGTGTTAGAAATTTCAGTGGCAAACTATAAAACATGTTTGTTTTCCCACAGATGTGGGACATATATTGCCTAGATATACAAAAATGTTACATATTTCCAAAGCTCTGCTTTCATTTCAGACCTTTGTATTTCCCAGTAGGAATCCAATCTACTTCCTGTCTGGGAGACAGACTCCATTGTGGCTTTCCCCTCCCATACTTCCTTGCTGTTCTCCATTTTAAAGAACTTCTTATCCTCTCAAGTAGAAACATCTCTCCATGAACTTATCAGATAAAAGCAAGATTATTAAGTTTTAATAAATGCTTCTAAGAGGAGCCTGAATATCACTAGATACGAAAATGGGGAGAGAGCTTGTAATTTGGAATGATTGACACATGCTTTAGCTATTTTCCCCGTTTATTTTAAAGAGAATTAACCAGAAGTACTGTGGCTTATCAGCTAACTTCTCAATTTATCCTCATCCTTTCTGGATATTTCTTGTTAATACAGGGTCTGGAAACCTTGGGACACTGATTTCTTGTTATCTGATATAGATGTGGTTAGGTTTTACCAGTGAAATTTAACAAGTGAATATTAGAAAGGTGAAATAATACATAGGTTCTTCCTTCAGCAGCAGTGATAGTGGGCAAGTAGACTTCTGAAGACCCACTTTCTAAGCCAGTGTCATTGTCCTAGGACCTGATTCTCCATGCCTAGGAAGGCTGTAGGCTTTCCAAAGGCCATCTCTCCTTTGGGTGTCAATAGCTGGTTTCTGTTTTTATGCACCTGCTGAAGCATGTGACAAGCACTGACAAGCTTGTCAGTGTCAAATTTTTAGTAGCAATCTGTTTCAGTGTGGTGGTACTTATAGGGTTATACTTTATGCTACTGGACCTAAAATGTATTTTTGGTCATTTTTATTGTTTTTGTTATTTTAATGCTATGAGGAATTATTACATTTTCTAATATATATGGAGAGAGAGAGAGAGAAAGAGAGAGAGAGAGATTGATTTTGAGATTGAATTCTATCACAATGTTCAAAAAGATGTTGATTTTCTGTTTAGGAGACAATAAACTTGAGAAACTTGACTATCTTTTGAATGATAGTTTAAAACTCAGGTTAGTTAATTTAATTTTTACCTGGGCTATGTGAATTTGCATGGATATTCATTCATTCATTCATTCATATCATTCAGGTGTCAGTGGGAAATGCACACAGTAAATTTTGACTCTTATCAAGCACTTCTCCAGGATTCTCTCCCTCTGCCCATTAAAAAGAAAATAATGAGTTCTGTAACTTGTGAGGTGCTTCTGACACAAGGGGTTTTAACCACTCGATTTTTAGCAGAATTACTCCAAACTGCATCTTTAGAGATAACCTAAATATCTTCAAAATATCTTTTTTCAATATCCATTAAAGATTTTCTGAATTGAAAATAATATCACATATTAGCTCCAAATCATAATATCATCAGAAATATACTTCCTGGGAAACAGTATTCTATTTGGATTTGGCTGGAGTGATGTCTATAAATTCATTTAAAAGCATGATGGGACATGTCCTATATCCAAGAAATACAAGAATTAGTTACTATTGCAGCAAAGCTCAGTGTAGTCATAAACTCAGAACAACAACAACAAAAGGGAATAAAAAAAGTCAATTCAGCCAAGCTATTATCATTGTACAAATTTCTTTGCATATTTTTTACTTTAATATATGAGGTCATGACTTTTATTTCTAACAGATAAGAAGATCTTTCACTGAGTTCATTTTATGAGCATGAAGAATAATAACAGAGCAAGAACGATACTGTTCACTGACGCTGAGTCAGAAGAGCAAGTCTCATATTGGAATATGAAGACGGCGATAAAGGGTAAGGTGAGAAAATCATGCGGATCTCTCCCGTGTAAGAAACACAGTGGCAGAACCCTGTACTCTGGCACCTTTATTCGCGAAGCAGTCGGGTGTGTTCTGTGCAATCGACACAGGGTTGTTTCCTGTGATAGTCTTCCGCTCTCATTTCCTAAGATTGCACTGTGTTTTATTTCTATTCAGAGAGATGGTGAGCGCTTGTTGCTTTGGATCTTTACGCTTTCAGCACCTCAAGAAAATCTGAGATTGCTGGTGGGTGACTTGGGGTCAACGAGACTGTCATTTTCTCTTCGAAAGAAGAAAAATCCATATTTACCTATGTTATGGTTTTTCTTCCTCTGCAGTAGTTTGCTAACTGCTATGTGCATTGTAGTTGGAAAAACTACGATGGGAGGGAGTGGAAATTGTCACTCAGCCTGACTTATCTGCCATTTGTTTCTTGTTGCTAGCCTATGATCTGACAATTTATTTTAAGGAAAATTGACTTTCATTAATTTGTAGACAACTTTGTTTGGTGTCTGAGGCATAAAAGATGGAGGATATCAGAAATTCCAAAGACATATATTAGAAACAAGGTGATCAATTGATGCTATCTCCAATTAATATAGAAAGTAGGATAAATGTCTACATAGAAAGCATCAAAGAGAGAGAGAGTGAAAATCAGCTTCCCGTTCACCCCCTTTTAGAACCTCAAACAGCTCCTTGCTTCCCGAATCTCAGTTTCCCATGAGTCTGAGATCTGTAAAAGTTGTTAAATTGTGATTTGATTTACCATTTTGTAAATCTTGGCTATTCTGCCATAATATGAAATTCCCTCTCATGACTCCTGCATTGACCACTGTATCCCATACAACAGTATTCAGAGGTAACTGAATCACGAGAGCTCCAACTTTATGAATTACTGGTCTGTTCATAGCTGAACCCATTGGGAGATGATGGAAACTTAGGAGATGGGCCCTCATTGCAGGAAGGAGGTTGCTTGGGCTGGCCCCTTGGATGCTGCATTTAGTCCTTGGTCCCTTCTTTCCTCTGTTTATTTGCTTTCTGGCTGGATAAGGCAAATAGCTGCTCTAAACATGTTCCTTACAAGATGTTTGGACTTGCTTCTTGGCATATGGTGGGGTCAAGCAACCATGAACTGAAATCACTTAAATCACGTGCCCAATACCTTCCTCTCCTAAAGTTGTTTTTTCATTCTTTCTTTTAAGTGTGTTGTCACACCAACAGACAGTTAATACAGACTGTGGTGAATGAGGAAATAATTAAGTTTATATTTTAACTTGACCTTCAGGTAGTGGCACTGTTTCCTTGAAGTGTAGATTAGAGATTTCCTGGGAAACCAAAGTTATCACACATTATTATAGTGAATATGCATGGACCCAACCCATGAACATTCATTTCTAAAAGCAGTCAGGAATGCTGTGGTGGTCAATTGATCAAGGAGAACTTTGTTTGTATAATGCAGGTGCTTTGAATAGCGGTGCATGTCTCGGTAGCTAAATAATACATTGTTATTCATTGGGAATTCTTTGAAAAAAAAACACTTGGAAAGATTTCTATTTCTGTTAGTGCAATAGCTTCAAGTAATTGACAGATGGAACAAAATACTTTGCATCATTTCCTTCCCAATTATCCACTCTAGTTTCAATTATTCATTGTGGCTCTACTTTGATGGCTGTACATTAAGAATACATTATTTAAAAGTACACACATTTCAATTATCATAATCATATATCCAATAGGACACGGGAGAAATGCCAAGGGTCTTGTATATAATACATATCTCTAAGTTATTTCATTTTCGTCCACTAACATGAGACAAGAATATTTGCCAACTCTTGACAATTTTGATGGCTTCCATCCACTCACAATATTCTATGAATGACATTGAATTGAACAGAGGAGACATTTATCGAGAATTAGATTCCAATTTTCATTTTCTTTTCTTACGACATTTTCATTTTTTTAAATGATTCTCTTTGTAAAATGAAAGGCTTTCTTTTTGTTATTCTTAATGTGTATTGTGTTCAAAGAACTATCATCAAAGAACAAAAGGAGAATTACCTTCCTTTCAAGTTTCATATTTGAGATCTTTAAGGTTCTTTGTGCTTAGAAAGAAATGAAGCCATTGTGCCAAGTATGGACGACTGAATCTTTTATGCTCACTTTAGCGAGAGCAGACAGAACCATGATATATCGGACCCACTATATTGTAAACCTGTTGTTGACCTAGTAAAGAAATAATATTTTTAGGAGCTTTCAGTTTCAAGGCAGTGAATTGACATTTCCTTATAGTTTTCATACTGAAGCTTTTGTAATGTAAAACCAGGAAAAAAATGGAGGATGTTGGGTCTGGTAAAAAGCAAGCATATATGCAAATACACAAACACACTGTGTATATGAGTCTTGAAAGAATCTTCAGAAGCCATTAGTACAGCATGTGGTAGGCCTCAGAAGTCTTTCCATTGTGAGGTCACTAATGACTGAGTAGACAAGTAGTCTCAGGCTCATCCCAACTTCTTCTTTTAGTCCTACCCACCTTCTCCACTAATACACTGACACTCTTTTTCTGTCCATGTTTTCCACCTGTGTAAGTGGTAGTGCTGAGATGTCTAAGGAGCTCCTGCCGGTACCACCGTACAATTCTATATCCCCTTCCTTCATCCTCATGTGAATTGATTTGGGACAGGAAATGGTTTTGAGCATAAGGTAACATGGCTAGATATACATAAGCATAAATGATTCTATAGCAGTATTTCAGAACATCATTTAGGAATAGAGTAGGCCCCCTCACCACACTCTCCTTCCTCAGTGGGTGTGCTCCGGAGGGTTGCCTCACCATCTGGCACCCCACCCCAGCTGCCACTGCATTGCCGATTGTGCAATGGAGCAAGCCTGACTTTCCCCAGAAACCTGGGCTCTCCTATTGCCATCTGCCTCCTGGGGCTGCTGCTTACTTCCCTTGCTGCCCTGCTGGGGTCCCCAGGGCCCCAGTCACCATGCCCTGTACCCACCATGAGCCCCAAGTGCTACTGAGGACCACTGAGGAGTCTGCACAATTTCCCTTTCTGGGGTTTGAGACCCCCCTATAAGAAAGCTCCCCACTGGGATTACCAGGGAACCCTCTCCCAGCCAACTGCAGGGTCCCCCAACCTGGTAGAGCAGCACAGAAGCAGGCCCAACTCATGCACAGAGCCCTAAGCCCTGAGGGTCCTTCAATCCTCCCCAGAATATTCAAATAATGTGAAAAACATCCCACTAATCACAAGCCACCCTGGAAGTGTGTGTGTGTGTGTGTGTGTGTCCCGTCCCAAGGAACACTATAAAATAGCAGCCTTTTGCTATCTGTTCAGTAGTGTGCACAGCTTCAGCTTTTCCTTCCTCCTGAGTAGAGGCAGCCCCTAAGAGAAGAAGACTCAAAGAGAAGAAGCAAAGAAACAGAGAAGAAGCAAATTAGAACACTTCAGCTCAGCTGGGGATAGTTCCGACACAGGGGAAGCTTCCCGCCTCAGAACCAAGCTGAGCTGAGAGAAGTGTTGCTATGAAACCTTCCCATCCTCAGAGCTGTGGAGCTGTGAGGTACTTCTTGGGTTCCCGAATGTCAGGATACCTTCCTATTGGGGGCACTTTCCCCACCTCAGAGCTGTGTCGTGCCTGGGCTCCCAACTGCCGGGCACCTTCCTATCAGAGCTGTGTGGTTCTTAGGCTCCAGAATGCCAGGTCACTTTTCTATCTCTGTCTGAGCTGAAAGAAACAAAACAAAACAAAACAAAAAACAAAAAACAAAAACTAACAAATAACATGTCAATGAGAAAGATTGATTTTATAATACTGGAATTTGAATAATAATTTGGAAATAAAGAAATAGATTCTTACAAAGCAACTTACTAAGCTCTTGGTGCCCTAATTAACAGTACTCAACACTAAAGTAAGCACCAAGATATTGGAAGTGTATAATTTCTAGGTGCAGAAGGCATTCTACAGATCACATTAGAAATTACAAAAAATTTAAATAGATACTGTTATACAATACAGAAATACACGTGTAAGAAATTAACCATAAAGTTTCAATAAAAATAAAAATAAGAGCATATTTTCTAAGCCACACTTATGATAAGCAGTTGGGTATTGTTTTGATATTCATTAATAACTCTCAAGTTGTACAGCACAAATACATTTATCCAAGGGAAAGATCTTCAAGGAACATTGCATTTTGGAACAGTAAGAGAAAATGTTCAAATCTATGCCTTAACACAGCATGTTACATTCGAACCACGGGTCCCTGTGGACTGTATACAGGTGTCTTTCTTGTCAGTTCACTTCAGGATCCGAGACAGAAGCAGGTATCCTTTGGGAAGTACCTTGCTTGTCAGAGAAAGAATTGAAAAAAGTGTAAATGGAATCATGCAATGGCTTTTCAGGAAGGTTTTGGTCATCGATGAAAGATACTGTGTCTGCTCATGTGAAAAGGGGAGAAACCTAACTTAATATCTGCGCAGTAAGCATGAATGCACCATGCAGGAGGCCTTGCAGGCCTCTTGTGATTAGATAAGGCCGTGTAAGCTTCATACAAAGGGGAGCAACAGCTATTTGTGACAAATAAAATATTCTCGCTTGATATATAGACCCTACATAAAGCATTAAACAAGGAATATTAAGTAATGTATGTATTTCAGACAAGAATTAAAAGTGAAATTAATAATATAATGGTAATTCTGGTACAGGTAGAGAAATAAGTTTTTTGGACTTTTCTGCTGATGGTTTGACTTTTTACACTCAACAAACCTTTCTGCATTTGTTAGTTTTATCAGAAATTAAAGTGGAGGAAATAAAATAAAATGGAAAAGTTCCTGAAAGGTTGTTTATCACATTGGGCTTTTAAACACACACCGAACATCTCTTGAATGCCCCAGTGGAAATATTGAAATAAATGTTAGCATACTTATATGTCAAATGCTAGAGTGCTATTAAAATTGGTCTGAAGTTCTATTTAAAATGTCAATGAAATCAGTTGAGACTCTTGACCACTCTCTAAAGCATCTGAATCTGCCAGTACTGGAGTCTGTGGGGACTTCTAGCTATTTAAATATTTGATGATCTCTTCTGGGAATGAGTTCATGATTTAAAATTATTGTTCAATGGATAGACCTTGTATACCATTAAGATGTTTTTGAAAACTGTACCTAATGCAAGCACATACATTTTAGCAGACACTGTTGCAAGAGACAAAGCATGCTTTTCTCTGCTCAGATCCAGAGGAAAGACAAGTTAGAAGCAATCATTAATGCTGGCGACTCTGGATAACCCTCTGCACAGCTTTGTCAAGTGAAGCATTTTTAGACGTTTCAGACACACACACTGAGCACCATTCACTAGCTCTCTGTCAGAGCCTTCTGTGTCCTATAATTTTAAACTCTAAAAATACTCTGTGGTGAAATATTGATTTCCTCTCTAATTTTTGCTCACTCTGCAGTCGGATGCTTGGTAAGGATTCCATTCTGAGATAGTACCTGACCCTGTGCTTTGTTCTTTTGTAAAGAAACACAAAGTATCATTATATGTTCCCTTAAGGTACTATGTGTCTTCTTATCATGATTTTTGTGTATTATGCACATCAAAGGAAGAATCTTATTTATTATTAGCATCTGACAATGAGAAAATATCCAGGGCTTTTTGCAAATTTTTCTAACAAGGAAAATGTCTATGAATGTAAAGACTGTAACATTATTTATTAATTGGTTTTGTTTGTTCCTTAATAAATTGCTCTGGATAAACTAAAATAATATTTGCAAATTTGTGAACTTACATCTGAATGTTAACTGTAAGGAATTCAATGTGGTGATTTATTTGTGTGTTTTTAAGGTTAGGTCTCATTTTCTTCTTTCTTGCTGTTTTTTGTTTTGTTTTGTTTTTTGAAACAAGGTTTTTCAGTTGTAACTCTGGCTGCCCTTGAACTCATTTAATAGACCAGGCTGGCCTCAAGCTCACAGAGATCCTCCTGTTTCTGCCTCCTGAGTGCTGGGCTTAAAGGCATGTGCCACCACCGCCTGGCTAGGTCTCATTTTCTTCAGGTGAAGTCTCACTATGTAGCTCCAGATAGCTCCTGTAACTCAGGATCAATATTCAGTAGCTGATACATCATATTCATATCCCAGATAGTGTTCTGTTCTCTAGGATTATGAAGTTGGACAAAGCAGACATATAATTTACATTTCTTTGCACATGTATTTGTGTGTGTCTGTGTGTGTGTGTGTGTGTACAACTTTTAAAAAAAATGATGATGAAGATCCAACAGGACTTCTTACCATTTAGCTGCAATCCTAGTCCAGAGATACTTCAATGAAAGGATAAGAGATAAACTCAGGGTGGTAAGACAAGTACAATGGGAAAACAACATTGGTGACTTTTAATAAACCTGATCCAAGGCCAATGACACAGGATGCTTTAAGAGGCCCTGCAGTATCAGGTGGCACAATTCATATACAATATGTTGCAGTCATTAAATTTTAAAGCATTTACAAAAGCAGAAAGGATACATTATTGATCTTTTAAAGACTCCATATAGAATATCACTAAGGTTTTGACTAATAATAAAGGGATAACTGTGCTGTAGTGGATTATGTTATGAGAATGATTACAATGCATCAGTGTCCCAGCTAGAGGCTGTCACTGGAGTTAGTACCCCAATGATGCATTTCTTTAATTGAATTTTTGCATCTTTACACTTATATCTTGGCAATCAGTAAGTATAAAATGACGACATCCATTGCATGTTTTTCTGCTGCTGATACTCTAAGGCTTCTTATGCCTCACAATAGTTTTCTGAGTATTGATTATTACTTGATTTTAAACTTTCTGCTCTAAATTTTTTATTATTTCTTCTGTGCACTGAGTTAGTATGAAGGTCTTAGAGATGAATTGAACTTCCATTAACACGTTTTAATTAATATGTGTCTTATGGGTATGTAGAGAGAATTTAGTATATTAGTCTCCTAAACTCCTTGATGTCTAATTGCATATTTAAATCTTAAAATTTCTTCCAAATATATGACAATATGAAATTTTCTTTTAAATGATTCATTAAATTTGATATCATAGTGTTTGATTTATTTCAATAGAATGTCTTCAATTCCATTAGTTTTCATCTTTCTTAACTAAAACAAAACATTTATAAATTAGAATTTATAAGTTATAAAATTATAAATTAGGATTTTATTATACTACTTGTTGAAATTATTAATACATTTTAAGTGCTATAAAAATCAAAATCAGTATAGTTAAACTAGATTTTCAAAGATATATATATGTATATATATATACACATACAGTAATTTGAAAAATATAAGAGGAACACAAAAACAAAAGAAGACTGATACAATCTGTATTCTGTCTAATTTTTATGTTTACCAGATTGACAAAGTGGTCGAATAAGCTATAGAGTAGAATAAAACATATTTTTTAATGCTTATTTTCAGGCTTAAAAAATATTTCAAACTGGCTAGATGGTTCAAAACATGTATATATGTATATATATATATATATATATATATATATATATATATATATATATATATATATATATATATAAAAAGCACTGGTTCCATAAACCAGGGACAATTACTTTCTGGAGCCCATGTGAAGATGGAGAGAATCAACTTCACAAATTGGTCATCTGACCTCATACTTGTACTGTGGCAAGAGAAAGTCCATATTTGTACATATACATGATACAGACACAAAAATCTTGATAATAATGATAATAATAATAATATTAAAAATTTGCTCTGCTTTTCAGAAAATTATCAAAAATTGCTTACAGGCTGCAGTGATAGATATGGTATTGATATTCAGAGTTGCTTTTGTGGTCAAGAAAACCATCTTTGTTTTCTTCATACTTACTTATACATTTCATTATAAGTAACTTATCAAAAAAGTTACTGTTAAACGTATACCCTATGAAATAAACTAAAACTCCACCAGAAAATTGCTAGAAAGATCATCAATTTAAGCAAATTGGCAAGATACAAAAGTAACTTAAAAAATCAGTAGCCTTTCCATGTCAAATACACTAGAAAGTGATCATGTTCACAACCCCATTCACTGTAACCTCAAAGAAAATAAAATACTTATGAATAAAGCTAACCAAGGAGGCAAAAGACCTCTCCAGTGAAATCTTTAAATCTCTGAAGAGAGAGATTGAGGAAGACACTAGAAAACGGAAAGACCCCTGATTCTCATGGATTGGAAAAATAAATTTGTTGAAAGTGACCATTCCAACCAAAAGCATTTAAAAAACTTAAACCAATCTCAATCAAAATTCCCACAACGTCTCATAGAAATAGAAAGAAAACTCTTAATAACATCTTTTAACAGCTATGTATTTAAATTATAAATAACTTAAACATTATAAAAAAACTACTATAGCTATCACAAACATTTTCCTTTGGTGGGGTTACGTATAAATTAAATTAAGATTTTTTTTTAATATTACTATACTGCTAAAGCCTCACACTTTTTTTTTCTGAATCAATTAAAATATTATCAAATATTTTTCTGCAAGTGTTGAAATGTTGATTTTTTTCTATTTTCTTATTAATGTAATGAGTGACATTGATTGATTCTCAAATATTAAATAACAGTCTTTTCTAAAGCAAAGTGTACTGGGTATTACAGCGTTGTGGTTGTTTGAAAGAACATAGACCTGTAGACTCATATTTTATTAGTTGATCCCAGTTTGTGAAACTGTTTGGGAAGTTTAGATATGAATTATTGGAGGAGGTCTGTCACTAGGGGTTAGTTTTAAGATTGGGCCAATCCCAGTGACTCTCTCTCAGCCTTCAACTACATCATCAAGATGAAATATTTCAGACATTCCTGTCACCATGCCTTTGTCCCATGAACTCTCACTCTCTGAACAGCAAGCCCAAAATTAAACACATACTTTTATAAGTTGCCTTGATCATGGTGTCTTATCCTAGCCAGAGACAAGACAAGACAAGCATCACTAGTTCCTATTCTGATAGATTAGTTTACTCTACTCTTGAATGTAATTATTTTTTTATTTACACTCATGAAAGAGTTGCGTCTGTAAATTCTCGTTATTTGAAAGGTCATGCTATGTTTGGCCTTGGGATGGAGCTGATTTTTAGATTTTGAATTCTTCCTTGAAAATGTTTTGGTGCATGTATGTATGTGTATAAATATTTTAAACTAGAAATATATGAAAATATGATAATAGTCTTATTTTAATTCCTATGCTGAATTAAATAAGTTTTCACAAAATTGTACTTTCATATCGCTTGGAAATTACCATGAGTTTGTTTGTGATATACTCTATTGCCTTCCTAATGTAAGTAATATGTGAATTATGTTTGCTTTCTATGTCTGTTGTTGGTAATTGTATTTGCTTTTTCTTCATTTGTTTTTATGTGGGATTATCAAATTTATTTGTCATTTAAAAACACCAACTTTTCCTATTTCTATTTTTTGCTTTTAAATTCCATGTGTATTTTTTATGATTAATTTCTCTCTTTTAGTTTCTTTTATCTTAATCTATTCTTTCCCTAGTTTCTCAAAAGTGTTTAGATGATTAATTTTGTGCTATAGTATATCCACTTGTTGCTATCAATTTTTTCCTAGATATATTTTTTTGGTGTTTTTTTTTTGAGCCATAATTCTACTATAGAAACCAGGTTAGCCTCAAACTTGTAACCCTCTTGCCTCAACTTTTGGATTGCTAGGATTACTGATATGCACAAACACAACCAGCTGTTTATTTTGTTTTAAATCTTGTGTTACATAACATTCTCATTAGTGCTAAATTTCAACATTTTTTCTGATTTCCATTTGAACTATTTCAAGATATGTTAATTTCCACGTTTGAGGTCTTTCAAATTACTTTATTAGTGGTTTTTGATTTTGATGTTTTCCTATATAGTTTATCAGACTAATTAAAGTATATAAAAATTTTAAATAAATGGATAGATATATTACCAATCCAAAAACTTTTACTTTATTTTTAGCAAATGTGACAGAATTTATACCAATTACAGCATTTTTCTAAATGAATTTATTGTCTTAACATTATGAAGATGCTTCTTTCACATAAATAATTTCTGCGTGAAAAGTCTACTAATGTTCTCCTGCCCTTCTATGTTATGCTTAGATTCTGTATAGTCCACCAGACACTTCGTGTACCACTGAGTAGAACACATGTTAGAGAGTTGTTGGTCAAAGAATGTAATGCTTTAATATGAAAGCGGGACTGATTTCTGAGGTATATCTCACTGCTCCATCATCAATAGTGATGCAGAATTAGAACTTTTATATCAAAATTATAAAGTGATGGAAGTATCAATCAGTTTGATTCAATAATTCCACATAGTATGCATTTAGTACACAATTAATACACATTAATGTGTATTAAATTCAAACCTGTGTGAAGTTTTACTATTAAAAGTTTAGGGAAAGACTTTCCAGGTTATGTTTAGCAACAATGGAAGCACTTGCTTTAACTTTAAGGAGAAGTGGTGGAAAGCTCCCACTTCTCTCCTTACCTCAACTGAGCTCTTGATGAGCTGTTCACTTTGTGGATAACCATGGGAGTCAGGTAAGGAGCTAGCATTAGCAGAGGAGGTAAAATAACAGGAGTTCACAAAACAGCTGAATCAGGCTTTTGTTATTAAGCCAGGACTGTTAAGTATTGATTTTTAGGAAGTTCTGAGACAGGCTCTCTACCTTCCTTTCCTCTTATCACTTTCAGATCAATTCAGCAAACTTATATTCGGTAACATTCACGTTTTGAATATTATTTTGGGGTTTCATGTTAATTCTTGAGATATCCGCCATGTAACCAATGAAAGAAGGACAAGTAAGTCTGTGTTTTCAAAGGGAATAAAAAAGCACACGGAAAGTTGCCTGATAGAAATCTCGTGTACATTATATATATTGTAACGCACAGCTGTAACAGTGGTCGGGAACGTGAAAAGCCAGATGCTACATGGACAAATAAAATGTAATTCTTAAGTAACTACTTTATTTTCTGATTTAAAAAAGGATAGAAAAGAATCGGGAGAAAATAGTCAAAGGATACGAATTCTAGTTAGGAGTCTCGAGTTCAAGAAGAACACTGTTCAATGCAGTGACAATAGCTGATAGAATATTTAACATAAAATTGCAGACTAGACTGATTTTTGTGTTCACAATGATATGGTCTGTCACAGTGGCTCGTGTCTGTAATGATAGCATTGGAGAAGCCAAAACAAAAGGATTGCTATGAGCCTGGGCCACTTAGAGAGTTCTATGCCAGACTGGATGGCAAAGTAAGAATCTGACACAAAACAGCCAACAAAGAAAGAAAACAAAGGAAAGCACCCAAGGAAGATAATGCTATAACATATATGTTAATATCATAGTGTCAGAGTCACCTTGACACAAGCCTAGAGTTACATGGGAAGAGCAACACTCAATTTAGAAACTTCCTCCATCCTATTGACCTGTCAACATGTCGGTGAAACATTTTCTTCATTGCTAATTCATGTAGAATGGTCAACTTGTAGTAGTACTCTGCTGTGGTGGCTCATCAAGGAAGCCACATAGGAGGCATTTTTCATACATGGAAGCCCTGCCAGACCTCAGCAGAGGGAACCACCATCCTGGCATGAGGCGAACTCCATCAACAGTTGAATCCTGAGCACCTGCTTCTAGGTGTTTTATTGATTCAGAACTCTTTAAGTGCTCTACTGATATCAGGTGCAGATCATAAGCAATCAAACATCCCCCACAGAAATCCAACACCTGCGGACAGTACAAAACACCAAGGCCTATTTATCCCTTTTTCCAACGGTGCACAAAAAGAATTATTTTAAACACAACTAAAAATAAACATTTCCAACACAACCCATCATGGGCAATGCCATACCAAAATAGGGGGCATGGGCTCAATAACAAAGCTTGTGCAAGCCAGAGGGAGCCAGCCAGCAAACAACATTGCTTGGTGGTCTCTGCTTCAAGTGCCTGCTAAGTTCCTGCCTTGGCATATGAAAATAGACTACCTGTAAGACAAATAAACCCTTCCCTCCCTAAATGGCCCTTGGACAAGAATTCAAAAAGGAATGAGGAAAAGTATAATTTTTCCAAATGTTCATTTTGTAATAAAGCTAAATAACTAGTAAAAATATATACATTATATCTGAAGACTAGCATTCGTTAATAGGCTGATATTCATTTTAGTTTTTGATGTGTTTTATAAATGGAAGTCTTGCAAAGTTACTGCCTTTCTGACAAACAATACTCTAGTGTTTTCCCACAGGCCTTATTTGCACACTGTCACACTGAGATAGATTTCTATGACCTTTCCTTCTTTATAAGTGACACTTGGGGAAGAGATGGTGCACCACCATCTTATTTATATAAAAGAAATGAGGGCTTTTAATTTCTAACACTAATGAAGGAAATTTCCACCGAGCTAAATATGTTGAGGATTCAGCTTTGACAGCTGGAAAAGATAAATGAAACTCAATTTTGCTGCTTGAGTCACTATTCAAGTCCCTGCTTGAAGCTGAGAGGGCCTTGAAGGCATTGCCTATTTTAGATCACTTGCCTTGTCTCCAGATGCTTCTGGATGTACTGGGGAAACTTGCCCCTGCCTAGGAGATTTATAGAGGGAAATCATGCTCTGTACGTGCTGTAAATGCTGTTAAATATGGTAGGAAAAAATTTTTAAAGCTATAAATTTAGGGGAAAAGTATATAGATAACCTTTTAACTCCTAGAAGTTGATAGTAGTACAATTCCATAGGGATTACTAGAAAATTGAAAGCCCTAAATACAGCTTCTTAAGAATGGTTCAGAAATTTGACTTTTAAAAAGCATCCAACACAGAGAACTGAATGCAGAACTAAGGATGAACCTCCTGAAATAATCAGAGAATGGTCAAGTTCTTTCTTCTGCACTGACTGTCAAGTGAGGGGCTTTGGGTTTTGGTGTAAGTGTAAACAAATCATTTTTGATGCCTACATCCTAAGTGAATGGCTCAAATTTGTGTTCTGCCATGGGATGAAATTGTCAATAGCACTTTTATTCAAGCTCACTACCAGCAACATTTATCAATTGAGCTTATACATAGTATATAAAAATCAGCGAAGAGAGTCGTATACAGGATCTGCTCTCAAGCCTCTTCAATCTAGTAGAAGACAAAATGCAGAGATTAAAAAGAAGATAGAGAACATTCCAAATGGTGAATTATAGGCCATAGTGCATCTTAAAATAATGACAAAGCACCAGGAAATAATAATTTCAGAACTTTAGTAAGGCAATCAGAAAATAGAAGTCAAAAAGGCAGCTTTATTAAGAAAGTCATTGCCAGAATGTATGATCAGAATAGATATGAACAAGGAAGATATGTACCTACTGTTGAGAACTATTATTAGTTAGCTTGTAAATAGGAGAACACAATTAAAAATGCAGGGTAGGCTAAAAATGATACTTTTGTGAAAGACAATTATGGGATAAACTATTCAGGGAGGTTGTGGCCCTGTTGTAATGGGCATTGCAGTCTGTGCCAAGAATGTAGACTCTAATAATCATGGCTATTATAAATGGTTCTTTTATAATTATCAAGGGGCTTGTGAGATTGAAACTGTGATTGAACAATTCTGGAACAATGAAGCAAGAAGGCTCTGAAGATTCTGTTATCGGAGTCTAGGAACATCACAAGGTTATGAAGAAATGGGGAAAATGGATTAGATTGTTTTATGTTAAAATCTAATAGAGCTTAGAATTTGTGGGTAAGAGCAGCACAAAGAGAAGTGATATCCCCATGATAAAAGTATGAGTGAACTGAAATGGGCAAAGGAACCAGAAAATACCACTGGATAGTTTCTTATAGTGGGATGAATCTTGGAGCCTCATTGCCAGAAGACTAATATCTATTTGTAGACATGAATACAGCTATGGAGATTGAAGACATGAAGGTGGACAAGAATCTTAGAATGATGACACAGGAAGGAGAGCTCTGAATGATAGAATCCTTTTTTAGGGTGTGCCCACTATTTTAATCCTGCCTTAAATCCACCAAAGAACTTGGAGCCAACTCAGATAGTTTCATGGAGGCCAGAAAACGGGCGTGAGGTGGGCTGACTCTAATACAACATTAAAGTTAAAAATTACAAGTTAGATAAGGCACAACAGAACATCGACAAGAATGAAGAGTAACAGCCATTCTGATTCAATTTAGAGGTAACTGGTAGGTTTCAAGAGTGCAGGCTTTGAATGAGAAGAGCTGGAGGCAGTAACTATATAATTCAGGCATAACCAGCTATGTTGGGGCATATGGCAATGGGCAAGACACATCCTTTTCCTACAGTTCTGAAATTCTAGTCTGAGAACATTCTCAACACATAAATAACCAGAGGATATTATAGAAGAAAAATACAGTGAATGGATGTGTAGGTAGTTCATGGTTTCCCACAAGGGGTTGCTTTCCTGTCACTCATGGATCAGTGTAGACATGCCTATTCATAACTGAAGACTCATGGTCTTCATGGAAAATAGGGAAGCATTAGGAGAACTCAGAGTAACTCTCTGGACTTGCTTTTCTACAGAACACACTCTTAAGCAGATGTGGGGCTCCGCTCATGGTTTATACACCTGAAAGGCATGGTGGTCTCTGCACAAACTTAGTAAGTTTGCAAACTCTGTGGTTAAAAAGAGATTAAAAAAAATCCTAAGGAAATGTGACCACAATTCTGATGTAACTTCCTTCCTGTTTACATCATAAGCAGGTTTGTAAGAAAATCATTTATTTTGATTGCTTTTATTCTAGGCATAATGGTTGTGCTAAAAAAAACCAAAACCAAAAAAACAAAAAACCTGACACACAGTTGAGTCATCTAAGGGGAATCATCTAAGTTAATGCCCTCATTAGATTGGCCCAGAGACAAGCCTGCGATGCATTTTCTTGATTAATTTCTTGATTGAGGTGGGCTGGGCAGAGGTGACATATACCTTTAATCCCAGCACTCGGGGAGTCAGAAGCAGGAGGATCTCTATGAGTTCTAAGCCAGCCTTTTCTACAGAGTGAGTTCCAGGACAGCCAGAGTTACAACAGTGAAATCTTGTCTTGAAAAACAAAACAAAACAAAACAACAACAACAACAAAAATGATTGAGATGCAAGGGCCTAGCCCATTTTGGGCAGTATCATCCCTAGGCTGCTGGTCCTGGGTTGTCTATAAAGGCAAACTGAGCAAGCCAGGGAAGCAAACGAGCAAGTAGCTTTATACATGGCTTCTGCTTTAGTTCTTGCCTCCCAAGTTCCTGCCTTATCTTCCCTGGTTGGTGGGTGTGACTTGTAGGCCAAATAATCCCTTTCCTCCTTCAGCTGCCTTTGGTCATGATGTTTTACAGCGATATAAGCTGTGAGGTCTGCTTGTGAGGTCCAGGCGAGAGGGTCAGGAGTTCCAAGTCATGGTCTGCCATATCGTATGTGTATAACTACTAGCCTGCAAAGGGAGACCTTTATTAAAAAAATGCAATTGGTCATCTCAAGATCATCGTTAGATATGTTAAAGTTCAGTCTAAGAACATGCATGTGTATTCTGTTGGTATATCTTGAGCACATTTACTTGAATTCAGTTAACAAATTAAATGTGGTTCCGGGTAGAAGAATGAGTTTTGCATGTACACACAGGAAACACCTAGACAAGAAACACAAGACACACCTAGAGTGTGGATTGAACATATTTGCAGGGTCATTTCTCGATTAAATAAGGGAACCAGTCTACATGCAGTGAAGCATGGATACTACATGGAATGGAAGAAGGCCCTCCTTACATCTACTAGCCTTGCCCTGAGTCTCAAAGTGAAAATATCTATAAACAGGAAATTTCACTCTTGCACAAACATGCAGTAATTAAAATGGCCTTGTGCAGCTGTTTAATGAGGATATGTGACAATATCCTGCTTTGATTTAAAACCATCTTTGATATTAAGCATTGTCTTACTTCTAAAGTAATATAGCAGATTTACTTTTCTTACAGATGGTAATTTTATGAAAACCGTAGCTGCTGGAATTGACGTCAGACTTTTATCCAAAGGTGCTATTTACTTTAATATTCCTCAATATTTACCATGGTTTGCTACAGCCCTAGTCACTATCTCGGCAGGCACATTGCCTGTTGAAATTTTTTGGAGTGGCATTTTTTCATTCTCATAAAACAGTGGCACTAATTACAGTTGTTCACTCTTCTATTTCAACCCTCCATGCTCTTGTTCTTCTCTGGGCTCTGCTTTCCCTCATAGCCGTAATAATTTTTTTTCCACTTTGTTTCTGATCCTCTTTCATATACAGCCAGGAAATGAGCCACACTATGCCACAAAGAATGAAAAGGCTTTAAGAACTAATTTTCATTTTCTGTGCAATGCCCGTGGCATGCTCTGAGTGTGTGATGTGCTATCATCAGGTTTTGCTTCTGTAACAGAAATGCAAAAAAGGTTAAAAGCTTTGCTTCCCTGGCCTTATCAACAGTTTGCACTCCCCCGAAAGCTCTTTTAGAACAAAAACAAGTTTGATCACTTTTAGTCAAAGAGCACTACATAGTTAAGCGTACGAAGCTCATTCATAACGCTAACAGAAGGATTGATGTTTTGAAATATTTTGTTACATTTTTCAGGCTAATATTAGACTATTTCTATTAAATTATTTTCTCATTTGAATGTGATTGAATCTTGGTAAAAGTGCTCAACTCTGTTCCTGAACTTCAATTTTCTGGCAAAGACTTGAAAGAATGGATATGCTCCTAATATTCTACACAAAAAGAAGTTCAGTGAAAAATGAGATGTCCATGTCTTTGAACTTTTTGTTTTTGAATGGTAATAAGGATTTCCACACTTTAGATGATTGCAAATAGAAAATCACTCTGCCCTACCTCAGGATGGACAAATAGATTTGTGTTTATATAATTATAGGCAAGCAAAGAAGAAATTTCAGTAAACATGCAGAATCAGAGAACTTCAATTTGATTTTACCAGTCTCAAGGCTGCTGCATTGGAAAGAGTCCAGAACTACTAAGTAAGTTGTCCTGTAGAAAATGCAGTTTGCTTCATATTTCTTCTACATTGATTCTGATATCGGTAGATGTTTGTACAAGCTAATATATTAAAATATTATGTATCCATATGTATTAATTTGGCAGTTAATGTACACATTAAGTTGATTTTGTACTATCTTCAAAAAAGAATCTAAATACAGAATTATAGGAATATTATCTAGATTATGTTCACTTAAGACATCTTACACAGCCTTGGAGCTTCAAAGAACTTATGCCACATTAGCATTGGCTAGTTCCCAAGAAAGGATGGTGATCCAGTTAATAACCCCCAAAATATAAATGTAAATCACTTTGTTAGTGAGCCATGCTAACCTCACTGCAGTGCGTTCAAGTCATGAAAATGAGGTCTGTGTGGGACAGCACACTAGCTAGCACCAAAGAAATCTGAGGGAGAAAACGGACTTCACATTCCTTACAGAACCAGAGATCAAAAGATCTGTTCCATTAAACTTTAAACCAGAGAAATTCATCAGCCTGCCTCAGTGCCTCGTGTCAATCAACGACTCAGCTTTAGCTGGATTATGTTTAAGCCTGAGTGGTCATGCAAGAGAGAATTTCGGACAACCAGTCTCCAAAGAGATTGCTATTCTAAGACTTCACATGAAAGAGAAATATGCTTAGGTTTTTGGTGTACAGCAAAGAACCTCACTTTTGAAGATGTAGAAAAAGAACCCTAGCAGTGTTTGCTACAATCACCAAACACAGCTCTTAAACATTAATAATGGGACACAAAGGCTGATGGTGTGTCTTGCATATTGCTTTAAAGGAATCCTCTTATTCACTTGCTGAATAGAAACCAAGGTTTCACTAGCTACTGTGCTAAGAAAACTGGTAATGAACCTATTCTCCCCCTGCCCCTCTGCGTGTGTGTCTTTCCATCTTAGTTAATTTCTTTTCAGTAAGTTGCTCAAATCCTGTTATTTTCTAGTTATATCAGATGCAAGAGAAAAGGATTTAAAACAAAACAGTCATATTCACTATGAAACCCAGTAGCATATTAGTTTTAGTTATGGTTGATTTCTTGGAATTTAGGATGAGTGAGTCACAGGGAGACCCATTCATTTTTAATAACATCATTTAAGGAATTGTTAGCAGGAAGTAAGTAAAATAGAAAGTTTGAGGTAACAAAAATCTTTATTTTATTCTCAACTTGAAGTTAATAAACTAGAAGAACTCCTTATCTACACTGTTCATCAGCTGCAATTTCCTTCTCATTTGTCTATCAAAGAGAATTTTAATTTAGAAGATAGAATGATTAAAACATCTTTCATGGGAGGAAAATTCCAAGACTTGTGACTCCCATGGATAAAATTAGATATAAAATCTTTAAAATATCTGGAAAGTGTATTTACTTAAGATTGTAGAGAGAATATCGACTCATAAAGAAGATATATATTTCGATAGCCATAATATATCTGGGTAAAACTATTAAAACATTAAAATAAAACAGAAAAAGGGAGATTATAGTATCCTCAAATACCATGCAAGGAGGATATATATATATATATATATACATATATGTGTATATATATATATATATCTACAGCCATGACTTTATTATCCACAGAGACTTAGTAAAGTGAGAAAGTTGAAAACTTTTTTCCCATAACATATTGAAAACACTCCAGGCTACAACTCAGTACATGCTTTGTATGCTAGGACCATGATGTTTGGGAGAGTGGATCTCTGTGATTGCTAGATGGTGGCCGGCTACATTGTTCCTCTAATTCTCTTTTCTCAGTAACTTCCTATTTCCCTTCTTCGTCTTCTCCTCCTCTCTCTCTCCTCCTCCTCCTCCTATTCTTCTTCCTCCTCCTCCTCCTCTTCCTCCTCCTCGTCCTTCCCCTTTTCCTTTTAAATAATTTTCTGATGCAGCTTTTTAATGCTTTCTTACAGGACGGTTTTCTACCCTGCTTGTAGCAGTTTAAATTCTTGAGAGACAAAACGATGTAATTCTACCTGTAATTGTTGTTTTTAACCTTTTAAATTTGTTCAAAATTCATCAGATACTAGAGTACATGTCCAGCCTGCTTGAAATTATGACTCTATGTTGCAATTTTGAACAGTCCCAGTAACATCTTTTTTCTTAATAAATTCATGCCTCAGTTTCCCTTATAGATAAATGTCATATTTTATATTAATATAATAGTAAGTTTAATATGTTATATATAAGAGATACACATAAAACTTAACAGCAAACCAACAGGACTAAAATGTTAGCCTTTTAAGACTGATTCAAATCGATAAGCTTTTGATATAGGAGCATATTAATCTGCATAATTATTTCAATAAATTATTTCACCTATTAGAAAAGAGGCAAATGATTATTTTTAACAGAATTCTAGTGAGATGGAAAGTTTTATGCTACTTGCTAAAACATCATGGTAAAGGCAAATAGACTGGCGTAAGTTCTGGATCACGGGTTAGAGGAGGAAAATTGATGAGAGATAGCTGGATCATGGTGGGCAGGAAATATTCCCTATGTATCCTTCCAGCATCTATCATGAGATATCTGAAGTGACGGGGAAATCTTCATGGATATAACCAAAGGACAGCTTTGAGCTTCAGCGTCCCAGTGACCTCGGAGACCAGAGGACTCAGCATGGATTTATGGGTTTCGATGTTCAGCCTTTGGATGTATTCTAATAAACTCATTAACGAATAGTAATCAAATTATAGTTTTCACTTGAGTGCTTATACCACAATGACCCTCTGCATTTTACAGCATCCACTCTGAGACAAAATAATTCTGAAGGCAGAAGTAAAAACATGGCTGCTCTTCTTTGCCTCCCTACATATACCGATAGCTACTGTGACTGATGTTTACAACTAAGCCCTTTTTATTAAATAACTGTCTTTCTATGAGCGATGGAATAATTTGAGAAGGAATTTTTGTTCATTAGAGAACACAGCCTCACTTTCTTCTCAACGCTCTCCCGTTCTCTTCTAAGGAGAAGATGTTGCTTTGTGGCCTTGTCGTCTTGATCTGATTCAGCGTCCTAATTATTTTAGTTTAATGGAAGAAACTCTGATAACAAATCCATAAATAAATGCTTATTAAAACAACTCATTTATCAGTGCCTCTTTATAATCAGTTCAGTTGGGTTATGATTTAGGTTAGAATGCCTGCAGCATGTTAATTTAGCTATTCAAGTGCAATAATCAGTAAGGACTTGTATTTGTTTTTTGACCTTCCTCTGAAAGATTTAATACCATCCTCAAAGCAACACACTACTAATGTAAAGTTTGTTTGAGCCCTATGTTATAAAAAATATAAAGTTTGATAAAAAAGTAGGCTATATTTTTTTTCACTGCAAATATGAAATAGAATTACCTAATCACATTGTTAGGTCTTTGGAGTGAGTTGACAAAAAGACATAGCAAATCTTTCTCCTCTTACAGAATATAGTCAATAAACTCCCCAAAGAACAGTTTTCTAAAAATTAAACAAATAAATGAGTATACAGGGAATAGTATGCACATTCTGCTAAGCTGTACAGTTAGTAAGACTGGTTGAACAAGGCAAATTAGCACTATTCCAAACATGTCCTACACAATCATGAATCCCACTTTTCTTATATTGTCTGCATAAATTCATGAATTATGCTTTCCGAACTCAAACTCCAGCTTTCCCCACTAAAGCTGGCTTTAAATATATTTTGTGATATTTTTGTGTTTGGCCTCACCTTCACAAAAGTAAGGACTTTGTCTCTCTTTTGTTGTTGTTGTTCTGTGTGCAGAAAATTGTGTGGTACCTTATGGTAATTTGGAAAAACAATCTTTTAATGAATGAGTATTTAAATAGCTTCTTGTAATTTTGAGTGATAGTGTGATCCTTAATATATTTTTGTGCAGATGAAGGTTCTCTTATCTCTAGTTCATAAAAACAACCTGAATAGTAGATGGGGACATTTCTGAGTGTCAATTTGCTTTGGAGCTTATGTTACCACAGGACAGTTGTTAAAGATGAACTGACTGGTTCAGCATTTATGAGGAATGCCCACAGTTCCCATCTGAAGCAGTACAATACTGTGTCAGGCCACAAAAAAGACAAGGAGGCATTTTCATAAGGCCAGAACTTAGCAGGGGGAACCACCTGTCATGGCAAGCACCATCCTGGAAACCCCATCACCTGACCTCAGGGGTTTTATTGACACGGTAGCTCCTCAGGTGTTTCATTGGTAGCAAGTGCAGATCACGAGGAATCAAACATCTTTTACATAAAGCCAACACCTGCAGATAACACAAAAGCCAAGATCCTGGTACCCTTTCTTCCAGCAACACACAAAACAACCATATGAAACAAAACTGGAAATAAACTTCTGCAATACCCATCTGCCTATGACGTGAATTGTCTCCTCAAAGACTTCCTTGTATTTATTATATTATCATTTTCATTTTCTTTGGACCATTTTCATTGTGATGTAAGCACACCATTGTTCCTATATCAGATTTACTTATTTACTTTTAAGATGCATTTGTCCAGGATGGATCCTACCCTGAGTGGACCGCAATGGATGAGAAATTTCGATATGGGACTGAGATCAGTTCTTAGAAAGAGCCTGAGGTGGGGATTGAGTCTGAGGGTAGAACTAACACGGGCTTCTACTTCCTTTTCAGGCCAGATGGTGGTGGTCCACGACTTTAATCCCAGCACTTGGGAGGCAGAGGCAGATGGATCTCTGTGATTTCGAGGCCAGCCTGGTCTACTGAGTGAGTTCCGGGACAGCCAGAATTACAACAGAGAAACCCTGTCCCTAAACCAACTCCCCCCCCCAAAAAGAGATTTATTTATGTATATGTGCTTTTCTGTTTAAATCTATATACCTGAAGATGGTGTTGGGATTTATAAGGCTAGAGAAAGAGACAGTTGAGAGCTACCATGTGGGTGCTGGAAATTGAATGCAGGGCCTCTGGAACAGCAACCAATGCTCTTAACCTCTTCTGAGCTGTCTCTCCATTTCATCCTACATATCTTTAAAAATCAATATGAACACAGTGTCTTGGTTACTTTGTCTATAATAAATTGACCTTTGCTATATACATCTATAAAGTGAAGCATCCTGAAATTGTGTATGCTTACTGACTTCAATCCTTTTTTTTTTTTTTTTTTTTTTGGCAAACTCCTTTAATCTAGCTTTAACTTTATCTCTTCATCCAAAGTACTCTTAAAGGGTAAGTCATTAGAGATTGACAAGTTTCTAAAATCAGTGGCTCATTAATAGCTTTCATAACAACTCTCTCAGCCTGTAATAATACCAATGACTGTTTGTTTGAGATAAGCTACAACAATCTTTTTTATTAGTTGCTTCTCAACATCTTTTGTTTGTTTCTCCTGTAATTCTAATGTATTAAGGTGTGAGACTTCAAGAATTAGTTCATTTATCATTTTTTACAATAATAATACCCATTTTCTTGGTGAGTTCATCCAGTCCTAGTTTTTCCTATCGACCATATATTAATTAGTCTCCACTTTATGCATCTAATGAGAATATTTGGTTTACAAGTTAAACATACATATCTGATGGTTTTTGTCCATTCTTTCTCTCCCTCTTTCTATCTCTCTGTGCTTGTATATTTCTTTGTCTCTCAAGAATTCTCTTTTACACACACAGAAACACACACTGATACTCCAGTCCCTGGAATTCAGGCTAGTCTCCATGTTACAATGTAGTCCAGGCTGATCTTAAACTCATGATTCTCTTTCCATGGCCTTCCAAATGCTGTGATTATAGGCATGCACCACACCGGATCTGCAATATCTCTTTATCAACGTCTTTGTGTATTTTTCGTCATCTAATATAACTCATACTGTATATTTGTTAGTTAATTTTTCCAAACTTTATCTTCTTAATAAAATATAACTCGTATTTTTATTTGAACAAGATGAAGAGGTTAGGACCATTTTAAACTCCCTTTAAAATTTTTATCTAATATATAAAGAAATAATGTTATTCGAACTTCAAGAATATTTCCGCTATTCTACTAACACCTGTTTGAAAGTATTTCCTTCTCTGAAACAAATGATTGGGGTAACCTCATGATTGTATTTCTTTTCCCATTACACCATCTTCTTGGTTTATTCTTATCTCTATAACCAAAGTAAACATTACAAATCCACTCTGACAGCTGGAAATTCACAGGACTGTGAGTCAACACAAACTATTACTTTGTTACATTGTTTCTGGCAAACATTTTGTCACAGGAACATGCAAAGTAAGTAAGTTAATATCTACCCTGCCTATAGAAACAAAGCTAAGTGTCTCATCCATCATATCTGGATCTTTATTCTTGTTGTCCACTAGGGAGGTTCCTTCATCTGTGTCTTTTTGTGAAAGATTCTCCTTCTGAAATTATGACTCTCAGATATATTTATTTCCTTTCTGTAGGCTATATTAAGTCTTGGCTCTGGAGCATCCCATCTCATTCGACATGCTTCCATCTTCTCCTTTAGTGACATGTTCCATAGAGAAGAAGAGAGCATTTCACACTGACATTTCACACAGCTAAGTATGGTGGTCACTGTCACACATCAGGTATTTAATAAATAGTTGATGAATGACAGGAAGGAGCACCTTTGTGTAACTTCTAAATGGCTGGCAAACAATAACAGGGTGACGTAGGATTATCTGTGTTTGCCTCAGTGAGTTGTCCCTTATTGTTGTCTGCACAGAATTTAATCCTGTGGGTACAGCAGGGAGATGGCCGTGGAACTGATGAGCATTAGGAACTGCTGTCCAGAAGAGGAAGACTAAGGGACGGAACAGGAAGTATTTAATGTGCTACTAAAAAAAATAGACGTAAAAATATGACACACAAACTTTATCTACGGGTCCTATGATTATTCAAGCACTTAAGTTGTAAAATTTATCACACAGATGTTAGTTCTACATATGAATGTAGAAAACTGCATATGAATGTACAATAATACACACAGAAGAGTTAAATTCTCACATGAACTGTAAAAGAGAAGACTCCCTATACTCATATTAGAAACACACAACAGAGCAGCTTCAACTATAGATCAAAGTTATCAACACGGGAAACAAATTGGAAGACATGTGTAAACCCCTTTAACTTTTAGATGTTAGCAAACAGCACATTGACTAGCAACTCTGAAGAACAAAACAAAACTAAACAAATCTCCAAACATCTATGCCTCTAGGAGTTGTATTGACTCTTGTTACCAAGGAAACATCAATATTCAAGTATCAATATTTTTTTATGCTTTAGACCTCACTCAGGACTTCATTGTAAAAGGAGTTTAGTTTATTAGAAGAATCAGATCACAGAATTTCCCAGTCAGAGGGAAAGAGTCGGTGTTTAGAGATGGATTGCCATCCTCCTGGATAGTAAAGTCATTGTGACAAATATCTGAAGATCAAATAAGAGGCTGATATTTAACTTACTTGTTTTTTGTCTCCTGAAACCTTTAATATGTTTATTTAGCAACATTAAAATTGCATTTAACATTTTTAAGTGTACTTTGTAGTGTATTTTTATTTTAAAAATTTCCACTGGGCATTGGTGGCACACGCCTTTAATCTCTGCACTCAGGAGGCAGAGGTAGGCAGATCTCTGAGTTTAAGGCTAGCCTGGTCTACAGAGTGAGTTCCAGGACAGTCAGACCTACAACAGAGAAACCTTGTCTTGAAAGAGAAAAAAAAAAAACAGCCATAAAGGTATATCCATGTTTGTTATAGTAAAATGTCAAACATTTTACTATCTTACTTACTTACTCACAATTTACTATCTTAACCATTGTAAGTATATACTTAAGTAGTGTTAACACCTTTTTTTTATGCTGTGCAGACATTAGTCATCTAGCACAATGGTTCTTTTCAGCTTTGTTAACTGAAGCTGTATACCAGTGTACACTACTGCCTTCTCTTTCCCTGGAGCCCTGGCAACCTACATTATTATTAGTATTATTTTTTTGTCTCTAGAATTTGGATGATTCAAAATAGAAACTGACTGAATACCATATTCATAAGTGAACAACACTGTATTTATATATGCTTTGGCGTTAGATTGCCATAGTGTGACTTCCATTAGCATAAATATAAGAAATCTAAAATATTGAAAAGTGTGACCTCTAATGGGAGATACTGAGTCCAAATTCTAACAGTGTATCAACACTGGTGAATATATTGTTTAGAAAATATTGAAAATTAACTTACATTCCAACATAAAATCTACAAAAACACTTCATTTATGTTGCAAGCTTTCAGATGCCGCTTAGACAATAGGATTTGCATTCATGTATTTACTAGTGTTTCCTACCCTCAGAGTCTAAAAGATTTAATGCATCTGTTTAGGAATTCTACCAAGAGAACTGAGCATTTTGGCACTCGCAAACATTCTGTGTTGTTGTAGTTGTAAACACTTATGTATTAAGAAAGCAGAAAGACAACGGAGACTATAAAAATGTGGAGTTTATTTTAGTGTTTGTCCACGGGCAGTTTGGATATTTGTTGAACATTGTGTTGAAAGCTGGTTTTACTTGTAGGATTAGGTCTGGAGTTGGCAGAAAAGGCATCTGGAAGAGGAAGATGGATGTGAAGTGGGGAGAGCAATGGCAGTGTGGAACCACCCTATTTCTCATCTCCTCTGTGCCTGCTGTGTTTCGGGGATAAGCGGATGCCCTCAAGCAGATGTTGGATGCTCATGAGGACCAGTTGCTGAAGATGCTGAAAAAGGAGATCTGGCAGCAGCTCAAGGCACTTGGGACCTGGCTGTGCCTACAGGAAGATAAACCAGGGATTAGCAGCAGCATACACAAGCATACCGCTTGTGAACTCACACTCATCTTCTGAGAACAAACATGGGTGCTGCTCCCTCACCTTCCACCATCCTTCAGATCAATGATGTCACTCTGATATCAGTGATGTCACTGCTGTCAGTGATGGCCCGTGTTTGCTTGGATATCTCCATGGAAGCAAATGTGTCCATGGGGTTTCTGCTGCCGTAAGTTGACAGACCAGAAACCCACATTTAGTTTAATTTTCTAGTTTGTTTTTAGATAATGATGCTGTAAATTATGTACTTTGGCTGGTCAAAATTTCAGGAAATTGCAGAAGGTTATCCCATGGTTTCAATGCATGCTAACACCTATGGGGGTGCCATGTTTTATTTAATGCTAGCATGACACAGTGTTTATGGAATTGGATGGATTCAATAACTCCCTATAAAATTACAACAAAATACTATTTCAAGTATTTTGTGATGTTAAAAAATTAAATCTTATTTATTTGTGTATGTATGAGTGTCGTTGTTGTTGTTGGTGGAGGTTGTATTGTGCACGCATAAGCTGCAGTCTTTATGTAGAGGTGAGAACTCAACTTCCAGGAGTCTCTCCCTCCACAGGAGACTCTCCCTCCACCAGGTGAGTCCTGGTGATTAAACTCAGGTCATCACATAGGCAGCAAGCACTTTACTCACTGAGCCATCTCCATAGCATAATGTTTTATTAATACATCTTTCAATTTATATATATATATAAATATAAATGTATATAAGTATATATACATACTGTGTGTGATTACTAGATTAATTTATACAGTTATCATCTCTGACATATATATCTTTTTATATTAGAAACATTCAAAATACCATCTCCTTTTCTGGGTAATATTAAGTGAATTATTGTCAACCTTAGTTTTTCTACTATGTTAGAACCAGCGACATCATTCCTCCCACACAGCTCCATCTTTGTGCCTATTAACCATATGCTGTCTTTCTTTCCTCCCCTCCCCCACACCCTCACAGTATCTAGTAATTACTAGACTATTCTTTATCATAAGTCATAATTGATAATTTATTGTAACTGGTAAAGGGATCTCAAAAATAATGAAAACTAAGATTTTTATATCTGAAGCAAGAAGTTTAGTTAAACAAAATTTAGAAAACAAAAATACATTACCTTGCCCAAACATTAGACTTTAAGTTAAAGAAAGAGTTTACAAGCTTTCTGACCTTAAATAGTAAATATCATGCTAAATGCTATTAAGTCATCTCCAAGCATATTGCTTAATGGAGTGAAGCATGCACTAAAGGAAGAAAATAATTCAAATTATGATGAAGTTAATTTAAAAAGGCGACTGAGGACCTTGGTGATATATAAATACAAAGAGAAAAATAGATAGAGGGAACCATTAGCCCTGTGTTGGAGACACATATTCATAGCAAATGTCACATGAAAAAAATTTGGAAAATCACTTACACATGGACATGTTTAATGACCTACTGAAGTACACATTATATTGGTACATTTCCATATTTTGTCTGAGCTCAAGAGAACTATTTCTGTTTTGTGTGTTTTTTTTTGTTTTTTTGAGACAGGATCTCACTATGTAGCTCAGGTTGTCTTGGAATTCACTATATAGACCAGGCTAGCCATGAGCTCACAGAAGCTCTGCTTCTGCCTCCCAAATGCTGGCATTAGAGGAGTGTGCCACTAAGCGCTCAAGAATACTCGTTCTTTAAGGAAATTGTCCCTTCAAATCAGACCTAGGCTGGATTATGTTAAGTATCTTCCAAGGTCCATTATCTAAAGATTGCTGATCCTCTCCCAACTCTGTGACCAAGAGGAAAACTGCAACATGTTCTTGAGAAAAACTGTAACATAAACCATTTCCAACAGATGGTACTAATGTTAATCTTATGATATAAAAGTACCTACAATGGACAAAATGAAGTCAAAAGTTCAGTCATGGGAAGTTCATCCACAGAGAGAAATCATAATCAAGATCTTCAGTTGAATGAATCAACTTATTCAGTCTGTTTTTGCCAGATATTGTTAACAAAGGATATGATAGCATTGCTTATCTGTTGCTAAATGCTCCTTTACTCAGAAGCCTCACCCAAGGGAGTTCAGTGTTCTGCCTAGGAATAAATGATATAGAACTCCATTTAGATATCTTAAAAGGGCTTCCCCAGTATGTTTCTGCTGGATGTTTTGAGTGCCCAGTTTGATGATGTTTGGTTACTATCTGTCTATGTATGTATATATGTATGTATGTATGTATGTATGTATCTATCTATCTATCTATCTGTCTATCTATCTATGTAACATCTATCTATCTCTCATGTATCATCTATCTCATGTATCACCTATCATCTATCATGTATCAATACTTGATATTAATTCTTTAACTTGTTTTTTGTATTTTTTTTTTTGAGACAGAGTTTCTATGTTGTAACTCTGGCTGTCCTAGAACTCACTCTGTAGATGAGGCTGGCTGAGAACTCACAGAGATCCACCTGCCTCTGTCTCCCAAGTGCTGGGATTAAAGACATGAGCCACCACTGCATGGCTGTGATATAAATTCTTTTACTTTATTTCTCTATATACTTAACAGACTCATTTATCAAAACATGGAAGTATGGCTATTGCAGATCATCTCTTTACCATACAGAACACCCACCCATCTTTACTGTAATCTCAAAGGGACCATCCCTTCTCTGAAAAATCTTTTATTTTCCCTGTCCCATAAGTTACTTCTTTATGATTTTATTCTCCCTTCCCTAGCTCCCTCACCAAATATCTCTGATCTCTGTATAATAATGGGATAACATAGAATAAAACTTGAGATAAAACTCATTGTATTTAACAAAGGGATAAAGACATGCTAGGACTTTTGATGCTCTAGACAAAACTTCACATGCTTGTGCCATTAATGGTGAGAATAAGGATCTGAAAGAGAAAGTTTGCAGAGATAAAGAAGAAATAGATTTTCAGGACAAGATACGGAACTACTGTGCTTTGAAAGTCTGAATGAAGAGTAACTACTGATAACTTTTAGGTCACAAAATATTGCCTTCCCTTTTCTTCCCAAGAGGGCTGTTCAGTATCACACTCCTCAGGACACTCCTAGGTTGTTCTCCTTCACTCCCTCCCCTCAGTGACCACCCTTGTTTTTCATGCTTAACAATGATTTGTGGCAGTAATAGTAGGCTCTTAAACATAAACATATTTTCCCTCTCCTAGTGATTTATAAAAACAAGTACTGAGTTTCTTCAGCCTGGGGCTCAGTGACTCCAGATAGGTAAACCTTGCACTGCTCCTTCTAGGCATTCAGGATGAGTGAGTTATATAATCCCTGCTCCCCCCACCTCTGTGTTAAACTATTTAAGTATTGGGTGGTATTTGTTACTGCACCATGACCCAGCCTTCTCTTACTTGTACAAATAATGACCTTAAGCCCTTAAGTCTCAGAATAAATCATCCCAGAATCCACAGTATGAAGTTCCTCAGTCATTTGTGCTGTGTGAAATTTATACAGTGCAAGAGAAGCTGCAGATCACAGATGGTGGATAGAGTTCCTCAGGTGGCTTGTGCTAGGAGAACAAGTATTGAGCCTAGGGAGACTGCAAAGCAGCCATCTGTCTTTGGCCAAGTGAACATGTGAACATTCCAGGTCTGTAGGCAAAAGCAAAAAGAGAGATGATTGCATTTAGCCCAGTATGTACTCTCAAGATGCCAACTTATTTTTTCCCAAGAAGACCCTGCACCTTCACCACTAGCAAATAACTGCAAGCAACCATGAATTCATTTTTACTCTACTTCTCAAAATAATTTGAAGTACTTTATCAACCTGAGTATGGGTGTATTTAGGAATCATATTTCTAATCTAAAGCTGCATGTTAAAAAAAAAAACAATAAAAACATGACTACTGTTGATGTAAAAACACACCTCTCAACTCTAAAGAGAATCCATGACAGTTGACAGTTTATTCTGGAGCCAAATATCAGTGACTGTGGCCCAGTGACACTCATACCATTCTTAAGCATGGTACAGGTTCATATTTTCATTTATTTTATATTATTATTTATTTAGAACATCTTGACAAAATGCATTGTTGGAAACATCAAGAGAGCAGTAAGATGGGGAACCTGTGACATGCTTTCCCTAAGAGCTTTTGCTTAGAGTTCATTCACTTATAAGATACATGCCATTGTGCTCATTGTGCACATACCACGTGTGTGTGTGTGTGTGTGTGTGTGTGTGTGTGTGTGTGTGTGAGAGTGCAAAGTTCTAGTTCACTCTTACCACACCCTTTGTCTTAAGTGCTAGTCCCCGCTTCATTCTTGATTAAACTGCTCCCTTCCTGTTCCTCATGCCAAAAGATGTTCTTCAGGCTTCTTCTCTTGCCTGTTTTCTGCTTATCGTTTAATTTTCTACTTGACCATTGATCTCATTATCCCTGGAAAATCTTTCCTGAAGTTCAGGAAGCATTATATCCTTTTATTATCATTTTTTCCAGTGGTTTAAACTTTCTGTTTGTAGAATGTACGAGAATCACAACAACAATTATTTGTTTGATATTTTCTTCCTAATAGAGCCTGCTAAGTTTACTCTGACAGGCCTCCTTTCTGCTTCTTCCTGTGTGTTTTTGTATTAACACTGTTTGATGTAAAGTATGCATGCAATAAACACTTATTAATCATATCATTAAGTGGTTCTTGACATAGGTGTTAAAATAATTGTTATGTGAAATCATTAGGGGTCCCTCTGAGAAGTACAAATAAAATTTGAAGATACCCCACATAATTTTACATAGCTGTATTGTTGCCTCTAGGCTAATACAGTGAGCAATTTTCTTATTTAATTTGTTTAACACAGATGATTTTAGTATAAATGACTAAAAATGCATTATCCTAAGGACCACATCATCATGAAGCTAATAAGCATTCCAAATCTGTAGACAATAATTACAAAACACTAGTCACTAACAATTTCTGTTAAATAGTAACTGCCCTTTAATGTTTTTCACAATGGAGAGAAGATTTACAATGTATGTGGGCATACATTGTTGTCCAAATTCCAGGATAAAAGCCATACCTATGCTAAACATTGTACAAGGATGATCAACGAATCAGAACTTCATTGAACATTGGGATGTTGCAGAGCCCAAGCATCTTGACCTATTTTAGCCTCTCATATACCATTTATCATCTACCTCATCCTTGTGACAATTTGGGGAAATTTGTGATGGTTTCGGTACAGTCTACAAACAGGAAGCTTAAACTACTGGAAAAATTGATATTGAGAGAATATAATGCTCTCTGAACTTCTGGAAAGATTTTCCAAAGATAATGAGATCGATAGTCAAGTAGAAAGTCGAACAATGGGCGGAAAACATGCCAACAAGGAGACCTGAGGAAATCTTCTAGCTGAGGAACAGAAGGGGAACAATCAATCAAGGAACAAAATGGGGACTAGTGCCTAAGACAAAAGGTGGGGTAAGAGTGAGACAGAACTTTGAAGTCACACACACACACACAACATGGCATGTGCACAATCAGCACAATGGCATGTGTTTTATAAGTGAATAAACTCCAGAGAAAAACTCTAGGGAAAGCACTTGAAATAATGATAAAAAAAATTTCATGACCTGGAACTGAATCTGGAGGCGTTCCCCTGTTGAAATATAAAGGAAGACTGAAAAAAGTCAGGGAGGGGGTAGGAAAAAAACAAAATCTCAGATTTCAGTGTGCAGAGCAAGAATCTTTCAAGGAAAAAGTGTAGTTTTCAATTCCTCCAATTCCCTTGCTTTCTCGAAGGAATGAAGAACTGTAAAATCTGATTTTTATAGTATTATATTTCTTAATTTTTACAAAATGAAACTTAAGGTTAGAATATGAAGTAATGAGTTTGGTTATGACATCATATTTGCATTATTATCCTTCTGTCTAATATGGCTCCCTGTGTCACACTGCTCTTCTGGTGGCCCTGACTCCTCTCCCTTGTTATAGTTGTAATCTTACATTATTGTCATGTTCCTTTAACAGAATGATAGTAGTAGATTTCCTTGTCTCTGGTCATGACCTATCGAGTCTCAGGTTCTTGATCATTTTAGCACTGACAGGTAAGATTTCCATCTCATGGAGTGGCCCTTAAATATAATTTTCAAAAATTAGTTTGTTACTCTGGTATCATTACACCAGTATATTTATGCAAGCTGGTTACTGGTGTAAGTCACAATGTTTTTAGCTTGCTGAGACTAATGATTACTCCTGTCCTAAATTCATCATGAATGCTAATCAGGAGGAGTGAAGCAAACCCCTCAATTTCTCTATGTTTGATAAGTAAGTAACATAAGTAACATAAGTAAGTTGTGTCTTCAGCATCAGTTCCTTACTGCTAGGTTATGAAGGGTAACTAATACCCTTAGCAATAGCTGTGACACTGGGAAGGTGTTCCATGGGACCCCATTGGCCAATGGTTCCTCGAGATGTAGTTCATGAGGTTTGATGTATAGCTAAGGCATCGTCTCCCCCATTATATGGTAACTACATTTAAGTTCTATTCATATATATAGAGAGAGGTGTCTTTATGACTTTAAAAACTCTTTCATTGTTAGTTGGATTATTTGTTTCTTGATATTCAGTTTTTTGAGTTCTTTGTGTATTGTAGCGCTAATCATTGTCAACTGTATAACTGATAAAGATGTTTCCTTTTTTTCATTTTGTAGGTTGCATGAACTCAAGAGATGGTATCTTTTGCTGTTCAGAAACATTTCAGTTTCATGTGGTCCTATTTGTTAATTATTGGTGTTAATGCCTGTGCTTTTGAGGTCCTGTTTATAAAGTCCTTTCCTGTGTCTTTGGTTCAAAAATATCTCCTAAAATTCATTCTCTTCTATCAGATTCAAGATATCAGATCTTATGTTGAAGTTCCTGATCCATTTGGAGTTGACATTTCCATGTGGTGAGCAATAAAGACTGAATTTCATTCTTCTACATGTAACTATCCAGTTTGACCAGCACTATAAGATGTCTTCTTGCCAGTGGTAGTAGAACACACCTTTAATCCCAGCACTCAGGAGGCAGAGGCAGGGGGATCTCTGTGTGTTCAAGGCCAGCCTGGTCTACTGAGTGAGTTCTAGGGCAGCTAGAGTTATAGCAGGAAAATCCTGTCTCAAAAAACCAAACCAAACAAAAACAAAAACAAACAAATAAACAAACCAAACCCCAAAAAACAGATGCTGTCTTTTCTCCAACATGCAGTGTTGGTGTCTTTGTAGAAACAAATCAGCTGACTGTAGGAGTATGGGTTTATATATGGATTCCCAGCTATATTCCATTGATGAGTGACTCTATTTTTATGCCAATATCACACTGTTTTTTAATGAAGAGTTTCTTGAAGAAAGGCAACATTCTGAAGCTGATGGAACTGAACATCTGTGGATATGGTTGGGTGAAGACTGGAATAGAGCGTTTAAAATGCTTCTCCTATTTCTTATTAACAGCACTCATGTCTGGAAAGGATAGTTCTCAATGCTACAAATGCTCACAAAACCTTGAATTGTGAGAATTTTAATAGATGACAAGAAGAGAGATCAGCCTTCAGGCCAAATTCTCCTCCTGTCTTCAGCTTCTGTTATTTCCTTTATTCCATTTGGTCCACGCTTTCCTTTGACATTTGAAAGTCTTTCCTCTGTTCAGGGGAATATAGGCAGCAAACCCCTTCATCTTCTTCCCTAGTGGCAGCAGAGACCACTTTTGTCAGTAAGATCATAACCGGGCCTTTTATTTCAGACTTTCCAACTCTGTTGCTTTTTTAGATCTGGCTTCAACCCATTTAGGACTAACTCTTACATTCCAACCACCACCTGGTTCAGTTTTTTTCTGTTTTATCCTGACTTCAGTGCTTAGAGTTTAGTGAACTGTTTCTCTCATGTAAACTCAATGCTTGGAAGGAATCCGGAATCAAATGTGAAGGAAATGAGCGGAAAGTTTGGAAGCAAGTAGAGTAGAGAAAACAGAAAAATGTTCATAGGAACTGAAGGTGCGTGTTCTTAGAGGCATAGTGAGTCAGGCCACTGGAGACTTGGCCGCTTCTCTGAAGCTTTGGACACACAGTGAATCCAGAAGAGAGCCTGAAACTGCTTTAGTTCACACTTCTGAGTGGACAGAAGTGAAGCTGGGAAAGATTGAACTTCTGCTGTCAGCCCATTTGGGGGTCCTGTAGGAGTTTGCTCCTCTGTAGGGTATTTTCTAGAATAAAAGGAGATATAGATAGATAGATAGGAGGACTTAATTTGCTGTAGACATTAAAGTTGCATGAGAGGGACTCTCTTGAATCTAAATGCTACTGAAATATGGAAAATTTGCTTTACACTTGACTCTATTGCACTGATATTTTCACATTTTCACATGGACAACTGTGACTAGCTTCCCTCTACGAGACCACGGCTCACTCTTTACTCGCTGAGAAAGAGATGGTTTTAGTGATATTCATAAACCTTACATTTCAGAACCATTCGCTTGCTTTGAGATTAAATTGAGATCTCTTCTTAATGCATACATTTTGATGTCACAAAACCTAGCTGATCCCCGGTAGAGCTTTGTCTTCAGGTTAGGAGATGCCGCAGGTGTATGGTATAGACACCATACCTTCTTAGTGCCAGCTGGTGGCGTCTCTACCACTTAGTTGGGCTAACAAGCTGTCAGAACTGCCAGCAGCACCTCACTTTCTGCTCAGTGACACATCTAAGAAAGAGTTAATCACTGACAATTTCTTACATGATAAATTGCCCCAGAGATCTTTGCCACAATACTCAGGCCAAATAAACTGGAGAGGTTTAATGCATGCATGTATTAAGTGCTGCAAGCCTTCAAGGACGCTTTCAAGCCAATGAACTCTAAATTGTGTGGAAAGGAAAATGAGGAACAAGTGATTGTATCTGATGCATCCTGGCTGCTTAAAATATCACTCATCGACATCTTTGGAGTGACTCTTTATTCATTCTAGTTTTGCATTTGGTACCACTTTATATTTTGACCACATCTACGGGTACAGACTTTCACTAGCAAGAAAGCAACAAAATATCGGAGTCTACTGGAAATTTCTGTTAGGAGCCAGATTCTGTTAGGAGCACTTACATCTTTGCAGGACATACATCCACTTCTGCAACTCCTCATCTCTGATGTTGTAGGATGGAGCCAGTTCATGCTAACCATTAAAGGAAGGACTGTTGCTGTTTTCCAGTAAAATGTTATGGACACAAAAATTTGATTTTACGTAATTTTTATATGTCAGGAAATAATATCTTTTGTATGTTTTTCGAATGGAGAATTTAAAATGTTTTCATTTGCACACAAATAATTTATGATACAAAGAATATACTTGACTGTGTTGAGGAAGTTTATTTTTAGTTGTGTTGAAAATTAAAAAGTGTTGTATACACTTGAAAAAAGGGATGCATAGGCCTTGGTGTTTTGTATTGTTTGTAGGTGTTGGATTTCTATGGGGGATATTTGATCGCTTATGATCTACACCTGAGGGGTTCTGAATCAATAAAGCACCTGAGCAGAGACGCTCAGGGTTTCACTATCAGTATGGAACTGGCCATGGTGGTTCCCTCTGCTGAGGTCTGGCAGGGTTTGCATCAATGAAAGTGACTTCTTGTCTTCCTTGCTGAGCTACCAAGCAGCAGTTAACAACAAATGGTGCATCAATGTGGACAGGACACCTTGCTAGCTAATCCAACTTAGAGACAAGGAAGAAGGGAAAGAAATTCTAGACCTCACAGTCTGGTAAGGTATGCCCAGGGAAGCTACCAGATGATAGAGATTAAGGTATTAATTGAAGGCTCCTGAAGTAAGAGGAAAGAGAGAAGGAAATAAGCCTCTATGAAGAGAAAATTGTGAAAATTAAGTGAGAAAGAGGGCTCAAAGTGAGAGCCACAGAATGGAAGCTCTTAGAGATAAAGAATTCAGCTGCAAGCAGGAAAAAGCAAGGTTCTTACTGCTTTTTCTGCTCATGGAACTGATCCAGTTTATTTTCTGCAAGTGATAAGACACACTTTCTATGGTGATGAGAACATCCACAATGGGACCCTTACTGCAGACAAAATGACCAGTTATTTTTCCAGCAAACCAGACTTTATCTTAAAATCTAGAAAGTGTTCCTCAGGATCAGCACACAGAAAGTGTCTTCCAAAACTAGCCGAGGTTGTATCTTGTTCTGGTAGCCGAAGTTGGTACTATAAGAGTCACCCAGCGGGTGATTTTGAAAGCATGAAAGAGGTCTTTGTAGAGTAGCTGAGGCTTGGCACTGTAAGAGACCAGGAGAGACCACTGGTGAAGGTGCACCCTCAGTAGGAATTGAAGGCCCAGATTGAAGGGGTCATGTAAAAAGTTGAGGTTTGGCCCCATGAAGAGAGCCTATTAGTGAAAGTGCAGACTCAATGGCAGTTGAAGCCTCAGATTGAAGGGGTCATGTAAAGAAGTGAGGCTTGGCACCATGAAAAGAGCCCAGGAGAGGCTACTGGTGCAAGTGCAGCCCAGTTGCAGCAAGGGACCCCAGCGTTTTGAAGATGCCAGTACCATGGGATGACCACCAAGAACAGCAGAGTGGAGAGGAGACAGCCAGAGCCTGGAGGACAAGCTGTATGTGCTGAAGAGGACAGAGCCAGAGGAGTGATCCAAACCCTTCAGAGGATCCCAAAAGATCGTGAGTAAATTCCAGATAATTGGACATTGATAATGTTTTTTTCTTCTGTCCAAAGACATTGTGAAAGCCTGATAGATGTTTGGTTTTATTTGATCCTGTGCATTAGCAACCTTCATGGTTGTTTTCTTATAAATGGATTTACTAGTGTAGTGTTGAATTGTGGTGTAGAGAAATAGCAATTTTTTTTTTTTAGTCTTACACAAAAAAGGAGAAATGTTGTGGAAGTTTATTTTTAGTATAAAATATTTTATGTACTGTTGGGTGAGGGTCTAACCTAGATCTTGGTGTTTCTCATTGTCTGCAGGTGTTGTATTTATGTGGAGGATGTTGATTGGTAATGATCTGCACGTGGTATCAGTAGAGCATCCAAGGAGTTCTAAACAAATAAAAACCCCTAAGCGCAGATACTCGGTGGTCCACTGTGATTATGGCACTGGCCATGATGTTGTTCCCTCTGCTGAAGTCTGGAAGGGCTTCTACCTATGAGAATGCCTCAGTGTCTCTCTTGCTGAGCTACACCAGCATTAGGTTACTACTACAGACTCCCAAGGGTGATATCAAATTATTGAGAATATTAACTAGGCTCAAATATGAACACCATTTTGTCATTTGTCTCAGTCCTTGATTTATTGACCTATTTAATTATTCAACTATTTTAGTGTTTAATTTCAAAACAATTCTTTCAGTTTTTCATACTGTAAAATGCCTGTTTAAAGTACTCAAGTTTGTTAGGTTAGACCAATAAATAGTCAAAAAGGAAATTTTAATATATTGATTCTTACAAAGATTACAAAGATTCTTCTAGGTTATCTGAGATGTTATATCACATGTAATCTTTCCAATAAGTTTGGGATAAATGTTACAAACCCAATTTACAGTTAATGAAGTTAAGGACCTATGAAATTAATCAACTGAGGAAAAATATCACTGGCATAATGACCATAGAGCCAATACTGAATATCATGTTGAATTTGACAATACTCATACCAGTTCTAGTGCTATTGTATATTATTGATTTGTAACTGAGGGTCCAAAAGCCAAATGTAGTCTGCCTTAGCCTATAAACTAAGAATGGTTTTGCATTTTAGATGGATATATGAGGTGCATAAATATAATAGCATATGTGAACATCTATTCTTGACCAGGAACTTAAAGAACCGTAGTAAGATAGAGTATCTCTGAACCATTTGCATACAACTAATACTCTCTCAGTTAGTTTGAAATCCCTGGACAGAAGCTTGAGACTCAGAAAAAAGTGTAATAGACTTAAGATTCATTTCAGAAACTTTATGAAAATGCACATAGTCTTGTATTTCACTACCTGCCTTCCCATCTACCAACATAGAAGGCACTTTGAAATAGGACAGTTGTCATTTATCTGTACTTTGAAGAAGACAATTTCAGCTGAGTTATGCTCGTGGGCAAACACACAGGAGAAACAACACTTCTAGGGGTCAATGACAGGCCTTTCGATCTGTTTGGGTTCCTCCTACTCAGGAAGCTATTTTGCTTTAAAACCTACTCAGAATGAGAAGGATTATTACTAGGAAGTTACATTCAGTTTCTACAGTGCAGCTGTCTGAATTTTGATAATTTTTCTTTCAGTCTTTGATGCTAGAAACAGTTATTGAACATTTACTGTGGGCAGGACACTGCCACACACTGAGAGCTTTAGAATTGAGAAATGCTACCCCATACTTCTATGGAGGAATAGTAATACCAAGGCATTGAGGCAAAGGAGTAGCACTGTTGAATATGAATCATAATTAAGAGGAAGGTAGATAACAAACACAATGTGTTGTCAGAAATAAGATAATTAAGATATCATTTATGACTTCAGAGCTCAGGAATGATTTCTTCCATGGTTAGTACTGATACCTTTGAACATCACTGGTGTTTAGGAAAATTAAAAACAAATGTGCATTTCCCCCCTAGTCATCACTGTTCAGATTTCAGATTCTTTTATTATATTGAATATTAGGTGTTTGATTAAAAGATTTGTTCTCTTATAAGTATCATCAATAAAGTATTTAATATATATAAGAGGATCCCAACATCCAAATGGTGACTCAAAGTCATCTGTAGCTTCTGTTTCAGGGGATGTGATGCCTCTTTTGGCCTATGTGAGTCCCTGGTAAACATGTAGTACAGTGACATGTATGCAGGCAGCACATCCATATCTGTAAAATAATAAAAAAAGAAACATTAAAAAAAAACACAGAACCATTGCATGAAAATTCATTAAAAGTCTATGAAATATGCTTCATACAGCATGAAAATGGTATAGATGAGTTCCTGAACTCACATGTTTTAAATTCTGGCTGATGTCCTCTTGTTATTAGTGTAATACTAGTGTAAACTGCCAAAGTCAATATACCACTGTACAGAAAGAGAGATTACCTACACACACATCAGCTCCCTCAGCCTTATCCCATTGAATACTTCACAGTTCTAGCCTCTGCCACTCTCTACTCTTGCCTTTGGTCAGGAGGTCTTTAAATGCATTTTTTGGTAGAGGAACAGGCCTGTGTGAAATCTAGGAAGAATCTATATTCCAGGGGTCTATATGAAGGAATTACATTCAGAGGACTGTGTGGTCTGGATGAAATGTAGAAAGAATGGTAAGAATGTGGGTACACACCTTTAATCCCAGTATTCAGAAGGCAGTGGAAGTCCATTCCTTTAATTCTTAACACAGAGAGTATGGAAGTAAACACTGGAAGTCATTGTCATGCAGTGTCACACAGGAAGTTATGTCTGAGATGAGTCAGAGTGAAGGACAGGCAAAGTGACTAGTCAGAGGGAGAGTTAGTAAATTACAGTAGAGTCAGTTACAGCAGTGAGTTACAGAAGCAGGCAGGCTAGCAGACAGACACAGAGACACAGGCAGTATGATGGATCAGTGAGAGCTCAGGGAGAGGCACAGGCAGAAGTCAGTATCAGATGGGAAGTGTGAGTCAGTTTGAAGCTTTAGTTAGACAAAGAATAAATGGTCTTTTGCTCCAAATCAATGGCTACATTGGCGAATCTATATCCATACATTATAATTTTCAAAACTCAGTTCTTATACAAAGATGTTTCTTCCCTAGACATAAAGATGTATATTAGCTATATAAACATGAACTATTTATTGTTCATATTTTCCCTTTCTATTTCAGTTTTCAACTGCTTTTGACTGACATATGTAATGTGGAAACTGTATGAAGGGACCTTTTAAGAGTGACTTTCTTCCTGTCTATAGAACCCCTGCAAAGACCTCTGATATCTTAGACAATTCTTTTGAAGCATGTAAAGCCCTCCTTAATATTAATAAAAGTGATTCTGTACGTGATAAATACAACTCCAATATTGCTTAACATTTCTTCTTTCTTTATGACAATTTCTCACTGTCTTTTGCTATAATAAATGAAGAAGAGATTTTAAGTCTATCTGTGAAGTCTTAGCCAAGCTTCCTAGGCCTTTCCAATCCCAGTGGTGTTTGGATACATTCTATAGAGGGTTCAACTCTATATGAACAGTGCACAAGCCAAGAAGGACATATCTGAACCCACCAGTCTGTTTAAATTCATCCTTGTACTCATAAGTAGCCATTATTGAATTTTCTGTGAGATTAATGGGGAAAATGTATATATTTTTTACTTGGGATCAATCACTTCTTTGACATGATAACACTTTACAGTGGTCTCTCTCCACTGTTATCCAAAAATATAACCCTCAGAATTATATTTTTAATATATTTATTTGTTTCCTTGTTGTTTTGTGAATGCATAAATTGAGCAACATAGATATAATTCTTTACCTGGTTTTGGACAATTTTGTTCCATTGCTATCAAAATGCTATCCATAAGACGGATTTATAATAACTGTGTAGGCTGAAGCCATAACAAGGATTACCTGTTCTTCTACAGCTATTACATTTGCTACCAGCGTGATTGCTATTGATTTTAGTAAGTACTATTTTAAAGCCTTCCCACATATTCTCTTTAATCCTCCAACAACAGAACAATTGAAAGATCACAGTACCGTCTTACGTGATCAAGGAGGAACATGAATGAGTAGATAGTTTGGAATGCAGCCGACAGTCATCATGGTGGAGGCAGGATTGCAGTTGAGACACTTTGATTTTAGAGCTTGCGCTTTTTCACTGCTACATGGATCCTCTGTTATCATGAAATGTTTGAATAAAAGTCTGTGCGTTAATCATCAACCCTGTCTCAAGGATATTTAGTTATCAAAGTGATGGAGAGATATTTCCAAGAGTAACTTGACTTTTACAGTGATGGGTATGATAGACAGTGAATACAACAGAAACTGTTTTGTACATGGTACAGTAAAAATACAGTAACTGTATAGGATAGCTCACTGAACTCTCATGTAAGGGTGAGTTATCAGAAAAGCCTTCCCAGAGGTCATGGATTTGTGAACTGCAACTGGAAATCAGATTAATGCTTGTCAGGAGGACAATGAAGAACAGTTCAAAATGGAGTTGTTACATGTGAAATGTATAAAGATATCAAGTCTTCCCCTCTCTAATTGCAAGAGATGGTTATGATCAGAGTTTAAGGGCTGAAGGCAATATGAAACAATGTCAGAGAGTAATAAACAGTCGTAGGGAATATACAGAGCATGCAAAATCATTTGACATTTTTCTTTTAGATTGTGGGTACTTGCTGCAGTTGCAAAGCCCAGAGTCTGGGTTTGAATGCTGGTTTTTACTGAGTGTGATTGATGTGGTCTTAGAAAGTGGGGTTCTATGTGCCCCTGTCTGGACATTGTAATGTGAGATGATTAGCCACTACTTGATGGTGTGTTGTGAGAAGTGAGAGAATTAGATGTAACAGCTGGTTTCTTATGCCCTAGATAGAACAGGGAGAAAAAACAAGCTGTGGGTGTGTGTATGTGTGTGAGGGGGGTATGGTGAGGTAGGGCTGTCCATAGTAGGTTTCTCTCTCTCTCTCTTTTTTTTCTTATGGGAAGAGTCTAAAACCTCACTCTCATTGCACATAAATACAGATATTTCTGTCTTGTTTTGTGAGATGTTCTATGTGGTTTTAGGTGGGAGCTCTTAGTTACTATGATTCAGAAGCGCTCTCTCCCCTGCTTCAGTGTTCATGGGGGCATCAATATTGGTAGAAATGCTGTCTTCTGCTGAGTCTTTGAGTGATTATGAACATTCCCACCAACTTCTATCAAGCTTGTATTATGAGAGAGAAAAAATCTCTTGCTGACAAGCCACTTAGAATCTGGAGCAGTAACCTAATCACAGCCTGTCCTTCCAGGTGATATTTGGCTCATGGTCTAGACTGTTGATGGCTTTTAAGGAATTGGGGTTGGAGTAGAGAAACTGTAACATGGGCTAAGAAAAAGGTGAATTAGAGGTAACTGAAAGGTGACAGTTAAAACCTTCAAGATTTAAGTGACCAAATCAGATTTGACATCTTGGTTTGATTCCTGTCCCAGTGGTAAAGTGCCCTGACACAAACAACTTCAGGGAGTTAGGGTTATTTTAGCTTCCAGTTCCATAGGGGGTTTGGCCCATTGTTGCAGAAGGCATAGAAGCAGGAGCATGAAGCTAGGTCATCACATTACATCACAAGTCCAGAAGTGCCAAGAATACATGGCTAGCGAATAAAGCTTTAAAGACTGTGGCAGGAACATATCCCTCCAGCAAGGCTCTGTCTCCTAAAGTTTCATAACCTTCTCAAACACCACCACCAGTTTGTGGCCATGTATCTGAATACATGTGTCAAAGGATTACATTTCACATTCAAACCACAATAATTGGTATCTTTATTCCAAAGAAAATTTTCTAATTATACAACTGAGATTGAAGATGTGTGATTCTCTCTCTCACATGGTTGATACATGTGTCTCATCAATATCCAGTTGTATTAAATAGGACTTCAAATGCAAAGAAGCATCCAGCATGTTGTCTAGTGCGCAATATCAATCAGTATTCATGGCCTCATGTTGTTTCTTTTCCTTCTTTTATAAGACTTAGTAGTTGTCATTGATTTACCAAAATGATGGATTATATAGCCTTAAATGAAAGCAATAAATGATTTACTTTTGCAATTTACTGTTCAAATACATAGTTCACACATAAGCACAAATGTGCTATGATTTTTCACATGCTTATAGTGAATGATTTTATAGTTTTCCTCTTAGAAAAGAACAAGAACCAAGGATTTTCTTTATCCCACAATTTTACTTTCTTGTTGCTGAATGTGTATGGGCATCTATAGGTTGCTTAAGTTACAGCAATTTATTCCGTGATGAATGGGAATAATCACTATCATACTGATACGTGTTAATGGTCGACTCTTGACTATACAAGCTATGAAGGAGCATACAGAGAAAAGAACATGCGTTTGATTAAAATGTGTGGTTGTTTATGTCACTGAAAAACTTTACTGTGATGTGTAAGAAAACTTGCAGCTGATGTATTCTGTGATATGATACATGGGAAAGATTATTAAATATTCTGTCACATGGGGGTGGACATGGAGCAGAGGAGTTGCAAATTGTGATAGCTGTGAAGATATTATGTGAGTATGCAGTAAGGTATGAGAACCTGATTTATCACAGTCATAAGGCCAACAATGGGGATAAAATCTCCCCTCAGAAGAATCTGTTACTAGAGTTCCATGATTTCCTTGCTTCTCTTTTCTTCTTTATTTTCTGATTTTCTTTCTTTATTTTTATAAAAGACAGAGTTTAAAAACGATATTATTTAATCACACAAGAATTCCTAAGAGCTTTATCTGAGTTGAATTGATAAATTGGACACAATTCAGGAGTTCACAGAGTTTAAACACCACGGTTTTGTTAATGTATAAGATTACCTTATCACAGAGTGTAGTAATAATATAAGTAGATACTGAATAGAGTCCTAACAGGTTTTGTCTTTTTAAAAATGAATTATTTAATGTGCCTGTGTGTGTATGCATATACACCATATGTGTGCTGTTCATTCTGAGTTCAGGCTATTTAAGAGAGCATAAAGTTTTACTATTTTCATAAATCATAACTTGGCTTCTTAAAATATTCTTCACAGAATAGGAAGTTATATACTTTTAGAAAGGGAAATGTATTTCAAAAGTATAAGATGATGTTCATATTTAAGTGAGGTGACAAATAGATATCATGGAAGAAGATAAAATATCTCTGACATAAAGACTTTCATTCACACTTCTGTACTAAAAGAACCCGAAGTTGATCATTATTGCCTTAAGAAAGGGAAGGGCAAAAACAGAGAGGTAAGGAAAAGTACTATCAACCCAGAATAAACACCTTCTATCACTTCTGTTCAGCTGGATAATTTATACTTTTCTGGATATGGTGAATGTAAAACATTTTCTTTTAAACTTTAACTCCTCCCACTGAAGTCATTTTTGTTAGTCAATTTGTAATGTACATGATTGAAAATACACATAATTCCTAGGCAGTTAGGCCTACTTGACATCTGAGAACTTTGGAAGGGAAGTATTTATTCTGAAAGGATGTAGTTTTGCTATCATTCAAGATATAGAAACAAAAATATTGCTAGTGCAGAGGAAAGATTAATGAGTACCAAATAAAGTGTTTTCAGAAAAGACAGCATCACTGAGTTAATGGACATCATTTTAAGAAAACCCTCTGTTGCTAGCAATGTCCATCAATTCAGGGAAGCAATCTCTGACAGGTGCAGGGACAGGGCTCCCATGCAAGTCATGGTGCTTTGCAGCTTCTTTCTAATCAGGTTTTAACTATGGGTGTGTTTGATCTTGCTTTGCTCATTTGGTAATGTCAAGAGTGTATCTTGGCTCAATCACTGATTGAAACGAACACTGTTTCAGTCACCGAATTTTCACTGGAGGTCTCTTCTTTCTTCTTGAACTTTATAGCTATGCATTTATCCTGTTGCCAGGCTTCTCTTGTATATTCTGAAAATATCACCAGTTCAATATGACTGAAATTAAACCCATCATTTACCATGCTACGAGACCTTCGATCTGTTTTGGCCTCAGTTTTGTGAAGTGAATCACTTTCTGCCCGATTGTCCAAGCAAGCTGCATAAGCTTTTTTTTTTTTTAAGGTTACTTAGGTAACTTAGTTACTTAGTAACTTAGGTTACTACCAGTTTATGTGAGACCCTTTCTGAAACAAAGGTGAGTCAGCATTAGATGACCATACCTATTTGCTGTTTGCCTCTTTTTTCTATCAAACCAGGCTTTTCTTAAGGATAAATGTGTTTTCTAATCTCTGCAGGATGTAGCTGAGCCTCCTGGTGTTTAATGGTTAGATGAATGAAGGAGATCTCTCATATTCTAGAAACTGTAAAATCAAAGCAATGGAAAATACAACTCTTTTAGAACGAGCTTAAAGTCTACTGCAAGGGCATAATTATACATTTAATTGAATGAAAGGCACACTTGACATTAAAATAACATTGCTAGAGTCTACTATTTTAGACATAGAGGGAAGGAAATAATTTAATTCTGTTAAAAATTGAGTAGATAGAAACCTGTGAGAACATGTGAAATTGATGACCAATTTAGGGACATTTCCAATACTAAAAAGATTGACAGAAGTGTGACAACAGGTAACATTTTATTTGTTTATTTAAGTGTAAAGGGCTAGGCATGATTTACAAATGAGCATCAGTGGACCTCAGTCTTATATAGTAGTTACTAACTACTACTCATAGTAAAACGTTTTCAATGTAATATTCTATCAGCATAAACGATTAGGACCTCCTAAAATGAAAATAGGAAGTTAATATATGTGTATGCATTGAAATAAGAAAATGTAAGATTTCCAATATGCACCTCCCCTCAGGCATCCTCACAATGATATCGAGATCAATTAAACTATGAAAATAGAATATCAACAAAAAATTGATTTTAAGTAATGTCAATTTCAAATTCATCTTCAGGCTATATTTCTAAGTACATTTGTACAGATAATTAAACAATTTCCTTGTGAGTTTGCATGATTTTTTTTCAAGTGAATATATGTATTCTTGTGTTTGTACACATACATGTAAGGGTGTTCATGTCTGAACGTGCACATGCTTCTGGTGGTCAGAGGTCAAGATTAGCTATTTTCCTCAGTTGCTATCTAGTTAATCTTTTGAGACAGGATTTCTCACTGAACCTGGAGCTCACTGATTCAGCCATACATTGAGCTCAGGAATATGTCTTCATCTCCCTCGGCTACAGATGCAAGTGGCCATAATACACCTAGTATCAGGTACAGATGCAGGAGGTTGTCAGTACCACCAGGATTGGGTTACAGATGCAGGTGACCATCACCGCCCCCCAGCAGTGGGTTATAGGTGCAGGTAGCCATCACCCCTCCCTCCCAGCAGTAGGTTATAGATGCAGGTAGCTATCAGCCCTCCCTCCCAGCAGTGGATTATAGATGCAGGTGGCCATCATCCCCCCTCAGCATTGACTTACAGATGCAGGTCTGCCAGCTACCTCTCTCAGCAGTGGGTTATAGATGTAGGTGGCCATTGGCACCCCCAGGACTTGGTTACAAATGTAGGTGGCTGTGTATGACATCTTATATAGGTATTGGGGATTTGAATTCAGGTCCTTGTGCTTATGAAGCAAACTCTTTATCTTCTGAGCTTTCTTCTCTCCAACCCTAGTTTATACAATTTCTAAAGAACTATTTCCTTTCTAAAAGATTTATTTATTTATTTATTGTTATTATTTAAATTATTTATTTATTTTATTTTGTGTGCATTGGGCGGCAGATCCCAATATAGACAGTTGTGGTCTGCCATGTGGGTGCTAAGAATTGAACTCAGGTCCTCTAGAAGAGCAGCCAGTGCTTTTAACTGCTGAGTCATCTCTCCAACCCTAATTTATTATTTTTATTTTGTGTGTATAAATGTTTGGCCTGTGCATATATATGTGCACTATGTGCATGCTGGGCTTCCACAGAAGCCAGAAGAGGGCACTGGAACTAGAGTCGAGCATGGTATTCAGATACCATGAGTATACTAGTAATCAAACCCAGGTCCTCTTTAATAACAGCAATTACCATTATCTGCTGAGCCATCTCTGCAGCCACTTAGAAAACTATTACAAATAAGTAGCTCTGAATAAAGCCTATATAAATCAAGCACAAATTTGGATGAAAATTTCTAATGACACAATCTTAAATTCCAGAATTTTGGAATTAGAATTTTGAAAAAATGTCAAAAATACAATACTGAAAAAAGGTAATGTAATAATACCTTAAAATATATTTGATTGGGGTTGGAGAAACATTAAAAAAATGACACAATACTTCACAGGCTACTTAACAATAAAGTCTGACTATACTACAGTTTGACACATTTATTTCATCAAACAAGCACTTGAGCATACTTAACAACATCACAAGGGTATAACCTAGGAACAAATGAACCATAATCATTAGGAAATACATCGAAAATGAAATGCTTAAGCACCTGTCACTATGATTGGTGAGTGTGACTGATTTGAACTGCAGTAATCTGAACGATGCAGAATCTGCTAAGAGGATCACTCTTTAACTACCCTCGGTTACTACTGTCAAAGAGATGAAGTCTTGGAAAACATTACCTTCTACAAAAGTAGATAGACAAACAGTGCATCCCTTCCCTCACTGAGGAAGTTCAATGTTACCATTTTCACACACAGCTCTTACATACCAAGCCAGTATTGAGTACTATACCCAAATACAGGGAGCTTGTACAGGAAATGCCTAAATCAAGGAGAATTCACCGTAGGTCTTAACAGAACACTATCTTCCATATCAGGAATGTTACAAAGGACAAATATATAGAATAGCACCTTGTGAAATACAACTCTGACCATTGAAAACTGTAGGAAAAAATCTAAAGAGAAAATTCAAACATGCTAATTATAATAGAAACATAGATCACTGATGGCTTTATAGAGGTAGTCTATAAAAGCTAATGATTTTCACAATCATTAACTTTATTGTGAAGTCTTTCATCATCACAAAAGTCTGCTTCATCTTCCATGGCTTTGTTCAGTTGACACGCAGTCCTTTTCTACAAAGTGCTTCACTTTCGGAGTTCTACTGTGACTCGGTATATACTGACAAGAACATTCCAGATTAAATTTTCTCATATTCTGTGGCTTAATTGTAGGATGTTTTGGATTCATCAAAATTCAGATCATGCAGTCATATGGAGATCCCATTTTGTTGGAAATGATCCTGATGATGGAACAACAATATAATTGGATAAGTAGCTTTTTCTTCCACTGTGCACAATACTGTTTTCAAACCCAATCTTGACCTCATTAATGTCTTTGGGCAAATGTGGCTTTAACTCAGTAAACATTTGTGGATGTTGAGCAATGATGATGATGGCAGCACAGAGAAATGGCACATTTTAGGATGAGGGTGAGTGTTTGCAATGTCCTGCATGACTTATCCCTTACCAGACTTGACTTTGACTTTTCTTTCATTGTGTACATCCTGGTTTGGTTTTAGTTTGGTTTAGTCTGAAGGAATACTGGATTTCAGGATCTCAGCTGAAAGGATTTCAATTTTGGGGGATTATGATTTGGAGATTAAGATAACAGAGATTTTGATAATCTTGGATTTTAACATAAGATTAGGATGTTATGGAATATAAACCCTTGAGATTGTGGTTTCCACCACTGAATGTATTATTTGACAAAATAGTCATAATATTTATCTAAAATATAAAAATATTTAAATTCAATTATAATTAAAGATATTTAAATTTAAAAAAAATCCCAAGAATATGCCTCATTTTAAAAATAATGAAAATAATATATTTTGCATAAATGTTTTGCATGTGTGAGTGTGTGTGTGCCTGTGTGTATGATACCCGCCAAGTCAAAGTCCATTTAATGTTGCTCCTATGTACACATGTTTAGGGTTGATTACTTGGGACTGTAGAATGCATCAGGAAGCTTGTCCCTGATTCTCTCCTCCTGATCAGCTATTAACTCCCTGTAGCTCTATACTTAGTGATGGCCTCTTGGGCACATTCTCCCTTCCCTGTTGGCAAGCAGATGGGTATGGTTACTACTCAGGTCTTTTTAAGGCAAGCATATTGCTGAGATTTCATGGATACAGCATCCCTGTCAGATCTAGAAGATACTTTCTAGCCATAGGAACCCTGTTGCCATAGCTTCAGGGCAAAAAGCAGTTTATTCTTTGGCTAATTCAATTCCCTGTTCTTAGAGGCATTCAGCCTCCACACAATCTAAGATAACACTTCAGTCCTCAAGACATACTATTAACTCATTTTGACTAGCTCCTGAATTCAGAGCTGTATTGAATTCAATTGTCTCTTCTGATTGGCTGACTCAATTCACACGCTGTTCTAGCTCAGACTCTCCTGTAAGCTGACCAGTTCAGACTGAACATCTGAGCTGGCTGACTGTTTCTGACTGAACTCTTCTGACTCTGCCTGACTCTGGCTGACTCCCACAATGTCTCTGACTGAACTGCTTTGCTAGGCTTCAAAGTGACTCTGTCTGTTAGCTCACTCTTTCTCCCAAACTGAGTTAGCTGACTCTAACTACTCCTTCTGTTTCTCTCCTTCAGACTGCCTGACTGCTTCTGTGTCTCACTGAACTCTCCAACTGAACTTCTGAACTGCCTATCTCTTCTCCCTTGCCTGTGAGTTGAGAGCCACCTTTTAAATCCTGAGAGTTGGGCATGCCCTCACTCTGATTGAATCTCAGGCTTCACTCCAATTATTCAATCTCAGACTTTACTCTGACTCAATCTCAGAGTTTGGGATTAAAGGTATCACTACCTTTGCCTTCAGATACTGGGATTAAAGTTGTGCACTAACATTCTTTCTACATTCCATCCTGAACATATACTCCTCTGAATGTGATCATTTCATAGAGGCCCTTGGATGTGACCCCTTCCTAGCTATCAAACAAACCTTTCAATGTGATCTTTTGCTAGAGGAGCCCTGCTGTTGGATCAAAAGACCAAATGTTCTACAGAATCCAAGCTCTTACAATGTTTATGCCCCTTCTTCCACAATGTTCCATGGCACTATGTATAGAGGTTGTATTGTAGATATATCAGTAATGGTCGGGCACCCATGATCACTTATTTTCTGCATTTGGACCAGATGTAGATATGTCTAGTAGCCTCTGTCTACTGGGAAAAAAAAAACTTCTTTGATGTCAGTGAGAGTTATATTCCTCTGTGTGTTTAAGGATACGTGTTTAGAATATTTGTAGAAGCTACAGTGAATTACAAAAAGAATAGTAATAATTTTTTCTCTAGGTTCTATATATTTTTAACATATGAATAATGTCAACTAAAGAAAATGAATTAACCTTGAATCTCAATGACTTAAGCTATCTTGAAGTCGACCTGACTATGATTCTACAGTATTTGAAGTGGCACAGATATATTCTGATTGAGTATCAGTAGTAAAACTGAGGAAAGTTTTACGAGAAGAATATCAATTGTTTTCAGATTAAACAGACATACAGTTTACAAATGCAGAGTCCTGCGGCATGTTAGTAGAGATAGGACTTTGCAGAAACACAAGGCTTTCTCTCTTAGATTCCATCCACATCTTCCCCATGGAGATAAGCGGCCCCTCTCATCTGTCATTAGTGATACTATGGGAATAAATACAAAAGCAGATGCAGAGAGCTTGAGCTGAGTTGTGCTTTCCAAATCCATCTGTGACACCGTTGGATTCTTCAGGGAATAATTAAGCATGTGTGTACCTTCTTCATTGCAATCCAGTTCTAGCACATTTAAGTTAGAAGAAACTGGGTGGCAACTCTGCTTCCATTGGGCTCACGGGGCATCTTGACAGCTTGATAGATCCTTGTTCCTTGTCCCAAAGCAGACACACAGTAGTACTTGAGCAGTCTTTGTTCTCTGAATGGCAGTCCCTGGCATAAGACTCACTTAATTATCATTACCTCAGTGCTGTGTTGCTAGTACTGTTCCAAAGTAGCTAAATGGGCTACAGTTATGCCTAAGAGCTACAGATACAAAGATGTATATTTATAGATGCGCATATATGATGGTATATATTCTGAATTTACAATGTTTTAAAAAATATTTCAGATTAAATTTGATATATTGATTATAGAGATAAGTAAGTAGTACCAGAAACCCTAAGTATATTTTCTGTATCTTGTAAAATATTTAGACTCATTATATTATATAAAAAATAAAGCAGTCTCCTCCAAAAGTAAATTAATCATAAATTAACACATATAAGTATTTCATTTATGTGCATTTTCTAAAATATAATGTGAAAATACTTCTTACAAAATCAGTTTCTATTGTAATCTCAAAATTGCCTTTGTGAAGTCTAAGGAAATTCTTCCTTTGACATCTCTGTATGAGCTGGCTCGGTGTGCACCTTTCTGAAGTATTGTGTCTACGTGATGTGTCTGGGTATTCAGACTTTCATGACTGCTTGTGGGAGGAAACTAGACTTAACTTGACAATTTAAAACCTGACAGAAATGAATGTAAGCAATAAAGAGGTAACTGTATCCAAAGACTGGGCTGGAAGAGGGACAAATCTGGTTGAATCTGGTTTCTGATTTCAACCTGGACCAGATATTTGCAGGGCTTTTTGCAGCTCACTGAATAAGGCCCCAGAGATTCACTTTGCTGGTAAAATATCTGTCCTGCAAATTATAATCAGGACTTGAAGAGAAAAATAAAGTAGAAGCTCAAATTACTGCTAACATCATAGTTACCATTGTTCTAGTTATGAAATACTTGGAAACATTTGAAAAATTTCCATCAGTTGAGAATTCAAAAGTAATTGAGTCTCAATGTTAAGAACCTTCAGAACTTGACACTTTGCTCTCTTTTTTGATAATTTTACAACCAGTTCTAAGAGAAACAAAAACAACAAAAGTTAAAATGTCTTCCTTAGTATGGCTTATGCTATCCCAGTGTCTCCTGAAAATTATACTTTCCATGAATTATAATCATTCTTGTTCTTGGAAATTAGTTAACTTATAAAAAGAATATTTGGAACACACAGTTCAATATTCTAACTGTAATGAACTGGGAGATCATGTGAGTATTTCCTATCTGTCCATAATTTTCAGAAAAGCCTATTCAGCGTGCTGTCAGGCAAATGTGAAAGTGAATAAATAGAAGAACAGAGGTTTTCAAAATGATGGCGTCTTTCCTAAACCATGCCATGAACTTCATCAAAACTTCTGTCAAAAGTAGTTGCACAACTGAAGACAAGGATTCTTCTTTCTTCAGCATCTGTTAATAGTCAATAGTTTCTCATGGAGGAGTAGGGTCCCATGAGCCCCTTCAGTACCCATGCTTCATTGTGAAGAACTCACTAGGTCATACAACCAGATGGAAAGGCATAAGTATGAGAAAAAGACTTGTGGAGAAGATAGGGGTGCATGGGTGAATAGAAGGGATGCTGAGTTAGGGTGCTCAGAATGTGTTATACCATGCATGAGATTACCAAGGAATGAATTCATTCTAAGGAAATCTTAACACATTAAAAACTGTTCATATATCTTATGGTTATCTGGCTTGGTGCTGTTGTTGAACCCTAAAAATTGGAGTGTATGTTGATCTCTGACTTTTTTACCTACAATTGAGACTCTATTCCTCTTGTGGGGTTGCCTCATTCAGCCTTGGTGCAGGGGCTCCTGCCTGGTCTTGTTCCATCTTGATAAGCCCTGTTCCAGTTGTAACCCTGGGAGGCATGTTCTTTTGTGTGGGGAAGCAGGGAGTGTGGATCTGGAGGAGAAGAGAGAAAGAAGGGACTTGGAGGAATGGAGAGGGGGATGGCGTTTGGATGCTTTATACAAGAGAAAAAAATGAAAAAAAAGTTAATACAATTCCACATAAATATGAAAGGATCTTAGTTTTAAGGTAAGTCATTTTATCTTTCTCTGATTTAATGTGTCAGAATTTTTTGGAATGAAAAAATATGAAAATTTATTGCACCCACACAAAAGGAATTAAATTATTGTACTTACAGACTCTACCAATATTCAGTGAGAAGGCATCATCAGAAAAGCACAGGGCATGGTAGATACCCGTTCAAGAGAAAAGACAGTTTTGCATGACTAGAGACAAGGGTATTTATATTTACGTGCTTGTGTTTAAAAATCGCCCTTGTGAAAATCGATGATGATAGCTTCAGCTATAAAAGCCTGTGCAAGAGAATACTCTTTAAATTTTACTCACTGATGTTACAAGTGATTGGATGCTATTAGGCTCTCTTTTAAGAAGATTTATGATAATAAGTATTCCTCACAAAGCCTGTTATTCTAGGGAACAAGAAGTGATGCTGCATTCATTGTGTATGATTAATGACTCCCACCTAATGAGGAAAAACATTCGCAGGGCTAATCTACAATTGCAAGTGAAAAGGAACTTTATAAGGAGATTTTTCTTGTTAATGTCAACAAAGGAAAGAAACTTTGCATATGCAAGATATTTGCAAGTATTTACATCAACTCATGAGAAACACTGCAGTCAGCAATAAGAAAATCTGTTAATTTGTATCATAATTTTAAAAAATTCCCATTCTGTAATACCTCACAACTTTAAGCATATTTCATACAACTTCGGAAGTAGATTTTCTTGATCCCTGAGATAGGATATGAAGATATTATATAAGTGAATGGGCTTATACAGCCTCAACAAGCAAAGTAACTGCATATAATTAAAACCATCTCCCCTCAAAAGCTGCAAATAAAATATTTATTCTGTAGTGAGGTTTTTATTCATATATACTAAAATTACTTTTATTATGTTTAATTGCATGTATGTGAGCATGTCTCTATGTGGGTAAGTGTATGTGGTTCAGGTGTCAGAGAAGGCTAGACACTTCGCATGTGGAGCTGAACATACAACTACCCCACATGGTTGAGAGCTGTCTGATATGGATGCTAGGAACTGAACTCGGTCCTCTGCAAGAGTAGTATGTGTTATGAACCATTGAGTCATTCTCTCCAGCGCCTGCAGTGTTTTCAAATCAGACAAGTCACAGAGTTTATTTTTAATTCTAACAAGCACATGGACAAAGTCAGGTGTCTGAGTGTTTGGATTTTCTAGCCGCTGGGCTTTGGAATTGTAAGCATGCATCTTAGAAAAATGTAATGGAATACTTATTGAGATATTGAAATCTTGTAAACAGAAAACAATGGGCTTTTGCTTCTACTTCCAGTGCAGATATTTCTTTTGTCATTGTGCTGTTAATTTACATATTTGAATTGGACCCCAAATCAGGAAACATTTCACTAAATAAATATATAATAAAGTTAAATTTTTTTATTGTATGAAAAATATCAAATTAATATTTTCTTAATGATTTTCTAATTTTGCATATACTAGGGCATATACTTTTCAATACATGGAAAAACAGTAAGAAATTTGATTTTTCTTAAAGTTTTTTGATATTAAGTTTTTGATACTAACTTCATTTTAAACAATGAAGCTTTGAGTTGTTTTTTCTATAGACTTGTTTCTACAGCAGAAATCAGCTCTGGCTTGTATTTTCTTTCCTTGGATACAGCCAGATCACCCTTAAGGATGCTACGGAACTGAAGTAGGTCAGTTCCCTGTTCATGCTCACCTGTCTCCTGATTAACCTTTTAATTCTGTGTTGCTTTAAATACAAGAAGTGTACATCCTTCAGTCAACTGTTGTCTGCTTCTGAACAGTACTTCTCTCCTATCCTTTCCCTGCAGTTTAGTATCCCAGCCCACATCTCAGATGGTTTTCTCCAGCCTGAAACCATGTCTTCTCTTGCTGCATATTAGCATGTTTTACGTATGGCTTCATATACATTCAATACCCTGTAGTACCTAACAAAGGTTTACTGATTGTCCGACCACAAACCCTTCACCTGCTACATCTCTGTCCACTGTCTCAGGATTTATTCTTTGAGTATGACTTCTTACCTATACTCAGTTTCCATTACATTCAAATATTAAGTTCATCTTCATGGGGTGAGGAGTGTCATGGTTGCATTTCATCCCAAATTGAACTCAAAGAAAAATACAACTAATTACAGCTCAAATAATCCTTATAGTGTTTACATGATCATAAATGAGGGGGTAAGGATTCTTCTCCAATCATAGTGTCCTGTGCATCCCCAACCCAATTCTCAGACATAAACATGCCAATGATGCTCTAAGGTAAAGCACTATGTGGGAAAGCCACATGGATAGACTCAGATTCTGTTTTTTATACCTTTTTATGATGTGAAGTTTTGATGCACAGAAACAGAATGTTCTTACTCCAAGTTCTCATACAAAATATCTAGAGATCAGAAAAAGGAATCAAAGGGAGTGAAATCTTGCTTAAAAGACTTAGGAGAATCTATCACAATAGAGACAATTTATCTTTGGAGGTAAAATGAAGCAGTTATGAAATAGGGGTTCAAGTTTTTCATCCCTTTCATTGAGAAACAAATTCCTAAGATCCTCCAGCAACTGTGACCCAGGTACATGCCCTTTCTTACTTGATTGTCTTCATTTCATCACTTGATTGTCTTCATTTCAGTCTAACCACAGGATGGGGTGCTCAGGGTATGGTAAGCCAAAGGCACAGGAAGACAACAGTTTCCCTAGTAAAATTAGATGCTTAGTGAAAAGCTACATATAATTTCTTTGAACTCGTGTGAGGTGATTCAGATATCTTCTACATAGTTTCTGGACAAAACAAATGTTTTGTTACCTCTAAATTGGTTGTAGTTTTAGAAGAAGTAAAAAGAAAGCATAAATTCTATACTGGGAGTGGTTAGAAACTTTGTAGAAAATATCTAATTTTGTTTGTCATGTGTGTGTAGAAAAGGAATCAAAAATTAGCAAAGCTGGCATTCATAGCTTGCTCATTAATAGTCTGGAGTCTGATGTTTCTTAGTATCCAGGCTTGAGTCTTTTTCAAGGATTCGATCTCTACCGAATGGGAAGCATAATTGTGACGAAGATTGCTACCCTGACAACATAAAACTTCCATGATTTATACTTCTTAGCTCCTCTAGCATCCCAGCATTTCCACCAGGCCATGTTTTATGTGCATATTAAATATGTTAAAATCTCTTTCAAGTGACAAATTCTTATGGAAATCTTTTCAGATTCTCTCTTTCATGCTCTCAATTTGTATGCATGTATGAGAGAGAGAGAGAGAGAGAGGAAACAAGTGAGAAACACTAATTTAGCTCCTCATATACAGAATAGAAGGAAGTGAATGTCAAAATTTAGCTTTATTTGGATATATTTGTTCAAAATTACCTTTGCTCATCATAGTTCCCTTGATATTAAATTATTCAGGCCTTATCATTTATTAATTTCATCAACATGGTGAACTTCCTGCCCAGAACATATATATTAAAAGTCACATTACTGCTATAGAGAAAGCCATTGAAATGAGTGCCAAATTGTTAAAACAAAAAAGAGAGATTATATCTACTAGCGATCTACCTTGAAGTCCACTGAAGCTTATTAGCTCCAACCTAAGATCTGCCACATATGAGTCTTTGACCATGTTATAAATATTGCTGTTTTAGGAAGACAACATTTTTAAAAAATAAATCTGCTGCAGTGTTTTCTTATGAGATATTTGTCAACAATATTTCTGAGGATGCTTTTTACACTGTTGGTTCTGTAGGGTTCTCTGCTGTACCTACTGCTCATGTTTTTTTTTTTCCTCATATCTATCCTTGTGTTAAAAGGTTGAATTTGGTAAAGGATAGAAGAGAAATTTGTATTAACAACTTCTCTCTCTCTCTAAGGGCACATGACAGCTTTTAGATACTAGACATCCCTAAACTATAACACCTTTTCACAACAAAGTGTACTTTATCAAGACACCTAATGATCATTTATAAGCAGTCTCCCAGGAAGCAAAAGCTGCCTGACTACACTGGGGATGTTTTATGTTGAGTTAGTCTCTGTCTATTGTAAGAAACTGTGAAGAAGAGAAGTTCTTCCTATCACCCTCACTCAAATAGGTTGCTGTTTTCTCACTGGGGATTATTCAAAGTCCATTACAAGTAAGTCCTTAGAAAGAATGAAATGCTAAATGAGGACATTTGTTCTGTTCTCTGACATACACTGTATGTTTCCAGCCTGATGTCATAAGGCTAGAATAAAGTGACTGAAGGGAATTAGTTAAATGAGAGGAGGAAACTACCTGGGTAAGATGGAGCATAAACCAGGAACCTATTCCCTCTTAAGCACATGTCGATGAATTAACTAGTCTTAATAGAACTTCTTTTCAGGTACTAAAGTAGCTAAAAGCAGTAAAAATGCAATTGGCTAGTTGACAAGGATCCTTAGACAACAAACTGCCATGAAATCAGACCATCAAGTTGGCAGTGGATGTCGCCATATTACATATTCACAATACACAGCTAATGATTTCTAAAGCATGTTTGCCTTATGTACAATTTTATGCCAAAACGCACAGTTTTAGGGGAGAAAATTTCATAAACCCTTTTTCATGGTAGTGTTTTTTGTTCTATGTTTGGTTTGCTTTTACTGTTGTCAATTTGGTACTTTTTCAATTTTATTCTTTAGACTTGACAGTCATTTTTAATTCTGTGAAAATCATATATATATACATATATATATATATATATATATATATATATATATATATATATGCACCTTAATTATAGCTACACCAGTCTCTACCTCCAATACTTCCCATCATCCATGAAATACTTCAACAAAGTTTGTATTATTAGGACTAAATAGAATTACAGATGATAAATGCACATGAGATAAGTTTTTAAATGGCAATAGTAATTTGGCTGTATCCGTAGGCCAGCAAGTAAACCTTTAGTAAGTAATGATATCAGTGTACCTCCCAAACACAGCTCTTGATACAATTTGTGGAAACAAATTCTATATTTCCATTGTATGGTTTCGACAAGATGGTAGAGTAGCTGTCATTCTAGAAGCGGAAATAGAGATATAAAACCTATCCTTTATCAATAAGAGACAGAGTATGGTTGAAGAAAACCATAACAAATTCAGTTTTAACTTCAGAAATGTCTTAACTTGTTAGGTTGACATTATTCACTAGCATAAATAAAAACCTAAAATTGAAGGGTAAAAATATAGTAGAGTTATTTTGGAAAAAAGAGCTACCCTAATGTTTACCCATAGTAGAACTTTGGGGAGAGAACCACTATCTATTACATGGTGTAGAATGAGAATCAGTGATGCTTACAGTAGTTGGTGAGGAGGGACAGCTCACATGATACTGAGAAGAAAGAAGAAATGTTATAAGTTTCTGATACAGATTACATGGAACAATATATCTGTGCTTAAGAATCATACAGTATGTCCCAAGTAAATATTAATAATCTGTCAAGTTTGGTTTTATGTTTTGTTTTTATCTTGCTCATCAACAGTAACATATACTCCCCTTGTAGAAGAAAAAAGATCTGCTCTGTCTGCTGTTCTCATTCACAAAAACCTGACTCTCACAGCTGCCTATTCTGAGCTCATGTCATGAAACAGAGGCTTGGATTTTGACAAGCTGGATTGTGAAAATGTGCATCAATTCTGATGACGAGCACAGTTGCCAGAATAGAGAAGCGATTTGACTCATTATTGCTGTGGGCTGAGGGATCCTTTTCGAATGGTGTCTCTGTCTTACTCTCCTGTCTTTCAGTTCTTCTCAGTGATGAAATAATGGTTGAAGCGTGGATGAAGTGATTCTGGGGACTTGGCAAATGTATGAATTGTTGCTATTATAATGCTTATTTAGCTCATCACTTTCTTGGGATTTCTTAGAGATCTGGGTAAATTTAAGATTTTTCAGAGGCTTCATAATTAGTGTTTCTGGAACACTAAGAGAGTGTATAAAATCCCCGTTCATTTAATATCATCTTGACATTTCACTTGCAATGTGAAAGAGATAAAAGAATTGGTATTTAATTCTCCACTTTCACATCGCAGACTTTGCTAACCATTCCTTTTTAACCACAGTTTTGTCTGTTAACACGTAACGCTGTGCTGTGTTTTGCAGAAGTAAACGGTTTTTAAGGAACATTTTGATGTTCCTTAAACAATTTGAGGAGGAACATTTTGAGTTTTGCATTTATTTTGTGTATTCATCTTGTGATTTTTAAAAGTGACTTTTGGTTTAGTCAGAAATAATGAACTCACTGGTCATCTCCCTGTGTGTTAATGAGAACCTATGTAGTCTTAGACGTTCAGAATATCTAACATGGTTTTGAACTAATAAATATTCTTTGTTACCGTTGGTGCTATTTTTCTAGCATTATGTCAGCAGACTAAGTGTAGACAGGTTTTTGTTCAATTTTTGAATAATATATAGTTTCTTGTAACCTTACAAATGGGTATATACTAAGTATTTAATAAATTAAAAGGATGTAAAAACATATAAAGTGTTTGCAAGCTCTATATTTTGACTGTGTGTAATTGATACCCACATTATGCAAAGACCAAAGTATAATGTCTAATTTCATTTTTGACCATGGCCTTTTTTATTTTATAGGTATTCAGACTGAAAGTGATGACAGTTTGTAAAATCTTAGGAAAGAGACCAAAAACAAAAGCAAAAAAGCTTCCATGACTTTTTCTGGGCTCACACTTTAAATGTCGCTTCTCTAGATTTTATACAAAGAGAAAAACTACAAATGGCAATCCCAATGCTTTTTAAAGAAAGATATACTCAATACCTCCTGTTACTTAAAGTTTCCAAAGAAGTATATGAAGATGCTTGCTGATTAAATGTGTGGCACTCCATTAAAGCCTGAGCCAGGATTAGAGCAACAGAATAAAGATCTTTTAAAAATCTTAAAAAAAAAAAAACCTTTTTAAAAGAGTGTGAATTTTTATGCATAACTGAATTTGGAATTATTGGCCTAGTATAACAACTACTGTGAGCTATTTGCCTCAGGTGTTCAATTTAGGGCACTTAGAAAACAGTCATCTTGGTAAACTATATTAAAACATTACTTAAAATAATAGAAATCACAAAATGCAAAATACAAGAATGGATAATTATAATGATTTTAAGTACAGATGCAGAAGATATGACTCAGTAAGCTACCCTGTCTTAAACTCAAAACACAAAGAAATTGAAAAGTTCAAGAATGTTCTTACATAAGAATGGGATAAGCCTTAGGGCAATTGGCCATCTGAGTGTACTGTGGTCTCTGGATTCCCAGTGCTTATGTGCTACTTACTTACTATTATTTGTAATCTCTCTTTTCTAAGACTAGCAGAAGGGATACCAAAGTGATGGACCATAAAATTTAAATAACATTGTAGATCTCAAACTAAAGAGGACTTAGAAACCTCTTGAGTATAGGCAAATAGCTATATTTAAAGTCATAACTGGTTTGAAACTGAGGAATAGGTACCAATATAAATTCAATAGAAATAAGTACATAACAGCAAATCAATTTTTTTTTTTTTTGCAGATTTTCCTGTCTTCAGATACAAAATTAAACTATTCAGCAGGACCGTGACTCCTGTGTTTAGTGTGATCTGTTCCCTTAAAGTGAATAGTGACAAGCTAATTGATGGTTTTGACGTAATGGTTTTGACATTTGACATAAATACAACAAAAGTACTTTAGGCATATTTCTGAAATATTTTAGTGAAATAAAATCCTTTCTATGCCTTAGTAATCACTAACAATATTTTATTAGGATAAAAAGTTAAAATTAGTGTTTTGCTATTTTTTATGTAGTTCTTATTAGTTTGTCAGATAATATTACAATTTACCATCTATATGGCATATATACATAAGAGAAATATCATAAAATAACATTGTCAAAATTTAAACATTTATTTTCATAAGTTGAGAGAGGCTTCTCATAATATAAATAAATGAATCATGTCACAGTACAACAAACAGACTTTGGAGATTAACAATTCCAGTCATAAAAGTAAGAATATGAGACAGATTGACTACGATGTCCTGTGAGGTGCTCCTGTTGGAAACAATTCTACAATTTGATCATGAGAAATGGAAAATTTATATATCTCAGTCATCTGCAAGGGGGGAGGAGGGAGACTGTGAGAAAAACAACATGTCCACTGCTGAATTATGTGAATCCTCCCAATAATTTTATTTCCTAAACCATGAATGGTATAGTGCAGAAGTACTGCCACATATGAGCAGACAAATGGTACAGGCAGGGCTTGTGTGAAATCATGTTTCCTTACTGTTCATGAACTTTACCCTCAAGTTTCATGGGATGATATATGTAGCACATAAACTTAACTTAGCTGGTTAAACAAGATTAGCTATCTGGACTTCCATTAGGTAATTATTGATAGACTTCAAAATTCATGGGTGGATGGAGCTTTAAAGGGAATACTGAGAAGCAAACGACAAAATGAAACAAGAATGGCTATAGATGCCAGCAGACATGTACTTAAAACTTAAGTTGTGACTCTGTTTCATTGAGCCATGGTAACCTATTATGAAACATAGATGTATCTCTATTTTAGTAACCAATTTAATAAAAGAAATAGGAGTTACATATATATTTCTTGGAGCAAAAAATACAAATAATTTCTTTGCTATTGTCTGTCCAGAAGGCTGGATGTCTATGGAAGTGACCACAAAGTCTAGACTTGATGCTAGGAATCTGTCATTTGTGACTTAGTTCCATAATAGACTGCTGTGATCAGGAATGAAAGCTTTGTAAGAATCACACACACACACACACACACACACACACACACACACACACACACAAAAAAAACAAAATAAACAAAAAATAGTGCCTACGCTGTCAATTTCGGTGTTGTGTGGTTAAGAAACCCGAAAATATTTGTAAGTCTAAGATCACTCTATATGTCATTTTCTAAAAGCTTGAATATTGAAAGGATACTTTCCCGACAACAGGAACTTACTGGAGAAACAGTTTATATTGGCTCTCATATCTGGGGGCTCAGTTCATGGTAGGGATGTCTTAGCAACAGGAATTTGGGTAACTGGTCTCTTAGCTGTTTTTCTTAATGGTATTTCCTACAAAATTTGAAACTCAGACCCTGCAAAATAGTATTTGAAAGTTAGGAGAACAATAGACAAATCAGAGAAGAAATGATGAGACATATTTGGCAGTAATAGGTAAAAGTTAGTTATATGGAAATTATCATACAAAAAAATGAGGGCCTAAAATTTGACCACTTACATAATGTTTCTCAAATACATGATTTTTCTCTTTTATCTCCTCCATTTTTCCCTCCCTCTCACTCTCTTTACTTTATTTTGGCTATAATCCAACACTGGAGAAGCTTGTGTTTAACAAAAAAAAAATGTGAAAAGGAGAGAGTAAATTAAAAAAAAAATTAAATCAATCTCTATGAGGACTTCCTCTCCTAGTTTAAGTTATGTGCTTATCAAAAAAAAGTTTAGAAATTTGAAACTAGAGTTTCCATTTAACCCATTGGAATACAAAGACCGAGGGTATGACATAAGGAAATTCTCATTGCTACTAGTTTAGTAGCCAGTCAAGAGACTTGGAAGTTTACACATGTATTTTCTTGAAGACAGAGAAAGGACAGGATATTGTTAATGAGTCTTGGTTCTCATTATAAGTTTACAGTTAAAGTCCAGTCTTTGTAACTACCCAGGGCATATTTGGCATTGATGCAAGATAGTATTCAAGGTGAAATGATATAAACAGCCAGGCAATCTTCTTGTGACTTTTTAAATAGATGTAGTTGATCTGTTTATTTTTCAGCGACAACAGTGAGGGAGCAAATCAAGCTGTGACCAAGAGTTTCATCTTCTAGGAAGCTGCTGTTTCCAGAGTGACGCAGCATGTGTGACATGACTAAATAGAAGTCTTAAATGAGGCACCGTATGGAGGGAATACTCTCCAAATGAGGAATGTCTGCAAATATTAAAACATCACATGAGTCAGGAAAACAAGTGTGATCCCAGGAACGAGTCAAATCAGATGCCGAGTACTAAGGCAACACCTTCTGTCTTTATGAGTATTTTAACTCAATTGCAGCAGACCATGGCAGGCTCACAGAATGAGCAAAGACCCACAATTGGTAATCCTAACTGATCATCCTCCAACTGCGTGTGCTATATTTGGAAACAGGGAAAAGTTGGGAAAAACTCCTACAGGACTTTAGGAGATTAGGAAATTGAACATGAAGGTTGGTTGGCTCCCAAAGCAAAGAAGATAATGTTAAAATTCACTTTTAAAAAGTATCTTTATCTTTATCTGAATTTGTTAGTGGCCCGATGAGACTAGATAAAATGCAGGCAATGCTAAAAAATTATTTCTTTATTAACAGTGTTAGTTATTGTACATGATAATTCTGCTATAATGTGTTATGTAAACAGCGAATAGGGGAATAATAACCTAAATTCCTTAGTTCTCATTTATATGTGATATGGTATTTTCTTCTGGAAAGTTCTTCTACAAGTCAGTAAATTTTCTAATTTTTACCTTGTGGTTTGAGAAATTCACACTTGCATACTTGCAGTGTGTTGTGATCGAATCCGTCTCCACTCCTTCCCTCTAACTCCTCCTTTATGACTTTCCCCACACAGCTTCAGGAACTCTCCTTTAAACCTCCTGTATCTCCTTAGTGTTGTCTGTGTGTGCATGAGTATAGAGCCATCCATATAACACAGACAGTCGATGACAGGTTGCAGGCAAAGTAGAGTACTTCTGTGAAACTGTTTTCTGTTCTCAACTGGGACTTGCACACAGGAGCTCTCAGAGGCCTAACTGTAGGTATAAGATCTGCGTAGATCAAGCCAGGGAACATCACAGCAAGGGTGGAGGAGGGGCTCAACAAGATAAAGGGCTATTGGTAATTAATATCTGGTATGGGAAGAGTCAGTTTACCTTCTACGTTTTAAGATGTCTTTTCTATAAGCTTTCCAGCATTAAGTATCAATTACACAAGTATTAAGTACATAAGCCAGTGAGAAGTTCAATCAAGAAAACTGAGTTTTTTAAGAGATGAATATGGCTAAGTTTCAGCTTGTCAGGTGGACGTTAATCTATCTAGGCCTTCTCATGTTACTCCGACATCACTGTCATATCTGTCACAGTTTTAGGCCCCAGATTCCTGCCTACTAGAATCCTCTTCTAAATGTCTGCCTTTCTCGAGGTCTATAAATGACTTTCCTGTAGTGAGATACATAATGCTTAATCAGGTAAGGCACAACCATGCCTGTTTCCTACACAGGTAACAAAGCATGACCAGTTTTGTTCTCAGATTAGCACAGCTTGTCTTTTCACACAGAAAAGGTTCTTCCCCTACCAAGCCTCTCCTTTTTTCTCCTTCTGTGTCTCATGACCTGTCCAAATTCTCTGTCACCTAATTAGTAAAACAACTCTTCTACTGCTGATTTTCTGTTGTGATCTTTATCTGTCTCTCCTTCAAAGAGTTGGCTAATTCTTCCCCAACCTTGTAAATGGGACAGAAAGTTGTGGCAGATTCATCTTTCATCCAGCTGAGTTTCAGAGAACTCCCTGTAGAGGCATCTGCAGCACATTGTGTTCGGCAGTCAGGGGGCCAAATGTTTGCATATATCCCATATGCTGTCTGTGCTGCTCCTACTGAGCTGGACTTCAGCTCATCAGACACTGTGTGTCTTTTCGCTGTGTTCAGAGGTCCACATGTTGCTGTGTCTAGGCCATATCATGTGCATTTGGAAACAGTGATAATTCCTTAGAGGGAATTTTCTAGATAATTCAGCTATTTGCATATATGTATACATATATGTGTATATATCCTGCATATACATATGTAGATACATATATGTGTGTGTGTGTATGTGTGTGTGTGTGTGTGTGTGTGTGTGTGTGTATTGTCTTACATAATCGAAAATCTGGTTCATACTTGCGTATACAGTATAGATATGTTAACTTTCAAACTGAAGTTCAGAGGTAGGATGGCTTTCAGACTGAGATTAACTACAGGGTCCTATTGACACATTTACTACTTTTTTATATTAATTTAAAATGGATTTTTTTCTTACAATATATTCTGATTATGGTTTCCCCTTACTTAGCTTCTGCCAGATTTTCCAGTTCCCTGACCATCTCATCTAAATCTCTTTCTTTTCCTCATTAAAAAATAAAAGACATTTAAAAATAATAATAAAATAAAATAAGATAAAAAAACCAAAACAAAACCAAAAAACTAGCTGGGTGGTGGTGTTGCACACTTTTAATCCCAATACTTAGGAGGCAGAGGCAGGTGGATCTCTGTGAGTTTGAGATCAGCCTGGTCTACAGTGTGAGTTCCAGGACAGCCAGGGTTACCTTGTCAAAAAGCAAGAACAACAACAACAACAACAAAAAAACCCAAACAAAAACAAAGAAACTAAACAAACTGGAATAGGACTAAAACAAACAACTACAAACAGATTAAAGAGATCCAGGAAAGGCACAAGAAATACATAGATGCAAACACACATATGTTTGCACATACAGAAATCACAGAGCCAGAAACTATAATATGTAGGTGAAGGACCTGTAAGGTTTAAAAAAGAAATATGTCCTGAGAAAGCATTATGAGACAAAGATCCTGCAAATATACAGAAATGCCATCGACTTTGCTTTGTGTTGGCCATCTACTGCTTACCCAGTGAGATTCCGCTGGAGTAATTTTTCCTTTGGGAGCAGTTATCAATTGGAGATAGCTTCTGGGTTAGGAGTGCGGGCGTGTCCACATCTCTCTCTGCACAGGGATCCCATCTGTCCCAGGCTCATGCAGGTCCTGTGCATGTTGCCACATCATCAGAGAAGTTTCCTCCTACAGTTGATGAGAATAAATTCAGAGAACCACAGCTGGACAATGTGCAGAGAGAGAGAGACCTTGGCACACTCAGTCCTAATATGATGCCCATCAGATGAGTCCCTAAGGGCCTAGGGAACCTTCTGAATAGGAAGCAGGATGACTGTAAGAGTCAGAGGAGATGGAGGACCGCAGGGAGGGCAGGCCCTCTGAGACAGCAGGACTGAGTCACATGTGAACAGGCATTCGTCTTTGAAGATGTGGATGTAGTTCAACGATAGTCTCCAACAACAATTGTAAGACATTTCTCAGGAATAGACTTCATTTTCTAAAATAAACTCCATCAAGCATGCCTGATTCTTAGAGAATAGGATTTGTTTCTTTTCACTGAGCACAGACGTTTCTAGAAATTAATGTATGCATGTACGAGGAGCACTTAATGACGTCCAAAATGACATACATTTGAGAAAAGAACTTTTTTAGACTAGTGACTTGTGACTTAAGTTCATAGAATCAGGAATCCATTTAACTTTTAGGTTTAGGTATTTTTCAAGGAAATTTGTTTTTCTCTGTAGATCAGGCTGGACACGAACTCATAGAGGTCCGACTGCCTCTGCCTCCTGAGTGCTGAGATTAAAGGCATGCACCACCACCTCCAGGCTCAAGAAAATCTTTTAATGAGGACTTACAGAAAGTTCTGTGAGTTCCAGTAGTTCTGATCAAAGTAAAATCAGAAAGCAACATTGTTGTTATACTTATATAGGTCATATAAGTTATAACTTACATATCCTTGTTCTTATATTGCCTATTTATCTTATGCATATTCTTCTTGTGATGGATGTAAACTTTGTACTTAATAAAGATAAACTAATAGCACTCTAAATATATATATACACTTAACATCATGGTATGGCCTGATATTTTGAAAATTAACCAAGAAAATGATATATTTAAAAATATTTTATCGGAAGATATTAAAGATACTCTTTCAATGAAGTTGTTTGCACAGAGCTAAATCTAAAAGTTCATCCTAGAATATTAATTTTGATTCAGTATTTCTTAGAATGACTTATATCGATGGTCTTTCCCTAGACAGTATTTTCTTATGTGAATTTATTTTTGGCATAATTTGATTCTTGTCTTATTCAGTTTACCTCTCTAAAATTATTGTATTTAAACCAGTGATAACAGTCGTAACAGCATTTTTGCTTCTTCAATCATATAGAGTACCCCTCAATGTACCCATTGGCCATGCTACACCTCAGTTTTGTTAGTTAACTTTAAAATTATGGCCATGTTTTCAGCCGAGATGATTAAAATAGTAAAATAGAAAGAATGGAAAGTTTATAATTTTTTTCGTTAGGCATTTGACCCCTGGCAGATTGTAGACGTTCCAGTGGACACCCCTAAACACATGTGCATACAGATAGTAATAATTGGACTTAGTGAGTTACATTAAATGAGAGACATAAACCTGAAAGAGGTAAGCTGTGGGGGTTCTAGGAGGAGCTGGGGGTGAGTAGTAGGGGTAGATATGATCAAAATACATAATATACATATACAGGATTCTCAAAGAATAAATTAAAAATATATTATGTTTGTCCAGTTTTCCACAAAAAAAGCTACTAATATGTCTAGACAAGGTGAACAGGAAGCTCCATAGGCGAAAGGGTCATGGGTGGACACTTGTGGGAGTTATTGTGTGTGGTAACTGAGATAATGAAAGAATACTTAGTGAAAATATTCTACTGATGTGAGTAAGATGCTGAGACTTAAGGGAAGTAGCACAAAAGACTGCTGTTCTTCAAGTGCTCATTAAAGGACACAGGAAGAAGCTTCTACTCAGGATAATGAACAGGGAAATACACACTATTTTTAAGAACAGACAAACATATGTTACAAGCAGCATGAAGTTTTAAGAAATAGGTGCATCCGAGTGAAGGGAAGTCACTTCAGAGTTTTCAAAGCTCATAGTTCTTTCTCTTGTCCTGGTTTTTAGACAATTGCCTGGGGACATTCACACTGGGGATTTATTATTTTAGGCTGGCACATCTTTCCAAAACTTGGGATGAATATATATCTACATTATGAATAGGGATTATTGAATATAGTGCCATTACAGGTGATCCTTCTTTATTCCCAGGATTTCTCAAAGACTGGTTTAATCTTAGAACAAGGGAACTGCGAAGTGATTCCCTATTAAGTATTATGTGCCAGTCTCTTAGATGGGCTATGGAATGTGTTTTGGGTCATTGTTGTCATGCTTTCTCAATATTTTCTTTGTAAGTGATTGCAACTCACATGTAGTTCTGACATTCAAACTTTGATCTAAAAATCATATTGTGTGTGTTAAGGAATTGGTTACTAAATCCAAAAGCAATGGCATATGCCCATTAATCCTGCTACTTGGGAGGCTGAGACAGGAAAAAATCACACATTCAAGGCCTTCTTGGGCTATAGGGTGCACTAATAGATAGTTTGGTCATCTTAATCTTTCTTCAAGACAAAAAGTAAAAGGATGTCTAGTGATATATTGCCCCTGGACAATGCTTATGTTGTGTGTGAAGGGACCTCGGTTGAATTGACAGCAGAAAAATCCAAACAGTAGTGATGGACAATATTTATAGTATTTGATCACATAGAAGCTAAAGCAACAATTGTTGTCATATTTTTGTCTCACAGGACAATTCTAACATGAATTTTTATCTCTATAATCACATAAACATGTTTAGCAGTTTGGTTTATAAACACTTTGACCCAATCAAAGGTAAGTAGAAAATCAAAGCACATGCAGAGGTGGAATGAAGAAAGCATTGGGATAGTCTGTGTTTAGTGGATGAGTCTATCTGGATCATATATTTGACTTGAAAGGCACTTTCACATGAAGAAATTCCAGACAGAGGCTTGGAGCACAGCTTACATGTATGCAGGCAAGGGAAATGAAATTTCCAAATAACAGGGGAGACTGAGGCTCAACTGGACTTCTCTTATCACCAAATGAAGTACCAAGAATGGGTTACATTTAATTATTGGCTAAAGGAGTCCATGGGAACCCCCAAACAATTCAGGATTTTGCCATGGCTATAGATTTCTCTCCACAAACCGATGGTAAGGATCTATTGCTGGAGAAAACACCTACACAGCTCACTGAGTGAAAAGAAACCAGTGCCAACCTAGAGCATTCACCACTATGGACTATTTTTCTTGGTACCAGAAGTTATTCTGCATGTTACTGAAAGAGAGACATAAACACCAACACAGCTACAAACTCTTTGATTTACAACGGTGCCTTTCTTGCAAAATATGCAATGGTGGCATTAAGTGTATGGGAGTAACCAACCTATCTGATTTGACTTAAGGTCCACTTCACAAGATGGAACCTTTACCTGCCACTGCTTAGGTGATCAAGAACCTGAGGCTAGATAGGCCAGGGACCTAGGGTAAAAACAAATAGTGCTGTTCTACAAATGTAGCAATAAAATGACTACTCATGACATTCCGATATATTCATAGATCAGTATCTTGCTCATTATCAGAGAAGCTTCCATTTCTCTCTCTCTTCCTCTTCTCTCTCTCTCTCCTCTCTCCCTCTCTCTCTCTCTCTCTCTCTCTCTCTCTCTCTCTCTCTCTCTCTCTCTCTCTCTCTCTCCCTATAGGTCCTTTGTGTATATATTATGACTTTTGGTTTTGTGTTTTTATGGGAATCCTAAGTGTGGTAATGAGTTGCTCTGTGCATCTTTGTTTTTTCTGCCTTTTCTTGAGCTTTTCCATTTGTATTTATTTTGATTTGTCTTATTTTGTTTTTGTATTTTGTATTTTGTTTTTGTTTTATCCTATTTTATTTTATTATTATCTCTTAGAAGCCTGTTTGTTTGTTAATGAGAGACAGAAAGGGGGTGGGTCGGTATGGGCAAGGAAGAGAGGAAGATCTTGGAGGAGTAGAGGGAGTGGAAACCAAAATCATGATATATTATATGAAAAAAAATCTGTTTTCGTTAAAGAGAAAACAATATAAAAAGGGAGTCAGGGTTCAAAACATCATAGTGTTGATAGAATCAAGCCTTTGTTTATCTGTTGGGATCAAAACTCCCCATCTCCATTTCTTGAAAAATGGATTACTCTAGAGTAATCACCATCAGGGTTACCACTAGCCATGGTCTGGCCCTTTTACAAATGTATTTTAACTGAGTTGGGGGTGTTTTCGACATTAAAAAGACATTTGTATGAAGAAATTTCATAAGTTTCTATAATATTTGCTTTATTTCATCTAACCTTAATAAGCCACTCAAAATTTTTAATTCTTTTTACATACTCCCAAATAAAGTCCTATCAGAATACCCCTAGAAAGCAGTGTGTTTACATTGGCCTGGGTGCTCAATTCACTAATAAGTAAACATTAGCAAGGTCAGCTAGATAACACTGTGTCCTGCAGGAATATTAGAGCTTTACATTCTATTTCACATACTTTTACCAATCACAATGTTTCCTCTCATTCAGGTCTTCTATGTACCAGGTACTCTAATGTAGTCTTCATATATCTTAAATTATAACCAAAGTCCTAGGATTAATGACTAAAACTCTTCTCTCTTTTATCACTCTTCTCTGTCTGAAATCACCCTTAATTCCTTTTCCTGTAACTTCACCTGGTTAGACATTCTATCCAAGGAAGACACAGTTAGAAAGCAGAAGAGAACTGTCCTGTGTTCTGTCCTCCAAGGGCTGCAGATTCTTAGAGTTAACTACCAAAGGGATCCTGGTGAGAGGAAAGCAGACACAATGGCATGGTTCACACCTCGTTTCACAGGTGTGGACTTGCAGTTAAAAATAATATCCGATCTTCTATAGACTGAGTTCAAAATGGAATTACAAAGAAAAAGTTCAGTCAAAAATGCACACATAAAGCCTTTAAATATTTTTTTTCTTATGCAGCATAGCCAGAGTAATAGAAGGATCTATTTTTTTCAATTGAACTGTTTTATTGAAATTGTATAAGATAAAGTAGAAATGAGAACAACACAATTGGTCTCACAACAGGATTTTTTTCCTACTGGACTACTTTTTAAATTATGCCTCAAAATTTTAATGCCACAGTCCCAAAAATTCAGAAAATTACTGATCAAAGAACTGTAGTATATTGTGTATAGTCAGAGCCTTTAAAACACACTGCCATGAGATACATCAACCAATTTGTGATTTATATTGGACTTATAATTGGTTCTTATTTGAAATCATACATATAAAATAGTTCCTATTAAAGGACTTATACTCCTGACAATCCAGTAATGCACCATGCTTCTGACAATGCAGAGTTGAAGTTCAAGTTCACAAATGGAAGAGCTGGGTTCAAGTAGCTGACAAAATGCAGTTAGATTTGTTACCAGCTCTCAGTAGCAAGACCCATGATGAATAGAGACAAATGAAAGTACTTTTGCTTCCTGAATAAATCATTTTAAGTGCAGCTCTGGAGGATTCTCTTGAATGATGCTTTTTATTATTTAAGTACTATTTATAATATAATTCTTCTCTGTTAACAAACTCATCATTCCTCCTTTTACAGATATGGCTAGTGGAGAGATAATAAATTCGAAATATTTGTCGAACTACCCTAAAATCCTAGATTCTAATATCTTCTTCTATTTCTCATGTCCTGAATATTTTTTGTAAGAAATTCCAATATAATGGGTGAGAAAGCACTGATGTTAAATATTCAAACATAATTTTATGGCATTAAAATAGTAAACCTTTGATAGAGATCCCAAAAGATGCTTTTCACAGGTTACCAAGACAATGAGATCAAATTGTATGAAAAAGAAAGCAAGAGTTTGGGAGAGAGTATTTTTACAAAAAGTGATAATAAATCCAGGAAATGTTCATGTGATCTTGTTTCTAATTAGCTTTTGACAAATAAAAGAAGCAGGAATTTTGGATACAAATGTGATGATGAGACACTTTGTTGACACAGTGGATGTTTTAATCTGTTGACTGTAAAGCAATGAGTGCTTTTGAGCTCCACGTACCATGTGAGTTCAAGCAGATGCTCCAAATTTCTTCTGAGACTTGGGACTGCAGTAAACAGTCCATTTGTCAGCAGTGTCCATCCTGAGTCTTGGGAGTCTAAGGGCCTTTCTCAACATCCTGTGATGATCTTTTCCTTTTCTCCCATAAACTCACTAGAAGCACTGAACACAAGGCTCTGAGTTTCTGCCATTGAGTAACACCCTGATCATCTTGTACTTGCCATAGCTGTTGACTCCTCAGCCTGACTCTTCCATGTCCTGACAGTCAGATTTAATTCCAACATTAGGGATAAAAATTAGTGTCAACACCTCAGCAAAACCCCTTGGAAAGGTCAGATGCTGTCAAAGAGAATGAGTGATGTTTATCCCACAGGTAACTGTGTGTGTTTGTGAGTGTACACACTCACACATTCATTCACATGCACTAAAAATGAACTGATTTCCTAATTACTTCACCTAGCCTGTATTCCTAAACAAATACTTAGATTTATGACATTGTGTCATCTAGAATAAGTAAGTAGTACTTAAAGTTGAATGAACTGTTTTCCCAGTATTATAAATTTAAAAACAATATCATATTTCTCCTATAAATTCTAATTTTCTGATAGATGTGGAAAATTCATTTAATTTAATCTATAGCATGTATATAATTCTTATTTCTTGTTTACTAGACTTGTTTAATTCTTCTTTATCTATTGAAAACTATATATACATGTAACTATATATATTGGGAACTATACTTCAGAGTTCCCAGAGAAGTCAAGATAATAATTTTTTTAAGTTGGAATTAAAATACAGATCCTGAAGCAGCAGACATGGAACCAAATATGTCTTGAGGATGCCTGGTCTGGTGCTCTGGCAGAACTCATGCAGACTGGAATAGGAGGGTGTATCCTCAAACCTCTTGTTCACCCTTCAGTACCTTGCCCCCACTACTGTGTTGCCTAGTCCTCCTTGAAGTAAGGAATTGTGCCTGACCCTGTTCCATCTTGTTGTGCCATGTTTGAGCTGTAACCCTGGGAAGACTGCTCTTTCTTGGGGAAAGGCAGGAGGGAAGAGTGGGAGAATGGGGGTAGATCTCTGGGAAAGGGGAGATTGGCGGAGGTGGCTGGAGTGAAAGGAGGGATGAAGGATGTTGGAATGTATTATAGGAGAGAAGAAAAAATTCTAATAAAAATAAAATAAAATACAGTTTTCTTTCCTCCTTCCATCTTTTCCCATTGACCCTTCTGCCTGCTCTCTCTCTAATTCACAGCCTCTTTTCCTTTATTGTATATATAATCTAATATTTGTAATTACTGTAATATATGTTCATAAACATATAAATACATCCTACTCAGTCTGTATAATGTTACATATATATATATATATATATATATATATATATATATATATACACACACACACACACACATATATATATATATATATATATATATACGGATATATATTTATATATATATGATTTCAGGGCTGACTACTTTGTGTTAGAAAACCAATTGAAGGACTCTTCCCTGGGAAAGACTATTTCTCCTTACTTGACTATAATTCTTCATATCTAGGATATGACTTGAGGCCCTCTCAACAAGGAAAACGGATGCCAGGACCGACCTGAAAACCTAGAGAATTACCCAGGGTTACTGACATCATGGATCTTGGAGAAGAACATAGAATCCCTACTTTGCTAACCCAGTATAATGCCTAATCGAATTCAAACTATTTATTTTTATACCCAAAGATGAGATATAGGCATTACCCTCATCAAAGAAATGTCTCTTTGCCAAAGACAGAGAGGCCATTGCAGAAAATCACAAATGGTAGAGAACAGGTGACTGTGGTTGGCTTAGCTCCGATGGATAGATGTATAATAAAACTCCTAAATATAAGGCTGATCACAGCTGAGGACAGGCAGAAATATTGGAACAGTCAGATGAACAAGATATTTGCTGTGAGATTGCATCTTGCAGAAATCTCAGAAAAGCTATACCCATAAAGTGTCATCAACATGGCTATCTGAAGAACAATGACACCAATAGATGGGGTAACATAAAAAACAGAAAATATCGTAGTCCAATTTTGAGAAAACATGGTTGAAGCCATTCATTAAGAAATAAAAGTAAGTAAAAAAAAAACAATAAAAATAAAGTAATATCTATTGGGAGAAACCAAAGGGAATGATATGTTAAAATGTGAAAAGTTTTTATCAAAATAGTGACAAAAATACTACAGATGAGATTATAATCCTTTCAGAGAATATTCTTCTGTGGATTCTGTGGTAGGCTAGGCCCAGGTTGGTGTGCTCATTTCCTATAGTCCTGAAATAAATGATCCTGTGACTGAAAGCATAGTGGCACATCTCCTTTATACCATAGCAGTGTGACTATGCATGACATGTGACTCCTTGTCATAGTCACATAGTCTGTGGTGCAATAAACATGAAGACACTGGAGGCAATGTTAGAAACCATACCTGGTATCTAAATCCTTAAGCCTGTTGATATGGCTTGCTTCAAGTTGGAATTCCCACTGATAAGACTAAGAATGGGCATGCTAGACAATTTAGGAAGCAATGTTGTATGTGACAAGACTCCTCCCTAGACAAATCAAACACAACCACCACTGATCAAGCATGTCTGCCTTGAGGAACTGCATGTCTCCAGGAGCAACACTCTCCCTACATTGCTTAGCCTGCTTGTCTGGCTAAGATAATCCTCTGTAAGTTACCTTAATAAATTGTGGCACCTATGAGATAGATCCACATGGGAGATGGTTGATTTTCTCTTGGTTTCTACTCGGTTTCCTGTAAAACGAGTTTAGACTTCAGACCTCATAGTGGATAAAGTAGATGCATAACACATAATATTGGAGCAATGATTTGCTGTTAATCTGAGCAAGAGTACACATGTAACATCTTCTTGTGAAGATGTTAATAGGTGTTAGATGACAAAAATAAATCCCTGTGCATGTTCATTGAAGACACATCGACTTTACAAGTTTAAACATATTTCTTACTGAAAGACACAGGGTTTTCGATATGGGAGTATGCACTATGAATGTATGCATTCCAATCTTTTAAATACACCTCCTTTGTTCCCACTCTCTATTTCTAACCATCTGCACCAGAGAATTGATAATGATCAATATTCTGTAGCGTATTACTTTAGGAAATGCTATTTAAGTCTTGTACATTATGATCATTATGATCCTTAGATTAAAGTAGCCATGTTGAAAATAAGATGTGCACATGAGTGTGTTTATATATATATAAACACACACACATACATACACACATACATACACACATACATACACACACAGGCACACATACACATGTATACATAAATGTGTATATTCCTTTTATTATTCAAATATGATTTGTTCTTATAAATGTATACAGAGAGAAGTAGGCTGACATTTCCAGGCTGACAAGAGGCAGGCTGTTTGTTTTTTTTTAACAAGGCAGAAAGCATCTCTGATTAAAACAAGGGTTCTCTATTAAAGAAAAAAGACAGAGAAAGGGGCAGTAGTGTAGTGAAGACTTTGCTTCAGCCAAATGAGAGAAACTTCCCAATTGCCATTGTCATTGTGATTGTTACTCTTCAACCTCACGAAGTTAGATGCTAAAGACTGAGATACTTTTGAGATAGGTATTGACCTTTTGTTAAGAATTAAACTCTCGAAGGGGTGGAACATAAAGCTGTAATGGCATGTCTAGAAAGAGTACAATTAGGAAAAGTAGCAGCATCCATTTTCAAGAGAGCAAATACTGATCATATACCTTTGCAAAAGAACATTTTAGAATGTTCTCTTTATATTCCAGAAGAATGCTGAAACTGAAATTATTTGGGATTCACTCCTCATGAAATGTATTGTGAAGCTCAGTTCAGACTCATACAGTAAGCAAGGGCTTTATATTTGTGAAAGTATAGACTTATACATTTATATGTAAATACAGCATACACAATATATATTATTTATATATTCCTTGTATGTCATTGTTCTAGAAAGGTAAATAGCTATGTGTCCAATGGGTTCAATGGAAACTTAAGGTGGCAGTAAATAGACATATTTCAGTCAGCACATAGACAATGTATATGGAGTAGATTTGCAATTTGCCTCATAGAGATAAACTACACTTTTATTATTTAAGATGAATTTATCCAAGGCAGTCTATTGGCTAAGCAGTCAGTGTAACTTACGTATTTTACAGAAACAAAAGTAAAAGAGTAGATATAAAATTAAAATACCCAAACCCCCAAAATTTAAAGACAACTTTATTTGGGCACCAGTTTAAAAAATGGTTTATTTACTTCCAGAGTCCAAATCACAGGCATGTTCAAAGTTTGACTTCTGGATACATCTTCATGTCTTTCTAGGTATAGTCTCTGCTACTTTTGTTTGGTGAACTACTTTAAGATAGCATCAATGTAAATGTATTAATACACATTTTACTTGAGAAATTAATCATTCCATAGATAGGCATCATAGATATGTATGTTTCCCACAATCATTTTATACTCTTATAGAGAGGACTTTAGAATCCTTAAACATAAGTAATATGTAAATCTGATATAACATAATGATTGATCTCATTTCTGGCTGAACTCTCACTCATATTTGACTTAGAGAAACTAACTTAATGACTGTGAATGTAAAATATGTGTTGAATTATGTCATGCAACAGAATATCTTAGACCTTAAGAAATGGATTTTAAAGGCTAATTTCAACTATGCCACTTTCCTTCAGATGAGTTATCAATGTACTGCTGAAATGGAGATGAATCGCAAAAAATGCGAACAAATTCAACATCATTTCCTGATCTACGATCACACATTCCATAACATATCCACTCAAATCTAATCCTTGGGATGACCCACCAAACAGGGGGTCATAAAACAGACAATAGCTGATTTACACCAGTCTGGCCCATTGGGCAGAAAGAAAAGTGGGAAAATGCTGATGAATTCACAGACTCATAGTTTTCAACCTGTTAAATGTGCGTGAGAGAAAGTAGCTCTGAACATATTTTCAGCCAAATTCAAGCCTGCAGAGCCAATATTGGCTCAGAAATTCCAAGGTTCAAAAGCTAATACTTTACGTGAAGAAATGACGGCAGCATACACTAGAGAAAACCTGTGAATTAGGATGGAGAAGGCCGAAGATCAAGTCCCAGTGCTGGCACGGCCCAATCGTGCTTTTGTAGATAACCTCAAAGCTTTGCTATTTCTTACATTTCTCAACTCTAGTTTGGTTTCTGGAGTCTTTCCACCCTTCTCAGTTTTACTTTGTCTTCCAGCCTCCATTTTCTTCTGTTCTTTAGATGTTGACTACAGTTCCTTCAGCGTAAGGCTAACCGCTATTTAATTAAATGACTTTGACCCTCCATCTTTAACTTTATTTTAGCCTTAATTTTATCTCTTGAATGTGTAATGCATATAAATGCATTTTTTAATTTTATGATTAATATTATAAAAATGAATGTCCATCTAGCTGATACCATCTGATTTTCAATTAAATTTCAGACATTCTCTCATCAGATGACTAAATGGTGACATTTTAATTTCTTAGTATTTGGTGAGTAGAGAATAACATTTTTAGACAGAAGCGCTTCCCCAAAGATGAATAAATATGTACTTTACATATGTGTAAAACCAACTCCGGCTATAAATAGTGGTTTTCTTCCCAAAATTAAGGGCTGGAATTTTCCATTAATTTCTTTATTCCTTTTACCAAACCATGATCCACACAGCATCAATATGTTAATGTGGCATACAGTTAGGTATTCTTGCTACCTGTGAGTTTTAATTTATTTCCTGTGGCTAACATATAAACAGTTTCAAAGAAGAAAAAATATGATTTAATAAATTGTATAGAAATATAATTATATAGCACTTGCTCACTGTGTAGCACCTACTGTTCAACAGGAAACACACATCTAAATCCAGGGACTGCAATCTACTGTGTCAAGCCCTTAGAAGCAGCAGGATCCAAACCATGAATGAATCGTCTCCTTTGATGTATGAGTGATTCAGTTTTCCCATTCAAGAAAATCACAGTGCAAGGATGGATTCAGAGGTATATTTCCTCTCAATTAGCTGTTTCCTGGTTATTGGTTTCAGATTGCTTTCTGACAATTTGATGTTTCTTACAAATTGTATTCTCCTGTGTTCTCCTATGCTCCTTTCATCCATATTGCCCAGGGATCTCTCTAACAGTCAAATCACTCATGGTACTCAGTCAATCGTCATCTTATTCTGTTTCTCATTGCCTGGAACATTGATTAACCTTTCCAACCCAACAACATATCAGACCTGTAAATTAGAAGTTAACAAAATGTACTGAAGACCTTTTTAAAGCTGTTAAAAATGAATCATCTATCATTATCATCTATCTATCTATCTATCTATCTATCTATCTATCTATCTATCTATCTACCATCTATCTATCATCTCTCTGGTCCCAAAGTCTATATAACTCAATGAACAGTTAAAATAGGAATTTGTAAGGGAAGCTGTACAGCTTTACATTAAATTTTGTACTTTCAGTAATGAATGAAATATCTTCAACTCTCTAATAATCATTATTTAAGGATGTATACTCATTATGTAACTCATAATAATTTTTGTCTGAAAATTAAAAGCATCTTTTTTGCCCCTTCTTGTGAAACACACAAAAGCATATTTATATGTATTTAAGAAGCAAATCTATAAAGAAAATTCTTTATAGTAAATCAACAAAAACCAATATGAGGTTTACTATGATCTGAGACATGAGGAGACCCTCACTTGTTTGCACACTGGTACAAGGCATTGGTCTATATCAAGGAGATGTTTGAGAATTGTTATTAACCTATATGCTTTACCTCTACATGATTCCCTCTGGTGTTTAAGATGCTCCACAATGCCTTCTTACTCAGAAACACTGGAGAAAACTCGTCATTAAAATTTGTCTTTTCCTGGGGCTGGAGAGATGGCTCAGTAGTTAAGAGCATTGGCTCCTCTTCTAGAGGACCTGGATTCAGTTCCAATCACCCACATGGCAGCTCACAACTGTCTAGAACTCCAGTTCTGGGACATCTGACACCCTGACACCAATGCACATAAAATAAAATTAAATAAATAAATTTTTAAGTTGTATTTTCCTGAGGAACTGATTGCTTTAATGTTATAAACTGTGTGTATCTCCTTATATGCTTATGTTACCATTTTATTTATTTTTTAAAATTTTATACATTTTAATGAAAATAGAATTATATCGCCTAGCCTTTTACTTTTCCTCCCTCCAACCCCATGTACATCCTCATCCTCCTTTCAAATTCTCTAGCTATTGTTACACACAGACACACATATATGTGTTCACAAACATATAAATAAAACCTACTGATTCTGACTGTTGTTTGTGCATACGTGGTTTCAGGGCTGACTATTTGTACTGGATAACCAGTTATGGGGATTATTCCTGGGAAAAGCCAGTTCTCCCTCTCTCAGCAGTAATTAGTTGCCTGCAGTTCTTTGTCTGAGGTGGGGTCCTCATGAGACCCTCCCCATGTTAGATGTTAGCATGTCTATTGATATTACCATTATTCAGGTATTGCTATAAACATCACAGAAGAGGAGGTAGGAAGATAAGAGACTGAGTAGCAGGGTGTCTGCTGTGAAATGTTCTCTTTGAGTATATTTTGATTCCTCTTTCTTTTCTCTTTTTCTCTTTTTTTGTTGTTGTTAAAAGCCATGGAGACAAATTCATAGTGTAAGTAAATATGTAGGGAGTCACAGCTTACATTTGGTAGACAAACTATAGTGTGATCTATAAGTTTTATTACTATATGAATTCTAAAAGGCTTTTAAAGTATATTCCAATTACTAATAATTAGTAATATACATGAATTTGGAAGGCAATTAACCTTCAATACTCTCCATATCATTGTAACGATCACTACAAATTGTGTTCTTAAAACCTTGCTAACACAGAGATCTATATATAACTCAATTTGTGCTGTGAGCAGATAGAATGATCCACTGAGAAGGCTGAAGGGAACAAGCATTATCATAGACACCTTGTTAAAGTAAGAAGGTTGTAGAAAAGAAATCACATGTTAAAAGATTAAAGGATTGTCAGTCCTTCCACAAGAATCTGAGAAACTTGAAAGGTTTGACAGAACTCATATGAGATATGGATAGAAGGGTAATGTAGTAAGTTGTAGATGCTAGGGATGTTCAAGGAAATTTATTTTTCTTTTGGAAATGAGACATACATAGTTATGGGGTAACATCAAATTAGTCATGAAGATCATTTAGTGGAAGGTAGTCTGTTAGTTAAGCTAGACAACCAGCATTTGACTTCTGGTTGTGGGGCTTTTGAACAATATTGCTTCTAGGAATCCTGAAGAATGGATGGGCAGGGAGAGGGAAATCTCCAAGGGACCACTTGGCAAGGTAAAACCATCTATGGTGTTAAGTGCACAAGGAGACATGGATGACATGGTGGTCACACACACACACACACACACACACACACACACACACACACACACACGCTGAGAGAGAGATTCTTTAAAATACTTTTGCATTTAATATTAATATAAAACAAGGAGATTTATTTTGTGATCAATTAGAGACATGGGAATATAGTTTTATTAATGAACTCATATAGTGATACAATACCTTCATTACTCCTCATTTCCTGTCAGTTGGGGGAAAAAAGTGGACAGCAGAGACAGGGGAAAACATAATCAAAATACAATGTAGAAAAATGTTTAAAGGGGAAAAACAAGCTGATTGTGTTCTAGTAACACCCCAGGCCATTGCTCTGAGGCTTGAGAGAATTTGTGTAGCAGAAAGGCTGAGAGGTTACAGTGATTCTAGTATAAAAACAGAGACATGAGACATTACACAAAGGCGACAAAGGTGCAGGAGGATTTTCAGCAGAAGGTTAAAGTAATTGTTTTGTAGGAGTGTAGTTTTAGACATGACAATGGTAAGGTTGTCACAATAACCTAGATTACAGGCATTTTCTATAATTGTAGACTCCAACTATTACCAGGTTCTATGTGGTAATGATTAGGATGATACAGGACTTACAGAAAATCAATAGAGCCCTCCTGGCTTCTCAGAATTCTTGGAAGCAATGATCATTTCTTGACTCATCATTGTTGTTAGATGCTTGATTTCTCATATTGCACTCTCCATCTTTTCTACATCAAATGCACTAATTATATTTTCTTCACTGTCACAAAATACTTCTAATTTGGTAAGAGATTTTTGCCACTGAGGGGAACAGTGCCTGGCCACACAATAAAAGGAACCTAAAGTTGAAGACAGGAACCACTGTGCACACAGGTGTTGAACCCTGCATATCTGCATGTAGACATTTTGAAACAAGTGACATTTTCTTTCTACACATTACAGGTCACACACCCAACTACTCACCAGTGATATGCTGTCACCCCTGTTCCTCAGACTATCCTCAAGCCATGAACCGATTCCTTTCCTTTGCAGTACATTTAATCTGTAACTTTGCCAGTTTATATTATCTACTCATGGAATTCTTTTCCCTAATAAAAGAAGTAATCTGTATTGGTGACAAATTATGACACCGTGGAGCAGTGTCATCTTATTTGCAGCTCAGAACAGAAACTTTTATACTGTTGTAGCCACAGACAACTGGTAGAGTTTACTTAGAGATCATCACAGGTGGATTGCAAGAGGTATCGAGAGTTATATGTAAGTGGGATAAATCAAATGTCATTCAGCAGCAGCTATTAACATTTTTGAATTTTTCAGTGAGATCAGAAATCAGTAAATTGATAAATGGATACACTTTATTTCATTTATTTTAGGACTTAATTTGATTTAAGTGTATACATGTATACATGTCTGTATTTCTGTGTGTGAGCGGCACATGAATGTTGGTGCTCATTATTTTATAACCCAAACATCTTGCATGGGGAAGGGAAAATAGATAAAACCAAGCATTTCTATTTTAAATTTGATTCTGAAGCTATATCTGACAGAAGAGATGGACTGGCTTGGCCCTACAGAGAGTACATTCGTTTCTGTGTCCCTGCTCAGAATTCTAGCTATGCTTTGTGTATTCTCAACTTTACAGACTAAAACAGTTCCAATAAAATGAAAAAAAATATGTATTTTACCCATTCTTTAAAGCAGTTTCTAGATAGACATATCAAAAGAAATAATACACACTTAATAACCCATCAACTATTTGTGCTTTCAGTATTTTCTTGGTGTGGGGCCATCCAGGGAAGCAGTGTCAACTATTGGGCATCACACCCTGAAGGAAAACTGACTCTCCCTCCCCAAGAAGCACCAAAAGTCTATAGCTCTTCAGTTGGGGTGGAGACTCATGGACCATTTCCTTTTCAGATGTTGGAACATTGACTCTATTGAATTTTGCAGATCCTGTGCCAGCAGCCAAAGCTTCTGTGAGTCCATTGGTCCTGTCATGCCTAGAAGACACTATTTCACTGTGATTCTCTCAAATTCTTATGCTTATATCTCTCTTATCCCATTCTGTGATGGCCCATGAGCCTTGGGGAGAGATGATGCTATAGTGCCCCATTCCTGGCTGAATACTGTACAGATATGTATCCACTGCACTTTGGTCAGTTGTGGTTTTCTGTGTTAACCACCACCCACTGCACAAAGAAACTTTTCTAATGAGGTCTGGGAGCTTTACTAAGGGTATAGAAATGAGCTGCTCTTATTTAGAGGGCAGCTGCATTCTGTGTTCATTTAGCTTAATAATACTAGATTCACTCTTGGGGCCTGTGCATTACCCAACTGCAAGTTCTTGGCTAGATTTGCAGGACCAGAGATGTGTTTCCTCCTGTGGAATGGCTTTCCATTTAATCAGAAAATTATTGGTAAACCCTCAGAACCTTGGTGCAAATATTCTATACATGTCATGCCTTGCCACGGTTGTCAATATTGTCGTTCACAAGATTCACAGTTGGGTAAGACCTTTGATGATCCTTTTCTTCTGGCATCTTGCACAGTATCTTTCAGTACTAGGAAAGCTAGTCTGCAGGGAGGAAGCTTCACAGTCAGTACCAATTTGATTTGCCCATGTCCTGTGGTCAATATTTGTGTTACCTTAAGCAATAAGTCTTATCATCAAATTCTGTTGGGCAAAGAGGAGCAACGAAAATAGGCTGCATTGTTTTAAGGGTATACGGGACACTTCTGACCAGCTATTCTCAGGGAGGTAACACTTGACGCTGGGCCTTTTATCTGTCAACCTATGGCTTCTGGGATGAGCATAATCCCTTGTGTAGAATTTCAATCGAACTCTTTCATATGTACATATTTAAATGTATACCCATATGTGTGTGAATATATGCACACATATGTATATAAAATTTATAAAATAGTTGATTTCTATACATTTTCCAAGCATCCTCAGAGGTAGTTATCTTTCCCTACCCTCCCATCTCCCTCTCAGCTTTCAACTGTCTTTCTATGATGCTTCCTTCCACCTTGATCTCAGATGTGTTGTACTATCCCCTCCTCTCTTAAGATTGTTCTTCCCCTCCTTCCTAATGGTCCCTTTCTAGTTTCATGGGTTCTATAAGTGGTCCAAATTAAACATACAAATGCTAAATTGGAGGACTGGGTGTTGTTGTAAATCTCAGAGAGGCTCAGGGGAGAATTTGTGATGAATATGATCAAAATACACTGTATGACATTCTCAAAATTTAATAAAATATTAAAAAAATAAATGACATCTTAAACTTTTCATGTGTATTTTTTAATGTATAGATGTCTGTCTGCATGTATGCATGTACTTCACTTTCATGTATACTGTCAGAGGAAACTTGAAACGGGCATCATATTCCCTAGGACCGGAGTTACAGACAGCATTGACCTGCACTGTGTGAACAGGGAACCAAAACTCTAGTTCTGTTCAAGATACATATGATATTTATAGTGATGAGCCATTTCTCCAGCTCTCAAGAAATTATACTTTAAATGTTTTACTTTTATTCACCTTTATCCATCTGTGTGTATGTATGTTCGTGTGTGTGAATGTGGTCTGTGTGAGTGGAGTGTGCACACATGGAAGCCAGTGTGGCATCAAGAATCCTGCTTTGTCACTCTTGTTCTTAGTGTGTGAGATGTCTCTCTGTCAAATTGGACTTTGCTGGCAACCAGCAGACTGCAGTGATTCTCCTGTCTCTTCTCATACAGCACTGGGCTTACAGAAAAATTGTACATAGGTGCCAATTCCAAAATCAGGTCCTTAGGCTTGTAACAAGCAAGATATCTTACTTAGTGAGACATCTCAATTCTCCAGTCCCATAATTCACATTTCAAATAGCAAGTATTTAATTGTTCTATAAAATCAAATCATCAATAAAGCCAACTCACATTTGTTGAAATTCATTATCTTGTAAAGATTTTTTTTTGTATTTGCAATGCCAGTTATACATCTGAGTTCTTGAATGTCATTGATTCTGAAGTTGACTTGGGGCTGCTTTCTTGGTGAAATAGTCAACACAGGATATTTTCTTTTAGCTTTTTCCCTAGATTCGGATTTATCCGGATACTGCTGACTTTAGAAACTGACCTACCTCAAGATCCAGTTATAATCACTCTTGGATATACACCCAAAGGATACTCCATCCTACCACAAAGATATCTATCTGCTCAACCATGTTCATTGCTGCTCTATTTATAATAGCCAGGAAGTGGAAACATCCTAGATGACCCTCAACAGAAGAATGGATAAAGAAAATGTGGCACATTTACACAATGTAAAACTGCTCAGCCATTAAATTATGATGTCATGAAATTTGCAAATAAATGGATGAATCTAGCATAAGTCATCCTGAGTGCAGTAACTGAGATGCAGAAAGACAAAATGGTATGAATTTCCTTATATGTGGATATTAGCTGTTAAGTCAGTGATAGTCAAGTTACGATACATAGAACCACAGAGCATAGGTATATAGTAAATGAATATAAGGAACAGATCTTGCTAGGAAATAGAATATAGAAATAGAATAGGTAATTAAGGATTGATACTGACTGGGGAGAGGGGTTGGAGCTAGAGGATCAAGTGAGGAGGTGGGAGAGAAAATTGCTTGAGGGAATATAAAGAAAGAGCTAAAATTTAGGGTATTTGGGGGGTAATATGGAAATCTAATACAGTATAAACTACCTAAAATATGTATATATTTGACAGTGATCTACATGAAATCACCAAATATTGAGGAGAGAGAGTACCAACTGGTCATCTCTTGTCACCAAATGAAGCTTCTAGTACCAAGACTGGGTTACATCTAATTGAGTTGTTGGCCAAGGGGGCCCATGGCAATCCCCAAACAACCAAGGCTGTTGCCAAGACTATGGGCTGCTCTTTCCAAACTGATGTCAATGTCCCATGGCTGAAGACAACACCTACACAACTCATTGAACATGAATAAGTCAAGCTGGTGCCTACGTAGAGGCTCCACCCCAAGATTTAATGTCTTTGGTACGGAAACTCTGCATGCTACCAAAAAAGAAATGTGACCATGAGCCAGCCACAATCCCTTCAATCTATTGCCTGAAAAACAGGCAAGGGCAATGGTGGCACAAAGCTTGTTGGAGCAGCCAAACAGTAACTACTGTGACTTAATTCCATGAGATGGAATTCATAGCCAATAACAGAGACTAGGTAGCCTAGGGACCAAGGGTAAAACCAAATCATGCTGGTCTGTAAAAAAAGTTGAAATAAAATTATTTCTATTGATATTCTTCTATACTCATAGATCAGTGCCTTACTCAGCTATCACCAGAGAAACATCCTTCTGTAGCAGATGAGAACAAATATAGAGTCCAAAGAGCCAGACATTACCCAAGAGTGAAAGACCTTGGAATACTCAGCCCTAAATGGGATATCTCTATCAAATCCCTCTCTTCAAAGCTCAGGGAATCCTGCAGAGGAGATGGAAATAGCCAGAGGAGAAAGAGGACATCAAGAAAACAAAGCCCTCTAAATCAATAGTTCTCAACCTTCCGAAAGCTGTGACCCCTTAATCTAGTTCCTCATTTTGCAATGACTCCCTTCATAACTGTAATTTTGCTACTGGGCTGTGTCTCGGTTCCTAAGTTCATCGGAAATATGTGTTTTCCAATGGTTGTGACTCACAGGCTGAGAACTGGTACTCTAAATCACTGTGAGAAAGGCTCATGTGAACTCACAGAGACTGAAACAGTACGGGGTCTACAGGGGTCAGCACCAAGTCCTTTGCACTTGTATCATTGCTTCTGGTTTAGCGTTTTTATGGGATTCTTGAGTGTGCAAAGGCATGAGTATCTGATTCTTGTGCCCTCTCTTGTGCTCTTTTCCTTCTTTTAGTTTACTCTGTCCAATTTCAATGTGATAGTTTTTGTTTTATCTTATTACCTTTTATTTTGAATTTAAAACAAAAAAGAATGAATGAATGAAAACCTATCCATTAGGATAAAGGTTAACAACTAAACAGTCACTTTAACCCAGGGGGCGGGGAAAACTAAATTTTCTCCAGAGAAGTGACAGTACGCATGTCAACTATTATCAACGATTCCAGGGCAGACTTCATGGTCGGGAGTTGCTGACCAACATAAAATGGACTACTCAGGGTTATTTTGTTTATTTGTTTATTTGTTTGTTTGTTTGTTTATTTGTGTTCTTTTAATTGGCTATAAGTCCCTTCAAACCCACTTTTTAGTGTCATTTTATTTTGTTTTCTTTTTTTGAGGGGATTTGTTGTTATATTGGGTTTTTAAAATCTCTTTAGAGAAAGAACTTAAAGGTGTATGGATGGGGATGGAGAGGATCTAAAAGGACTTCGATGAAGGGGGGAATATGAGCGAAACATGCTTAAATTTAAAATTTGTTTTAAATAATCTAATTAAAAAAAGAAAATAGTAATAAAAATGCCTTTATATTTTATGTATGGAGTATGGACATACATACCGAGATTCCAACTACAAAAATGACCAATAAAGTCATTTTATCAACTTCCAGGTAGAATTTATATGATAAATGATTGCTGTTTTAATCACTATTGAACTTACAAATTTCGGCAAAACCATTGATTTAAAGGGTGTTTTAGTGTATGTGACATTAGAAGAATCCACCAGGGGGCTCCCTTGCTTTAATTTTCACAGTATTCCAGTATGACAAGTCTGAGGAATTTTTTTTTTTAACTTTTTTGTTTTTTTTCTTTGCAGAAGAATTTAATAAACCGATTTTAAATGCACCAGAAACTCTGAGATGTATAATGGGTCACATTAACCTGAAAGAAAGAGTACAGACTTCGTAGCCTCTGGGGCATCTTCTTTTCCTTCACGAAAAAAAAAAAAACTTCAGCGAATGTCATCTTGGTTTGGCAAAGTTGGCTCTCTGAGTTGGGAGAAGCCGCATGTCTCACTGATTGCATAAAGGCCATAGATAAACAACGTGATTGCGCTGGTGAAGCCCTCGTGATTTCAGTGTGACAAATGCTACTTCAAGTGGGCAGGCACACAGCACAAATCATTTTTATAAAATTTTTAGTATTGCTCTTCAGCTGGCCAGGTTGGCATGCTAGTTCATGCCTGTAATCCAAGCACTTGGGAAACTGAGGCAGAGCTTGACTGAGTTCAAAACCAGCTTGAGTTATTGAAGGATGACTTATCTCACTTTTTTAAAAAATAAAATAGAATTTAAAAAATCAGCACTTGTTAGCTACCATTGCAGGAATTCCAGTATTCATTCAGTTCAGGTCAAAACGATTTATTTTTGGTTAGTGCATATTAATTGCAGAAAATGGGCTTCTGACTTAATTTATTTTGATCATTTTTCCATTCTCCTCTCCCTCCTATCCTTCCCACATGTCCCCTTTCTTGTGTACCTCTGATCAGTCAGGGACTGTGCTGAGCCAGTGTATCCTCATGTAATTATCACCCCGGACCATTTTGGGAGTGATCATGATGATCAACTGGCCCCCACTGCTCATCCTCTTCTTTAAGGACTTTCATAAGCCTATGATGCCCATCTTGTCTTCCAGGTGGCGATCAAATGTATTTTGATATGAAGGAATGGCGCCATCTTGTTATAGAGCTTTCTCTAAGGAAAGAAAACTCCTTCAGAAGTTCGAGGAGCTTTCAAAGTTGCTGTATGAATATGGCTTTAGGGAGGGAGATTATTGACTGAATAATTTTTTTTAATGTTTGCTATGTGTTCTGTGCTAGTATAGTAATATATAGTAATTGGGAAAGAAAAAGATAAAGATCTTATATGTTAATTCACAAGAGAAATAGAACGTGTTGGCATGTGGGCTTTTACAAGATGTCTATAATATACATGAAATTTTTGTGGAAGTCAAAGGGTAGATGGTGACTTCCAAGCTTTTGGGGGAGGGGTCATTACAGAAGACATGCTCAAAGGGTATAAATCTTCAGCTGTGCTGGATAAATCATTCTGGACATCTTACACACAGAACAGAACTGTCATCAGCGTTCAGATGTTATATGCTTGAAAATTGCAGAGAGTGGATCTCAAGTGGTCCCATCACACACATGGAAACTATGTGAGAAGTGGTAGGTATATTAGTAAGCTTGGTAGCTGTGATCATTTAAGAATGTACTTCAAATTATCCAGCTGCATGCTATAAGAATATCCAGTATCACTACGTTAGCCATACCCCATTAAAGTTTATAAAAAAGAAAGAAAGAGGGGCACTGAGGACTTAGGTAAGTTCTGGAATATTGCATTATGTACTAATTGAGCTACACAAACTCTGAAAGGCCAATGACTTTAAAAAAAATATTTTTGTTTCCCAATTTCCATAACTCCAGCATCAAAATATGATTAGGCATGGACAAGAACTGCCTAGTGTACCTAGGTGAATTTTATTTTTATCTGTGTGTGCATGTATCTGTGTGTCTCCATGTGGGTATGTATATGTGAGAGTTGTTTTCTGTGGAAGCTAAAAGTGAACATGGGAATCCCTAGAGCTGAACTTTCAGGAGACTGTGAGCCTCCTGCTAGGGGTGCTGAGAACCAAATTCTGGTCTTCTGAAAGAGCGGCAAGTGCTCAGAACAGCACAGTCATCTTTCCAGTCCTTTGGTGAATAATTTACCTCCCAGAGAGTACATAGATGTGAATTGTTCCAACATTCATCTGTTTCACCCTACTGTGTTAATATGAAATGTAGCATGGACAGTAAGACATATAAATGACTGTGATTCCTACAATCTTTAGTTTTCCAACTTTTGGCCATTTATCATCTATTCTGCTATGCATTTCCTGGGTGGTCAAGGTTTCAGAGTTTGATTCCTCATGGCTAAGGACCATTCAGACACTTTGAGATTGTGGAACCATTTCTTTCTGTCTTTTTTTCTTTCTGCTTCACTTTATTTTTTCTTCTCTCACACATATATCCCAACTGCAACCTCCCCTTTCTGCAGTACTCCCAACCCCCCCACTTTCCCTTTGTATGTATTTTGGAATCATTTTGCATCTATGAAATATTAACAAAATTAATGGCTTTTAATCAGTGTTTATGTTTTCTCTTTTGAAGACAGTAGTTTGATATGTGTGTCTTTGTGTGCATGTATGTGCATGACTGCATATATGCCTGTGTGTGTGTTTGTGTGTATGCGCACGTGCATATGCACACACATTTGTGTTAGTGTGTATATCATTCATTGTATTGGAAGAGGACTTCCAAGTCATCTTTCAAGTTAGAAATGTCTTTAGTGAAGAGTTAGTTTTCTCTCGTGTGTAAAGCAGAGATTTTATCACCTGATTATATTTAGTTGACGCTTCTCTTTACCTTGAAACTGTAGTGTATATACTAACCATCAGCATCACTTTGAGAAAAAAAAGAACAAAGAAGTATTTCTAAGTTCTACTCACTTTCCATAGTTCAGAAGGAGAGTATCAGCTCAAGAGTACATAGGTTTTATGGCATCCCATAATTTTTCTTTCTTTCTTGTATGTATATGTTGTGTATGTGTGTGTGTGTGTGTGTGTGTGTGTGTGTGTGTGTGTGTGCGCGTGTGTGTGTGTGAACATTTATGGATGCAGGGTGCTTATGTATACATGCATTTTAAAGGGCAAGGTTGAAATTGGGAGTGTTCCTCAATCACTTTCCATTTTATTCTTTGAAGTGGATTCACTCAATTGAACCCAGAGCTCAAAAACAGCACTTATCTGGCTTGCCATCTTGGTCTATGGCTCCCTAGTCATCCACTTTACCAGCAGGCACGATACCAACTGGACAGCATCTTGGGTTCTTGGGATCTGCTGTGTGTCCTCCATGCTTGCACTGCAGGTATGTCGACATCTGCCCGGCCTCCCCAGCTTTTCTATTTCCCAATGTTTAGAGCTAAAAACACATCTAGCACCATTTATTTTCACTTCTCACTCCCCAGGCTCTGCCCCTGAATCCCTAAGACTTCACTAAGGCAAGTGTAAAGGAACAGAACCACAACCATCTACATGAGGGCAGATCACCTTGGGAAGAGGATAAGGGGAACAAAAGCCTAAAAAACACAAGAATTCAGATCTCTTGTGTCTGTCTAATTCCATGTTCCTTCTGATGTCTGTCTGTATGAAGCCAATTAATGAGGCCACATGAGTCCCAGGGCCTGTGCTGTTATTCTCTGTGGGTAAGTGACTGAAGATTTGGTTGACATTAGCAGGTGAAATAATTGACTAAGTAGAGCATGTCAATTTCCTGAGTTGGACTTCATTTGATCAGCACATTAATAGGATTTCATTTTAGCTGATAATGGTAGATCCTGAACAGTAAATGGATCCTTCTGGACCAGTGCTGTTCATGGGTGCTTATGTTCTGCTTTAGAATGAGAAGGAATCCCCTGGTACCCACAGCTCTCCAGCTTTCCAACTCACCCAGAAATTTTAAAGATTTTCAACCACTCTCATCATTTTAGGAAATTATTTATAACAAATTTCATCTTACATTAACACACATGCTATTGGTCTTGTTTCTCTAGAGAACCTTGACATTGTCTCTGTCTCACTGGTCCCAGTACACACTGGTCACCCAGCTCCCTCTTCCAGAGACTGCCTCACCCTCACCTTCTGTGGCTGTGAACAGACCAGGGCCACCTACCTCAAACTCTACTCTCAGTCATAGAGAGTCTGGGAATCCTTTGCTTCTTTGTCTGCATGCTGGAGCTGGATCCTTGAGGGTCTTGTTAATACTACAAAAATTGTTCACTTTGAGACTTGATTATAGAAACTGAGATACTGTTGTCACAGCCAAGTATTGACTCACGGCAGAGACTGCAGCATCCCGACTATAAAATCCTGTGTTTTCTCGTGGTATGCTTCCAAACAGAATGGGAAGAACCATTTTACTTTTTCTTATTCTTTTTTCTTTTTTGGTATTTTTTTTAGACAGAGTTTCTCTGATGTAATTCTGGCTGTCCTGGAACTCACTCTGTAGATCAGGCTGGACTGGAACGCACAGGATTCTGCCTGCCTCTGCCTTCTGAAGGCTGGGATTAAAGGCATGCTCCACCACTGCCCTGCTTTTAAAAATTTCTTTTAATACGCATTGATGATTTGCCTACATGTACATGAGGGTATTGGATCTAATGGACCAGAAGTTACAGAGAGCAGTGAGCTGCCATGTGGGTGCTGGGAATTGAACCTGGGTCCTCTGGAAGAGCAGCTAGTGTTCTTAACCTTTGAGCTATCTCTCCAGCCCCTGAAAGATCATTTTGCAGGGCTTCATTGAAATGAAACATTATGTGCTATGTTTTCCAAATAGAAACACATTCCGTTCACATAATTCATTAATAATGCTTGGAATGCAATGCAGGTGAAACTTAAGCCTGAGTGGCCTTGGTTCTTTTTTTCGTTTTTCTTTTCCTTTTTTTTTGGTTCCCACACCAGTGTCTTTGGGTTCAAACTTATTTTATTTTAAAGTCTCTGGATTAGGATGTATGCTAATCTGTTTAATTTTGAAATGGATCTAATAATGACAGGAAAATGACCTGACATCCATGAGAACTTAAACAAATTTGGTTCCTAAGATGTTCCATTGAATATCTGGAATCCAAAGTCATTTTTTTTTTAATTTCAAGCCTGTTTATAAATCAAGACATAAATCTTTCCTTGATAAGAGGAACAAATCAATAGAGAACAGCACACATTTATATGTTCTTGACGGCACTACGCCTAGGGAATGGAACACTTAGCTTGACCCAGTGCCCAGGAAGAGCCATTCAACTCCATTGTGTAGAGAGAACATAACTCAGGAATTCTGAACATTTTCTGAAGTAAGCACTTCTATTTTTTTAAGCGCCTCTAACCATTTTTTATGAGCAGAAATTTTGATAGATTTCCTTATTTTTAACGTGATTATATTTCCCTGTGAAGTGCTGAAACAAACAGAAAAAGAACATAGTGTCTCTACTTAAAACTGAAGGAAAACTGCTTTGACATTCACAGCTGCTAGACAAAGTCATTATTTTTAAGAGCAAGAAAATACTGGAAAATATGAGCTGCAGGAATGAGGAAAGGAAATCACTGTGACCCCATATATTGAGTAGTAACTCAAATTAACAGATAGGAATAAAAGGTTATGGCCCTACATGTCAGTTAATGAAGCGTATTTCTGTCACATTTTGACTTGGTTTATATCTTAGTTGTGAAAATAATGAAGAATTATCTTTGTGTTATATATTCTTCCTTATATCTAATTGGAGGATTCACTTTCTTATTTTTATACTCCTGAAACATCCCACTGATTTGTTACTTGAAAAAGAATCTTGAATTGGGAAAGAGTGATTCCCCCACTGAAACTTTTCTGAATTGTGCACTATTAGCAGAGGTCATGAGTTTGTGATTTTGCAAGCAAACTGGTAGCTGAAACAAGAGTGTAGGCTACCTTCAGACCACCAACACCCATAGTTCTATCCCAGCCTTGACAGGGCTTACTCTATTACCTGGGTTTTAAGTATATTTTGGATGTCCCATCTGGAGCCGGATTTTTAGGCACTCCATATGTCTGGAACATTATGACAAAATGTATTTGTTCCAGGCACAAAACACAAGCTTATTGCTTATGTCTGACATTACTGAAAACCACACTGAAGGGAACTCACAAGACAAAAATAGTACAACCAGGAGTCACATTGATGTTGAGAGAATGGTCAGCTGATTCAACTGATTTATTCATACTTTACTAAATTAATATTTTTAGTCTTTACCTTATTTCTGTAACCATTCACCCTACTCTGTTGATGATAGACTTCAAACAAGATAAAATCATGTTGTGTTTTCAATGCACAATGTTGATTTATCTTAGCATATACAAACAAACATGTGTATGTTCATGTGTATATGTGTATATGATGAATATGTAGTGTGTGTGTGTGTGTGTGATATGCAAAGTCGTTCAGAATTTATCAGCATTGTCCTATGGATGGGATCAATCTGAATCTGAAATGTCTTTTGGTGTATGTCTGTGCATGTGGTTGCACATCTGTGTGTGGTATGTGTGCATATGTACATGGTGTTTCCTAGGTGGCATCCACTTTCAGTTTTAAAAACAGGGTGTTTCATTGTCTTGAAATTCGCAAGGATTGCAGACCAATGAGCTCCACGATATTAACATATCTCCAATTCTGCCTTCCCAGTGCTGCATTTATATATGCTCACTATTATGGCTAAGTTTTGAAATATAGATTCTGAGATTAAATTCAGGTCCTCCTGCTTTCAAGGAAAACATTTTACCAACTGATGCACCACTTCAGCCCATGTGTATTTTCTAAAAGCCTGGAATGATATAATGCACCTCTGAAAATAAAATACTGTGAAAATGGGGGCATTCATGTCCCTACTCTCAGATGAGGAAATTGTGTGTTTACACATGACTTGCTCCATTCAAATTTATGGATGCTGTCACCAGATTCTAGCTTTTAATTCTATGCCATTTGGTGAATGGTGTATGATGTATGACAGTCAGACGTATATAGAAAGAATGCCGACACTAGACTGGCCCTGCTAACTGTACATATTGACTTGTCTAAGAATTTTATTTGCATTTCAGAAGCCTGTAATGGAGAGATTTGTGGTTGGAGCCTTTTACTCTTTTACATGAACACATGATAGTATTTGTCTGATGTTTGCTAATATTACAGGAAGAAATGGCTTTGAATGAACAGGAAAGCACAAAAGGATTAGAAGGTTTTAACATATTCCTTGGTTCTGATGTGGGTTTTTTGTTCATTTTTAAAATTTTTTGTTTGTTTTTAAATCTGTGTGACATTGGGTGATCCGCTCAGCTTCTCTAGTCTTTCATTTTCTTGTCAGGATACCTTGGGATTGTATTGTGACAATATTTTAGTGACTATGGAAATGTCTCCATAGGCAACAATGCTTGGTCTGCAGGTAAAAGGACCTGAGTCAGAATCTACATTACCCACAAAAAACACTTGGCATGACTGTGTATACTTGCAAGCTCATCATTGGTGGGCAGAGACAGGTGGCTGTCAAAAGCTTTCTGGAAAGTCAGCCTAGATAAACACCCAGATTCTTGTTCACTGAGAGACCTTGCTGCTTCTTCTTCCTCTGCCTCTTTTATTGAAAATGGATTATTTTGTCATTCAATATATCCAGATCACAGTTTGCCCTCTCTCTACACCTCCCCATTCCTCCCCCACCTCCCTTCCCACCTGTGAGAGACCTCATTTTGAAGGTAAAATGGAGAGAGTGACAGAGGACAATGTCCTGTATTCTACTTTGGCATAGCCTGCACAGGAAGAAGTTAACACCTCTATCTCTCACATATACAAACCCATACACATGTACTGCACAGTCATATACAACACACAGCACACATAGATACCACTTATGGTGAACACAGTGCACATGCGTACAAATATATTACTCACTGAAATTTTCTATAATGATATGACAAACACAAACACTACACTATACATTGTAAACTTTAAATATTTTTCCTCCTCCATTCCTCCCTTCTCTTTTCTCGTTATTTTTATAATATATCGCAGTGAACATATCACAGTGATATGGCTAAAATTGTCTCATTTTTACTACCAGGTATGTATCCTATTTCTGTATCTTGTTGGATACAATTTAACTCATTTCAAAAATTTTCTTTTTGATGGTAATACTGAAGAAATGATATGTTAGGGGAAAGTGGAATAGCCCTTCAGCATATTTAATCTACTTCTGTGGAACATCTTCCATCTCTCAGATCTCTGGAGAGAATTTCTTAGGAGTTTGATCAAGGCCATGAGCTGTGAATCTGTTCTTTGATTGTGATTTTTCAAGTTTGGCTATTTACACAGATTTTGCAGACACTTATTAATTTCAAAGCAGAAACTAAGTCAACAGATCGATCATGGGTCTACATGGAACTTCTAGAGTCTTCCAAATATTCTGTGGGTTATACATGCTTATGTCAAAATTATCAGTTAAACAATACTTAATATAATGACTTAGATTCTTTCATAAATTTTGGAATGAATTCCTTCTGTGGTATTTGTATTAATATGTTATAAATAATGGTTGCTATTCTGAATGTTCTAAAATCATGGGACAAATTTTGTACATATATTTCAACTATTTCAGTTAGCATCAAATATTACAATTAACTTTTGAGATAAGGTCTTGTGTTGTAGCCATTGCTAGTTTGGGACTCACTATATAGATCATGCTGATTTTGAACTTGCAATCTTCTGCTTCTGGCTCCCATGTGCTGGGATTACAGGTGGATGGTACCTCACCTAGATGGGGACAGTTAACTTGATATTGTCTATTTCTCCTGAGACTGGCAATTTTTAAGGGAATTGACTATGTAATTGATATTTATATCTTTCCTTTGGATTTCATAGAACCTGAAACCTATTGCAACACTAACGTATGAATGAGTCTAAACCCAAAATAAGCAGCTCCATTTGCTTAATCCATTCCTTCATTTGGAGAAATACTAATGACCTAGATGGTTTCTAATCTTGGATTTAGTTGTATTCTTGAACAACTGTTCTATGTGGAACCTGAATGCTCAATCAAATAATGTTTCCTTCCTCTTATTCTGATAGGGTATCAAATTTTTATTAATTAATTTAATTCAATTAAAACAATCACAAAACAATTCCTGACTTCACAGTTTTCAAAAACTTAAATTATTGATATTATTTGCTCTGGTGTGAGCCATTTGATCAAGAATTTTTCCAAGTTAGTAATTAAAATATGAATTGATTTTTGAACAAAAGCATTTCCTTTCTGAATGAATAAATCCCCAGAGATGCTCACAGTTGATATCATAAACATTAGTAGCATCAAAGAAGAAAAGGTTAATTGTGGTGGAAAGAAATCATCAAACACACTCATGTTGTTCTTGACAAAATTAATCTAAACAGAGGTTCCCATTCTAAATACTACTAATAATTATAATAAAATATGCCAGAAATTATGTGCACTATAATGCATTTTGCTCTTATTAATCCTGTTTAAAACACAAATAATCCAGAATCCAAGTGTATGTTTGTCTGTTCATTCATTATTTCAACCTCAGGTAAATAAACATGTCATGATGATCATGTTCCCTTTCCAATCCTAACAAACTTGTCTTCTTGTAAATATTTCACTCTGAGAGCAGTCGACAATATAAATTTCAGACCTAGGAAGGTAGGGTCCTAAAACTTAGCTTTACAATCCCAGTGTAGGGAACCATTTGGAATGGCAGAGTCTCTTCCACCGAAACCTGTTAGCAGAGTGGAGGTCGTCTTCAGGCAAGAAAAAGTTAGGAAGAAAACTGAGGTCTAAAACACAACACACTTCAGAACACTTAAAGAAAGTCAATGGTAATCTGTGGATTGAGTAAAGGGAAGGAAAGTTATAAAGCCCCAGTTTTTCAGTCCCATGTAATTTTCCTTTCTTCTCTTATTCTATGATTTTTCTCTATTCTCAAACAATAAAAAAGGGGACACACACACACACACACAGAGGAAGAGAGAAAGAAACAGATATGATAGTATGATAGTCGGGGCCCACCTTTCAAAGCACATGATTGCTGAAATTGACCCAGTGTGACTCATGAATCTCATGAATGCACCCCTTCCCCAAATCTGACTGCATTTTCAAACAAATCATTTAGGTCAAGCTTCTCTCTCTCCTTAGATAAAGTGAGAATCAGACGCTTTCTGCAGTCATTACTGTGCTGTTTCTGGGCCTATTCTGTCCCTTAGTATTGCAGCGGAAGCTCCGTCACTGAAGTGGGATTCATGTACCTGAGCAAGCACTGTATCTCCCTTTTTAAAAATTGCTGCAGTTTGGCTAGGCTAGGCTAGGAGTTTTAGTCTAAAATAGTCTTTTCATGTAGTTTTTATTGGTCTATGTGTATTCTAAAATATCTCTTGGCATTTGCACGGCTTGAGAAAATACGAAGATTAACAGATTGACTTGAGAAAACAGAGGGGGATGTCCTGAAAGAGTTATTTTCATGCACATGTTACTTGATATTGCAAGTAGACATAGGTGATAAGATTAAAGCAATAACCCCATGAATAAAAATATGTCACTGTAAATAATTCTTGGACACCACAATTCATTGGATGGAGAGCTACCTACCTTTCCCTTGGTTTCCAACTGAGTTACTCAGATAAAACTATTTCGTGACTTGGTCACTCTAAGCTTTCAAAAGTCACATATCAGTATTTTTATGCAGAGGCATTTAATTCTCTCTCTCTCTCTGTGTGTGTGTGTGTGTGTGTGTGTGTGTGTGTGTGTGTGTGTTCCAGGCACATGTGATAACATTTTAATAGGAAGAAACAGAAGAGAGAAGGCATCAAAACTAATGGCTGGGAGCAAAGACAGCAGTAGACAGCTCTGCAAGGTGTCAGGATGCTGAACGGATCCAAACACTGCTGTGAGGGAGACCAGTGCCAGGATGATGAACACCGGATTTCTATCATTTTCTGTTGTTAGTTGAAATTTATCATTTTAGTGTGTGAAAGGGATTGTTCAATCAAGAAGGAGAGAGAGAAAAAAAAGGAGGGAGAAGGGAAGGAAGAGAGGGAAAGAGAAGGTGGTGGGAGGGAAGAGAAGGAGAGAGAGACAGAGACAGAAAATATGAATGGATGGGTTTGTACTTTGGGTTCAGTGGATAAGAGTAATTCCTTAGAGTTCATTCTCCCACACAACCAAGATAGCAAGAGCAGTTTATGCAAATATTCTTAGCCCCTGGTTGAAGATTCTATTTTTAGTTAAAACATATAAAGGAATGTGAGAGATTGCTTGCTTTACACGAATTAAAAGGTTTTCAGTAAGAATGGATTTTCTTATATTTTTCTAAACATATAGTCCTTATTTAACATTTAAAGAAACCTTTCATTGTTGACAACAACAAACAAGTAAAGAAATTTTAATTTTCAAGAATCCTGCCAAACATACTTCTATGTTGAACCAAATTTTATGGCTGAAAATGTTTACTTAAGAGAAGGTTGTGATTTCCAGAATTTTCCTGACAACACAAGAGCACAGGTACAAGGGACTAGGAGACAGTTTTGGCTACTTACTCCTGAAAGGGTTTCAAAAGAGAAAAATGGAAAGGCTAAATATTCAAGTGCAATACGAAAATATTCCAGTATATAACTATTCAAAGTTTTAATGCATTTTATAAACTCATAGAATGTTTTATGCAAGGATTTTAGGAACATTGGGCAAGTAGGGATTTGAAAGAGTGGGGCTTTATCTTTGACTCTGTTTGGGTGACATTGCCTTAACTAATTCAGAGCAGAGGACACAGAAATGCAGACTGAGAGAAGAAGGCACACAGAATTGTGCTTGTGCTCTTTGGGATACCAACTGAAGGAGGCTTTGGTTCACATGTTTGCATATGAATGTTTACTTCCTTGCAAGTAGATCTTAGTTTAACTGTTTTTTATTAAAAACATTTAGTGTGTGTGTATGTGTGTGTGTGTGTGTGTGTGTGTGTGTGTGTGCGCACACACACACACATGCTTATTTGTCTGTATGTGCACCACATGTGTGCAGTGTTCATAGAGGCCAGAAGAGGCATCAGATCTCCTCAAACAAATTTCAGAAGGTTGTGAGTCACCTTATTTGGGTGCTAAGAATCAACCCAGGTACTCTGCAAGAGCAGTGAGTGCTCTTCTTCACAGAGACACATTTTCAATCCCTCTGTACACTATTTTCATGGCACTGTAAGTTACTTCCCCAAACTAAAAGCATTAGGTGTTGTTAATGTACTATTAATGTTTTGTAAATGAGTATCCCATATTCTTTTCAATTGTTTTAATCTACTGTTTCATTTTGTTCCAAATTAGGTTGACATTACATTTAATATTGTAACAAATAATATTCTACTTGATAACTCTATAGCTTATTTCTGGAAGTATTCTTCTGTGGTTTGAACATTAAATGGCTTACAAAGGCCCCTGTGCTCAAGTCTTAGTAACAGATTCCTATTATTCCCAGTACTGGGAAGTGTTAGAAACTTGAGAAGTTTGAGCCTAGAGAAGGAATTTAGATCCCTGGGGTGTACCCCTGAAGGAGATACAGAGACCACTGTCCCTTCTGCTATCTTACTTCCAGGCCTGCATGTGGTAAGGAGACTTCTCTGTCACAAGGGTCCTCCATATACTGTTCCCATGATGTCAAGTGTCACTGCTTTTAGACACCGAAAGGAGCGGGCCCATGGGATGAGATCTTTGAAACTGTGAGACCAAGGAATGTTTCCCTTTTTTAAGGAAAAAATTTAAGTTGCTAATCTCAGGTTTTTGTCATTATGACAAAAGGCTAATATGCATTAGCATTACCAGTACTTTCAAGCTCTTGATACTTCACACAGATTGTCTTTAACAATATTACTACACTCTCCTCTCTCAAGATGTGCAAAAGCATCCTTCTCATCTACCCTTCACCAAACAAAATACAAATTCTGACATCTGCAAATCCTGTTGCTAAAAATGTTACTTAAATACAAATTTGAATATTAAGGAACTGAAGCATTTTGAATTTGTCAGCTTTTCATAAGGTCCATGTAAAATATCATTCGTTATTAAGTGATTAATGATTGTTGACTATTTCATATATATCATCCCAGTACATATCAATATAAATATTTTAAAAGGTCTCTGCTAGATAAAAATAAATTTGCTCATTTATAGCTATGGGAAAATTTCCTTGCCTTTTTGAGATCTTGTATGTGTTAGCTTTTCATTATTACTAATTCACAGTATTAAAAAAAGAAGAATTTCTAGATATGAAGAAAACTGGTAGCAAATATGCTGCCAATGTATTACTTACTCCAATCACATACACATTTTAAAAAGACCTCCAGTTATAATCATTCTGGCTCCTATTGTATGTAGGATGGCTGGGATCATCTTTTTGATCATAGAATTGTCAATCTCCAGCCCACCTCTGAAGGGACTTGTAGCATCATTATGCCAATGATTGAGCACTACTATCAAAAATCAAATCCTTTATTACATGCACACACACACACATACACATACACACACACACACACACATACACACACACACACACGCACACACACACACACATACACACACACACATGCACACACACACACACATACACACACACACACACACACATACACACACGCACACACACAAGTCAGTTAAATTAGCCATTGGTGATATAAGATTCTAAAGGAAATAACAAAACTATTATATACTTTTCTTTGTGACTAATTCTGACAAAACAACAAATGAAAAAAAAATTATTCTTCTTGATTATGAACTGAAATAGCCCTTATTTCAGAGCACTCTAGAAGAGAGACAAACTAGAATTATTTTTTCTGGTCATTGTTTGATAATGCCATGGGCAAAATGTGTTTGAATTATCTGGATATACCTTTATTTCAGCAAAGTTGGATTTTGACCAGTGTTACCCTTCAAGCCAATTTCTTAAGTATAATTAAAACACCAACTCACCAGTGATTCATATGTAAGGCACACAAACTTTTCAAAGTGTAAATTATATGAATGCACATACCATGGACACAAAAAGGAAAATTAGTGACAAAAGAAATATCAAAATCACATGAAAGGTAATATTTTTCTTTTCCCAAGGGAGCTGTGAGGGCTTTTATGCCCCATTATTTCATCACCTGTTTCTATTTTCATCATATGCATGAAGAGTTGGTTATGAATTGATAAGGCTTTTGCTCACTCTTTCAAAAGGCTGTGTGTCAACATGTATTCCCATACATCCCGCACGGAAATGGCATTTCAGGAGGCAGGTTTCTGTTCTAATGTTGCATGTGATATCCAGAAACACACATGATGCTGATTTTCTACAAGCTTGATAGGCTTTCCTTTTACTTCCTCTCTGAAAGCTGCTTGTGAACTGATAGTATAGGTTATAATTTCTGAGCCCTGGGGAACATAAGAGGGTTTTCTCTTTTCCTTTCCTTTGAATCTGAAAGCTTAACTACACTCACATAACAATGTGCAGTTCATCTTTATGCAAATAGTTTTGAAAAAGCAATGTGCCTGGAGGGATTTTTTTTACAGCATTATTTGGTTTTATATCTTTGCAATCAACTCTATAAGCTAACATGGCCATGTAAATTCATGAGTGGTTTTTCAATAGAAACCCAAACAAGGTTACTTATTCTTGAAGATTAGATTGAGATAAAAGTCTCCATAACAGCACAAGAAACAATGTGGACAGCATCTTACAAATCTAACACACACACACACACACACACACACACACACACACACACACACACACCTATTGATTTCATCTTCGAAGACATGTCATTGATTTCTTTTTGCAGGTTTGCAATTCTAATACTGGTGATAACAGAAGCATTTTGGAAGACCTTTGTTACAAGCAATTCCCGCGTACTTCCTTTTATAGAGGTCTCTGTAAAGTGGGTTTTGAGACCCACTTAGTTTTTAATGGCCACAGTTAGTGCCTCCAGGAATCATACTTACACACAAATCTTACATAACGTTATTTATCTTTATGATTTTCCCGTTGACTTGAACATTTTAAAGATCAACTGCCTAATAAATACTTTTCTTCATTTCTTTTAGAGGACATGATTTTCTTTAAATCTACATAAATTGAATCTTGCATTCATTTAAATATAGCCTTGTTTTAGACAGTGGATGTGTTTGAATTCATCTGTTGTTGAATAGGTTGCTCCATGCCCTGTGTGTGGCTAGCTACAGAGATCAAAGCCTAGTTTAAGCAGAAATTGTTATCCTAACTTGATGATGACTTCTCTTGGGGATCTCACACTTGGATAACCCCTAGGTTAGTCTAAAGTTTGTCACAGTTCCAACCAGACTTCTCTATGCTGTAAGGTGCGTTGATCATGGTATTCTATCTTAGAAACAGGAGTTTAATTAATACAATTGCCAATTAGGATGCACATTTCCATTTCTTAAGGAATACTCCTGTATTCCTAATATTCTTAGTCTTTACGTCTGTAGGCATCATAGATGATATATCTCTATGGAAACCCTTTGAAGCTCTCATCTACATATTTTAACCTATGACCTTCAGGATTTAGGATGATGTTTCTTTTGTCATCATTGAAAAGAAAATATTTCTGCTCTTGGTTCCTATTCAAGACTGTTTGTTGAAACTTTGTGACAATGTTGCCTCTTTGCTTTCTACCTACCTTCTAATTTAATATCAAAATTTTTAATATCAAATAAAAATAAGAGACCTAAATGGCTGAATATGCTCCCATTATCTATTTAAATTAGATCTGAAGGATGCAAATTAAGTATCCAGAGATTCATAACATATCCCCCACAACAAACAAATAAGGTCCTCTCTGCATATCTCAGATCAGCAGCTGGGTACTGCATACAGTGTACATACATTGTTCTAAAAAAGGGAGCAGGAAGGTAGTTTCACTTTTCTTCCTTAGGTACCTTTGTTGTTGTTTGCCAGGTTCCACATGCAATTGAATGTGTGCTGCAACCATAGAAGTTTGTAGTTAATAATTTTTAAAGAAGGTAGTCTCTCTGTTGCTGCTGTCTGTCTCTGTCTCTCTGTCTCCCTGTCTCTCTGTCTCTCTCTCTCTCTCTCTTTTCTCTCTCAATACAGATCAGGGACTAGTTACATTGTATTCACTGTGATACTAGAACTGGGAGGCTAAGGCAGGAGAATCCCAAGTTCAAAATCAGTTTAGGCTTCATAGCAAAAACACTGCAGAAAACACACCAAAACAAAACTAAAACAAAACAAACCTTTAAATGCAAAGTACTTAACAGTTTCAAAGAAAGCTACAGAGATGCTATTTCATATGCATTAACTGGCATGAGAAACTTGTCAACTGTTCGATCCTGAAATTTACTGGGTTCAAACACTTTGATTCTTAATATAGCAGAGTTCTGTCTTTTTAAAATTAACTTCGAGCTTTAGCTTAATGATATTTTCTACATTATCGGCATATCTGTTGGATAACTATCGTCTTTTCTAATTTTTCTTTTTTACATCATATTAAAGCATTTGTCACTGTACCCACATGGTTTTTCTCCAACCTTCAGTGTTTAGTCTAAAGTAGTGTGGGTTATACCATGGCTGTCAGCCAGACTTGGGTTCTGTGATGGTTCCCAGATTTAGATTGGCTTGCACAAGGAAGTTAGCCTACAAATGGGTTGTATTTTGAATAACCTCTTTGAGGTGATTATGTATCTCTTCTCTCTGTTTAGTATAAAGTGTGATTCATGTGTGACATTACTGAACCTGCTTATGAAGATTGTTTTATTGTAGTGTGTTTGTAGGAACATAGTGTGAATACTTGTTTTTATTTTTAACCTTGTCCTTTTTATTGCCCTTCCATGCTCTATATTTTAGTATCATAATCTTCTCACCACCCACATGGTTCTCCTTGACAAAGAACACCACTTCTCTCTTTCAAATCTTTCCACCACGGAATCATTGCTGTTTGTTTTGACCTCCAACAGTTCTGAGAAATTCTATTATATTTCCTCTTTTATTTAAAATGAACCTCAGTTTGCACCGAACTCAACTGAATTGCATTTTCTTGGCTTGGTCTATAGAATTCTGACTTGCTAATTGTTTTATATATCTTTCTAAAAAACAATTTTAGGGAACAGATGGCTGCAACTGCCCAGGATCAGCAGCCAAAAACACTACTCAACCAGCAACAATCTTTGGCACTTACACTAGTTCCTTGTTATGAAATCCCTGGGAACAGGTTGATAGAATTAGGACAATTCCTTCTTTATGGTCCTTTGATTCTGGTATTTTCTAAAATAAAACATAGCTACAATGTATACAGTAACAGCTATAATTTTAACACCATCCTGACCATTTCCACTGAGTGAGCTGACAACAGGGGTCTGCGATAAGAAAATGAGCATTTTTATTGTTGATGCTCTAATCACAGATAATTACCGGAGCAAGTAAATATTCACAGGGAACTGCAACCTAGGTTGCATCAGACGTCCTTCTGTGAACTGTGATATGCTGACAGTAGATAAGTTACTTGCCTAGCCATTTGAATTGTAACACATTTTACAGCTATACCTCCTATACAGATTATTTCCATCATTCTTCAGTTGTTCTCTCTATACCGAGAGCAGAGTTAAAGAAGCTTCCCTGACAGTAAATATTGTGTCTGTCTCAACAAGTGAAATGTCACATTACCCACTTATTTTTAAAAGCACACAGTGCCTTGGAACATTGCTTTGGGATTATTTTCTTTATATTGATGAAAACTCTACCAGAAAACTTTCATGTGGCGCAAGTCAGCATCCTAGAGGTTATTCTTCTCTAGATGGAGTGTCCTCTACTTCTGGAGATACATTCATTCCCCCTACACACTCAGAAAAAAAATATACCATTGATGGAATTTATGAAAGATAGTGTATCAGTATGAAATTTGCATATGTCTGTGTAGACTTCATCAGAATTGTGTGCATAATTGACAAGTGAGCAAAGGCAAAGTATTAAGTGTGTTTTCTTAAGTTATTCTCTGCCTCGCCCTGAAGCTTTCACCACTTTGTTTATTCAGTGTCTTCTCCTAGGCATATCTCCTGCCAGAAGTCCCTGCCAGTGGCTTCTGAGAACTTACTACTTTGGTCCCACTGTGGAGGACCAATGTGCTTCACACGGAAGCCTGTAGAGACATCATTACTCCCCACCTTTGCTCTCAGGATAACATTGTTGTCTCTGTTACAAGCTGTTCTCTGTTCTAGAAACCACCTGTTTTATGCAGAGAGATCCCATTGTCTTTAACTTACTAACATTCCACATTTTTCTGTACTATATAGTCCTTAAAGAGAGAAAATAACACAGAAATGGGATTCAACCTGACTAATCTGATTAATTACACTACAGTAAACTGTGACTAATCTAAGAAGTGTGCACATGTGATATTCTCTGGAGTTAGCACGTGAAGAGTGAAGGTAAGAACCCTGCTCTTTCCTTCCTTGGTTGCAGTATATTGTACTATAGGCTATTCTCTGACATTTGTGGGTTTGTGATAATTAGTAAAACCAAGTTGTCCAAGTTTCCCTTATTTTACTGTGATAAAACACCTTGCCATAAAGTAATTTAATGGAAGAAAGAATTTATTTAGCTTATAATTCCAACATATAACCCACCATTTCAAAGAAGTCAAGGTAGGAACTTTAAAATGTGAGGTCAAGAGAAGAGAGAGAATAGCAACATTAATCCTTGCTTGCTTTCATCTATCTGCCTCCTGTGTTGTACACCCCAGGATCCTCTGTCCAGTGAATAGTGCTGCCCACAATGTGTTGGATGTTTTTCCATCAATTGACAATTAAGCTAGTACCTAACAGACATTCCTATTGGACATCCTGATCTAGATGATTCTTCTGTTGAGGCTTTTTCCCTTGTGATTCTAGGAAAGTTAGCAATTAAACACTAACGACAACTCAAGGTAAGACTAAACACCAAAACAGATTGGGGATAGTTAACATTTTATCCTGGTAGAATGGGCAGCAAATCCTTTCTTAAGAACCATACACCCTCTCCCCAGGTTAGGCAGCTCTTGTACTTTTAGTTTTTTTCCATTTAGTTATTTTAAGTTACTGTTCTATCAAATTGCATGTGGGATATGTTGATTAATATAATATAGTTAAAGAAGTGATGGTAGCTTTAACTAAAATATAAGATTAATAATGGGCAATTAATATTTCAGAAGTCCTGCATGCCAGAGGCTGTTCCAAATGCTTTATTCATTTTGCTTTCTTGATCTTCACAATGAGCTCATGCAACATTTAAGGTGCGGACAGGTTAAATAAATTGTCCACTCTCCGAGGCACAGCTGTGATCTGTTGTCTGACTTCAGTGTGAGCTCTAAATCACTTTTCTGTGCTGAAAAGCAGATGTGACAACCATAGCAATTCTGAAGATGTCACAGTTGGCATGTGACTGAAAACTGGTTGCATACTTGATCACTTCTGTCAGTAATGAACCGGCACTTTATAATTTCCACTGTAACAGTTTGGAGACAACAACCAGTTCCATCATACTTCAAACCTTAACTCGGCTGTCACGGCTACAGAGAAAGTGGGATGGGAATACAGTGGTCACCTGAATTGGAAGTTTGTATGCTTTGCACTGCTTTGTTGAACAGATACATTCTGGAAGTGTTCAGAAGAAAGACATGTTATGGGTTTTACTTCAATAAATAACATAATTCAGAAGGAAAAAATTACATTTCTTTCTTCATCCTTTGGTGCTCATAGCAAGAAGGATATAACTTTTAAATCCATGTGATCTTTTGAAATAGAGACATAGAGTGCCAATCCCAATACATAGGGAAGGGAAGTAGAAAGTAAAAAGGAGTTGGCAACTGTTCTGGACCTTGATATTTGAAGGGACTGGCCAAGCAAAGAAATACGAAAGCAGATATATTCAAGACAGATTAAAACAGCGTGAGCAAAACAAAGTGAGAGCATACAAGGCAATTGCCTTGTTCTCTGTTGATGGGTTTTAGGAAGTGTGAAGCAAGGACTGGCCAGAGGCAATGTGGAAGGCTTTGTTTGCTTTAAAATGTCAGAGACAGAAGGCAATAGGAAGCTATCATAGGACATTACACAACTGAATGGTGTGATCAATTTATTTCACATATTTACTGAGTGTCTATCATAGACAAAATTCTACCATCTAGCTGCAGGACTGTAGGCTTTAAGGGATTCATTTGTATGGAGGGCAGAAAAAGCCATACAGTGTACCCCACACTGAGATGGTTGCTGTGATGAACAAGGAAAACATTAAAGAATTGTGTGATGTGCTCTTATTATTAGTGTGAAAATAAACAGATCTGTTGAAGGAACAGTGGAGTTATTAAGATGGTTGAGTAAGGAAAATCAAATAGTGGTTCAGGAACACATTAGATGTGATCTAAGTAAAGTCTCTATGAGTTTTCAAGTTCTCATGTTTAGTTCTCTTTTTTGATTATAAATGCAATCTAACCATGCTACTTGACATTTGCTATTAACTGTGGAATACATAAACAGCAGGAAGTAATTTGAAACATTTTGTTTTTAAGTAAGAGACATTAAAAATAAAGTGTCTTAGATATTATTTAACATTCACATTTTTGTCCATGTATTTTGTCTAATTCCTATTGGCTTTGATGAGCATGCTTGCATAAACACAAAGTAACTCCTCAATTAACATTTATGAACTAAGTGGAATATATATACCATTATACTTTGAACAAAGGTATGTTTTAAGTCATCAATGCCCATACCACTATAAGTGTTTACTATAAATATTGAAATTCATTTTCCTTTATCTTATTCTATAAGAGTTGATTGCTTTTCAGCTCATAAGTGAAAGGTCATCACTTAAGAGTAAAGGAAAATAAAATTGGTGACTCATAAACACATTTATTTAAATGGAAGCAGGGCAGCAAAATCTAATTCCATATATATAGCATCATAAATTATTCATGTTTTTTTATAGAAGTGGGCCGCGGGCATCTGATGACATTTTGTAAGTTCTAACATTTGTATTATGCTGAAGCCTCTTGTGCTGCAGATGCTCAGTAACCTCACAGGTGTGTTAAAAACCAGAATTGCAAGACATTAACCCTTCAGCTTGCATAGTTTTAATAATGATCCTATTGTCAAATATCCTGATTAGGTGAAATAATTTCAAATTATTCAAAAGTCAAAATATCTGAATTCTTTTTAGTTATTAACTTAGTAGAAAAAACAATGATTACAAAATCTAAATATTAATAAAAAATGGACAGAGATGATTTTTTTCATGAATGTTGATTTATACTGAAACTAAATTGAAATTGTCAGTGTCATTAAAAGCCAGGACAAATATATATATGGCATTCATATAGATAGAGGAATTAAATCCCAGGAAAACAAAGTCACTATAGCTTAACTGTCTAAAAGGGAAATATTTGTTTGTAGAGAAATTATTTAAATATTTATCCATATGGTTCTGTACTCACAACACTGTAATTTGTCTAGTAACTCCCATATACCCCATTATCATTGGTAATATTTACAAGAGAGAAGACTCAAGAAGGGAGAAGGAAACTTACTAACAGTAAATAGAATCTAAAAAGAATCAGCATTTGAACTTTAAATATCTACCTGTTAAATTGATGCAATAATAATTGTCATAAAAGTATATATTAGTTATATTGTAAAGTAATGGTACCAATTTAACATTAGAAAAATAAATGCAATGGTTTATATTTCCAGTGGGCTTATATTTTCTATTTTCAGTAATCAATAAACATATTTTCTAACACTGGTAAGTATATGTATCTATTTAATCTATAAGCATTCTATTATTTTGTGTACAAAAATACAGTCATTTGTGAAAGTATAAATTTAGGGAAGAATACAGAACTGCAGATTTTGATTAATCAAATTGTGTTTCTCATTTCTCTGGGCTTTATATTTTTAATCCATTAAAAGAGATCATAATTGCATGTTCATTGGATAACTGTGAGTTAACAGATGTGAAACCACTTCTAGGAAAATTTTCATAAATTATACAAATCCTTGGTGTTAAAGATGGTTGAATGAAAATGAGAACCCACAAAACTACAGAAATTATAAATTTTGGTGAAAGTTTTATGTAAATGGTCTTTTTTCCAGCAAAGGTATAAGACTATTGGCTCATTAATACATTTCCTTAAAAAATCCTAAAATAAACATAATGCTAATATAAATAAGAAAGAAGCCTGACCATCATAGTTTCTTTATTCCTCTGTCTTGAACTTCAACATTTAGACTAGGTGCCTTAATGTGACAGATTCAGTTAACGACATTTTCAAAAACCATCAAAGTTTGCATTTTAGAAGTGATAGGGTTGGCATAGCTCCCATTTCCTCAACATCTGAAGTTACATTGTGAAAAAGAATGGAGCTGTATGGCTCTTATGCTAAGAGAAGACTGAAGTTGTATAGGTCTAAGGGTAAAATCCAGTGGAGAGTTTCATATAATTGCAAAAGAAAATGCAAACCAAACCAAACTATTTTCAAGTAATTGTAAATATAATGAAAAGTAGTGTTCTAATAAGACAATATCTTTTAATAGTTATATTCAAACTTGTGAAGGGATCTTACAATAATTGAATATACTCAACAGAGTGAAAGTTTCTAATTAGCTTCCTGGCTGTTGTAGCAAATTATCTAAAATGTTAATATTTACAGATACATTTTATAGGTATAATTCTGTGAAGTACAAATTCTAATGATATCATGGAATTATAACTAAATGCTTCCTATAGCCATCATTTCATGACACTAATCTGTGCTCCTCAATTGATTTGCCTGATGGTTTTCATTTTGTTGCTGAATCAACATGTCCTTTCAACTAAAGGCACCTCACTCCAACATCTCAAGACTTCTTGGCTCTGTGAACTTTTTCAGTGAAGTTTTAATGCTCTATAACAAATATTTACATGCATAGGCACACTACTGTTCACCAGGCCACTTCTCAAGGTTCATAAACCTTTATAGTCAGTTTGTGGACACTTTAGGGAAAAGGGGAAAATCTTTCTTTGAAGTAACAGATAACTATTTTCATTTTCTGAGCAATATTGTCTTGGTTGTGCTATTTTTTACTTTGATGCTACATGACACAATACATAAATATATAGACACATAGACATGATTGTGTTTTCATATAACTTTTATTATAAAGGGAGTCAATGTGTCACATTTGGCTATAGGTCACAGTTTACTGACCCTTGTATCAGAGGTCATTAATATTAATGGCACTTGGACTAGGCCATAATTATAGTGTTAGGATTTCAACCATTTGATATTTGGAAGCCAAGACTTTCAGAATGTGTAGCTCTGTTTTCAAGTCCTGATACTGTAAGACCATCCTACAACTTCAGTGTATGGTGTGTGTGTGTGTGTGTGTGTGTGTGTGTCCAGTGCAATGCACTGTCCTCTATTATCATATAGTGAATCCTCAATTCTCACTGTAATATATTTTCATATGAATCTTTGGGTTTTGATATGATTTTGAGTGTGGTTTTCTTATTAGACTGTTAGTGTCTCTTAAGAACAACCACTCTGTAGCTATAAGGAAATGTTTGAAAGTCATGATGAGCAATCCAACTATCACCTGATCTTCTATTTCTCAATTATCTCCCACTACTACCTTCTAGAACTGTGAGAAAGTAAATTCACAGTGTTTAAGTAACTCAGGTTATGACACTACATCATGTACTAGCTGTTGGGGGTTCCTGTGATGGGAAACTAAAAGTAGCTTTAACAAATAATGTTTACATTGGCGATTTGTGCCCTATACCCTTCATTTTGTGGACTGCTGGTTATTGATATAGTCTATATAGTTTCAAGAATATGTTTGGGGTTTCAAGAGCAGGGATACATTTCAGCATTGTCATATATTTCAGATGACAACAGACATAAATATGCATGGCCTTTATCATGATGGTCTGTATGGGTAGATGCCTGACATCTAGTGTTTAATATAAGTCTTATAAAATCTATAATTACCTGGGATATGGGCCTATGGCTATGCCTATGGATGTGTCTCTTTTTCTGTTGTTTGATTAATTAGTTAAGAATTTTGCATTCTATGTTTGATTATATTCAATCATTTCCCCCAACTCTTTCTGGACTCATCCTCACTTCACCATTTGCCCAACCTTGTGTCTTTTCCTCCAATCAATGCCAATTTGTGCTGCCCAAATATTCTTGGATATATGGCCTTCCACTGGAGTGTGCTCAACTTACCAGGGCCATGCTTTTAGAGAAAACCAACTTTCCTGCTCACAGCAGCTAACATTTGCCAAGAGCTCCACAGCTAGGAGTGGGATTGAGGGCCCAATTCTTCTCTCTGTGCTGGGATTTGGTCTGGTTTGAACTTGTACAGGTCTTGTGTATGCTGTTATATCCACTGTGAGTTCATATGTGCAGCTGTTCTGCTGTGTTCAGAAGATGCTCTTTGTATACATTCATCCACTACTTCTGCCTCATATAATCTTTTTGCACTTTCTTCTGCAATGGTCTCTGTTTTTGAAGGAGAGAGTATAGTATATATGCTTCATTTTTGACTGAGCATCTTACTGCCTTTTATTTCCTGCACTTTGGCCAATTGTGCATCTCTCTGTTAATCACCGTCTACTCCGAGTAGTTTCTCTGATGAGGGTTGAGAGATGTATTAATCTGTAGGTATAAAGATAAATAATTTGTACTCAGTTCAAAACTATGTCCTTTTAAGAAAATAATAGTAGTTGGTTCCTCCTAGTGCTTATGACCTATAAGTCATGGGTTCTGGGCCCCAAAATGGTAACAGAGGTATAGATTTTATTTTGTGGAGAAAGACTTAAATCAAATTAAAAAGTGATTGGTTATTCTCATGTCAGTAATATCACTATTAGTATGATTTTCCAGGCTGGTCATTATAATAACTCTCAGAGATCAGAGCTAGCAAAGACTGATGCTTAATTTTCTCTTCCTGTTGTATGCAGAGCTCCTTCCACTACTATGAAAGCTAGCCATTAGAGCTGAAGATTCCAGGTCTATCTCTGCTGAATTTTGCCATGTTTTTTGACAGAAGTATGTGGTGTCTTCAGCAAAAGTGTTTTACCATCAAATTCTGGGAGGTATCTTGATTGTCTCATTGGTGTATGAAGACATATTTTAACTGTGGATGGGGCCAGAGCTGTATAATTTGACTTGGTTGTGGATTCAATGTGACTGGCTTCCTCAAGCTTCTGCAGCTGTGACTTGGCCACTGTGATGGAGTGTAGCCTGGAACTGTGAGCTAACATAAACCCTTCCGAGCTCAAATTGCTGTTGTTGGGAATTTTGTTACAGCAACAGGAAAATAACTATGAAACTAGGTTCAGTTCCACAGATTTCAGTGGGACTGCATACCTCTAACGATATGCTTCTCGCTTCCTTCTCACCCATAATATTATACATTTTGATGTTGAATATTGAAATAATGCTTACCTACTTTTTTATCACACATGATCCCAGGCTAGCATGGTAAATACATTCATTTCTATCTAGACACTAGTGAAACTGACCAATGTGCTACTTACTCTTCTTTTTAGAAAGTACCTTCTCTACTTAATTACTATTTTGTGGATACCGGTTAGCTAAACCACAACCACGTTGCTTTTAGAAGACATTTAAGAAATGATCTTGCAGTTTCTAAGGAACTTGTCCGTGCAGATTAAGTTACTGAGTTACAAGAACATGTGATGTTTTTCCTTGCCTTTAGGCTACTGTGGTTTTATCAGAAAAAGTGTTTGTTTGGTTACCCTGGTTCTTTGCTTATGTGTTTTGACTTTATCTAGTTCAGTATATGCCCAAAGATTTATTATTAACCATAAGGAAGAATACTAGTGACTATTATTTAAGAGCACTGGAAAAATAAAGTTTTCAGAGTGGCTTCAAGCTCTCCCAACTTTCAGATATTTTTGTCTTTTCATTTCATCCTCACTCTCCATTTTGAGACTTGTTTGTTTACTACCAGCTGGTTTCCAGCACTATCTTCTTTAGTTAGTCCAGGGAAGTGTATGCTTATCACTCTCTAGCACAGAGAGAGCCTTGCTGACCAAGCTAGAATATAAGGTCTCTCAATGAGCCTCCCTGAAGAATATATGGCATTAAGGTTCAGAAGTCTCTGGTCCATCTCTAGAATCTAACATTCCTCAGAAGGGGCATGCTGGTACATTTTCACAAAGTTTGTGTTGACAATCTCCATATTAAAAATATAGAACAAAGTCTTTTATAGCACCTGCCCTTAATCTTAGTACTAGTAAAGGTGATACATTCAGACGTCTATGAGTTGAAGGCCACCCTGGTCTACATAGTAAGTTCCAGACCTCCCAGGGCTACTTAGTGAAATACCATTTAAAATAAGTAAGTAAGTAAGTAAGTAAATAGATAGTAATGGATAGATAGATAGAAAGATAAAAGGCAGTTAGAAAGATTCATCTCACAATCCCATGTATATTATTTCACATTAAACCTGTCAGTTAAGTGGGCCATTGTTTCGAAGACAAAAATGTCCCCAGGAACATTAAGGATGCTAGTATATAAATGACTCTAACCATTCAATTTCTTCCTCTGCCTAAAGACAAAATAACAATTACATCCCTGAAATAACAGAGCATCTTGAGCACCATGAAAGTGAGGTAGATTTTTTTTCAATCAACCAAAATAAGTGCATATGTCTCAAAGTGGTAAAACTTGTTAGTGAATCCTGTAACCTTATTTCGTGAACCACTTTTCTTAACAGTCCAATGCATTGTTGGTCCTACTGGATCATTGTAGAATAGGTACAGTCTTTATTTCCTGTGAGATTACTCATCAGAATTTTCTGCTTTTATTTGGCTACAGTAGTGGTTTCCCACATTTCTCCCTTCTCGTAATTTCTCAATCAATTATTATTTTTTGTTTGTTGTGTCATAAATAATATTTTTATTAATTTTTTGTGGATTTCTTTTTTCCATTTTATTGAAAATAGATTGTTTTCTCACATGATATATCATGATTATGCTTTCCCCTTCCTCTACTCTTCCCATCTTCTCCCTACCTACCCTCTTATCCAGATTTACTCTCTTTCTGTCTCAATAGAAAACAAACAGATTTCTTTTGGATAATGATATAAAGGAAGTAAAGCAAAATTTGGCAGATCAGGGGACATTAGTGAGACAATAGAGAAAAAATTTAAATGATAAACATACAAGTTGAAAAGATCATTTTAGGGTGCTAAGAAAATGTAGCGGGGTGATGTGATGGAGAGAAGAAAAGAGAGAGAAGGATTCATAAGATCAATTCATCAGAAAGTGCTATACAAGGCCAATAATTTATATGTAAAACAGAGGGTAACACTATACATAAAATACCTTCTTTGTTTTCAAGAAAATCACTATCTGAGGAAATATATATGAAAATAAAATGATATAATTTGGCAAGTGGTATGAGTGAAATGAGTTGCATTAACACGGATGAGGGAACAATAAATTCCCCAAGTACAAGAAAGTTTTATGTCTGTTCATCTTCATATACTAATTTCTTGAAAAGTGTTTTCATCACAAAACAATTATAAAATACATAATATAATCTTTTATAAAACTGCTCGCATATAATTAGACTTGCTGTTATCATTTCAACTTGTTAATATGTTCATATTACAAATGGCCCTGATGGGATATTCTTATCTAAATTTAGTTGTAGATAAAAGAGTTATACATTTTATAAAAATAAAAGTTAAGAAGAAAATGATAATTGTTTAGAAAAAACACAATATCAGCATAATGGTTTTATACAGTTAGGTGTACTTTGTGTTTGTAGAATACAAAAAAATATTGGAAAAGCTGAAAGATAACCATTCAACCAGACATTGGAAGCACACAGGTCAGTTCAAATTGCTCACAAAGTTCAACTTATTTATAGTATTCATTTTTAATATACATATGTATCAAGTGATACACCTAAAATTATTTAATGCTTGCAGGGAATCATGAGACTGTATCTACATGTGCAGTACATGATATTATTTTAGGGTCTTTTTATTAAGCACCTTTTGTTGCAATGTAATTGATACCTCCTTAAAATTGTCTTGGCTTCAATCGCTTCAGTTTAAAAGTAATGTTTAAAGATCATCGGAAATATAAAAATGGACAAATCCCAACTATTCATAATAATAAATGCTCAAGGATTATTTGTTAAATTCAGTAGAGACTATATCATCTCCTGGGGGAGAAGCAGGGTCATGTGGAGTTTAGAAAATTGAGAAATTTCTTCTAGAAACATGCGCCAGGTAGGGCTTTGTAATCTGTGCCATTTGAGCTTTTTCTGGAAGGTAACTCTATTCTGCCCCATGAAGGTAGATAGAAAAGCTGAGGCTTTTCAGGATCAGGTAAGCGAAGTCATTTTCCATGTGGGTGATAGCTGATTTGATGAAGTATGAGCTTCATGTATTCACTCAATCGATTCCTTCAGTAATCTATTAATCTATTTATTTTTCTTTTTGCCAGCTCTGTGCAAGATATGAGTTAATATAGTAAGAGAAACTGAAAACGAAATTAAGATGAAAGGATTGTATGGCTGTAGATTTCAGGTTTCCAGTGGTTAAGAGTTTAATATTAATACTCTAGTTGAGGTGAAACTCTAATCCACATGATACTGAGGAGGAAAATATTGATCAGTAGAATAATGAGAAAGTTTTCTTGAAGATAATTATGCAGAAAGTAGAATTCCACAAGAACATGAGCCTAATTTTTTCTGTTCCAAGCGATTCAAACACCCCCATTCCACCCACAGTGTATGTAACACATTATAGTGGCTACTTTAAAGAAAGATTAAGTAAGTACTTAATAGAATTCAGTATAAAAGTCTCCATCACAAACCAAAATCGGTGTTTATTATACATTCTTTTAAGGAAATACTTGGAGAAGTATTTATTCCTGACAGGAATAAAATCTAAACTTCAGTCACACTTATGGATCACTTCACAAAAGCTTGTTTAAAAATGACTTTAAGCAAGGCAGATTAGTCAAACTCTGCAGGCCTTGGAAGATTCATTATAACACAATTTTAAGTGTACCTATATAATATTAGCAAATATTATAACGTGAGTTTGTGTATTCATAAAGTAACCCCTACAATGTAAGACTAACATTTTATCAGAACAGGCTAACAGCAATGTACCCTCTCATGAACCCAGGTCATGCTAATTCCAGAAGAAACTGCATTATTTTCATATTTTCAATGGAGTAGAATCACAGCTGAATACATGAGTTCCTAAGGATTTACTCTGGGATATTATAAAAGATCAGACTAATTGCAGATGTAAAATATCCAGGTTTTTCAATAATTTTAAACATTTTAATTAAAATATTCTATCATTTTCCTCTCCCCTTTCCTCTCTCCAATCCCTCCCATATCTCCTCTCTTCAAGCCTTCCCATTTCCCCCTACTCCCTCTCAAGTTGATGGCCGCTGTTTTTTTTTTTTTTTTATTATTACTGCATATGGATGTATATATGAGTATTGGGCTATACAAGAAACTATGGGCAGCTATTAAATGCTAAGAGAGAAGGAATTATTCTTCCACAGGGATGAGCTCCTTTGTTGTTTACTCAATAGCAAGGAGTCAGCCCTGAAACTGTATGTGCACAAGCAACACCAAACAGAACACAGCAGGCTGCATATATAAACAATTTTTATTTGTAATAATATAATGTCACTGAAAAGGTTAAAGAGAAGACTGCAAAGCACGGTTGCCTCCAACTAGAGAAATTTCTAGAGATTTCTTTAAAGCATTGCATCTGTATTCTAAAACATTTCTAAGGCTCCAGACTATCCCCTCAAATTTGATGTCTAAGAGGACAACCGAGGGCAATTTAGCCCCAAGGGGATATAGAAAGGGGACTCTCTGAAGAAGTGGAGACTGACTAATAAAGACTGTAAAGGGTCTGCTAAGTGGAAAGATTAGTGAGATGATTCAAATATGGGGGATGCGTTATAAATACAAGTGGCAGAAGAAGAAATAAATGTCAACACATAAAACACCACCTCCCTCAAGCAGCAATGTATTTGCGAATATATCCCAGGAAACAACAGAGACCAGATTTTCTCTTTATGATTGATGGTGGAGAAAGGAGGCTTCTTTAGGAGCTCAGACATTTGACAAGTGCCTGGCAACCGCATATAAAACACAATGGTGTCTGATGGACTGGTTTTGAGTCACAGCTTGTGGGAATATGAAAAACTCTAGCTTAGTTAGTGTCCAAGGAGGAGATAACATGAACTTTTATTTTTGGCCTCCATCAACTCTTGTAAGGATTAGGTTGTTATCCGGGAAATAAAAATAAAATATGTAATTTTTAAAATATGGAGCATAATACCCCCAAAGCTTTACAATCTATTGGGACTGCTTGTATTTTTTTCTATCTTACTACATTGTGTTATGAAATTTACCTGAAAATTAATGTATTTGGGAAAGATGTATAGTCGAAAATTCATTGAAAAAACAGAGCTTTCTTTATCAGACAACTGAGATACTAGATGGCCACATACACACACACACACACACACACACACACACACACACACGCGCGCACACACACACGCACACACGCATGTGCGCGCGCACACACACACACACACACACACATATGGCATGAGTTAAATGCCCAAGCATTTCTACAGATGTACATATATATATATATATATTATATGTATATATGTATATGTACATATATGTATATGTATACATATGCATACATATATGCATATACATACAAACACACACATATATGTATATATATATACACACAGACATATACAGGTGTACATGTGTATGTATATGTATGTACATATACATACATATACATACACATGTACATCTGTAGAAATGCTTGGGCATTTATCTCATACCACAGTACTCAGGTGATGCTGATGTTCAGTCTCAAATGCAGTCCTAATGCAGGGGCTATCTGACGGATGATCAGTATGTAGGCAGAGGCACTTCATCAGTAACTCCTGCTAAATGCAAACGGTGCTCTGTGCAGGTTTGGTTGACATTAATTGCATCAATGAAAGATAATATCCTTGTTTGCTTTGAGGAAAGGGCCTTTGATCAGAGTTACACATTAGAGTGACTAACACATCTATGTTCTTCCTCTTTGACTCATGGTTACACTCTTCTTTCCCATTCTCTTTACTTCATTATCTGTTGTAGTGAATCTTGCGTTAGGACACAAGACAATAATGTACGAAGAAATGGTTTGTAATCTATTATGCATCCATGTGCATTATCTTAAATTATTTATTAACTTTGATAATGAATATATTGAAGCTGGATGGCAGAGATTGAGTGGACAGTTTTTGTTTATTCAATATTTAAAAAACATAAGTTTTATTCTTCCTTTTTTGTTATCAACAACTAATTCATCACTTAGTCTTTTTGGTTGTAGACACACAGTACAGATATTGATATCAGCATCACTGTCAGAATTTATACCTGTCAATTAACACTCACATCTCCTTCCAATCAAATCATTTTTCTACTCCCCATCTCTCATAATTCCTTCCTTCCTTCTTTCCTTCCATCCTTTTACTTTTTTCAGTATTCAGCATCGAACACAGGATCTTGGATATGCTAAGCATATGTAATATGCATGCATACATGCATGCAATGTGAATGCATATGAATAAGCATTCATTTTCTGAACTATACCCCTAGCCCTAATGAATATATGAATAATCTTTCGTATTCACTCTTGGTCCCCTCAGAACGTTACATTTTTTTCTTGGATAATGTTTTTACTCATAGTTGGAGAGTTTCATGCAATGTATTTTGGTCACAGTCTCACCTCCTCTACTTAAATCTTCCTTGATCCACACTCTTCGCCATCTACCCAACTTTGTGGATTCTTCCTGTTCCTTTTCCTTTTTGTTTACCTGTTGAGTTCCACCTGTGCTGCCCAAACACTCTTGATTGTGAGACTTCCTTTGGAATGTTTTAAACCTACAAGTCATGCCCTTAATGAAACTTACTCTTTTTCTTCCAGAAGCTTCAGTTGAGGTGTTGACTGGGTCACCCTCATTGGCTCTGCTCATTCAAAATTTCAAAAAGCGCTTACAATACAAACCTAACAGGCTTGATATCAGCACTAACAGTTAATAGCCATGCTGCTAGATTAATCATTCCTCTGAGCTTTTCCATTTCAGGTCGTGCATTTTAGCAATGCGATTTAACCAAAGGTCAAAACAAACCTTGATACTCTTTTAAATATGTCACCTTCTGGTTTGCTGTAGCTATTCTTTTTAATTCATTACTCTTCTGGTTTTTTTGACAAAAGAACTTTATATATTTCCATAACACTTAAAGGTAGTAAGTTTCATGAATGTCCTGCATAACAAAATAATTCTGAAAATTACATTGCTGTTCATTTTTAATCACTTGAGAAAATGTAAGAGCAACTGTTTGCCAGGTGAGTTCTTGTGCAGTCCATGGCTAGGATAATCAGCAGCCTTATTCTGGGTTTAGGGAAATTGTTCAAAAGGGTATTCTGCTTTATGATACTGCAGACAGGCCTTATTCACTCCTGGATTAGTACTACGTGGAGGTGACAATAAGAAATCTAATGAAGAAAGCATCAAGCCTGTAGTGGTAATATCATGCATAGTTGTTTGAGTAGAGGTGAGCGAGAACTGACATTTTGTCTTATTGACTATGGTAAAGGCACTTTATACTCTTGTCTCTCACACCTCTCTGCCGCTGCCATCCCTTCTGTTTTAGAAAGCAGTAGAGCATATTACAACCAGAGCATTCTCTCAGTGCCAGGCTTTCCTGCAAGCTGCCACAGAAATTAGTTTTTCAATTATTATTTTTACAAACCAGCCATCTTTTAAAAGAGCTGTGAGAAATTTTGATACAGTTACGAATTTTATTATTGTTGTTTTCCTACACAATCAACGGCCAACTTACAATCCATGGTGATGCTGGTATTTTTTTTAAGCCCATGTGAGTTATCTCTATAGTTGAAATAAAGCACAAATTTTACATACATTATAATTGTAAGTACAGAAAACAAAATTCTTCCCTGTTATTAAAGATAAGCACCTGCTTGTCAATAATGTTGAACAAATACTATCAGAAACACATAAGTTTGCTGGAAATCATTTCATTTTTTATTTACCTGAGTACGGAGGTATAAAACTGCAATCCTCAGACTTAGCAGAGTAAGGCAGGAAGATCTCTGTGAGAGGCCTCTTTGGTTTGCATGGTAAGTTGTAGGCCAGATAGAGTTGCATAGAAACACCCTACCAAAAAGAAAAAAAGTAAAAGTTATATGCTACAATATGCTACACTATATGCTATAGTATACCATACCATATATTGGGTTATATATGCCATAGTATAACTATGTATAGCATAGTATATATTACAGTATAAAATATGAACCTGTAGCTAATATATATATATATATATATATATATATATATATATATATATGAACTTAAGAGATACTTATAAATATATACATTAAAAATTCTGAAGTAAGCTTTATGCTTCTAGTATTTTCTAGTATTTGTTAAATCTTTTTTGTGCTCAGAGAATATATAAACTGCATTTATCAAACTAAGTCATGTATTGTTCTTTTTTCTACCCATTACAAATATTAACATTCCTCTATGTTTTTCCTAAAAAGAAATACTTATATAAGATACAACTGCTTTATTTCGTTAGACAAAAAAAGATATTTTTATTTCAGAAAGTTGAAATGGGAGCCATTGGCATAGTATAATTTATCTGAAGAGAAATGTTTAATCACCAACTGAAAATTGACATTACAGTTTTTAGAATTGCATGATTTATAGTCCTGGTTGGAAATCTATACCAGAAGTAACTACTGTTTACTATGTTTTGCCTCAATTAAGCACTCTTGTTGAAATGCTAAAATTGATTTTTTAAAAAATGAATGATAATATACTGGACAGAATGTGACCAGAAATCAACTCCCAAATTAAGTCAATCATATTTTTTTTCAAATATCTGAAAGTAAAGTTAGTCTAGTTCTTTAAGGCTCTGTCTTCACACACAACCAAGCTAATGTCTATGACCATGCTGAGGTTCCACTGCCCCAAGGCAAGGACACAAGGATCTTCATTTCGCTGATGAGTCTCTGAGAGACCAATTGAAACTATTTTATTCAAATCTTATAAAAATAAAGAGTACAATCCATGTAATTCACTAGTTATACTGTAGCTTAATCAACAGGGCTGTACAATGAGCCTGATGACATTTCCTCTGACATATAATTGATAAAGATTATAGACTCATGGGTGAAGATTAAAGAGGTAAAGATGAAATATTCTAGTTTCTTTAGCTTCATGTTTATATAAATATTTCTTATTGTGGCCTATTTCTATCAATATCTGTAAAGCTCTGCAGATCTCCACATTGCTTTCTACAGTAAGAACTAAATTCCAAACATTGCATAATGAGTCTGTCCCCAAATTTCAGTAGCCTTTTGAGAAGAGAGATAAACACTTTCGTTAACATCTAAATAATTTCCAAGTGCCACTTTTCAAACCATGTAAAGTCTGAAGTATCCTGTGCCTGTGAAACCACTTTTTAAATCATATTTACTCTCCTCTCCAGAAGGCCAGTTGTTCTTGCTGCAGAATCCTCACAGGACCCTTAAATCATTTGCCTATTTGCCCCTTGTGAGGTTTCTTCCCATATATGGCTACTTCCTTCCTCAACTCCCCAGGCTGCACTCATGGATGCATTTGTGAACATTATATAGAACATAGGAGACTGAGACAGAAGCAGTAAGCCTGTTGCACATAGATCTGCCAAGTCCTTACTTCATTCAGGACGCTCTCTCTTTGCAATGATGTATTTTAATCTGTAGTCTTAGATAAGGTACATCTCTTACCCTGTACTATTACAATGTTTTCATATTTTCATAATGGATAAATGGAATAATTTGGAATATATATATATATATATATATATATATATATATATATATATATGTAACATGGCTAGAATCATTGACAGATTCACTTGCGAATCTTGTGAGAGATGACTAAGTCAGGGTAGGATTCTACAATGGGACAGGAGAGACAAAGAGAGAAGGAAATCCCTTCTCATGGTTTCAAGAACTCATAAGCCTTCCTCTGTAGTGGTTGAAGCCTAACACTCTTCCTGTTTCTACCTAACACTCCAGGCTGATTAAACTCTGGAAAGAAATGCAGAATTTTTTCACAGAAGTTGAAAGTCCACATGGTGTTATCAGAATAATTCTTGTTAAAAAAAGACAGATTGTAATACTTTAGATTAATATAGTTGTCTATGAGTCATTCTAACATGTAGCTGGTTGCTTGTTTGCATGGATATAAAACACAACAGAGGCAATAAATGGAACAGCCACAAACCCTGTAAAAAGAGTCTGCCACTCCATTGTGTAAAATGGCTGTACAGATTTCCATTTAATTTAGAGGGCTGGCACACATAAATCTCTTTGGTAGACCTCGGGAATGCCCTCCATTGTGCCAGGCTATATTTTTCAAAAGCGATAACCAACCAGTGTGACTAAATCCTGTAACCATTTCCTTAGATTCTTTTCCAAAATAGCACCCAGGCGCAATACTTTTTCACAGCTTTCTTTGAGATATGAAATGTTATTGTTTTTTTCTTTAATTATTCTCTTTAAACCCTTTGCAGATTCAGAGTAAAGGATATGTTTTACTCTGTGTTTTACTTGCTACTGTATCGCAGTGCATAACTGAGCACCTCACACTCAGGAAGCACATGGTAATTATAATTTGGGGAAGGGGTTCATAGATGACTGAATGCTTTATGTTGGATTGTGCTGCAGTGAACAACTGGCATCTACCATTCAGCCTCCACGTTAACCCTAGCCTTTAAAATAAGACGTAAGGAAAACAAAATTCATTGTCATTTTTGGTATTTTGGAAAGACTTCCTAGTCAGTGATTATGTTTATCATATTACTACCAACTACTATTATCAATAAAATTTCAGTAAAATGAACATGACCTGAATAACAAAATATTACTTTAGAAAATAATAATTATAGATACAATGAAATGTAGCCTCACAGACTTTAAGCTTTGAAATTAAACAATTGAACCAAAAAAGTCACATTCTGAGTAAAGCAATATGATATTGACTTATAGTTTATGACTCAGTCAGTAAAGTACCTACTGTGTAAGTATTTTTATCTGAGTTCAGATACCCACAATCCATGTTAAAAAAAAAAGTCATGTAATAGCCACTTCTGTAATCCCAGCCCTTGGGGTTTCTGAGACAGGTGGATCAATCACTGAAGCTTATTACAAGCCAGCCTAGTTGATAAGACTCAGGTTTTTTGTGAGATTCTGTCCCATCTAGCTATGACATCTATGAACCACATTAGTGCCAACAGATGGCATGAAAATCCTATGGGCACAGTCGTGTTACATGTATCTCAATGGTAACCAATGGCTCTCTAATTTTCTATAAGACCCCATTCAATAAGAGGAAGATTGGGACTGAAAACCTGCTTAATTAATAGGTGCTAGTGAGATCAGGGTTACTGGAGGAGAAGCTACTACCACTAATGTACTATATCAGAATAATCCCTGAACACAGATGGAGACTATTTTAGCAAACCACAGCCAATCAATATAGTACTTTACTGCTGTGGCTGCTCAGCAAGGACTACAGTGAGGCATTCTCATAGACGTAAGCTCTGCCAGACTTCAGCAGAGGGAACCACCGTCCTGGCCAGTACCATAGTGGACAGTGGAATCCAGAGCATCCAAGCTTAGGTGCTTTTACTGACCCAGAACTCCTCAGATACTGATAGCATGTGCAGATCATAGCAATCAAACACCCCCCACATAAACCCAAACCTTCAACAACACACAGCACCAACACCTCACCCAACATTCCCTCACCCAACAATGCACAAAAAATTATTTCATACATATCTAAAAATAAACTTCCATAGCAAATCAATATGCAGATTTGTAGAGCCCAGTCTCAAAGGATATATTTATAAAACACTGCCATACCTAAGGTACAGTGAACATTGTGGAAGAAGGGGTGGAAAGATATAAGAACCAGAGGTTAAAGAAGTTTGCTTTAAGATTTTGTTTGCACCTATGAAAATGCCTTGGTGACAGCAGTGCACAAGTGGCAAAACAGTACAAAGGCCAAAGTATTTAACGATATCTCCAAAACTGGCAGTCAAAGCCTTCAATCACCAGTATTATCTAGTTTTTGCATAATGCATTGACTGTAGAATGAAGTTATTGTTTGTTTGTTTTTGTTTTAGGTAAGGATTGGATGGATAGTGGTGTCGTAATGGTTATGGTCATTTTACTCGAAAGAACTAATAATATTGTGGAATGAAAAATTAGTAACTGTAAAATTAAAAAAGTAAAAAGAGAGCACTGCATTTGTTCTGCGTTTTTAGCATAGTTGTTTAGTGTGTGGTGGGCATGTTTGTATTTTAATGTGACTCTAATGTGAAGAGGGTGAACAGGAACTCATATAGATGCTCAGGAAGTGTCCTGAGCCGCACAAACACCTCATCCCAGGCCTGCATCCTGTTGCAGTACAGCTTTTCATTCCTCTCTAAAAATGGAAATTCACTGTCCTGGGTATTCTTGAACCCGAATTTGGCTAATTAACATTATAATCAATTACTTTACCTAGAGAAGAATTAAGAGCAGAGGAACTTGAAGGTGAGCATCCTTGAATATCTATTTCCTCTACTTGACAATATTAAGAGTTCACAGTTCTTTCAACTGCTTGAATATCAGAAGAGAATTTCTATTTTTGTATAAATTAAGCATTAAAAAATAACCCTATATTACCACTTTCCTTTCTTCCTTCCTTCCTTCCTTCCTTCTTTCCTTCCTTCCTTCCTTCCTTCCTTCCTTCCCTTCCTTCCTTCTTCCCTCTCTTCCCCATCTCTCTTTCTGTCTCTCACTCTCAATTTCTTTCTTTCCTTCCTTTTTACCTAATGTTAGGCATGCATATTTATAAATAAGTGTGAGCTGATTGAAATGTGAAATTGCAGGGTTGGGGAAATAATACAGAAAAGTGCTTGCCTCATATGTGAAGGGTCCTGAATTTGATCCCTTACATAAAATTTACATTTAAACTTTCATAAAATTGCTCCACATGGTGACATGCTCTTTTATAAATATATTTTTTCTCTTGAATAATACATAAGACCCCATCTTCCCCTTCCTCCACTCCTCCCAGTTCCCCCTCATCTCCTTTTCCCCCAAGGCACACCCCCTCACTCCTATTCTGCTTCCCCTCAGAGCAAAGTAGACCTCCTAGGGTTACCTGGGGGGTAACAAGACAGGGCTTAACAAGATAGAATAAGGTGGGACATGAATTCCAACATCAAGGCTGGATGAGGTAATCCAGCAGGAGGAAAAGTGTCCCAAGGGCAGGTTAAAGGGTCAGATAGACAGATAGACAGACAGACAGACAGACAGATAGACAGACACACACACACACACATACACACTCCAAATTCTACAAGAACACTTAGCCAGACATCCATAAGATATATGTAGGGGACCAAGTTCCATGATACAGATCCATGCAGGTTCTGTATCTGCTTCAATCTGTGTGGGCCTTGAGGGATCTGATCAGTTGACTCCAATGGGGCTTGTTCTTCTGGGTGACATGCTCTTTCAATCCCAGCCTTGAGATGTTGGAAACTGGAGGGCCTTGAGATAGTGGAAACTAGAGGGTCCATGTGGCTGACTGGCCAGCCAGTCTAGCTTAATAAATGAGCTCCAGGCCAATGAGAGAAAGCCTCTAAAAGGAATTTTTTGTACATCGAACTATCTACACACACGTGCACTCACATGCAAATATCCATACATATACACAACATTTTAAAAAGAGAGAGTTCATACCTCCTCTTCATTTATCAACCTTGTGACATATTTAGTGTGTAAAGATCAGTAGTGATCATGACCCTACAGAGAAAACACAACCTTTAAAACTTCCCCCAGTATACCATTAAAATCTAATAGCCTACTCATAAGGCCATAACAATGTCGTGTTTTCAAATTAGTTGGAGAGTCCATGTAAACCCTTTGTAATAACCTGGGGGACTAAATCACACTGCCTCTTAGGAAACACCATGTGTAGAGGACACGGTTAATGGACCCATATTTCTAAAGGTTGCTTATGTTAGAATATTTATCTTCTCAGGACTCTGGAAAACATATATCTAAAAACAGGTCTAGTCAGAAAGAAAAAGAAAACATATGAGATAGAATCTTCTCCATATGTAATTAGTACATTTACATAATTGAGTCATCCAGGCCCAGATTTACATTTCTCCTTGAGGCTCATTCCAGAAAAAGGGGGAAAAAAAAATGGGCCTCAGGGGAAATAGATATAAATAGGTCTTTCCCCTCAATCTGTTTTATTTTGCTGAAGAGAAACTATTTGTTTCTATAATTGCTTTGCTGGACCCAGAGAATGTTCTTTGTCTTGGTGAGTAATGTGAGTCCAGTTAAAACTTAAGGAATTTTTTTTAAGCATTAATTACATTTGGGCTTTGTATTCATTGTTTCAAATTTAAAATAAACACAAAGTAACAAACAAAAAATAAAACCAATCCCAGTATTGATTTTTTACTGTGGTTCTACTTAATGCTTAACAAGGTTTGGGGTGTGCTGTTTTCAAACAATGTCATGACAGTACCTCTACTAGCAGAAAGTTGAAAGGTATGAGACTAACCTTGCTTTTGACAGTATGGATGAAACAAGTAGAATCTAGATGAGAATTAGGTCTCTTGTGTTAGCTCTGTTTCTGATCAAATATATGACTATGAACTTTCAATTGCTTTGGGCTTTAGCTCCTCATGTGTTTACTTATAAGGATGACCAGATGATCCTTTGCAATGTAATATTTGCAATTCTGTCATTTTATGTCATTTGTAGAATCAACTCTATTTGTGCAAAGATAGTTTCAGAAAAAATGATCATTTGTGTTAAGGAAGAAGAAAGGTTTGGCATGGCCATGCCTGATACAGCCTTGAAGAATAGAAGAGAGAATTTTTTTTAGATGTATTTAGATATATTTTATTTATTTATTTATTTATTTAGATATATTTAGGAATTAGGAGGTTCAAGATACCTCTATCTGAAACTCTTTCCACCTGAAAAAGTCCTATACCATCATCTAACAGAAAGACTGACCTAATTAATCAGCTTAGCATTTGATGATATTCCTCTCGATACTTGCTGTAAAAATACAAACACAGAAGTGAAAAAGTGTTCACACATGTGGATCATGAAGCTTCTTTTTCGGGTAGCAGTCCCAATGACCAATTAGTGAGCAACTGGACAAGTTACTTGAAAATCTCTATTCTTATTAGTATGTTGGAAGCAATTCTTTATGATGCTTTATGATACTCCCAAAGAGCTTATGCTATTTCATCCTGGAATAACTTCTAAAAGATATCTAAGTGGTAGGTTTAAAAGACAGAGGATTGTAGAGGAATAGGACTGCGCGAAAGCTAGGATGGTCTATAATCCAGGGGGTCTCTGTGAAGGGATCATATTTAGAGACCTTTGTGGACCGCATGGAATGTAGAAAGAATGTTAAGAATGTTGAGACTTTTAATCTCAGTATTTAGAAGGCAGTGGTAGTATATACTCTTAATCCCTAAGACAGAAACAAAGGTGGAAGTCCACATAGGAAGCAGAGCTCAGGAATCAGTGTCACACAGGAAGTAATGTCTGAGATAAGGCAGACAGGCAAAGTGACAAATCAGAAGAAGACTTAGCAGAGGGAGTCAGAGTGAAGACACACCAACTCTCACAATAGAAAAATGGGCTCTTAGCTCAGAGCAGGTCAGCAGTCTGAAGCAGGCAGATGGGGGACAAGACACAGAGACAATGAAATGGAACAGAGAAGCTGACTGAGGCAGTATGGAGCAATGAGAGCTCAGGGATAAATACAGAGACACAGAGGCAGCTTGACAGAAGAAGTCAGTATCAACAGGAAGAGTGAGTCAGTTTGAATCTCAGCAGAGCAATTTAGACTGAGGCGGAGAGTCATCCAGTGTCAGAAGAGTTCAGCCAGAAACCGTCAGCCAGCTCAGGTCAGTTTGAACAAGGCAACTTGGAGGAAAGTTTGGGCAGAACAACAAGTGGGTTGAATTGAACCAGAAGAGTCAGAGTTCAGAAGGAACTAGTCAAGAATGGCTCAGTCAGACTTGGAGTCTTAAGTGTTTTAGATACTATGCAGGTTTAAATGTTCTAGATTATATGAAGGCTGAAGCCTTCCAGCTCTAGACTAAAGACAAGATTGTAAGAGGCAGAAATGCTCCAGGGCTCCAGGACTAGGACAGGTGATTTAATTAAACAAAAGAATAAACTGTCCTCTGCCATGAATCAACATTTACATCTGGCATCTATGTCTATGGAGTCTTCCTATAAAGATAGGGTCTTTTGTGAGTCAAGGTCGACTGTTTACTAATCTATGTGCTACAGATAATGACTTCTTCCAAAGTGAAACTTGGGCAGGTTTGAATGTAGTCCCCTTTCATTGAAGTTTTGTGAAGCTAAGTGTTGCTTAATTTTTTGGCACAAGTTTGCTGTGTCCTAGCGTGTGCACATTAGACCATCCTGTGTATCTGCTTGTCATGGAAAATGGGTAGGTAGAGATCAGGAGAGCTGCTGTGGATTGGCAGGTTGTATTGTATCACATCATTAGTTATAAAGTTTTCTGTTATTAACTATGAAGTTCATGTTTCTACCAACAACTGTGCAACTTTGAGAGCCTATATAATTAACTAGAAAGCCAGGTAAAAATTTTCAACCCATCACAGTCCCTAACACTATAAAATGAATCAAATGATACCCATCTAGTCATATCAGTAACAAAGATACTGTTATATAGCACATACCATAACTTTAATAAAGCCAAACAACAAGCTAGCATCTTTAAACATTATATATCTGTAATAAAATAATAAAAAATCTAAATAAATAAAGAAAACCAATTAATCATTTCTCCAATAGATTTTCACCCACAAGACTTCTGTTTCTCAGTTGTACACATATCCTTCTACTCGAAGGGATTTTAGGAGCTCACAGAAAATTTGTTGGCATAAAGTGCATTTCCATTATTTCCATACGAAAGTCTCTGATTTAAAACCTAAGACATTCAAAATTCTGTTCAATTTTTTAACAGTTTTCTGGACTCAAGGAGTAAGTTTAACCTCTGTAATGAGCACCTATCTCAGGTCAAACAGCAACTGGAAGCGTCCACTTCTGTAGCTGAATCCAATTTCCTTTACAAGAAACATTTTGAAGAATGCCAACAAACACAGCATAACAAAAGTTAATTTGGATTCTTTGTTACCATTGTTATCCAGAGTTTTAAATCATGTAATGTTAAAACAACACATTTAGGAAGAGATATTTCTCAACTGTTTGCTAAGGATGCAGAAGAACCAAAATGAATGCCATCTTGTGATGTTCATATTTCCTGTTAATTAATAATTATACCTTTGATGGTAGTGAGGGGATTTAATAAAAAGTACACAGTTATAGGCACAAAATTTTATTCAAAAGAAACACATTTCTCCCAAGGAGAAAATAAATCATAGCCATTCAAAACTGTAAACGAATGATCAAGGGCATGGATATTGTAAGCTTGGGTTTTATTTGTAGCCTTCTGGAGTAAGTTGACAGATTAAGTTCTATCTTTGTGACTTTTTAATAAGATTTGGGGTAATAAATGGGAAGTACTTTCCAAGTAACAAGAGATCAAAAATATTAAGGATCAAGAAAAGGATACTGGAAACCATGAAGGATTAGAAAGTTAGTGCAGAGAGAAATATAAATGCCTTCAACTCCAAACCCAGCTCCTCAGGTTGGGGGCTCCTGTAGATGCCATCACGAGGGAAAAGAGGCAGACCTGATGACAATAGATCCATGGCCATAGAAGCAGAGAAACATGCAATTCTTGCAAGGGCTAAATCATTTTTGAGGAGTTGGAATACTACTGACTCCAATGTAGTAAGCTACATTGGTAGCTATTATGTATGAATATTCATAGGGAGATAAGAACATCTAGTTACCAAAGATAAAGGACCAAAGACAACCAAAATACAGTTATCACCAATGTCCAACTCGGAGAACCAATAAGTTTTACTGGGATTACTAACAGGAATATGGGTGAGGGGTTACTATCAAGAGCATAAATGACCCAAAGACAGTTGCATCATCAAAACCCATCTCAGAATGGGTGACAGCTCACAGACCATTAACCAGAGGTGCATTGCAACAGTTGTAGAATGTTCTTTCCCAGTATCTCACTTGGTCTTTGCTTCTTTCAGGCAGCTTGGCTGGTATGAGAGTTTTCAAGGTAGTACAACTGGCTTCTTATCTTTCAGATGGTTTGTCCAGTCTGAAAGTGTATATCAGTGCTTCTTACTACATTTCCATGCCTGGAAGATAGAGGGATCTAGTGAATTTGGTCAGTTTCAAGGACTTCATGGAGCCTGTGAACTGTTTACTTTGTGAGCTGTTTACCTCTAAGCTTAAGACATTTCCCTTGAAGGATAGAATGCTTCTCCTCCTTGTAGAACACCCTGTGTCTAGCTTCCCTGCAAGATTAACTCAGACTAAATATCTACAAAACAGTAGCATCAAAGAAGAAATGTACTAAACTCTTCACTAAGCCTTAGAATGCTGTAGTTGGGTCTCATTGTCAAGGAGACCTATTGTTTGAGACTGAGATATTCTAGAATCTTGAAACTCATTCTAGTATCATTTCAAAGAATAATAAAACATTATTAGATATTCATAAAAAAACTCAAGGAACTGTACAAATACAAAAACACTTGGCAGTAAGCCTTTAAATGATGAATGTTATATGTATACCATGAAAGTTCATTCAGCTGTATAAAAAGATGAAATGATGGAATTTACAGGTAAATGAATGAAATTAAAAAAAAAAATTATATTGAATGAGGTAACCCAGGTCCTCAGGAAATTGGAAATCGACCTACCAGAAGACCCAGTTATACCACTCCTGGGCATATACCCCAAGGACACTCCATCCTACCACAAGGATGCTTGTTCAACTATGTCCATAGCAGCTTTGTTCATAATATCCAGAAAATTGGAAACTGCCTAGATGCCCCTCAACTGAATCATGGATAAAGAAATTGTGGTACATTTAAACAATGGAGTATTACTCAACTATTAAAAAAAATGACTAGGTGAATTTTTCAGGCAAATGGATGAAACTAGAAAAATCATTCTGAATGAGATAATCGAGTCCCAGAAAGACAAACTCAGCATGTACTCACTTATAAGTGGTTATTAACTGTAAAGCAAAGGACAAAGGCTCTACTATCCACAGACCTAGGGAGACTGAACAACAATGAAGGGCTCAGTTGTGCTCAGAGATCTCCCTGGTGGTGGGAGAGGTGGAATACATACATGGTAAGGAAGGTCTGGGGTAGGATGGGAATGGGAGGTGGGGAGGCCAGATGTGGGGAGAGGGAGGGAGGAAGAAAGTATATGGAAGGTCACTCAGAACTTGGGGACGTTAGGGGGAGTATCTGGAGACCAAGAGCAGTGGAAACTTACTGGAGACCAGGATAGAGACCTTGGTGAGGACCTCTAGCAATGGGGGATGGAGAACCTGAACAGGCCTTCTTGTGTAGCCAGCAAGGCTCCAAGTGGAGGGACTGGAACAACATTCCAGCCACAAAACCTTCAACCTATAACCCATCCTCCCTACAGAACCCAATGCCAGAGGAGAGAACCCATGCGTGATTCTGCAGGGCAGGCCAGGAACCAGAGACTGGATAGCCAGGAGATGATGCTTAATGATAATCCTGTTCAACTCATAGATCAGTACCTAGTCCAGTCTCTATCAGAGGGGCCTCTGCCAACAGCAGATAGGAACAGATGCAGAGGTCCAGAGACAAATATCATGCAGAGTTCTGGAAAACTATTTTCTTCTAGCTGGGTTGCCTGGTCCACCCTTGATGTGGGGACTTGTTGCATAGCCTTGTCCCATTTGTTGTGCCCTATTTGAGCAGTGACCCTGGGAGAACTGCTCTCTTCTATGAGGAGAAGCAGGGGTTAGGAGTCAGAGTAGGGGTGGGATGGGGTCAATATATAATAGGAGGAGAGGGAAGATGGGGGGATCTGGGAGGAATAGAGGGAGGGCAGGAGGGGTGTAGATATGTATTATATGAAAGAAGAAAATTAAATTTAAAAATAACCTTTGTATATAAAAAAAAAAGAAGTAAGCTATCTCTCATGGTTAGATAATGCTGTTCCATGAAACTATGAGTCTCTGAACCAAAGACACAGTGCCAGTTATGGGACACTTGCATATGAGTTGTTGGACCAAGAAGCCCCAGAAGCTCTCAAAACAATACAGATTTTTGTCATTCTTGGTTGTCCACTAGAACCTGACAAGACTATTGCTGGAGCTGTCACTTACATTAGATATAAATAAAATGAGATATACATAAATGAGCTGGAACTTCTTTCCTACCTCAATATGAAACAAAAGCTTTTGTGGTATAAAAGCTGCAATGGTATTACCCAACTTTAACGTTTCAGACCTTCAATACCACTGACTAGGCAAGACATGCACATTTATTCAACATTAGTACAACTATTATGGAGGTAAGCTAAGTGGTTGTTCTTTTCTTTCATTTGAGATTCATGACACCAGGGGAAATCAATGTCCTGCTGTAAACTCTGTCCATACTTAGCTTTGGAAGTCATAGACTCTAGGGCAGCAGTTGAGCCTTGTGGGTGGCAACCCCTTTGGAGTTAAAATGATCCTTCCACAGGGGTCACCTAAGACTGCTTTCATATCAGATATTTATATTACAATTTATCACAGTAGCAAAATTACAGTTCTGAAGTAGCAATAAGTAAAATAAGTTTATGGTTGAGGGTCACCACAACATGAGTAACTGTATTAAAGGGTCACAGCATTAGGAAGATTAAGAACCATTGTTCTAAGATAAATAAGAATGACAAAGTCCTAGCAAATCTAACAATAAGATGAGAGGAGCCTCAGTGACAAAATTAGGGACAAAAAGAAGGATCTTACAATATGTGAGTCACAATATGTGACTTAAATCCAGGGTTTTTTGGAAAATATTTTTGGAATTTATTTAGAAAAATTATAATCTAATAAACTGAAAAATCTAATAAATTTCTAAACATACATGACCCAACAAATTGAATCAAGACAATGAAAGATTAAATAAGTCAATAATGCGCAATGATATTAGATGAATATTGAAGAGTTTTTCAGCAAATCACAGCCAGTGTCAAACAGATTCAGTGATGAATTCTACTAGACCATCAAAAAACAATTAACATCAAAGTCTCTAGAAAAATTCCATGAATTTATAGAGAAGTGTTTCTAATCTTGCTGCATGAAGTCAATACTTTCCTGATTTCAAAGCTGGAGAATCCAATAATACAACTAAAGCAACAAAAGAGAAAATACAATTGGTTAATACATGTGCAAAAATCCTCTATGAGGTACTTAGAAACCAATTTCATAACATATTAATTAGTAAGACATTACACCATGTCCAAGTTGCTCTCAAGGCCAACATGCAATATAGTTCAATTTGTGCAAACAATAAACAAAATATCATACATAAAGTACTTCAACAAAAATTCACATTCATCTCAGTAGATATAGAACAAACATGTGACATAATTCAGCATCAGTTCATGATGTAAACTCTGAATGAGATAGAAATTGAGTGATTTTAACTAAGCATGATAATCAGCTATATAGGGCCGACCTATTTCCAATATTTTTCTAAATGACAGTTTTTTCCCCTAAAGGTAAAGATTTAGTAGGAATCCTCTCTCTCCACTTGTACATAGAGCTTAAATTCTTAGCTAGAGCAGTAAGATTTTAAAAAAGAAATAAAAGAAACTGAAAAACAAAAGAAACACAACAAACAATTCATATTTAAAGATAATAGTATCCTGTATTTCAAAGATTCTAAAGATTCCGTAAGAAAATACTCAGGTAAGATACTATTTTAGGCAAAGAGCAAAGCATAAGATCGTTATACAATAATCAGTAGGTTTTCTATGCAACATTAGCATAAATGATGAGACAGGAACCAGAAAAACAATCCATTCTACAGTAAGCTCAAGAAATGGCCCATCAAGAAACAGAAGAAAATCTTGTAACAATCCTAAACAAAGACATAGTGTGCAATGAAAATTATAATACAGGAGAGAAGAAATCAAGGAAGACACTGAAGATGGAGGGACCTCCCATGTTCATGAATGAATAAAATGAGCAGGGAATCCTCAAAGAGAAAGCATCGATGTCCAATAAATATTTAGAAGAGTACAAAAGTACTAAGGGAAGGACAGATTATAACAACTGTGAATGCATCCACTAGAACTGGCTCCATAACGCTGCATTATGGACTACTGTATATAAATACATGTAACAACAATCAGTGAAAAAAAGGGGCCAGTAATTTGAAAAGAGATCAGGAAGAGGGATAGGAGGGACTGGAGGGAGTTGAGGGAATGGAGAAGTGATGTAATTATAATATATGTCAAATATAAGAAAAACAAAACAATGGAGGAATTAAAAGAATAAAGAAAACTGAAGGATGAAAAATGATTTTTGATGATCAGAGATTTTTTTATTTTTTCATTTTATTATGTATTGCGAGTAGCGGGTAAAATGGAACAACCATTATGTAAGTCAGTATGTGAACTCTTCAAATAATTTAAAAAAATACCTACCTTACAACCCACTGCTACTTCTCCTGCGGATATAACCAAAGAACTTTACAGATACGTCCATCAGCAGATGAGTAGATAATGAAAATGTAGTACGTACACAGCTGGAAATTTTATTTAGCTACAAATAGCAATAAGATTATGGAAATGCAAGAAAATATACATAAGCATTTTTGTCTGATGTTATAATAAGAATTATGTGGTTTTTGCTATTCATGAAGATTTTTTTTTTTGTAAAATATTCTATGACTGAATGAAGGGAAAATACTGGATAATAGAAAGTATGTGGAAATTCACATATTCAAGCTACAATTTTCTATGTCTAAAATATAAAATGACCATTCTTATAGCTATTTTAAATATTTTGTAAAAAATTACCAACCTAAAGTTTTTAGCAAATGCCTGACATATGTGACTGTCATCCTTCATCCAAGAAACACCTTTTCAACAGATGGAGACTATTAGAGAGGTCTACAAATCATCTAAATGCAGAGAATAGGTAACTATGGGATGAATAGCCCCAAATGACGCATCTGCAATCCAACTTCTACACCCAAGGCCCAGGTAAAAATCACAGAAACAGTGGCAAAAAATTGTTTGAGCCAGAAGACCAGGCTGTCAGCTGCTGTTCAATAGTGTCTAACCATGGTCTCTCAACAATATGGCTGTCTGAACAAGACCAACATAATGACAATACCACTTGACATAGTACCATAGGCAGGGGAAATTACCCCTAGGTAATTGACCTATGAGTTGTCAATGGCTGCCAAGAGTGTGAGAATCAATTTGTTCCAATGACCAGGTTCTGAATAGGATGTCCAACACCACGTGGTCACCCTGGATGTATGATGGTATATGAGCAAAAACTAAATGGATTCAATAGACTATATATACAGATGTGCATATGTGCATATACTTATGCATATGTGTGAAATAATGATGAGTCAAGAAGAGATCATGACTCTGAGAGAGGAGATACAGAAGAAGGGAGAGATAGAGGCAAGGGAGTAACATAGATTCAGTGCACATGTATGACATTTTCAAAATGTATATTAAATAGAAATTATATTAAGTAGATAGTATAGAAAATATATTAAATAGTAATATTATGTGATCTGATATGCAAGATCAGCACTTCTTAAGGCAAGGGGAACATATACAGAAGAATGTGTTTCAAAATAAAAAAAATATAGTCACTTGAAAACTATATTCAAAACTACTGTCTTGAGTAAATTAGATATCAAATGAGAATACTGAGCCCCACCCCCTTTCTAACTTAAGGACAACCTGAGCGAAGAGACTGCATTTTATTCCCCTTGTTCTGTTATCCAGGGATCTAGACTGTGAGGTAGGTATCATATCTAGTCAATGGGCACTTTCTAGTCTTGCTGGTGCCAACAAAAGACTCACAGACTGTCAATCCAATCAAAGCCTCCAGTCCAAACTTTTTCATATGAAGAAACATCAAATAGCTGCCGCCTTATCCAGCTCTCCTAATCAGAACTCCCTCCAGACTCTCCTCTTATCCACTTTTTCTTCAGTTAACTTTTTGCGCCTTATCTTTTCTAATTAGATTTGAAACAGAATGATCTCAAACATCTTTTGTACTTGGTCTGAGCGACTGCAGGGACTGAAAAAGAGGTACCAATATATTGTGGGGACTGGAGGAATGAACATTTGTGTGAGAAAAATAAATTGAATTTAAATGTGTATGATTGCTCAGAAATGGGCAGCAAACAACAAGAGAAATGGTTTTTCATTTATCTTCCTTTTAATCAAAGCCTGTCTTTGAGGAGATGAGTTTGTTCCCCCAAGGAAGAAGGTTAAAAGTTCTATATACATCATTTATTAATCTTTGGTGGGGCAGATTTCATTGTTTACCTCTTTGCTAAATGTGGGAAATTCATCATTTAAAGGAAAATACATTTTTTTGCATTTATTCTTAGTAATGTTCATGATCACAAGCCTTATTAGTTTTTGCTTATATTCATTTGTCTCTTTGTATACAAGTGTCAGAAAATAAGATACCCCAAGTCTCAGGATGATAAGTATAGTATGAACTAATGTAAAAATATTTTTCATATTAATGTTGGGATACAGGAAGTTAAAATAAATTTTCTTAACTTTGTTATTTCATTGAAATTTAATGTTTGGTTGAACTCCAGACAGTTAAAAGTGTCCAATAGGGCCCAGTATAGTAAGTAGTATATAAGCATATGTTTTGATTCAGCAATATCTTGCATAAATGGAAAATAAAAATGGAGATATGTTATCAGCTAACAGTATGACAAATATTCACGCTAGAGTCATGTAGGATCCTACACTGAATGCTTGATATTTAAATTCAAAATTGTGTTTTAGGCCTTTCTTGCAGAGACTATTGTAACATATCTGATCCTGAAACATTGTTACAGAATAAAAATGTGGCTAAAATAAATTTTGATTGCCCATGCATCAAAATTAGCAAATACATAGAATAAAGAATATTTTGACCATGAATTAATTTTGTCTGTATATGTGTTCTCATGTTGCAATGCATGTGTATGAAGACTAGAGGTTGACTTAGAGTGTCTTTCTCAGTTGTATCTCATATAATTTTTTTTGAAACAGGGTCTTTCACTAAATTTGGAGCTTATAGTTCAATAAGTCCTGGTACCCTTGTAGATGTAGATTCATCAGATCTAGTTGTTGATATGGGTCAAAACCTTTTTATTCTTTTTCTAATTCAATCACTGGTTCTTAGTCTAGAGCCCAGGACATTTCAGCCTCTGTACAATCTACTCTTAATCCTAGAGCTGGAAGTCTTCAGTCTCACAGCCTTAGTAAAATCTAGAGTATTTAAACCTCCAAACAATCTAGTCAACCTTCAAGACTCACTGAGCCACTCTGACTAGCTCCTTCTGAATTCTGACTCTTCTGGTTCAACTGATTCACTATTCTCTCTCATACTCTTCTCCAAGCTAACTGGTTCAAACTGATTTTCGGAACTATCTTACTGTTTTTTAACCACATAACTTTCTCTGACTCTGACAGATGCTGGTTGAGTCTCTGACTGGCTCAGACTGAAATGCTCTGTGTGGCTTCAAACTGACTCACTCTTCCTGTCTGATACTGACTTCTTCTGCCAAGCTGCCTCTGTTCCCCTCACCCACCCCCCTGCCTGCAATCTGCCTGCATCAGACTCACTGCTCCATACTGCCTCAATCAGCTTCTCTACCATATCCTCACTCAGACTGCTTCAATGACTCCATGTCTCATCTCCCATCTGCCTGCTTTAGACTATTCACCTCATACTGACTGGTGTAGCTGACTCTTCTGTAACTGACTCTGAGAGCCTGCTTTAATATTGTGAGTGTTGGTCATGTCCTCACTCTGACTTAGTCTTCTTATTCTTCCTCTGATTAGTCACTAGGACTACCCTTCACTGACTCATCTCAGACATCACTTCTTGTGTGGCACTGACTCTTTCTGAGCTCTGCTTCCTGTGTCTGTTTCCACACTCTTTTCCTGTGTTAGGGATTAAAGGCATACATAACAATATCCTTCTGAATACTGGGATTAAAGGTGTGTACCAATAATCTTAACATTCTTTCTACATTCCACCCAAACCACACAAGCCTCTACATATGTTTCCTCCATATAGACACCTGGAATGTAGACCCTTTCTAGCTTTTACACAGGTTTATTCTTTTATAGACCCTACTGACTCTGTGTGCCCTCAACTGGGATTTCAGCCCGGTATCACATATGGGTGCTTGTGATCAAAATCAAGGTCCTTATGCTTCTATGACAAACACTGTACTGACTAAGACATCTTTGCAGCTGAAGAAGGCCTGAATTTTATTACTAAATAAAACTAGTTTGATGTGGTAGCATAGCTAGAATTCCAGCAATAGGAAGATGGTGCCAGGAGGTTCAAAAGTTAAAGGTCAGCTTCAGATGCACGTGTATCCAAGCCCAGTCTGAGATTCATGATTCCTTGTCTCAATCATAACAAAAGAACAAACAAACAAATAATTAAAAACGTTCATATGTCAGTTCAGTTTACAAAGGGAGAAAATCTTGAACATTATTAAGTTAAATAAGTTTATAAAATATATAATTATGAACATGGAGGGTATCATTTTTAAAAGGCTTAAATTTGACTTAAATTATGACTTTCAACATGTGATTATCCTATTGCCTCCAAAGTGCTGCAGTTGATGGTATACCTCACTGTACACTTTTTTTTCAGGATATTATCATTCCCACACATGTAAAAACAATTCTTTATACAATGAATCCATTAACTCACAAGAACGAATTTTAGCCTTACGCATATTTGTAATTTTGAAATTATGCTTTATGATAAAGCAAGTACACAAAGGCAGTTTCCACTAAAAATAATACAGAGTGATTTTAAAACCATACTGTGACACTTGCTTTGGTAATAAATAATATTCAATAAGAAATACAAGATAAGCTGTGTTTTACAAAGACCAAAACACAACTTCATTAAGTGCTTTGCATTTTTAAGGTATGCAAACTTGCAAATAATTGTTTCTATCAGAAGAAGAGATACTGTAAGATATTTAATAGTAAAGAATCAATACTACCAGCAATCAGTTAAGAATTTTTAAGGTTAGAAATTTTGTATCTTAAGTAATTTTTAAAGTTTTAGCTTTGTAACTTAGGTGATGAAATAATCTTTTACTGGTAATTAAATAATGATTAATTAAAATGATATAGTTTATTATATATGTATACATGTATATGTATACATATTTAATATATAATATATATTACTCATATATATCATATACATATATGTATATATATTCTTGCTAAAATATTGTAAGAATTGGAATTTTCACTGACAGCACAATATTTTAAAGATTGATAATTACATTATATATGAATAATTTATGTTATATGACACATTTAGAATGTTATTTAATGAATAAACTCACAGGAAAACATAAGAAGTTTGTGTTTGCGAATAAAAATCAAGACAACTAAATGAGAAACAAATTCTAAGGTTACCTGGAAGATAGAAAAGGTCAAGTTCGAGTATTGACTGATGTCCCTCCTCCTAACCAAAAACTTGTAAATTTTCTTTCAATACTTTATTTTTTGTTTTTCCATCTAGGTATGGGATGGTAGAAAAGCAACTAGAAACCACATTGTGACTTCCGTGCATTATTAAATTATAGCACTTAATTTGTTTCTTTTCCATCGCATTAATTGTTAAATATATTAAGTGTGCAAAACTTTAGCCCCTGTGATGTTTAACTGAGCGAAGCTACCATGCTCATTCTAGTATACTTAGTGGTCTGTTGCATTTTAAAATTTCCTTTAAGATACTGAATACTGAATAAAACTGAAATCTTTTAATATACTGTTTCAATCTACAATTCAAAACCATGGTTAAAAGGGTGAAGGAGCATCTGTCATGTGACTAGAGAGTTATAAGTAACTATTTAGTTCAGGTCCCAGGGAGGCAAAAATTCAAAGCAGATTAATGTTTTGTATTTTTTAAGTTATCCTCTTCCATATCACTTTCAGTGGGACTTATACTAATCTGTATTCAACACTATTTTGCTGGAGCAAAAGGGCAATGGTTATTGGTTATGTGTTAAAATTCACATGGGAGAGAAGATCTACAAAGAAATTGTTTTTAAATAAAAGGGAATAATATATATCATGGAAATGTCATTTTAAAACTCCTTTCTGTGTCCTAGGTAGAATTTTAAGTAAAACAAAACATCTATTATATCCTTTTGCTATTCTCTAAATCCTGTGGTAGGATTAGCTGTGGGAAGTCTCAGGGAAAAGCAGATCAAATTCAAACTCCATGGATTTCTCTGCCACCTTAACACCTGAGAAACTGTGAGAGTTTTCAATGTCTTTTGGTTGTTAAATATTCTGAGCTTTTGTCCTTTCTCTTATACCAGGGTATAAACCTTGGATTTCATAATACTTATCAGACTACTAGAATCCATATAAGATTTTTCAAAAGTGTTGTGATCATAGGTAATGATTTCATGATCCCTAGTTTGCCATACTGAGAAATGGAAAATCTGTGATTTGTATTTGATATTTAAAGATCATCTATCAAAGTATTACTGCAGTTACAGTGGATTCTGTTTTCAAGGGTAAGAGATATGCAGCTCTCAAAAAGAGAAGTACCTTTGTGTTAACCAGTTGCTACAATTTTCATTTCTATGTATACTAATATCAAAACAATTTCCTCCAAATAACCTTCAATCCATAATTACTTGTTTTTCTTTTGCGTCCTTTCAGACTTACCTGTTCTTGCATGTATCACCAGTGACGTCTGTGCTATGAAAGAAAGTAGCTAAATTGGAAAGATTTTTATATTGCTTAACCTTTCCTCATAATGTCACTTAATGGACTGTTAACCATTTTCTATTGCCAGACACCAGGGAATCAGTGGCACAACATAGAGACAGTCTATTCCTTATGGTATTTGCAATTAATTTTGAAAAGCAGACACTGAACAAGTAATTATAGAGGTGCCAAATGTACCATGGGAACATGTAATTCAACAGCTTAACCTAGATCTGAATTTAGAAAATGTCTCTTGGTGGATTCAATTTTTTTTAGATGAGGTCTAAGTGTACGCACACTGTCAACCTGTGACAGGGAAGGTAAACAGGATTTCTAAATCCACAGAAGAGCAAGTTCATCTCTTCATCTTTGTTCCAATGACCATTTGCTCTTTCATCTTGAAAATAATGCTAAGCTAGATGCGTTATAGTGAAGAATTGGTATAGAAAAGAACAAAACCTTTAACTTTTATCAGGAATGCAAATTCTTAATAATATAGTGATTAAGTCAGTGTGACATGACCAGAAGGAAGGGCAGGAAAAGCCTAAGACTCCAGATTCTGTCATGGACTAGTAGACAGTGCTCTTTCCTGATATTAGTTTCATCAGAAGTAGATTAGGTTTGAGGAAAGTTTATGAGCATAGTTCTCTGATTTTCGATAATATTATATGATGGTCTAGAAAAAGGCTGATATGAAGAGCCATCCTGTAAGCCAGTGCTAAGAATGTGGAGACAAGAGGTCCCTGAGGAGTTGCTGGCCAGCCCGTCTAACCAAGACAGCACATCCAGCTTCAGGCAGAGAGCCTGTCTCAAAAAAGCAAAGTGAAGTAAAAAGAATTGCTGAAGTTGAGTTCTAGCCTCCATGTGTGTGTGCATGGGGAAGTTCATACACACACTCATGATCATAACACACAGCAATGGAAAAGTGAATATGACACTTTTTTCTCTTTTACTGAACATAGATTCTTTTCTCATATGACATATTCTGATTATGGTTTCTCCTCTCTCTAGTCCTCCCAGCTCGTCCCCAAATCCTCTCCACTCCAGATCCACTCCCTTTCTATCATTAGAAAAGAACAGGCCTCTAAGAGATACCAATCAAATATGACAAAATAAAATATAATAAGATGAAGGGAAAACTACTATATTGAAGTTGGACATGGCAGCCCAAAAGGAGGAAAAGATTCTCAAGACCACGTGCAAGAATCAGGGACCCACTCATTTTCACAGCCAAGAGTCCCACAAAAAATACTAACTAAAGGTATAATATGTATACAGAACACCTGGAGCAGATCCCTGCAGGCCCAGTGCTTGCTGCTTCAGTCTCTGTGAGCTCATATGCACCTTGCTTAGTTGATTCAGAGGGCTTTGTTTTCTTGGTGTTCTCTCCCCTCTGGCTCTTACAATCTTTCTGCCTCCTCTACTGTGGGATTCCCTGAGCTCAGAGGAGAGACATTTGATGGAGACCTACAATTTAGATTCCTTATCTCTGCCTTATGTCTGGCTGTGGGTCTCTGTACCTGTTCCCATCAGAAGCCTTTCTGAGGATGACTGAATAAGGCTGATCTATGAGTATAGCAGAATGTCATTAGGATCATTTTATAGTTGTTGTTTTTTTTTATATCAATAGTATTTCATTTTATTCTAGGACTCTGGGCCACCTAGTCTCTCATTCTTGGTTACACAAGCAATGTTGTGTGTGAGTTCCTTCTTGTGGAGTGGGCCTTAGGTCAAATCAGGTGTTGCTTGGCTACTCCCACAAGTTATATGCCCCTCATTGCCTTAGCATATTTTGTAGGAAGGATAGACTGTAGGACAAAGTTTTTGTGGCTGGGTTAGTATCCACATTTCTCTTTCAGTATTCTCAAAATACCATCCAATATCAAAGAGACTAGAATGTAGGGATGAGGGTTCCATGGAGCCACAAGCTTGATTTCTATATGTTCAATGAGTTGTGTGTCTGTTGTCTTCAGCAATGGATGCCTCTGTCAGTCTGTGAAGAACAACCCTTTGTCTTAGCAACAACCTAGGTTGGTTGGGGATATCCATGGGGCCCTTTTGGCCACAACTCAATATACTGTAACCTAGCCTTGCCACGGGAAGCATCCCCTGGCTACAAGAAATGGCCAGTTGTGACTTCTTGCTCCCCATTGCCAGGATTCTTCATTAGGATCATCTTCTTAGATTCCAGGAAGTTTCCATTGTATCAGGTTTCCAAACTACCCCCAGTACACCCTAATTCCAACCTTCTCTTTCCATATTCTCTCCCTCTACCCCATCTTCCTCCTACCTAATTCCCCAGCTCCAAGCTCCAGCCACCTCCAGTGCACTCTTAAAATTTACTCTATTGCCCTCTCCCTGGGAGATCCCCAAATGCCCTCTAGACCCGTCCTCTTTACCTAAACACTCTGGGTCTACAGAGTGTAGATTTTTTTAACATTTACTTAATGGCTAAGATTCCCTTATAAGTGGTACATACCATATTTTTCTTTCTGAGTCTGTGTTACCTCACTCAGGATGATTTTTTCCTACTTCTATCCATTTGCCTGCAAATTTTAAGATGTCATTTTTTAAATAGCTGAATAATAATGCTCTGTTGTGTAAAAGTACCACATTTTCTTTATCCATTCTTCATTTGAAGGATATCTAAGTTGTTTCTAGTTCCTGGTTATTATGAATAAAGCCTCAATGAACATGGTTGAACAAGTGTCCTTGAAGTAGGTTGGAGCTTCTTTTGGGCATATGCCCAAGAAATGTATAACTGGATCTTGAGGTAGATTGATACTCAATTTCCTGAGGAACCAACATATTTATTCCCATAGTGGTTGTACAAATCTTCAGTCCCAACAGCAGTGGGTAAGTGTTCCCCTTGCTTGCCAGCATGAGCTGTCACTTATTTCATTGATCTTTCCCATTTTGACAGGTATAAGACAGAATCTCAATGTCATTTTAATTTGCATTTCCCTGATGGCTAAGGATGTTGAGCATTTCTTTAAGTGAGCTAAGATACCTTCTTTGTATCACAGAGATATTGAGTCAGATTCTTTTTGAAAGTTAAGAAACTATTAATTGGTATCTGGTGATTTCACAGGGCATCCCCATACTCATGCTAACCCAAGTCCAGTTATGTGTGTGTGTGTGGTTTTGAGTTATTCACATAATCTATATTACTTCTGGGCATGATTTTCCAAGACACCTGACATAGAAAGTAGATTCCAAAGTTTTTCTTTCAAATTCATGGAACAAATAAATTTAGGGACAGTTGGTCTTAGATTCAGACCAATGGGAGAAACCTGAGGAGCATGAGAGAAAAGTAAGCTGAGACTCCTATTTTCCAACCTTCCTTTGTCTGACTTTTCATCAAACTCAAGTGGGCTTTTGCTGTTCACCATTTATCTGTGCAGAGTCTTTTTCCTGTGTCACCTGGCCTGTGCATTTACCTGTCCTTCCTGCAGAGGCCTTAGCTCTACCTCTGCCAGCAAACTTGGTTCACAAGAACTTGATCACTTGTCAAAGTTCTTTCTGCTCCCTGACCCTGGCTTTCCAGATGGATTTTGAGTTTCTCATTAACATAATTTCTTTTACTGATACATAGTCATTTAATAAAAAAAGAAATCTTAATTAAAGCATGTGATTAGCTTTGTCAATCCAAGTGAAAATGACTCTCTAATTTAGACACAGGCATAGAATTTTAAAGTTAGGAGAGGCCTTAGAGATCACCTAATAAATGAATGGTTTTTGTAATTATTCTCGCCTGCTGTGCACATTTGCATCTGTACTGCAGTCAGTGCTGTCAAACTCAGACTTTTAAGGGAGATATTGTGACCTTAGAAACACAGACAGTGTCTGATAGTGGGACTTCTTAGCAATCTTGCTGAAGTCCTTTGACCTTATAGTTCATGACATAATTATTTGTTAGGCTTTAGATAGAATCATCTACGGCTTAGAGTAGACAATAAAAGGGATTACTACCCAGGCAGTTTCTCCCTTAAACTCAGTTTTCCTAATCTTTTCCCCTATGGCAACAGAGCAATTACTTTCCAGCATGTTGATTCCTTTGTATTTTAAATATAGATAAATGCAATCACGCTGAAAACCTGAGGGTTGATGTGCTTCTGAACTGAATTCCTAGTTCACAGAATGTCGTTGCTTCACAGTGCAGTTTTCTGAAAATCATGGTTATAACAGCATGTGGAGAGCCAAATGGATTTTAAGTAAATCCTTAAGTACTACAGCAACAAAGAAGGAAGTCACATACATCTTCAGGAAGCCACGGTTTCCAGGAAACAGAATGCATTCCTTTAACTTAGTATTGGTCTTATTTAGTTTTAGTATTGTGTCAATACGTTTCTTTTTCTTTTTGTTTCTTTTTCTTTTTTTCTTTAGCCAGTGCTCATCACATAGGTCTTCATATTGGTTTGAATATGAAATGTCTCCCGTAAGCTCATGTGTTTGAACATGTGGTTTATTCCCACATGTGGTGCTGTTTGAGGACATTGTAGTGTCTTTAGGAGGTACAGCCTTGGGGAGGAAATAGAGCAAAGGGGAGAAACCTGAAGTCTTTACAGCCTAGACATACTTTATGTTCATTCTTACTTTCCAGGCTGCAAATGTGTGTGACCACTGGCCTTTTTACCTGCTGCCATGATAGAATGTATTCCCTTTAATTAGAAGCCAGAATACACTCCTCTTCCTTTAAATTTTTTCTTGTCAAGTGTTTTATCTCAGCAGTGAGTACCTCATGCAGCCTCATGGTAGACTTGCCTACAGGGTGGGGAGAAGAGAGAACAATGGGAAGACAGAAACATCAAACACGTGTATCACGTTTACCTCTTGTAAGCTGGTAAGATTTCATCTTCTCTGGGTAGTGAGTTCCAGGAGAGAATATTTGAGGAAGGAAGATTGTGAGTTGTGTTTAAGGTATATTGAGCTTCAGATAAACATGAGACGTTTATAGCAGTGAGCAGCTTGACAAGTTGAAAACTTCAGTTACTTAGTTGGAAAAATAATGATTATGGTGCTGATAGCCCAGAGACAAAACACAGGAGATGCCTGAGGAGGAAGTCTCAGAAACTCTGCTTTTACATTGGAGAACACTGCTCATGAGGTTCATGGAAGAAACTGTAAAGGAAAAAAAGAGGAATAGTGCCAAAGGCTGATATTTATGTAGTAAAGTTTCAACACATTTTCTTTTGCTAAAGAACAAATTACAATGCCCTATCTAATGCAGAGGAGAAAATAGGTGAAAGAAGACATTTGACTGGTAACTTTAAGTAGTGTTAGTATTCCTAGTACAATTATTTATTTGTGTCTCTACATGTGTGTGCATGTGTGTGTGTGTGTGTTTGTGTGTGTATGTAGTTGTATGTGTGTCTGTATATGTGCCTGTGGTAACGCTCCTGTGGAGATGAGAGGACATCTTGAAGCCTTTTCTTCTTCCACCATGTAGGTCCAAAGGAAATAACTCAGGGTATAAGGCTTGGCAGCAAGTGCTTTTACTTGTTGAACCATCTTGCCATACCTGATATTCTTGTAGCTTTTATTGAGGAAAAAGATTAAATAGTGCTAGAAATCCTATATTAAAGGTTAATTTCCAAAAGTAGAGTTTTGTAGGGTAAAAAGGTTCTATATTTTATGACACTGAAGAGTTAGTAATGACAAAATATTCCAGGAAACATAGAAATAAAGATAACATTTGTAAATTAAGTCACTATCCTATAAATATAAACATTCATTATAAATCACATAACTAAATACTTTAAAGATTTATTTTTGTTATTTTAAACTATGTGCACATATCTGTGCATGTCTGTGGGTACGTTCATATGAGTACCTGCATAGGTGCCTGCAGAGGAAAACGCATCAGATACTCTTGGACATATGCTTTAGAACCACCCAATCTGGGTGGTTAGAAATGAAATCCATCAACAAGCACTTACAACTAAATATTCATTTAAAGACTGAATAAGGTAGAAATAAGTAGAATGTAATAAAATAATTACACTTCAGTTTATGTTACATGTTGGTTCTCTGTAAAAAAAATGTGGAAGAGGACAAAGAAAGCCTACTTTCGAACAGAACTCTTAGATAACATACAAATTGTTCAATTGGCAAAAGCCTTTTACCAGGACATCAACCAGTAAGTTATGTTTCCTTCAAAGAATAACTCAAAATTGACTAGTATCCCCAAGTCATTTTGAAGACTTTTACTCTGAATAACAATAAGAGAGTCAGTAATTTAATTTAAAAGGGGAAAAAAAAACACATGGAGTGGGTTGTTGTTCATGTTTTGACTAAGATATCTGTTTATCATTAAAATGGAAGAAAATTTCTGAAGTGAATTTTGATCCTTTGAGGGGGAAATCCCAGTACAATTCTCACTACTTCCCAGCATCTCCTCAGATCCCCAGGACAGAGAAATGAAAAAAATCCAGAAGCTTTCAGAAACAAACTGATCATCTTGATGATATAGTCAAACACGATCTCTATGAATTCCCTATGAATCACCACTGGCTCACAGCATTACCACAGCTTTGTTCAGATAATTTGTCCTCAGAATTTATTTTTGAATAGGTTATTAAAGATTTTCATTTTAAAAATAGAGGTTGATTTTAATTTGCAGTATGCACATATGGATACATACAGATTCTACTTGGGGACTCTAACTTGCCATTAAAACTTAATTTTTAAGAGATGAAGTTAGTGTTCGTTGTTTAATACTGCACAATTATAAGACCACTTTCCCTCATTTTTTTCTTTTGTTTCAAGAAATTCATAGTTCTTAGGAAATGCAAAACTTCTTCCTTACTCATATTTATATTTTATCTTGTTTTTCCAATATGTTCATCAGGCATTCATTTCACTGTTAGAAGATTCATGTAGGAATCCAGTGTGTCTGTCATGTGTAATGGGATTTACATGGCGTATGTGAGTCTTTATGCAAACATAATTTAGCTTGAAAGATAAAAGAGGAAAGCAAGCCATCATGAAATCTACCTGATGTTAACCTTTACTTAGAAGTACTCCATTGCCCTTGGCTGACCAGTTCTGTCAAATGATCTCATCTTGGAAAGTAGAGCAGGCTTTATTATATTTCATTGAGATCTTGGGATGCAGTGTTGATGGATTGCTGATTAAAATATATTGTGAAGAAACACACACTAGTTAGTAATCAAACTCTGGGCAAGATTATATTTTCCCCTCCATCCACTCTCACTGTGACCTTGAAGGAGTTACATAGACACCCAGAGCTTCTGATTCTTCATCACACCAGGATAAATCCTAAATTGCCTTGGATAGCATTGCAGGTCCTTGTGGACTTCTCTACTAATTAGTTTAGCCTTATCTCTTTCTGCTCCCTCTTTTCATCCTCACTCAGCACGTATTCACATTTATGCTCTAAGAATGCTCAATTACTTACAGTTCACAGGAACTATTTCCCCATATTTCTGAGCTTTAATTCAAGCTTCTGTATGGGTTCCCTTTCAAAAAAGAGCTTAATTCTCCCTCTTTATTGTAGATGTCCCTTCTCTGGAAGCTGTGGTTTTCTCTGTCACATGTTGGAGTCTCTAATGATAACATCTACTTCACAAATGTAGTGCCATTCTCAACAACTTCAATTTCTTGAACTTGGTCTAGAAAATGATCTCCAAAAAGTGAACTGCATTTCCCCATCTACACAGAATTTGCTTAGCATCTTTATCAGATGTACTTATATAGATTTATAGAATATAATTTTCTAAAAATCAAGATTATAAAGTTAATATACCACTCTGTGTTAAATGTGAATGCCAAACAACACTCTAAAATGTTTCTCAAGCAATTACTGAGTACTAGTATAACTCCTCAGTACTAAAAATATGCAGATGATTAATGCCTAATAATAGTCTTTGTCCTTGGAGTGTTTAGTACAGAAAGAAGGGGCAGGAACATGAATAGACAGACAATAAGATGATCTGCTGAGTCCTGTTCAGGGAAAACCAGTGTCCTGTACTATGAAAGGTTCTGCAGAGCATTACTTTGCCTAGAGGACACTGGGGTGATATCTAATGCAGGTGGGGTCTAAACTATTCTTGAGATTCTGGAAAGAAAAAGAAATAAAGGCTATACTAGCAGAAGTGTTTGGCATGTGAAATGGAGAATGGATGTTGTTGTTAGAGGCCAGGGAGGATGTAGCTTCAGTGAGAGATGACATGCTTGCACAGGAGCAATTCGAGAGAAGTTTGCAGCATTTATGTTCTATATTTTATATAGAACATATCTATATCTTATATAACATACAACTTATGTTATATACCATATCTATATATTCAACATTATGCTTTATATTTTAAGTATCTAGCTTGCAGAAATTATTGATCTAACTGGCTTAGGTGTAGATGTAAAGATCTCAGAAGCAAGGGAAGAGCAAGGATGGGAATGAAGACTCCAGTTGAAGGGGAGAGATGCTGTCATAATGCAGGGAAGAGAGATGAAGAGTTTCAACTAGAAGGCTGTACTCTTCTCTCAGCTTGACTAGACTTTAAAAGTTGACTTGTAGCCTGTGCATCTCTATCCTTCTTTTTCTTAGGTAGTTAACTATACAAAAATTGCAATTGTAATCATTTTGCTCATTTGAGATACACTGTTCTCCCAAACCTTTGACAGTTTTTATAGCATAGGCATGTCATCCTTGAGATATGGGAATCATTTCTTTGAAATAAAATAGTAAAGAAAGATAGAGCCCATTCAAAAAAGTTTCATTCACTTTTTCCTATTACAATAATCTTAACTTCAATAAGTGTCTTGAATAAAGTTTTATTAGGCTGGAGACATGGTCTAGAGGCTAAATTCAACTCCTAAGAAGGCCATGCACCTCCCTTCAGTCCCTGAGACTCACATGGAAGAAGGAGAGAACCAACACACACACTCTCCAGGGCTTATGGTTTATCCCTACACGCACACACACACAGACAGACACATGGACAGACAGATGGACAGAAGGACAGACAGACACACACCACACACATAAATAAACACCTATCAAATTTTCTTGCAGTTTTTACATGCATAGCACACCTTTCCTGTAACAATTGTGACAGAAAGCCCTGGTGCTAAAGAGAAGCACATGACACTAATGAGAAGCACACAACTGGTACCTCCCCACACCTTTGTTATTTAGATAAGATGCTTAGGAAGTGACGATACATCACAAATGTGTGAAATGAGAATACTGATGACAGTCCTAGAACAGTAGCTGTGTAGATACTCACACCAAGATGAGGGAGATGGTTAGAGGAGAAACTGAAGATTTCAGCACTTGGTACCTGCCTGAGTTTTATAGTACACACAGTTGTTTGAAGTTTAACTCATGCTATAAGTCAAGAGTGAAAAAAATATGGCTGATTATATGAAAATCAGCTGTATGATCATAAGATATATTATTTAGGTACATGTATGTATATTGCACACATTCATGGACAAATTATGGTGGGAAGAACATCCTGTTTTGAGTTTTAAAATATTTATCAAAATCCTAGTTCTGCTTATAAACCAGTTGGTGATTTTGAATAAGACATAAAAATACCCCCACCTTTTTTTTTAATCTGCCAAACAATGTCAAAAGGAAGCCTGTTGATGGAAGTTTCAAGCATTATTCTGTGCATTTCTAACTACCTCTAAATTCAGACATTGATATTTGTCTTAGGCTTTTCATATTCGTGACAGAATACTTCACACCAACAGCTAAAAGAGGAAGGTCAGATATGGGCTCATGGTCTCTGTGTTTTAATCTTCATGGTGGAAGGGTATAACATCACATCATTCTGGACAGGAAAGAGAGCAAAAGAGAGAGACAGGTCCTGTGAAACATGATAGAGCCTGTAGTGACATACTTCCTTAAACTGGATCACCTCAGTTTTCCAAAACTCCCTGAAATGGTGCCACTCATGAGGACCATGTATTTAATACATAAATATTTTGAGTGGATAATTTATATCTAAGCAATACAATTTTTGCTTCCTGTTCTCTTATGGTTGAACAGGTTCTGGCCAATGAGTTATAAGCAGAAGGAATACATGAAGAGGTATTAGTTAGGATGATGTATGTACCACAGCCTGGTTTCTTTAAGAACTAACATTATCAGAATTCTCTTCACTCCTGTAGGGCAGTCCAGCATGAGTGGGAAACAAACCTTGGTTCTTCTGAGTCAGTCAGATTTTTGGAATGGTAGTATCTGAGAATAGCCTTGTCTAACTTTAATCATTAGTATCTAATTGTCAAAAATTATTCAAAGAAAATCAAGAAAAAATTTATCAGAAATTATTGAATATTTCATATTCCTTATTTTGATCAAGTTTTGATATTTTGAGGATTAAATAAATGTATCAAAGGAATGTAAGAGTATTCTATTATGTTGTTTGAATGGAGTATGTCTCCCATAAGCTCCTATGTTTGAAAATTTGCTACTATGTTTTTAAGAAAATTGTAGGCTAAAACTTTTGGGAGTTTGAGCCTTCCAGGAAGAATTGAGTCTTTGGGGATGAGCACTGATATTTTGTAACATCAAACATTATTTAGACATTTTTGTCACAGCACAAAAAAACAAACATATATTTTCAAACCTTAAAAACAATTCAAACCATCAGAAAATAATTTGAAATTGTTTTTTTACAGTACATGTACCAAAAATTCATTAGATACTTCTTTAGAGTCCCTCACACTGATGGGAGGATTTTAATACCCAACTCTCACCAATTGATAGGTCATCCAGATAAAAACTAAACACAGAAATGCTGGAGCTATAAGCCAATTGGACCTAATGGATATTTACAGAATATCTCCTCCACACACAAAGGAATATACCTGTTTTGTTTTTTTTTCTCCACTTCACGGAGTTTTCTCCAAAGTTGACCACATACTTGGCCACAAAGCAAATACCCATAGATACAAGAACATTGAAATAACCCCCTGCATTATATCCAAACACTATGGATTAAAGCTGGATTCAAACAACAACAGCAACAACAGAAGGCCTACAAATTCTTGGAAATGGAACAACTCTCTATTGAATGATAACTAGGTCAAGTCATAAATAAAGACTTTCTAGAAGTCAATGACAATGAACGTACAACATACCCAGACTTATGAGACACAATGAAAGCGCAAAGAGGAAAATTCATAGCACAAAATGCCTACCAAAAAGGTGGAGAGATATCATACTAGCAAATTGAACACACATCTGAAAACCTTAGAACAAAAAGAAGCAAGTACACCCAACAGAAGTAGATGGCAATAAATAATCAAACTGAGGACAGAAATCAATAAAATAGAAACAAAGGTAACAATTCAAAAATCAATGAAACAGAGTTGGTTCTTTGGGAAAATTAATAGGAAAGATAAAACCTTATCTAAACTAATTAAAAGATGGAGAGAGAGTATCGAAATCAACAAAATCAGAAAAGAAAAGGGGGAAATAACCACAGGCACCAAGGTAATCCAAAGAATCATTAGTTATATTTTGAAAACCTGTACTCCGCAAACAACAAAATTGGAAAAATCTAAAAAATAGATACTTTTCTTGATAGATACCAGGGACCAAAATTAAATAAAGATCAGATAAACAATTTATCTATATCTATATCCCCCAAGGAAATAGAAGAAGCCATTAAAAGCTCCCCACCCTCCAAAAAAAGCCCAGGGCCAGAAGGTTTTAGTGTTTAGCATAGAATTCTACCATACGTTCAAAGAAAAGTTAACACCAACACTCCTCAAGTTATTCCACAAAATAGAAACAAAAGAAACACTACCAAACTCATTCTATGAGGTCACAGTGACCTGATAGCCAAACCACACAAATATTCAACAAAAATGAAAATTACAAACCAATTTCCCTCATGAGCATAGATGCAAAAATACTCAATAAAATATTCACAAACCAAATCCAAGAACACGTCATGTAGCTCATCTACTGTAATCAAGTAGGCTCCATTCCAGAGATGCAGGGATGGTTCAACAGACAGAAATCAGTTAATATAAAAAAAATCACATGATCATCTCACTAGATGACAAAAAAGTTTCTGAAAAAATCCAACAACGCTTCATGAGAAAAGTCTTGGATAGATTAGGGGTACAAGGGATATACCTAAACATAATAAAAGCAATTTACAGAAATCCCACAGCCAACATCAAATTAAATGGAGATAAATACAAAGCAATTTCACTAAAATCAGAAACATGACAAGGTTGTCCCCTCTCTTCATACCTATTCAATATAGTATTTGGAGTTCTAGCTAGAGTAATACAACAACAAGAGGAGATCAAGGGTATGCAAGTTGGAGAGGAAACAATCAAAGTATCTTATTTGGGGATAATATAATAGTATATATAAGTGACCCCAAAAACTCTACCAAGAAATGCCTACAGCTATTAAACAACTTTAGTGAAGTGTCTGGATACAAGATCAAATAAAATAAAATCACTAGCCCTATTTTATATATATACATGTATATATATATATATATATGTGTGTGTGTGTGTGTGTGTATACACACATACACACATAAAAAATGGAGTGAGAAAGAAATCATGGAAATAATACCCTTCACAATAGCAATAAACAACATAAGATATCTTGGAGTGACTCTAATCAAGAATGTGAACGACTGTATGACAAAAATTTAAGTCCTAGAAGAGGAAAATTGAAGATCTTAGAAGATGGAAAGATTTCCCATACTCCTAGATTGATAGAATCAACATACTAAATATGGCCATCTTATCAAAAGCAATCTACAGATTCAATGCAATCCCTAACAAAACTCCAATACAACTTTTTAAAGAACGTGAAAGAACAATAATCAACTGCATATGGAAAAGCAAAAAATGCTGGAGAGCTGAAATAATCTTGAAATATAAAAAAAAACTTCTGGATGTATCAATATTCCTAATCTTAAGCTGTACTACAGAGTCATAGTAATAAAAGCCTCATAGTAATAAAACCCATACAGTACTGGCATAAATAGACATGCGTATCACTGGAACTGAATTAAAGTTCCAGACATAAATCCACATACTTATGAATACCTGATCTTTGATTTAAAAAAACAGAAATATAAATGGAAAAAGAAGACATTATTAACAAACTGTGCTGGTCTAATTGGATATCTGCATGTAGAATAATCCAAATAGATCCATGTTTATCACTATTCAAGAAACTCAAGTCCAAGTGAATCAAAGGTTTCACCATAAAACCAGATACACTGAACCTAATAGAAGAGAAACTGGGCAAATAGCTTTGAACACATTGGCACAGGAGACAACTTCTGGAACAGAACACTAAATAGCTCAGGCATTAATTTCAACAATTAATAAATGGGACCCCATGACACTGAAAAGCTTTTGTAAGACAAAGGATACTTTCAGTAAGAAAAATCAGCAGCCTACAGAATGGGAAAAGATTTTCACTAACTCCACTTCTGATACAGGGCTAATATACAAAATATATGAAGAACTGAAGAAATTGGACCTCGACAAAACAAATAACCCAATTAGAAAACGATGTGTAGATCTAAACAAAGGATTCTCAAAAGAGGAATATCAAATGGCTGAGAAACACTTAAAGAAATGTTCACCAGCCTTAGCCATCAGAGAAATGCAAATCAAAACTACTCTGAGATTCTCTTACACCTGTCAGAATGGTTAAGATCACTAACATAATGACAGCTCATGCTGGCGAGGATGTGCAACAAGAGGAATGCTTCTCCATTGCTGGTGGGAATGCAAACTTGACTGCTTTCTTCCTGTGGAGAGGTGGGATTTGGGGTGGGAGGGTCATGGATTATATCTGGGGTAGAAGAAGGACATGGGAACTCAGAGGAGTGGAGGGAGGGGAGGATGAGTGTTGGAGTGTAATATATGGGAGAAGAAAAATAAATACAAAAAGTATATGGATGATTATAGTTTCCTAAGAAATGAGTGGATTAAATTTTGAGTCTAATAAATAGATTTCCAGTAAAGGACAGGCTCAGAGACTGTTTTATATGCAAATTAATGATTTCCCTTTTTAAACTATTTTTGGAAATGTAGGAGAAGATTAATACATATCAGGCTCCAGTACGAAAACCACAAAGAATGTGAGCACCTATTGAGTCATGGCCCTTGTCTGTACGCGTGTGAGATCAGTCCTTCAAGCAGCCGCACAAAGGGTTACTAGTCATTGCTTCACATGATGGTTTTCACTCTCTCTATGTGAATCTCTTTATTTTCCTTCACTTTCAGGGTCATCACATTTAAAAGTGAGTAGGCATGAAAGGCCTCACTCCCTTGGCCAGGTAACAAATTAACATCTTATATTGTTTAATAACTGCATCCAATTGCAAATGTCACCAAACAGCAATTACACAGAAAGCCCCATGCACAAAGTTCAATGGTGCATGACACTACTGATTACATGCAGCTCTTTTTGAAAGGGTGATTAGTCTTAGGAGGAATATTTCATTACCCTTAATCTGGGTCCAGTTTATGCATGCACAACCCAAAGCCTCATATTGTCTGCAACCTAAGCTCAGTATAAATATGTCAGTATTTGTAGGTTAGTTTGGTCCTTCCGCATGATTGAAATGTACTATTTTAACTTATGTGTCAAAGCTTATTAAAACTACCATCAATTGCAGTGGTGAAAATTCTAAAAAGGTTTTACTAGTTTAATGCCTGATTTGTAATACCCGTCACTTGAAACGAAGCAGTGTTCTATGCAGTTTCCAAGCAACAGATCTTTTCCAATTACTGTTTAGCATTGAATTTTGTCCCTACATTCCCAGAGCTCTCCACTTATTCACCATGAATATATTTAGAAACACGCAGAGGAATAAACTATTGCATCATTTCAATCAAATCAGATGTGTGTCATGAGTAAAATGTGAATAAACAATAGAAATGCATTAAGGCATTCAAAACTGAATTGCATGAGTTTAACCTAATGCCAGTGGAGGAAGAATTCAATTTACTTAAAATTCTTTTCAAAGAAGGGTTATTGGTAATTATATTTTTTCATCTTATTTAGGAAGAAATACATTAAAATATGGAGTTTAGAAACCATATTCTCTTCTACTTTGTGTTTTGAAGATTATAATTTCTACAAATGAGAAGTAAAATCGGAGTAAAGTGGACACATACATATGATGGTAACAGTGCCTTTTATAGATACACTTATGCACCCTTCTAATGTCCTGAAGAAAGCCTCTGATGTATGTTAGCTTTATTAATGCTTACATTACAGTACACATGTCAGTTACTAGCATTGGTCTTACTGTACAGATGAAGAAACTAATGTAGAAGAAATTTTATATGATACTATGATTTAATGAGTGGCAGAACCAGTATTGGACCCAACATTTCTCTAGCTTGGAACAAATAAATGATAAATAGATATCTAAAATTATTGAATTGCCTTAGTTTATTGTTTTAGTTTAGTAAAATAATATTTCAAAAACTGTTGCCCCAGTATCTCATAGTATCTAAAATTAGTTTCAAGTTCCATGGAAAAAAAATAAGTCCACATCAGTTGTACTCTTTCAAGAGCACTTTAGATTTCTGAATACACCTTATTATGAAAACTATTACTAGAGGGGAAAGAAAATAAGGAAATGGGTTCATCTCATTCTTCATAACTTGGAGTTAATCTTTTCTTCCGGATCAGTGGTTCTCAAAGTGTGGGTTTCTATCTTTTTGGAGATTGAAGGACAGGGGTCCTTCTGAGGCGTCACCTGAGCTATCTGCATATCATATATTTACATTAAGATTCAGAACAGTAGCAAAATTACATTACAAATTATTAATGAAAATAATTTTACGGTTGGGGGTCACCACAACATGAGGAACTGTGTTAAAGTGTCGCAGCATTGGGAAGGACGGGAACCACAGCTCTAGATTATTCACTAGTGTTCTGTGTTACAGTATGAGTTTTCTCCTAAAATAAAAAAAAATCATGAGGAAAACTTTAGAAATAGCTATCGTAGCCAAAGGATTCTCTGATGATGAATTTTGGAAACACTGAATTTAGGGGTCGAGTCTCTTACTCTTTGTAGACTTCCCTTCATGTTTGTAGACTATTGATATCTTAAAGGCCAGGTTTATAACTGATCTTCAGTACATCAATTTAGCAAATAACATGTGCTATTCATTTTTTTATTGTATATGGGTTCGTTTTTACGTAAATCAGGGAAATCAATAAATTTTTTTGTCTGTCTCTAGTGCATGTCTTCGAATACATTTTAATCAAATGACAGCATCCAGAACACCATAAGTGACTTCTGAAAAGGCAATTTTATTGTTTTTGTATTTTTCTTTCAGTAACTAGACAGGACTTGTAGTCAGTGAAATGATAATCTGCTACAGATACGACAATTTTGTTATAATTATCTGGGAAAGTAATGTAAACTGCTTGGCAACATACACTTAGAAACCATAAATGGAATAAAAGAAAGATAGGTTACCATGGATATATAAAAATAGCCCTGCCTACCTAGGAATTTCATGTACATTGCTGTTGGGATAGGTGTTCTACATTCTACTTTTGCAAAGTTGGAAATAAATGACGTTTCTGAACTTTTTGATTTCTTTAAACCAAAAACATGGAAAAGCTTAGATTATCCTTTATTTACATATGTATTGCTTTACTTGATCTCTGGGTTATGTGTCATACACATGTAGCCTGAAATGTGTATGTACACTGGATGGGATTTGGAAGAGTGGATTCAGTTATTAGGATTGCTTTCTCATGTTTCTTGGGGACAGTGACTATGTTTACTTCTGGAAGAAAAACTGGTTAAAATCAACTTTACACTTGCCTTCATCACTCTATATCTGGGGCCAACCTCAGTGTGATACAGATAAACCAAACACCTGACTAAACACTTTTCAGTGTGGAAAAGGATCCCTATTGTTCCAGACATACAGCCTTTCCTGTCTAACAGCAGCATGAAAACATAGACCTCATAATAACCATGGTAAGCAGCTGTGTCACTCAAACATAAGAAGATGCTTTATGGTACCCAAACCTTCTATTATCCTTCTTTCTGTAAGAAAAGGAGACAGTTGGTTGTGCCTGGGGAAGAGGTGGTTGTGTTCACTTGAAGCAAGGCTGGTAGGGATGGGTGAGCAAAAATAAGAGTATCACTAACACCTTGTGTATGTGGGTTATATCTCTGTCTCTGTCTGTCTCTGTCTCTTTGTCTCTGTCTCCCCATATGTATAGAGAAGTATGGAGGATATGCTTATTTGTGTGAAGCAGAGGCCAAAGATGGATAAGATCTCAGGCTTCCTGTTTGATCACCCTGCTTGATTCTTTTGAGACATGGTCTTTCACTGAATCTAAGTCCAGGATGGTGCTGCAATGCTTCAGAGATGCTCCTGTCTTGGGCTGGGTCCTCACATAGTTTGTGTCCCAGATATGATAACTATACATCTAGCCTTTTTAGTGAGTTCTTGGTCCTAAACTCATGACCTAATGATTGTTAAAGCAAGTATTCTTACCCATAAACCATTTCTCTGGCCCAACAACACTTATTTTATTGAAAGAATTATGCCCACGTTGGTTACTTTCTGATTTCATGTCAAATCAGATCTATCTTAATCAGGTTCCTGCAATGTAATGTTCACTATGTACTTCCCCACATAATTTGCTTATATTATTTTGCCATATTTGTGCTGTTTAAGCCCCATCTCTCTTGTTCCTTCCACCTGTGTTGTTTTTAAGTTGAATATGTGATATTTACAGTGGAAAAAGCCTTCTTAGAAAATTCTGAAATATTAGATATTTAGACTACCATCATTACTCTCTATTCCTATCAGCTCCACCGTATATATCTGCTCAATCACCACATGTTGTTCTCATCTGTTCACAATTTTATCCCTTCATTTTCTCGTCTCTGGAAGTACATATGCCATGCAATGTGGTCTACCCTTTCTTGTTTCTTATAATCTCTTCCTTTTGGTGCTTTCTTCCAATTACTACTTAAGTCTCTAGTTTCCATAAAATTGTCACCCAGAGTCTATGTTCTACTCTTACTTTAGCTCTTATTCTTCATTTCTTACTCTGCATATTCCACAACTCTGCCTATCTATGGGAATAAAATCAGCATGGTTGATTTTGCTTTCATCACTGATGACATCAATTGCAATATTCTGTTTACTGTGTTTACCACATTACAGCTTGAGGTCTGGTTGAGCACTCATTGTTTATGTGTCTCCTTCTGCTCTTTCTTTCTTGGTTTGTCTTCTTTGTTTCTCCATTTACATTAAAACTTTGTGGATATAAACCTTCAGGATTTTGTCTAGACTCCGAGGATTACCAAACTATATGATACAAGCTCACATCTCTTACTCTAGGATAATTAAAACAAAAACTATATATATATATATATAATCAACAGACTATTATTCTATACACACATATATGACTATCTAGTCTGCATCTTAAATCTGATAACATCATACAATCATATATATTTCTGCCTAGTCAGTATCATTAACCTATTAACCCTCTCATGTAATCTATTACAATTTGAATACTTGAGCATCTTATTTCCCTTCCTTTTCTTATGACACCTTCATCCATATATTCTTCATGTTTTAGTAGTATTAATGCTGTAGTTATCTTCAATAACAGAGTTTCTCTAATATTCAACCAATCACTGATTTTTTTACTCATTCTACCTTTGATTATGTCTCAAATCCATCTCCTTTCCCCTCTGTGTGTTGTACTTACTCCAGGCTAAGCTAACATTTCCTAAATGCTTACTGAGGCCTCAGAATTTGTCTCCTTAATTATTCTCTCTCCTTGCTTTAATGCTGTCCATAAAGATTCTTAGATAACGTTACAAAAGAAAATATTGTGCAGTTTTGATCATGCTGGCTTTCTCCTCAAGACACCTAACCTTCCATTTCACTTAAGACTTAGAACCTTTAATTGTAAATAAGGTCACTGGTATACATCACTGTCTATATGGTAAACTTGATCGTGTTCAAGTTTTTGAAGATATTTATCAACCGCAATTTCCAAAAATTGTAGACTGAATTGCAGCTTGTAGTGAAAGTATCTCATTGTACCAAGAGAAACATGATATAACAGAAGGGGAGTTGAGTGGAGAATAGAAGTCAATGTTTAAAAAAACTTTTACCCATGTAACATATTTTTTCTAAATAAATCTATTTTTTCCAAAGATAGTATAGGAGAGATGAATTTAACAATCTGAATAATTTTCTCTGTTCATGAAGCAATTACAATAGCACCAATTGGCTTCTGTTAGATTGTTTAAATATCTGATGAACTCAAAAGCAATTCAAAGTGAAAAAAATGGTCACATTGAAAAGAATATTAAAACTGAAAATTTGGGTTGGAAAGATGGCTCAGCAGATGAGTGTATACCACAAAGACGAGAGTTTCATTCCCAGAACATACGTATGCATCACTCACAACTGCCTTCAAATCCAGCCCCAAGGAGTCCACTACCCTATTCTACACTGACTACACCTGAAATACAATACCATCCTCCATATATCCACACAAATAAAAAATTAAAAAATATATAAATGAACTTATAAATTCTTCCCAGTGTGTTATAAAGTAATTGAACAAATAGTTACATTCTTCCTGACTTCATTCGTGGTGTCTTCTATTGAACATCTACCATGCTGTCAGAGACAAGAAAGCATGAAATAATGAGTGGATGGTTCCTGAATGGTAATTCTGTTTTCATGTCCGTGAGCAGTCTCCACGAGACCACTCACTTAACTTCTTCCATATGATTATAGCTAATGCATAGGGTTACAAAAATTAGAGGTAATAGATAAAAATTGCCCCATCATATTTGATTTATTTGAATAAAAATATAAATATTTTTATTAGATGGTCAAAATAATCCTCTGTGTATATAGATCTGCATATTAATTGTTATTCGATAATTCCAATTTGTAAGCGTGGTATTTGTTCACCCTGTATCTAAGATGTCTACAGAATCAGATAAGTATCTTTTTGAATGTTTTCTAGGAAAGATGTTTATTAATTACCCCTAAGAAGGAGCTTATGTCAAGCGAACAGAGGGCTTCGATGTTTGTAGCAAGGGCATGAGCCACTGTTTTTAAGAATGCATACGTGTAAGTGATACTCTGCTAGTCAGAAGCATGTCTCCAAGCAGAAGCCATAATGAAAAACAAAATAGTTTCTTTTACTTACAAAATTCTAATATCAATAAGGATAACACTTGATATTTCTCACTGACTTTGACTTTACAAAAAGATAAACAGTGTCTGGCACTGAGACTAGGACTCATAGTACAAAACATTGGCTATGACTGTTGGGCAAAAAGTAGCTTCAGCACATACCAGTTCACTCATGATGTGAACACCATAGCAGCAGGCTTATGCCTAAGGTATGGAACACTGTTTCCTGACATTGATAAACATTCCTTAAATGAAAATCATAAATACCTCTTTGTATTCGCCTGGAGAAAGATAGCTCAGTATGTATCACAAATAGAGAAGTTACAGTCAAAAACTAAGGGGCGATTTAAAAATGAATTATACATTTTTATTTTGTCCCATTGAATACTTCCATGGAAAATATCATAGAACAGTTTAGAAAAAGCTAAACAAGTTTAGATTTTAATAGAAAAATGTCACGAGCACCAGTCTTAAGAAATATGTGGCATCTATCCTCACTACTGCTATGAGAAGTTGAATAAAACAATATCAAGTAACACCTAGAACAGATCATCCATCTACATGATTAATGAACCATCTACTAAGAAGGTGCAAGGAAAAATGGATTTGAATATAGCCAAACAGATGGACTATATCTACTCAAATCCATTTCTTCGCAACTAACATTATTTTATGCTTTTCACGAGCATGTATACGATTTAGTTCTCAGATTCCTGGTGTGTGATTTAAGAAGTTGTATGATGATGCTAAGACTTGGTGATAGTATATGGTAGATGGATTAAAACCATTAGAACATCAGAATTCAGTAGGAAATATCTCTGTAAGATGATTAGGAATTATGGGACAAGAAAAGAAATACTTGGAAGCATAATGGAAAAACAGAACCCCTTTCAGTGATCATAAAATAAAGTAGTAGAACACATGGAAGGGTATTTACATGCTGCCACCTTCTGTACTAGATTGCCATTCTAAATGGTGGACCATTCTCACAAATCTTGTGGATATGTTAACTATCAGATTTACAACTTGAACAGCTTCATTCAATTTTCTCCTTGGCTTTAGATATCATGCCCATGCTACTCCAGAATATGTCTTCAGATATCTAAATCATCTATAATTTTAGGAAACTTTCAGAAGAAACCAGACACCTGACTTTTTGTAGAGTCCTTGGCAGATTGGATCAGGATCTGTGTTGAACAGGAATTGTTGACAGATTCAAGGAGCTGAGACACGATAGCATCTACCCTCTCCAAGTCTTCAATGGGGCACAAGATAGTTGTTGCTGTATCTGATTGCTGCTGTTCTGTTAATTTTTAACATGGACAGTTGCTGGTGTGCAGGTGTGGTAATTCAGAGGTAACGCATTGTCAGTATGTCATTAGATTGTGTGTGCATAAACACACAGCCACATAGATATTTAAATATCCTCTTTCAAATTTAGAGGGAGAATAATATCAGTGTTCAGTTAATATTTGAAAGGAATCTGGATCACTCCTGAAAGAAGTTAAACAGAGCCTCCTCAATGAAATGACAACTAGCTCTAGTCTGAACGTAAGCTAAATCTAGCCTCGGTTACGTGGGATAAGAAAATAGAAATGTGTCCACAATACACGGTGATCATGAATGTGCTCACACATAAAGACACGGAGACACTAGCCTGAGGATTGACCTGAAGAGAGCAGATACTTCTCTCAGGATTAGTCTGTGAGCACAGTGGAGTGATATACTAAAAATATGCAAAGCTTTGACTTTCTTATGGAAGAGAAAAAAGATACTTCATATTGTGTGTTAATATTAGTAATAACAGAACTTTTTGCAGGAATGCAAGGTAATCTTCAGGCCTAGAATACTTAAAAAGAGGTATGGCTGGCTATAAGAAAAGTTTTTTTAATTAGTTGTTTTTCTACATTTTGTAAAGTGAACTTTTAATACATGCTTTTTAACAGCAAAATTGACAGTTTGCAAAGCTTGCGGAGTCTCTGGTGTAATGAGACAAAGGGACATTTCTTTTCAGGGATGGAGCGTAGCCTGTTGAAGATTTATATTTGGTTTGCTAAATAATGAAGGAAGAACAGAATACTTCAAGTTAGTTCAAGATCTCTCATCTGTGATGAACTACCAGTGGGGAGAGAACAGGGATGTGATTATTAACGTCTGGATGACTCTGATTTTTGCAAAAATCCCTCTTATTTATGGTAGTTGTTCTCAAGTTGTCATCCTCTAACCAGTAGTCTCAGGATCACCTGGGAGCTTGTTAGAAATGAAAATTCTTGGGTCTTACCACAGACTTATTAAATCAGAGCCTCTTGGAGCAGAACCAGTACCCCACTTTATAAGTCCTCTAGCTAATCCGGAACAGTATTAGATTTTTAGAACAATTGCAAATTCCAACTTTAAACTCTCTGTTAATTATGAACTGCATGAAAGGGAAACATAAGCGTGTTTATCATACTATGACGTTATATATAATCAAATGTATGTAAATATACATAATATATATATTTATTTTATATATATATGTATATATATAAAATATACATAATATATACATAAATATCCCGTATATATATATATATATATATATATATATATATATATATATATATATGACAACTTGAGAAGTCCCATGATCTGTGGGCTGCATGACACTGTAGAAACCCAAGAACTAGGGGTTAGAGGATGTTGATATCCCAATATGAGCAAGCATTTAGGTGAGACACTTTCTCTACCATTCTACTCTATAAACCCACAAGCCATTAGATAATATCAGCTTCATTGGAGTTGTACTCTGAATTAGTCCACCAATTCAAATACCAATATCTTTGAGAAACACCTTACAGACACACTAAAAATGGTGACTAGTAAGAAACTAGTCTCCTTAATGATAACCACCACATTTTTAATGCACCTCAATGTACATTAATATGGTTTTGCAGCTGCTGTTGGCATTTCTATTTGCTTAACTCACAGAATGCAGCATGCCTTTGGGGATTACTTCCTCTGCTTTAATTCTTGGCTGTAGGCTTCCAATCCGCAGCCTATTTCACTGAGCTAACTCCATGAGCTCCTCATGGGTGGATGCTGCTTTATGGTCTTATAATACAGGATTTTTTATTTATTCATTGTCTGCTATTGGAACTTAATCTTCATTAGGAATATACTTGCCTTTCTATTTTATTCAGTTTTATATTTCAATAAATTAGAAAGGTTATGTAGGACAAAAAGTTCATGAATTACTGAATAATTTTTAAAGTGCTGCATCGAGTAACTTTTTTTACTTCACTTCCTTAATATGAAAGAAAGACCAGAACTGTAAAAAAGGAAATGAATGTTGAACCAAACATTTTAAGTGTATGTAATTTATTGAGATTAAACTTCACACTTAGAACTGATTTCGTATATCTCACAGGGTTTTGTAGGTTGTGTTTTGATGTCATTGTGGCCAGGAAGAAACAAAGAACAAACAAAAATATTTGAAATGATTTTGACATTTTAAATTGTTAAAATTTGTTTTGTGACCTAACATGTGATCTATCCTGGATAATGTTGTGGCAGTTGCTGGAGAAATTACATCTTCTCCAGCCACTGGGTGTACTTTTTCCATGTGTATCTCTTTAGGTCTTGCTGTTAGACAATGTAGTTTACATCCTATGTATCATCAGTGATTTTGTTTTGTGGGTTCAGCAGATATCTGGAGTCTGTTTATTTAACTATTCCATCATCTTCGGTTTTTCTGTTGGAGGATATAAGTCATTTCAGCTAGCCATTGAAGGTAAGTACTTGCTACAGTGATTTTAATAGTGATTTTTAAAAATAATTATATTGAATATCCTTTCTTCATTTCTCACTACCTTCTTCTGTGGATATATTCTATCCTAAAAATATATACTAAGAGGAGAGGTAAATAAATATGCGCAATAAAAATTGAAAATAAAACAATGAAAAGGACTGAGATGACATGGCTTTTCATCATGATATCCGGCCTTCTAGACAAACACATTTTACCTGTTTACTTTCCTTTTGAATTATTAATTTATTTCATTTCATTTATTTAACTTAAGATCTTTTTTCTCTTTACTATTCAAGTTTTTTGTTGTGTTCTGAACAGAACCTAGTGCCAGGCATGCTAAATAACCATACTAGACTGAGCTACACGACCATTTCAATACAACTTACTGTTTTGTAACTAATGAGAATTAGTGGGATATACATATCTGTCAGTATTTCTGCTCATAATAGGAACTTAAAGAAACACACAAAAAGTCTGAACAGTAAAATTTGGTTTTATAACTTTATTCGTTACAACAATAATATTAAAACTGAAAAAAAATGGAAATTTTTATTATCGAGGTAACTGAATGTGGTAGAAAAATGAATTCCTGCATTATTTGATCCAAATACTATATGAAACCAAATACTATATGACCAAAATACATATATGAAAAGCTCTAATATCTAAGCTATAAATGCAAAGGTCAGTCCAAGGAGACCACTGTCCTCAGGAAGCTTAGTTTCTCATGAGGGACAAGAACAACAGCCTTATTATGAGACACACAATGTAAACTGCAGAATTTAATAAACAAAAAGAAAGTCCTTGGCAGTTTCTAGGAGAAAAATAAATTAATTTTACAGAGATGCCTGGAGCCACTTAATAGCTCAAGTGACCTTTGCCCCAAGTCAAAGCAAAGGGAAGATGTCAGCCAGAGCTAGGAAAGAAAATCACTTCTGGCTGAGGTGACATGGGCAAAGCCCAGAGTCAAACAAGGCCAGGAGTTAGAGAAAGCACATGCAGCATAGTGTGATTCGGCTCAGAGGAGCCAAAATGTGCCTTCAGGATCCATGCCAGGAAACACAGTGTGGCAAGCAGCAGACGAACTTACCCTTGCTGTTTCTGCAAATTGCCCAGATCACTTAATATGCTGTCTACTGTTAGCATTATATTCCCTTTCTGTCTCTCTCTTTCTCTTCCTCTCTCCCCCCCTCTCTACACATACACACACACACACACACACACACACATCTTAAGTCCATTTCTTCTTTTGTACAATGGAAAAACACAAATGGAATTATGTTGCAACCACTTTTTGATTATCTCCCTATTCTAGAGCTGATGATATGGTAATAAAAGGAAGAGAAAAATCCATATTCATATTAAAATTAAATCCATGAGAACAAATGCAACACAAATTACCATATGGATATAATATATAAGGTGGAGATAAATTTAAAAATAACATGGGTGAGTTAATAGAATGTGCTGGAGACCTCTTTTTTTTTTTAAAAAAATATATAAGTTTAGCCTCTTTGAGGAAAAAACATTGGTCAGTTCCGATGTGACTGCATGTTTTGATAACACAGTCATAGAAATTGCAAATTTCTCTACAGCCATACCACTCTGAATGCATCTTGTCTCATGTGATTTTGGAAAATAAGCAGGACCAGGCCTGTTTCGGACTAGGATGGGAGAAGATGCCAACTGCCTTCTGAGGAAGTGAGGTAGACATGTATGCGATCTGGATAAGTGTCAAGACAAGATCTAGGTGAGTATTGCCATCATATAATGAAGAAGGCCGAGCATGAGCCGAGAGACACCAACAAGGAATAAATGATCACCTTGTTGGGTAGGGGAATGCCTTGGGAATGATTCTACTCTGAATAATACAATAACGCTATAAATGTTTTACGTACAATGCTATAAAGTCTTAGTTTCATGTTAACAAGATTATGCTCGCTGTTCTGTACACGAGGGTGGGCTTTGTGAAATGAATATGGCGATGCCATGGAGGAATTCTCTATGAAAGCCGGGAAAGTAAAATGTGAGATTACTGCAGTGGAAAAATGTTACATTTCATTTGTCTGAAGTCTACAAGTGGTAGTTTTATTGCATAGATCAAAGTTATAGGAGGCTATGTTAGGCATTTGAATTGATCTGGAATTCTTCTATCACAATATCACCACATAAAAGGTGATTGAGAAAATAAAAGTACACCTGAAAAATAATAAATGCACATTGGTCACATTTTTAAATTGGTACTGATGCCAGCTAAAGCTACAGGATTTCACTATGACATCGTGTTCCTTTTAATAATGCCAGGCTGCCAGGAAAGCCCACATCTTTCTGATTTCAACATCACCAGCCCTTAACCCTGGGGCATGTGAGGACCAGATAAAGGGAAACTATTCTCTGGTTGCTGGACTTACATGTTCTAATTTATTCCTTTGATGGAATTTAATTATGTATAATTTGTACTCTGGTTAGGAATAGAATTTCAAAGCAGAATAGGTTATACCTATGCAGTCACTTGAACTATTTTCTCCCTAGATAGTTAGTTTGTATTAAGCTGGTCAGTTTGGATTCTAAGACATTAAAACTCTTGCAATAAGGATGTTTGTCAGTGAAGTATCATTCTTTAATGTTCTGAATTTCTCTTTATGACCTTAGTCATTTGAAAGGTGGGTGACATTGTTGTGAAAATGTTAGAAAATATGGCAGGATGATTACCAAAATTTACTTTATGTCACTGACATCAAAACTTGCTAACAAACTCACTATCGGTTATTAGTGCTAATATTTTTCCACAGGGGAGAAAACTTAATGATAAAAATGGTTTTAAGGAAAATTGCCTTACTATAAAATATGCCATATCCCATTTGTTGTTCACTGTATTCTTGAGTTATCAGTCTTATGAAGCAATAAATTTCTGTTGTGTATTCCAAAGGTCCTGTGATAGCATTTTATATTGCTTCTCTGCTACCTGAAGGAGGAGGGCAGAACACTCTTTTAATATAAATTTTGCATCCAAGGAGGCTGTGCCTGCTTATTGCAGTAGAGCCACTTTACTCCAGGGCAATGCTGATCAGATATGAAAAAGAAAATGAGAGGATTTGTTTTTCCTCCCAAAGGTAGAAAGAAGAGATATAGAAAAAACAAGAGAAGTGGGTAGAGTTGAAAGCCGGAGACTTCTTAGAAACACCTAGATAAAATTGTTAAATTATTAATGTCTTTAGTATGATGAATGCGAGAACTCTGTAACTCTAAATTGCTAGTGTCTGGGAATGTCTGATATAGTGTCTGATATAGAGATAGGGTGACTGAAGCTTAGTTAATATGATTATTAGTTAATTGTTTCTAGAGAAGGGTGGGTTTTCATATGGTTAGAATCTTTATGAAAATCTCTATGTCAGGGGAGGAGGCATAGACATAAAGAGACATGCAGAAAGACAAAAACAAACAAACAAACAAAAACCAGAGCCACATTACCTCCCGACTCTGCAGATAGCTTGACTTTTAACATGTAAATTAGAGACACAGTACATTTCTTTAGCTTATGTCATCTAGTTTATGGTACTTGACTACAGGCACCCTAGCAGACCAGTATCCTTCAACTTGGTGAAGAAGAAGAGAAGCTGTACAAAGCAATTTTTTTTTCTGTTAGAAGCAGAATCACCCAAATGACAAGTAAGATATTAATTTACAAGAAGAAATGTTTATGAGAGGTCAAGGAAAGGACAAGTAGGGTCTCCACATTGCAGGTCTGGTAACTAAAGAAGGAACTAGAAAGAAGACTTGGAAGGCAGCATGCTTGCAGGTGATGTCACGATGACAACAGACAAATACGGAGGTATGTTAGCTCAGATGTATAACCTCAACACCCTGGAGCCTGCGGCAGGGGGTTCGGTAGGAGTTTGAGGCCGGCATGAGATCTATAGTTAGACTGAAGGTAGTTTGATTACGGATTGATAACATGTACCAAAAATATGTATTAAAAAAGAATTCTGTGTTAGATAAGGTGTTGGTAAATATTGATGTGTGGATCAACTCCAACCTCTGGCCTATATTTAATGGCTTGTAGACTAATGGTAATTTTTATTTTACTTTTTTTTTTCTACTTTTAGAACAGGATCTCATGGTTCTCTGTATTCACTTTGCAAATACTGTGATGGCAGGGTTGTGCCCCATGTCTAGTGATTTTTATTCTCTCTTTATTTTTGGTATTGGTGATAACACTCATGGGCACCTATATGCTAGGCAAGTATGTATCAGGCAGCTATGTTCTAACCTACATTTCAAAGATTACTCAAGAAGAAAGTAAAAGAGGAGAAGATAAAGAATGAGCAGTAAATAAAAAAGAGGGAAAGGGAAGAAGAAAAGATGGGAGAGGAAATGGCAGGATAAAGGGTTCAGAGTCTGTGAGGCTTGCGTGGAGTGGGATACCAAGTTCCTTGGATGGATGCCAAGGAGTGGCATAGCTGGCTCATTGGTAGATCTACATTTAGCATTTTGAAAATTCTCCACTCTGATATCCCCAGGGGTTGCATCAATTTGAAATTCCACGAACAGTGAATGAAGATTCCCCATTCCCTGCTTTTGAATCAAGCACACTGCAACTAATTTGTGATATTCACATGCTGCTGGGCATACCACCAACCAGGAGGTAAAGTCTGCTTGGAAAGTATGTGTCTTGGAGAATAATTGTAAACAAATTGTAAAATCTGTAGTACCCCTGGTAATAAATACTTAGTGCTGAGATGAGAACTGGTATTTGCTTTGTATACTATGAAATAATACCAACTTGTTCAAAAATACCTCATTGAAAAGATGACATAAGGAGTCACACAGATGTTTGGAGACAATGCATTGTACATATAGAGAATAGCAGAACAAAGTCCTTACCACCAAACATGTGACAAGGTATTTGGAGAATACAGAAAAAAATAATAGGCATCCAGTGTCATCATCTGCTCAATATAGTAAGTGACCAGATGACAAAGGACCTTGGATGCCACATAAGAAGTCTAGCTTTCACTAAGGCTGAACAACAACAGATCTTTGGTCAGAGGAATGACATTGTTGAACTTGTGCTGGAAAAAAATGGCCCCATTACTGAGAGGGATGTAAGAAAAGAGTAAGGGCAGAATCAGGCATTTTTTTAAGGCTGTAGAATTGCAGCAACACAAGTGAGAAAGAAGACATAATATGAACCAGGAAGTTCAATGGTGTTGTGATAGCCATTTCGATTGCTACATGTGTTCACAAGATGAAAACAGTAGAATATAATCACTTGTTAAATTTAGATAGAAAAGTAAACCTGGAGTGAAAGATGCTCTGACGGTTCATGTAACGTGAAAGGAGGATTTGTGCCTAAGTATAAGTAGGAAATGAAAATAAAATATTCAAAAGTATAAAAAAAACACTCAGGCATTTAAATGTAAATGTTGATTAGGTGATTATTTGTATAGTGGGAGACAAAATTTACCTATAAAAATCTAGAGAGCATGAGCACATACAGATGTAGTTTCAAGCTACATGAGTATGTTGTGAAGAGAATCAAATGGGTTTAAGGCTTTTGCATCAACACAATGAGGACTAAAAATAGGTTACTGACAGTGGCAAATTAGACAGTTTTTATTTATTTATTTATTTATTTAGAGACATCATCTTACTATGTGGCCTTGGCTGGCTAGGAACTTCTATGTAGGCTGGTCTTGAATGCACAGGCTTTCACCTGCCTCTGCTAGGATTAAAGGGATAGGCCACCACAACCATCCAATTTGGACAGTTTTAATGAGCACAATGTCAGAGACATCTCCTACTAAGTGGAACCAGTTCACCAAGCATGGGAGAAGGTAAACTACAGTGGAGATAAAAGAGTTTGAAGAGTTTCACTGTATAGAGGAGTAAAGAAATGAAAAAACCAGTATGTATCTGTATGTATATATGTATCTGATAATGCCATGGCTGATGGCTCAATCAGGAGACCATGTGATGGAGATGATTAATTAGACAATAAAATAAAACTGAGGAATTCATAGAGATCAGGGAGACATGATGGGATTTTGTACCCTTGATCTAAGAGCACAGATATTTGGTAAGATTATCCAGGACTTTAAGTAAAAAGAGGCAAAAAAGAGACAAATATTCTAGTAGATCAAACTGTTGGTTGTGGAAATCTGTCCAGTTCTTTGCTGACAGGTACAAATTTTCAGTGAATGAGTAACTGATGGAATTGCTGTGTGAACTGAATGGGGTCATGCATTTAAACAGCATAACATTAAAGAAGCACCAAGTGGTACTCTGGTAGTTCACATTAACAAGAAAATGTTTATAAAATTAATAACTCATATATGATTACAAATAGTGTGTAAATTTTATTCTTTTTGTGTCTAAAATGGTCATGTAAAGGTAAACACAAAGTTTGTGACAGTAGAATCTTGTGTTGCGTGTGAGTCCAAGATTCTAAGCTAAAGAAAGCAAAGGACACTGTGAATCTCAAGTTAAAGATCAATTAAGGGAAAAACCAAAAATCAGGATATGTGCCAAACTAGAACACATGAGACATAAATTTGGCAGCAAGGTTAGGATGAATGATTTGGAGAAACCCAAAGAAGAAAATGCTATATTCACTTGACCTTTTCCCTGCCCGTAAGAATTTCGGTGGATATTGTACAAGGGGCTGTTTTTTCCTTTTTATTATTATCATTATTTTTTAATTTTTTTCTTCTCTCATATAACTTTTACAACACATCCTGAACCCCCTCCTCACCTCTTTCCATCCCTGCAGTGCTCCCCATCTTCCCTCTCCCACAGATCTACCCCCATCACCACCCACAAACACCACTTCTCCCCAGAAAGGAACAGTCCCCCTATGGGTACCACTCAATCAGGACATGGCATAGCAAGATTGAACAAGGCCAGGCATCAATCCCTACATCAAGGGTGGGCTGGGCAACCCAGCAGGAGCAAAAGGGTCCCAAGGGAAGATAAAAGGGTCAAGGACTGCCCCACGCCAGCCTGTTAGTGGTTTTCAAGAACACCAGTCCAGAAAGCCATATATTTATGGGATCCTGCAGGTTCCGTGTCTGTCCCATCAGTCTGTGTGAGCACTAAAAATGCTAGTCAGTCAGTTGACAATGTGGGGTTTGTTCTCCTGGAGTCCTCTACCCCTCTGGTCTCATCCATCCTTCCTCTACCTCTTCCCTGGGGTTCCCTGATCTCTGCATGATGTTTGGCTCTGGGTCCCTCCATATGCTCCTATCAAGTGGTAAAAGGGGCCACTCTGGTGAGGATTGGGTTAGGTACCAATCTATGAGCAAAGCATGATTAGTAATTGTTCCTGGATTATCCAGAGCCTAGTTCCTGGCCTTGTCTGCCGTTTCAGGCAAGGGTTCCTTCATTTGGAATGGGGTTCTGCCTTTCCATTTTCAAAGAGGCTCCTTCAAGGATGATAGGCCCTAAGATGGAGGTTATGTGGCTGGAGTGGTGTCCCACTTTCATCCTCGGAAGCCTTGCCCGCTTAAAGGAGATGACCTGTTCAGGTTCCCTATACTGCATTACTAGAGCTCCTTAGTAGGGTTTCCCTCATAGATTCCAGGGTGTTTCCACTACACTAGGTCTCCTGATTTCCCCTTAATTGTCTCCCAGTTTCAGTCATCACTCCATATCTTTTCTCCCTCTGTCCCTTTCCTTCTCCTGGTCCCCTCCACTCCCATTCCTGTCTTCCTCCAAGCCACCTGTACCCTGTGTTCTATTTCTGCTCTAAGAGAAAGGTCCTTGTATTCAGATTGGAGTACCACTTGTTGTATAGTTTTTCTGTGTCCGTGTGTTCTAGTATCTTTCTCCCCTGAGTAACAATTAATATCCACATATAAGTGAGCACATACCACGTTTGTCATTCTGGGACTGGGTTATCTCACTCAGGATGCTTTTTTTTTCTAGGTTACTCCTTATGAGGCAAATGTAGATCATTGGCTTTCTTGATAATTCTATTTGTTCTTGCAGTAAAAACTATGCAACACTGGAGTCTCTGTGTTGTTTCTTTTAATATTTTGAATGTATTATGTGTGTAAGTGATGTTTGTGTATTTGTGTGAATGTGTGTATGTGTGTATATGAGAGATAGACAGAGACAGAGAAACAGAGAGAGACACACAGAGAGAAACAAAGGGAGAGACAGAGAGAGAGAGACAGAGAAAATGAAATAGACAGAAAGAGAGAGAGAGAGGAGAGAGAGAGAAGGTACCATTCCTGTGGTCAATGGACAACCTCTGGTATCAGTTCCAGACCTCCAGTTTTGCCAAAGCAGAATCTCTTCTGTGTTCTCTACTTCATATTCCTGGCTATCTGTCCCTCAAGCTTCTGAAGATTCCCCTATCTCTGCCTCCCGACTCAGTATTAGACTGCTGAGATTAGATATGGTTCAGGGATCTGAACTCAGACCCTCATGCTTGAGCCCAACAAGTGCTCTATCCACTGTACCATCTCCTTAGCCTTCTTATTTTTTAATTTATTCTTAAGCAATCATTATTTACATTATTGCCAGAAATGTTCGGAAAAGATCTAACTTAATGTTCCTTCCTTAACCTTATCAAGTTTCTAATTGAGCTCATGACTCGACCAGAGTCTAAGCACCAGGGTGTTTATAAAAATTTAAAGTAATTTCATGACTCAAAGATGGAGTTTATGCAAGGAAATTATTTTATAATTACAGTGAATTGGAATCAAAGAATTTTATGAAGCAGAAAAATCATTTTTGTAGAAAGCTTAAATGCAGTTTAGGTTAAAATGAGTTTTTTTCTAGACAATTGTTTTGTACTGTGCTTTGCTCTGTGAACACAGTTATTTTTTCTTTTGTTAGGATCTTGACCCACGTCTATTTAAGAATAATTTGCGTTTTAAAGTTCCAATTCTCCTTTCAAAGTGGCTTTGATGTTTTATTATGTGTGTTGGTTTGTTTCAATTAGCTGTTGAGCATTCCTAATTGTTTCTTTTTAAATATTCTCTCTATAAATCAATGTGACTTTGAAAACCAGTGATTCATCCATAAAAACTTTCATTTGAAATGCGTTTCCCAGTCGCCCCTTTCTTTTATTGTTATGGACACACTGTGACCACAAGCAAGTCACTTTTCATTGCAGAGATTTCAGACGCAGTGTAGCAGAATAAATAATAAGGACTTTCCCCTGTAATGTGCAATGCTTCTGTGTTAATTTTTTCATGAGTACTAGTTGTTTTTCAGATTTTTGAAAGTTAGGAAGAACAAATGTTAGATATTTTCCATTTCCTAGTACATTCACATTTTCCATTGCCTACTAAGATGCTTAAATATTGCATCAATACACAGGCCAATCAGTACCTAACTGATGTTCAAGTATTAGTTCTTCATTACTACACATAGAAATAAATATATGTAAAATTTGCTTTCTCAGTTAAGGTCACTGTTTTGATTTGAACAACTCAGGCCTTTGACTGTTTTAATGAGGTCCACCCATGTATCGTAGGGTAATGGGCTTTATTCAAAGTCTACCCATGTAAATATTAATATAAAAACATCCTCACAGAAGCATCTAGAATAGTGTTTAAACCAGTTCTTAGGCACCAATAATCTGTTCTTTGAAACAATACATTAACCAATAATTCTCCAACTTGATATTATTTATATGGTGAGCTTCACAAACACTGAACTCATTTTGTAGAGTGTGTGGCATTAAAACAGGTGAAAGGAATGCAGGAATTAGCCTCTAAGCTGTTTCTAAACATCTATCTTCAAAAAATTAACATGAGGTGACCTTGGGGCTGTGTAGCCTCAGGATTATAATTCATCACAATTTTTACCTTCTAGAATTACAGTGAGATGTTATTAAAGTTGTATAGAATAGCTTGTACATTTTCCATCACTGAGAATATTTGTTAAAGTTATAATATGCTCACTTGTTTGTTTATCATGGCAAATTATAAAATGATTGTGTAAATCATAAGCCATGTGACTGAAAATTCACTTATGTTCAGTTCCAGTGCCCTTCTTAAGCCATGTAGAATTACTACTGTTAGATTAAACCTGTATTTTAAGTATTAGTACTTTATGTGATTAGTGCTTGCTATCTGAACTTCAGTTTGCTTCAATAACATTCAAGAACATTTTCAAATCATACCCTTCTAATAGAAGAATATGGTTATTAACATAAGGGAGATCTTTTCAAAGTAAATATTATTTAATCACCCTAATCATCTAGATCTAGAGATTACAACTAGCAGTTCATGTTCTAGTTGGGCTTGGTAGGCGGGACTGTTCCTGTACTGGTTTAGTGACTTTACATAATTAAGGAGCTATTGTACGTTCATTCATCACCCAGTAAGTGAAAGGCAGCTGAGACTGCAGGTGAGAGGAGAACAGCTTCAGTACAATTAACCGGAAGACTACATTCCAGTTTCCAGGTTGTTTGGATGGACCCCAATCAGGCAAGAACTTTGAAATTGCTCTCATTTCAGGCTACAGCAAACACTGATGTTGATGGAAGAAGTTTAGAAAATGAAAAAAAAAAAAGAGTTCAGAACCATATCACACAATTGTAGGGAAAGAATGGCTTACTTAACAGACCCAGCACTTAGTAAAAAAGCCTGAGTTCTTTCGAAAAAATACCGAAAAATAAAAATCAGAAGAACTCACTGTAAGGCAGAACAGAGGATGTAAAAAGAGAGGAATGTGGGGACCTATGAATAGAGCAGGAGCAGAAATTGCTAATTAGTCACAGTAGGACAGGGCTGTGCTCACAGGCTAATTGTGTCTCATTGCCTTCACATGTTGAAGTCTCAACCATCTCTCAGAATGTGCCTTGATTTTGGTGTAGATCCTTTTAAGTGGTAACTACCATAAAGGGTTAAATAAGGTTAAAGATAGCTGCTGGTCTTAGACGAAAAATATGCTAAGACATTGATAGGAAGCATAGGAAGAAAAGACAGGTCAGGTCATACGGAGCAGACAATCATTTTGCAAGTCAGTAAGAGAACATTGAGTTAAACAAAACTTTACACAATTTGTCTTCTGGGACTTGAGAAATGTTTTATGTATTTATACCAGGTAAGATGATGGCAAGAGCTGGGCAGTGGTGACGCATGCCTTTAATCCAGCACTCCTGAGGCAGAAGCAGGCGAATCTCTGTGATTTCAAGACCAGCCTGATCTGTAGCATGTGCTCCAGGACAGCCAGAGTTACAACAGAGAAACCCTGTCTCAAACAAACAAACAGACGAACAAAAAACAAATAAAAAATAAATAATGGCAAGAAAACAGAGAATTAATAGGGAAAGGATGCAACTTTGTATGAAAGGTCTATATGAGTGCATCTCCTCAGGGCAAGGAAAATTCAACTGTTATCTCATATAGCTCACAAAAATCCATTCTGTGCCTTATTATGAATCTAAAATAAAAATCATAGCATTGCAGCACTTAGAATGTCCTATAATGTTATTACATATTTGTTGGAGGTATTTGGATGCAGCAGACCTAGATTAAAACAAGATAGTAATATTAAAACCAATGAATTTAACTTATAAACGGTTTTAAGGCACTAAAATTTAGGTAATGTAAGAGGAGAAAATCGTAATATAGATTACTCATAAGTTGTCAGCATCTAATACTTGCATTCTGACTGCCAGTAGCAATTATCTAGGAGAATGTTGAACAGACACTTGAACCAGAAGTTACCAAATGCTAACATCGAAATATTACATAAATGTAAACAGCTAATTAAATGCTTAATTATACAATACGAATCAGTAAAACGTTAAGTCTACATGCATCAGTGTGACCATAGTGAAGGCATCAGCAGATTCGCTACAGGGGAATGACTCAATAGTGGAGAGCAAGCTCATAAAACACACACAACTCTTTGAATAAAAGTTGATGAAACATGGTAAACAATGTTTGGTTTGAAGATTGGGATAAAGGATGCAGTTTGGGGAATTGAAGAATTTAAGACCTAGAAAAGATCACAAGAAATAACTTATTTTGTTACTGACTGATTTTTTACAAAAATTTGATTTGAGTATAGTGTTATCCGTGGGAACCCTTAGGTGGTCAGTGTCACTTTAGCTTTAGGAGCAATCCCTGAGTAGTTTACTTGTAGATATATGTACTTTCCCATATGTCTATTCATCTCAGAGGATTAGAAAATATTTGTAAATAAAGAACAAAAGGAAGTGTAAATGAGGGGAAAAAAACAAACTTTCAAGCCAGTAATCATGTAATAATTTAAATTTATACGCTCACAAAAAAAGATACAATAGCAAATTAAAAAGAATTAAATGCATTTTTAAATCCGGTAAGAAGTTTTTTTAGACTTCATATTTAAAAAAGGGAACACAAGTCAACTGTTAACAGAGTAGTAATAAAAAACCTTATTTTTGTTAATAACTTCAGATTATAGAAGATAAAGTCAGAATACTGCAAATTTCTAAGAAAAAATTATATGTTATATTCAAACAAGTGGTCTATACAGAGTCCCATATTTCCATTAGTAATGTTTTACATATCTGTCCTCCGTGACTACTTTCAAAATCAGTTAATACTGACACTTAAAACCAAATGATACAGAGAGGGAGAAAGAGAAAGGGAGACAGAGAGACAGAGAGATAGCAAGACAGAGACAGACTGTGGACTTGCAGAAATGGTGGTCCTGAATACAGGAAGTGATGGTGGATTCTCCTTCAGAGTAACTGCATTAGGATAGAGGGACACTGCCTCTAAAGCATTTATCTAAAGATTCATGGGCCAATACACTGACACTAAAAACATACTTATTTCTTTATCACTATGTAAAGTAGTTGAAAATTCTAAAATTCATAAAAGCAATACAACTCAAAATCAAAGAACTACCAAATAAACTCAACCAGGAGAAAGTCAAGGTCTAGGTGAACTGTAAAGTAAATACTACCATTAACTGCAATAGCTAATGGAACACAGAAAGGTAGAATGTGTTTGTCCTTGATGTTGGAAACATTCCTCTGCAAACAACATTCCTGTCCTGACATTGGACCTCACAGAAGCTGGCAAATTAGAGAATTAAATGCCTTTTAGCTCCGATGTGTGTTTTTCAATGAAAAACATTTACATAGTCCGATTCATGTAAGTGCTTATTATTGTTCAACATTCAGAGAGTATCTTCTGGTAAATCACAAAATTTACAATGGCTTTTATCCATGAGGAAGGAGAGAATAATTGCTGAAAAATATAGTGTGTGACAGATCTAGAAGAGGTATATACACATACACACACATACACATACACACACACACACAATATACATATGTATGTATGTTTGTGAATATATGCATATACATACATATACATAAATACTGTGTATATACATATATTCAGATATACATATGTACACAGTATATGTGTGTGTGAATATATATATATATATATATATATATATATATGTGTGTGTGTGTGTGTGTATATATATATGTATATTCACAGATAGGCAAGAATTAAGAGAGAATGGATGCCTAAATAAGATTACACAGGAATTAAAAAGCATGTCTCAAGTTTATAAAGTGTGTAGAATACTTAAAAACTTCTTTGTTCCATTGTGCGTGAGGAGACGTCAGGCAAAAGGAGTGGTACCTCAGTTAAATCCCATCCAAAGAGGCAACAATGAAGGAGAATCTCAATATGCTATGAGGCAGGTCCACGTCTGGAAGTTTTCAAACTGGGATTGCTGTGTGGTTCCCAGTGGACATTTGAGATTCTACAGTTCTGTGGAAGAGGTGAACATTGCAAGGTCATGGATATTACATTTTATTATCCATTTGAATTAATACCAGTGTTTAATTCTAACTTCTCTTTTGTGGAAACTATTCAATAATATATTTCAAGTCCTTGTGTTTTCCCCTGCTGTTGTCTTTGAAATAGACCATCTTCACTCTCAGAGTAGGAAAGAAGGGCATTTCTTAGTACTGTTACGGGAAGGCAGGAACTACTTAAAGTCCAGCCTTAGCAAGATGGATCTTCATGATGTAGGGAATCCTATCATATTTTTTCCCTAGTAGTGTTCTTAATATATTTTGACTCAATTAGTCCTTCATCTTCTACGCTTACCAAAAAAAGGCGTGTGGATAAACAGTCAAATCAGTGCTGAGACCTGTCGCTTTGCCAATTCTTTTTCAACCTATTGTTTATGATTTAGTTATATCTTAGCATCAGCCAGCTGTGATGACCCTTTCCACTACATTTAATCATCTACCCCTGATAGTGAGCTTAAACAAGAGGAGAAAGGAAAATGAAAAGAGGGTGTGGTATTTAGAACCCGGCAAAAATAAACTTCTACTTATTATGTCCTGCTTCCTCTGATCAGTCTGGGCATGCCATTGGAATAGCTTCAGTGACCTACCTTCTTGTCCCCTGTATTTCACCTATCAAGGCATGCAGACATAATTTCTCAATCAATGTCCATTAGCCAACTTGCTATTTAGACAAAAACTTATATAAATTTACAGCCCCAAAATAAAGCAACATATACACCAGTTTCCAAAACTAATACCTTGCATATTCAAAGTGTAAGACAATGTAATTGGTCAAAATAGGGACACTTCCTTAAGGACATTTTTTTTTTTTTTTGGTATATTGCTTTAAAAGAGACAGTGACATTTTCTGTATGAAAAACTGTTGTTTTTGTTTCCACATGGATTTTACTTGAAATTTCCTTCACATGTCATGTGTCTTACACATTGCAGAAGTAGCTGCTGGGGTCAAATACAGTGCTATACTGATCAATCAATGGCGTTTTCCACTAATGCTGTAAAGTGGCATTTTCAACTAATGCTGTAAGTGCATTTCTGACACATTTCCAGTTGTTTCCATTTTATATAAAACATCATGCCCCAGAGAACAGATTGCTCATTAAGTCTGCCATAAATCTTCAGTTAGGTACATCTAAAAGACGTTGAGAAAATTGTGTCTATAATGATGTAATCTCCCAATTTTTGATTTTCATTTTCCTTGTGGCACTGTTAGCATTGACATCTATGCCAGGACTAAAACTTACACTGTCAAATGTTGTCTCATTATGATAAGATTCTGAACACTAAGAAAATCACATATTGTCTGTGGGTTTTATAGACTGATATAGGACTAAGGAAAGATTTCAGCATTTGTAATTAAAGAATTTTTTATCAAAATTCCATTAAGCAGTCACAAAGTAAAACATGCTGGTAAAATTTTTTATATCTAAAGATTTCATTAAAAACAAATGATGGGCATTATAAGAAACTATGTAATCACACTTATTCATTTATTTGAGCTTAATTCATTCTTAGCACAATAGTTAATAGGTATCTCTCTTGTCAGGATGCCTAGATTTGAATATTTACTCCATGATTTACCAACAATGGATCATTGAGTTTAATTTTACTTTATTGCTGAGAGATAAAAATGTGCCCACAAAATAAGTAGTGTAAGTTCTGAATAAGTAATCAGTAAACTTTATAAATTAATAAACAATGTGGTGTGAGTTATATAAAAATATGCTCTTATTATTCCTTCAGTGTTTCCTACAGCAATCAGTCACAAAACTATGTGCCAGTAGAAAATTGTTTTTCACCATTTCGATATTTCAAAAGCCTCAGACACATTACTTGAGGAAAACGTGATTGATTGCTCAAGGAACTTCTATTTGTTAAATGATAATTGTGTGTGTGTGTATGTGTGTGTGTGTGTATAAATGTTTGTTGAGTGCTTGAGGTATACTAAGATGTTCAAGACACATTACTGCTAATGAGAAAACAGTACCATTTATCATATTAGGTAAACAAAGAGAGATGTCGTTCAAGATGCCAGAAGTGAAATGCGTGGATATCTTAAATCATGTAACATGTACTTTGATGATCCATTGTTATTAGTTTATGTGTCTGATATCATTTTTGCTAACAATGATTTAAGCATGATGCATATAGTTAAAGTTTACAGACAGTAAAGCTACACAGTTCATTTTGGTGAGAAATTTTCTATGGTTTTATTGACATTTAATGAAAGAATCATGCAAATTTCTGTCATATAACATTAAAGAATGGCTTGCTGTTTGGATTGCTAAGAATATACATTTGTTCCAGATAGTAGTCTTTCCCCACATAGGGGAGTATTCCAAGGAGTTCAGAGCCTTTTTAGACAATCATACTTTTCGACACATAATTCCATTGTATGTTATCAAGGTGCTATGTTAGGGATTTACCATGTTTCTTCTTACCACCAGCTCCCTAGTTTTTCACAACAAACACTCAACGGTTCTTTCCCATGCCTCAGAATAAACTACAATCTAACTGAAATCCAATCTATGTCATTTGGACATCTATATATGAAGAGCATCAAGAAAGTTTCAGTCTTAAGAGATGCCACAGCATGTGACATGAAAGATGAATGGAGGGATATTTGGAGGCAGAGGAAGCTATCCAGGAAGAGGAAGTAATAAAGGATGTGGGAAGGAGCACTCAGAGAAAGATATTTTAATTATGTTTCTATTGTTGTGAAGAAACATCACAAAACAGGCAATTTATAAGTTATTTAATTTGGAGCTTCTTTACATTTTCAGATGGTTAGTCCATGACCATTGTGTCAGGAAACATGGCAGCAGGCAGACAGGCAGGCAGACAGGCAGGCAGTTCTCTTAGAGTTATATCTAATCCACAAACAGGAGATAGAGAGAGAAGAGGTTGGGCAGAAACTGACCCCAGTGTGGGCTTTTGAAACCTCTACGCCAACTGCGAAGGACACACCTCTTCCTACAAGGTCATACTTTCTAATCTTTCCTAACTAGTCCACCAATTAGAAACCAAACATTCAGACATATGAACCTATGGGGAACATTTTCATTCAGATGACCACAGAGGAGGATGAATAAGAACAAAGTACATATATATACATACATACATACTATGAGTATGTGTGTATGTGTGTGAAAATACCACAATAAAATCCTTTACTTTTCACACTAACTAAAAATAATTTTAAAAAGATAATAGATAAGGTAACTTTCCACAGAGTACAAAGCTTGACTCTGAAGAAAGCTGATACACACAGGAATTTTAAAAAAGTCACCCAACCATTTGAGGCAAAAGTTTGATCCTGGCTCCCACTACATTCTTTGTTTGACACTTACTTTGGCTCTGAGGACAGCTGTGTTTCCATCACAACACTTTTTCACAACTGAAACCCTAAAATCTATTAAACAATTCCATACATAACCTCCAACCTCTGCTGAATCTGGCTTTTTTTTTTCAGACAGTTTGCTAATTGTACCACACCAAATATATTATTATATATTTAAATATATATTTTTATACTGTAGACAAAGTGACCAGTCATTTTTCTAGCAAACCAGACTCTATCTTAAAACCAGGAAAGTGTTTCCTTAGGGTCAGCACACAGAGACTGTCTTCCAGAACAGGCAATGTTATACCTCCTGTTGGCAGACGAACTTGGTACTATAAGAATCACCCAGCTAGTGCTGGTTTTGAAGGCTTGAAGGGTATTTTGAGAGCAGCTGAGGCTTGGCACCATGGAGAGAGCCAAGGAGACTCTAATGGTGAAGGTGCAACCCAGTTGTACCAAGGGTTCCCAGCTGTTTCTGAAGATGCCCCTACCATGGGATGACCATCAAGAATAGCAGCAGCAGTGGTGTATACCAGCCAGACCCTGGAGGAGAGATTGTGTGTGCCTCAAAAGGCACATAGAAGTGATTCAAATCCTTTGGAGGAGCCCAGAAAATCGTAAGTGAATTCCTGATAATTAGACATTGATGTATTTTTGCTCTCCAAAGATATTTATAAGATATATATATATATATATATATATATATATATATATATATATATATATATTTTATATATCCAAAAATATATTAAAGTATTTATTCTTTGAAATACTTTAATTTGCTTCTCCAAGGTATTTTAAATATAACTTTGCTGGAAGAAAGCTTTCAGCTATATATGTTCCTAGAGTTATTGTTGCTATAATAACAAATACTTTTATGATCATTGTGAATATGGACTTCTATCTCATTTGGATTATTGCTATGGTAGTTGTATCTCTACTGTTATTTGTTAAATGTCCCCCAAGGATGTGCTTGCTGGAATTTTGATCTCTCTTGTATCAATATTGGGGAAAAACAAAGGAGAGTGATAAAAGGTAGAAAGCAGTTAGGTCACTGAGAGAGTCACCCTGGCAAGGAACTATTGAAGTTCCAATGGTACAGCTCAGTGAATTCCCACTGAAGCAAATTTTAATAGAAAAGGAAAATCTGGCCCCTAAATCTCTTTCTGTGTCATCAAGTGATCTCTCGATGTTGCATGTGCTCAGACCATAATTCTTCCATTTCCTAACTCTGCTAAAAGGGACTGTTACCAGAACTGAGTAACTGCTAGTCTATATTCTTCAATCTCCAGGACTCTGAGCTGTGGGGAAGTTTATTTTTAGTTATGTATAAAATAATTTGTGCACTGCTGGGCAAGGGATGCCTAGATCCTTGGCATTTTGCATTGTTTGCAGGCGTTGGATTTTGGTGGGGGTTGTTTAATTGATAATGATCTGTGTGTGCTATTCGTAGAACACCTAAAGAGTTCTGAATTAATAAAATCACCTGAACTCAGATGCTCAGGGTTCCACTGTGGAGTCTGGTGCAGGTTAAGATGGTGATTCCCTCTACTGAGGACTGGCAGAGTTTAGACTCATGATTATACCTCTGTGTCATCCTTGATCAACACACAGGAATACTACTACAAATGGTGCATCGATGTGGGGCAGGACTCACATTAGATTAGCCAGCTAATCCAACAAGGAAGAAGAGAAAGAAACTGCAGACCTCGCAAAGTCTGGTATAGTACACTCAGGGCAGCTCCTGGAGGACAGAAAGTATATATTTGCAAAAAATAATGAGTAGAAGGTTCTTGAAGAAAGAGCAGACAGAGAAAGGAAATAAGCCTCTATTAAGAGAAAAGTCTGTGAAATTAATAAATAAATGAGGGGAAAAAAATCACTGACTTGAGAGCCACAGAATGGAGGCCCTTAGAGATAAAGAATTCAGTTGGGAGCTGGAAAAGCAGGATTCTTACTGCTTTTCCTAGTTATGGAGCCAATGTTCCCTCCTGCTGCTGGTGGTAGTATGCTGTTTCACAAACTGAGTTTTCTGATAGCTGCATTTTATGTGTGTGAAGCTCAAGATCTTGTGTTTGAGGTCTATGAAGAAGGGTATGTGTTTCCCCTTAGTCATGGTGAGAAAGAACTCCAAATGGCAAGAATGTTTCAACTGGAGATTCTTCCCAGAGCCCACGACTACCTGCTTTTGTGAAACTGCAGCTTGGAGTATAAAAAAGCCGCTTAGTTAAACTGAACAGGATTTTTTTTTTTTTTTTTTTTTTTTTTGTTTTGGTCTGCAAACTTGACTAAGAGAAAGGCAAACAGTCCAGATACTGGTGATGGTGATAAGAACTCCACCCTATGATGGAACCCTTACTGTAGACAAAGTGACCAGTCATTTTTCTAGCAAACCAGACTCTATCTTAAAACCAGGAAAGTGTTTCCTTAGGGTCAGCACACAGAGACTGTCTTCCAGAACAGGCAATGTTATACCTCCTGTTGGCAGACGAACTTGGTACTATAAGAATCACCCAGCTAGTGCTGGTTTTGAAGGCTTGAAGGGTATTTTGAGAGCAGCTGAGGCTTGGCACCATGGAGAGAGCCAAGGAGACTCTAATGGTGAAGGTGCAACCCAGTTGTGCCAAGGGTTCCCAGCTGTTTCTGAAGATGCCCTTACCATGGGATGACCATCAAGAATAGCAGCAGCAGTAGTGTATACCAGCCAGACCCTGGAGGAGAGATTGTGTGTGCCTCAAAAGGCACATAGAAGTGATTCAAATCCTTTGGAGGAGCCCAGAAAATCGTAAGTGAATTCCTGATAATTAGACATTGATGTATTTTTGCTCTCCAAAGACATTATAAAAAGTTTGATAGATTTTTGGTATCATTTGGTCATGTGCATTAGAAGCCTCATAATTATTCCTCATGAATAGTTTTGTTGGTGTAGTGTTAAATTGCATTGTAAAGGTAACGCAATATTTGTTTATACAGAAAAGGGGAAATATTGGAGAAGTTTATTTTTACTTATGTATAAAATTTGTTCACTGCTGGGAAAAGGGATGCCTAGGTTCTTGGCGATTTGCATTATTTGCAGGGATTGGATTTCAGTGTGGGTTGTTTAATTGCTAATGACCTGCATGTGCTATCAGTAGAACACCTAAGGAGTTCTGAATCAACAAAACCACCTGAGCTCAGATGCTTGGGACTCCACTGTGGAATCTGGTGCTGGCCAGGACGGGTCCCTCTGCTGAGGTCTGGCAGAGTTTGGACTTACAAATATACCTCTGTGTCATCTTTGTTGAACACACAGGGATACTACTTCAGTGAACTAAGTATATTTCTCTTCTCCATGTGTTACTCTGACAACTATTTTGTTGTGGCACTAGTTAAGAGACTAAGTAAGACAACTCCCTGCTTCTCAGTAAGACAATATGTTGGGTGAGGTTGCAATGTTACTCAAGGTACCACGAAAGCTTCAGAGCCAAAGACATGCTAGGCGCTTGCTCAGGGATCTTCAGGAATGACTGCATCTCTTTGAATCCCAGTGTTCTTATTTACACGAGTGGGGAATCTGAGTTTACATTTCACAGACTTAGCATAGCCCAGACGGTGAGAAGTCAATGTTGATGAATCTCTTCAGTTCTTTGAGGCTGCAAATCATGCCTTTTGCCTTTTCTCTTCTCCATCGTATTTAGTCTTTGCCATTTACTTGGAAACACAAACACGTGGAATTGAGTTTGCTCAGGATAGCAAAAGGGAGCACTGCTCAGTAAAGGATGACAAAGGAACTATGAGAACGTTTTGATGTATGATGCAGAGCATGGTCCCATTGCTATCCATCTCAGGGAACCAGTGCTCAGCAGCTAGCTAGTGATAGCGCACATCAATCAGAAAAGTTCTGCACTGGCTTGATCAGAAACATTAGGCAACCAATGAGGAAAGGGGCAGAACATTAAACAAATTTAGTTTTCCCAGCGATATTTTCTGCCTCCAACCGAAGGACAAATTACAAGTATTCCAGTAGCGAAAGAACATGAAGTCGTGTAGTTTCCTTTTAAGCCTCATTTATTCATAAAAGTCACATGAGAAGTGTAGATCTTCAAAACCTGAAATACATTCAAATGCTAACTCAAGTGCTGCTTTGTCTAAGTAGAACAGCTCTCTTCATTCACACGTTTCCTTTTGCTTTCGCTTTCAATTTTATTTTCTTGTGCTTGAGACATTCATCTGAAAGAAAGGGGATTTTTTTTTTAATGAAAAGGACATTGAAAAACTATATAATTAGAAAATAGAGGTGAGTGATTTGTGTTTTGAGGTTCATTTGCTCTGGATGTGAACACACGTGCTTTCTTTCTCTACTCCACTTAGGCTGCCTGGAAGAAATCTGTTGTTTGGCAATTATAAGTGAAACCAATGGCTGTTTAAGGGGTCATGACTAGATACCAAAGGTCACCTCGTTTTCTCCTGTTTCTGCCAGCACCTATCTCTACAGGAATAAATTTAGACTATTTGTGATACAGAAAGATAGGCTACATTGGAAAATAAATTTGTTATGCTATTTTATATTTTGCATGTATTTTTTAAAGACCCATGACCTGAAGTCTTAATGCACACTATAATTACCTCATATGTTTTACTCGCTCCTGAGGTAAAATAGTTGTACTGTATTCCATATTGAGCATTTTGTCGTTCTAAGCAAAACCAAATTATTCTCTACACCATGCATTTCTCTGAACTATATGTTTGCCCTTAAGATCAATAGAAGTAAACATACTGATGTGCTGCCCAAAGGTTAATATGTCTAGGACTGGAGAATGCTGCAGTAGATTGATGGTGGATGAACTAGAAGACCTCTGGGGTCCTATGATTTCATGGCTGCAGAAGGGTGAGACTGACATCATTGTTATTAATAGAGAAGATGGCTAAAAACACCATTGTTCTTTAAGCTGTACATCGTGAAGTATTTCTTTGCTCAGCAAAACTGCTGTGTGCAATGAGGAACAGTTGAAAAGCATTGAGCGTTTGAAAATGTAGCTCCTATTCTCGCTCAGTCTCTAACTGGCAAAGCGACCTTAGCCAGCTCAATTAACCTCTCAGCATTTCTTTTCTTGCATATAAACAAGGGAACAATACCTACCTATTCTAACTTTCAGGATTGTTTTCCAATTCGACTAAGATAAAACATGTGGAAATGTTTTGGAATGACTTGTGCAGCATACAAATGGAAGTTAATAATCGTTGCTAGGTCTGTTTATGACTCTTTTGCTTTCAGAGGCTGTCCTTGCTCAAAATGAGTCATTCCTCTTACTGCAATTACTTCAAACTGATTGTGTGTTCATCTTTTCTCCTGGCACTCTGCAGCCACACCTCATCCATGTTTGATGTCTTATTTATGCCTCTACAGTTCTATTGTTTACTGCTGTGTGTCTGCTTATTCAGGCTTGCTAGATTTTCAAGAGTTGCTTAAGGACTCTCTCTCTCTCTCTCCATATATAAATATATATATATATATATATACATACACACATACATACTTACATATTCTCTCTATATGGATATATATAAATACATACATATTCTTTCTATATATGTGTATATGTAATATATATATATATATCTATATATATATATATATATATGTATGTATGTATGTGCTCCATGGGATATGTTTCTCACATCAAAGATTAGGATTTAACAATGATGTGCCTTCATGTGTCCATGTATTATGCTTTCAAATCTCATGCTTCTTGGACACATGATGTTGTAATTGACAGAGTTCCATATTGTTCATAAGTGCCAATAATAAAATTATTAATGAAATTAGACATGGTTGTTATAGGGATTCCATGTTTGAAAAGGTTTTCTCCTTTAAGATGATTTTATATTACCTAGTTCCTGAAAACCAGACTCAGAAACATGCCTCACCAATTTTCATATTTGTAAAGCCTTACATTCAGCCACCTTATCCATTTCTGTGTCTCTAACTCCTGCTCTGAAAACACATTGCTCATGCCATCACACCAGAATTTGACCATGTACCTCAGAACATGAATTTTTTAAGTCAGTGACAGAAACGATGGGATGTTGCCAAGAAGACAAAAGTCTAGCAGGTCATTTATAATCATTTGAGATATGAAACAAATGCTTCTAGATCTATTTTGAATTCTGTCTACCCCAACAAGACCCCATTGTTTTCCACATTCCAAGACAAAATTGCCTGGCGCCAGCTAGGGTGACAGATCATGAAGGATGGTGTATCAGTAACTATTATCAGTGTTGGGTGAAAATACTTGGCAAAAACAACTGAAGGAAAGAAGAGCTTAATTATGGATCACATGGTTTTTCATGGCTGGGAAGGTGGTAGGGGAAGAAATGTGAGGTTTCTTGTCACATGGCATCCACAGGTATGAAGCAGAGATGGAAGATTGGTATCAGCTTACTTTCTACCTCTTATTTAGTCAAGGATCTCCGCCCATGGAAATGAGCTGCCCACCTTTAGGTCAGTGTGGAAATCTTAATTAATCCAATCTAGAAACTCCTTCACCAGCATGCCCATAGGTTTCATGACTAGGTGATTCCAGATTCTATCATGCTGGAGATCCCTAATAACAATCACAGATGGACGCAATGACTGAGCTGGTCTAGGAAAAAACACAGCTATTACAAGGCAACCAGGTGAGGGAAAATGAGCCTGCTATTGCTACTGATCATTAGCTGCTTTTCCTATCCAGATTCAACACCTCACTGCAAGTAACTGTTAACTCTTCCATCTAAACATGTGCTTCACTTGATGGACTGAACCCCTAGAAGCAATAGACTATTACTGAAACTTGGTACCCATTAATCAAGGCATTTTTGAATTATTCTTCTAAACATCTCTGTGAAGATATCTTCAGATGTTACTAACATTGTATACTGTGGTTAGGACAGCACAGTGGAACTGATGCTGGGCTTTGTGGGATTCTTAGTGTCCAACATCATTTGCAAGACTTAGAAAACAGAATAACAGGTTACTAGATGCGCCTTTTCTGAAACTACATCTATCCTAGTGCACGATTCTGGTGTGTATGTGTGTGTGTCAGGATGAAGACAGCCAAAATGTGCACTGAGGAAAGATACACACACACACACACACACACACACACACACACACACACATATATATATATACATTTATATATATATATATATATATATACATGTACATATTCTATGTCACTTTCTGCAGTAGTAGATATTCAGTAAGGCATATTACCATAATGGGGGTGGAGCTCATTTATTCAGCTGATTTCCTTAGCGCAGAGGGAACTGCCAGAAAAGAGAGTCTGTGAGCAGATGAGCTTCATGATTAAATTGTAACAATGTCAGCTCTCTGCAGTGTCTCCAGCCTGGTATTTACTTTGCAAAATTTGGATTGCCTAGCTTCTATAAAATTATGACAACTCTTTAAATCTCAATAGATAGATAGATGACATAGATATATGTATCCTATCTTGTTTCTTTGTATAAATAATAGTTATAATTATAGGCAACTGAAGCTTTCTCTTTTGCTGGACAATAGAAATGAAGATTTTAAACTCGATACTGTATATATACATCTGCTTGGAGCTTCTCTACTCTTTGACTTTTCTCTGAGACCTCAGTTCACCATCCTCAATGCATTTAGTTATATAATGTTTTACAACCTTTTCCTCTGTTTCCTCCCTTAATGGACATCAAAACCTATGTATCTAGTTAAAGAAAAGCCTATGCTTTGCACACAAGGACACTTGTCTTTTTTCTATGGTTCAGTGGTTATCTTCTCCACTTATTTTTTGGCAAGGTTCTAGAAGGATGTATGATATTAGCCCAAAAAGGTAAATATAGTTCTTTTCTGTGGTGAGAATTCTGCACAGGCTGGTTCTGTTACTAAATGGGATTTTTCTGAAAACACATCTACCCAAGTACACATTTCTGGTGTGTGTGTTGGGATGAAGACAGTCAAAATGTATACTGAGGATAATATATATAGAATTAGATTCTATGTCATTTTCTGTGGTAGGTAGATGGTAGATTCTCATCTCTCTCTCTCTGTCTCATGCACACACACACACACATACACACACACACACACACACACACACACACACACACACACACACAGAAACCCCATACATGTATATATGTTTTATATTTTATTTTTTGCTGTTGTTTTGTAGATGGATTAGATTTTAATTTGGCTTTAATATTCCTCAGATAAGAGGCATGAGTTATCATTATTAGTTTTGCTAACAGAAACCTTTTCTTCCATTTTGCATTATTATTCTAAAACAGGGTTTCCAATAATAAGCAGATATTCTTAAAATAGATCATTTGAGTGGGATGTGATCTCTTTCTTCAACAGAGACTATTATCATTATTTCACAGCTGCTATAATAGGTGATGTGGTTGTCAGGCAAGAGGTTTTTTTAAAAAAACATGTTTTGTCATGGTCATAGTATGGGGCTACCTTAAAATACCAGGCAGCTCAATATCAAGACACTGTAAAAGTGTCTCTTGGTGAGACTTCTCTTTCCTGGAGCCATGCCTAAGGTTGACAGCCTCTTTATTTGCCTTCTACCATGTCCAGTCATCTCTACTGTAAATGACAACTGTGTTCCCCGGAATGAGAAATAATCATCACTCCCAAGGCCAACTCCTCCAACATGGATTTGGTCCTCTATTCATCCTACCTGGAGACACAATCAACTCATTCATATATTTAAGGTAGCATTCTGGGAGCTTTGGATTCCTTTCTCTTAAGGAGAAAGAATTCTTTTCTTTGGTTTGATTAATACCACTTTTTTTTTCCTTCCTTATCCTTACTACATGTCAAATAGGACATCGTTTTACATTGTACTATGCTACTGTTTTGATATTTATAGTGATAACTTTACTCTCAGAGCCATTTAGCTTCACAACAAAATTATAAAGAAAACACAGAATGTCTCTATACATTCCACTTAACCAAACACACATGTCTCCTCATTATTTATCAGTATTACAGACTAGAGTGTACATGTTTATAACTGGTAGCCCTTCAATGACATATTATTACCATCACAACTCTATAATTTACATTAAGATACTTGCTGTTTCATCCTGGGTTTTGACAAATATGTAACAACATCTGGATACCATTACTATGTCATAAACCATAGTTTCACTGTCTTAAAATTCTCTTTCCTGCCTACTCATTACTTGCCTTTGACTATTCACTGATTTCACAGTTTTCTCACTTTATAGTCATGCTTCCAGGGTAAATATACCTTTTTATAGGTGACTATGCTTCCTGTAAGAATATTAATCTTTCTGACGCATGGTTTAATCAGAATTTAATCACTTATGTGATTTTCACAGCTCCCAATGTAAAACAGTGATGTAAAAGTCCTTGAGGGTTTTGTGCTTGCCTCTTTCTCTTCAGCTCACATTACTCATTGTATCCCATCTGCCTGCAATGATGAGGTGCTCATCATCCACTCCTTGAATCCTGTTGTGTCTTGACTATGATTATCTCATGGTTCCTTTATTTTTCCCCTTTCTAGGAATGCATTAATCTCTCCCATTGATTAGATCCATTAAAATTATTCCTAAAATTTCACCTCAGACTTCCATGAGCTCATATGCAGGGTCCTGATTCCTGTCTCTTCTTTATGGTACCAGACCATTAAACTGAAAAGAGTTGGTATATCCTAATTGTTCAACAAAGTCCTTAGATGCCACTCTTTCTCCAATACCTGACATAAGGCTATCTTTTGGTTTCCATATACACCAATCCTTCTTTGATTTGGAGTGTAATTCAAAGGGTTAATAACATTTTGATCAATTTAGTAACCAAATCATGGTAAATATTATTGCTGTCTTTACATCTTATCATCATTCGACACTCAAGTAAAAATTCTGGATTAGAATTGTATTTCTTTCCTACATTACATCTTTACTATAAAGCAAGGGGAGCTCTTAGTCAATGGACACAGATTCATAAAAGTATTTTCTTTACTTTTTAGAGTGGCTCATTTTATAGGGTAATCTTGGCACATTTTCAAACAAGGAGAGAAGATTTAATGCTTTTAAATTGTAAACTTACTGATTGTTGTATTTTAGTTTTAGAAGTAACCAAATAATTATAAATCTAGGACATACAAAAATATAATAACTAAATGAAACAGTGAAGCTAAGACAATTTGTAAAATTTAACAGCAAATTTCCTTAGTTTATAGAGACACTTGGATCCTAAATGTTCTTCCTTGGGTACTGAAAGCTTCTTTGTGATAAAGGAATGTTTCCTTACAGTAATGGAATCTCAGTAATCCTTCCCACAACATGTGATTTACTTATTGTCAATATAAGTTCTAGGTAGTATAATTTTTAATGTAGTTTATCATATCATTAATCCCATAATTTGAAAAAGTGAATTTATCCCCAAATACACATAAGAAACATAACTTTTGCCCTTTAGAAATTAAAAAAAAAATCTGTATCGTGTTAAAGTATGTGTTAAATGTTTGGGAAAAGCTTATTTAACATTGCCTTTCCTCCAAATGTAGTTGATTAGACAACCTTTTTCCTATTAGGGTTTTACCTGTTATCCCATGTCTTGAGTTCCATGAAATATGCTAGGCAAAAGCTTATTTTATTCTTTACTATCTAGGTGATTTTGGTTACATTTCTCAACATCCTTGAATCTTGATTATTTTAGTTTTAATTTTTTAAGACAAAATTAAAAAATATTTTATGAGTTGAGGATTTCATATACGATGTTTTGATCATCTGTGCCTGTCACCAACTCTTCCCAAATCCACACCCTCCTTCCCTAGCATCTCCAATTTTGCATTCTTTTTTTGAAAAAATCCCATTGAGATGAGTTTGTGTTGTGCAAACATTCTCGGGTGTGTGGCCTGCCATTGGAGCATGTTTGACTTACCAGGGCTCCCCTTTGAGGAAAAAGTGCCTCTCCTTTTCCCAGAAGCTAATAATTGGTGATAGCTCTTTGACTAGGCTTAGTACTTCATGTCTTCCACTTTTCCAAGTGGGAATTTAGTCTGGCTTGGTCTTACACAGGTCTTATACATGCCATCACAATTGTGGTGAGTTCCTATGTATAGCTTCCATGTTGTGTCTACAAGACACTCTTCCTTGTAGTCATTCACCACCTTTTGTCTATTTGTAGCTGAACATTGTCATTCATAAAATTCAGACTTCCCTGTTTGTTTTCTAGCCTGCCTGCCTTCTCATCTTTGCAAAAGAAATGTTGAATGAATGACTGTAAATCTGTTTACATGTTCATTATTTTCTATTAATGATATTTTAAAATCCCTCTTCAAATTTATAATCATAAAAACTAAATCCTAAAACTAAGTGTGTATCTTCCTATGTGCTCAGCACTCCATAGACTCTTACCTGACCGAGGTTGTTTTTCTAAATACTCATAAACAAGACTTGATTCATAACTTCTTGTTTGGTCATATGGACATGCCATCTTTCTTTTTCATTTTAAGTAGTGGTGATTGCTCTCTGAAAATCATTACTTGGGTGGTGCTTTATCCAGGAAGGGACTTTTGTTTCATTTCCTTTCATGATCCTCAAGACCTGATAATAACACATTTTGTTTTCAATAAGATATTTAAAAATAATTTTGAATGTTCTATAGTAAATGACTACAGTGAGTTAATTGATGTCACTGGCTCTGTCTTTTTCTTCCCTTCCTATTAAAGCACTTTCATCTCCACAAACTTTAGTATTTAATCTAGTATGTAAATTCACTGTGATTTCCTCAAGTATTATGATTGACATTCTAAGACAGAAAGTACTTTCCATATGTGATGTTGTTGATGGCACTTGATAAATGCACGCATTTTCTACTTGTCTTACTTTCTTTCATTTATCTCTCTACAATTGATTGGAGCTTTTGCGATAACAATGGACAAGAACTAAGCATTTCATTGTACTAGGAGAGAAATCAAATTAAACCACTTTTCATTTATATACCACTAATGGCTAGATTTAAAATCCATTTGAATAGTTTTAGAATCATACACACCTTTGTGGAGTGTACTCTTATTCATGGACTTAATATAATATTCCCAAATTTCTGCACACAAGTATGTCTTGTCTTGTTTGTATGCATTCTCTATTTTGGGCTATAGCTTTCCTTACCTACCCTGTGTCCCTCTAATCCTCCACTGATCCAGGTTAAATACACTGGGAGTGTATGTATCAAGTTCCTTCTCATTTATGGTCATTCTTAAAAGAGAGGATTTGTGCCTAATAAGATGCATTCTTCTCTGTGTAACCATAGAAACAAGATCTGTACTGTACAATGAGCTTAAGAATTTATATGATTTGAAAGAATGGAAATATACATATATGTATCGTATTTGTCTCCTACATTCATGAAAGTAATTTTGAATTTATTCTTCCTCCAACATATTAGGAAGCAAGAATTGTGTATATAATATATTAAAATGAAGCATTTCTTTTTCTACTTTGTAAAGACATGTTAAATCCAATCAAATATGTATAGCTTCATATGATATTTTGTTGACTCAAACTTATATGAATATATCAGGTACTTAAAGTTAGTGTTTATAAGATGTGGTGTTAAAATAAAGTCCAAATCCTCTCTCTGTCTCCCCCCAGCCTTCCAATATACAAATCAATGGAGCCTAACCTTCATCTGCCTTAAGGCTAAGAACTGTCCCATTCTTGTGGAGAGCCTATAGCCACTCTTTTGTTTACTGGTAGGCAGTGAATCCTTTACTTGCTTCAAGGACAGCTTACTGGAACATTATCCATAACTAAAATATCCCACAACATCGTGGCGTTTTTGTGAAGTTGTAAACATTTAACATTCTGATTAACAGTTCATCTTTGTGAAAGGAGTAGCTGAAATTACTGTACTTGAAATAATATAGCTTGTATCACCAATAGTAATTCAAATGTAGTTAAGAATTGTTATAAACTAGTATCTGTACCTTCAGGTTGTGTTCCCCTTGGCTTAGTCAAATACTTCAACTTTTGTATAGCTTTTAATTAACAAAATAAACATCATAATAAACCTTAACTCATAACTTTTATACTTCTTTTCTTTTAAAGTACATTTAGAAACTTTACATGTATTCATTGTGTATGAACATATGTGAAGAATGTGAACATATGAACACATGTGAAATTTAAGTATTCTGTTATTCTCTACCATGTAGGTTCCAGGGATTGAACCTGGGAAGCAAGTATTTTTATTTGCTCAATTATCTTGTAAGTATACATAAGTGAGCTCTTAAACAACCTAGTGTCTAATGCTTGGACAAACAGAAATCAATCTGTCTTGTTCTTGTGAACTTGGCCTTGACTAATTTTCTTTTTTTTCTAGAATCTATCAGATAATTTCTGAGACAAAAACTTTCATTTTCCGCATCTGTGCAGATATGATATCTGCCACTGCGAGCAGTGTTATAATTTTCACCAAAAAACTTGCAATATTAATAATTTTCTTTCAGTTATATTCATACCTGCTGCACTTATTTTTTAGTTGTGCCATCATAGACTCAAAATTGTTACAGCTTGCTGCTGAGTTTAACTTTTATGACTCATAATCTCTTAATCTCTGCTGATAGGTTTTGCCTTGAAATTTGTTTCATAGCCATATAGGGATTTTATTATGCTAGATGATTCATGGAATAAAATAGTCTATCTTATTTTTTTTAATTAAAATGAGAACTACTAGATGATACAGCATTTCCAATTCTAGTCATAATCAAAAAGAGTAGAAACTAGGTTCTCAAATTGATACTTGCAATCTCTTGTTTATTGGAATATTATTCACAACCATATATGAAAATACGTCTAAAGCCCACTGACAAGTGGACAGAAGAAAAATGTGGTATATACAGGTAAAAAAAATACAATTAAGTCTTTAGTAATCAAAAAACCTTACCATATGTGATGACATGATTAAATTTAGGACTGTTGTGATAAGTGAAATAAACCATTTACAGAGGGAAAAATGCTTCAGGCTTTTATTTACATGAGATTTCTAAAACGCATCCATAAAAGCAGACTAGGATGGCTTTTGCCAAAAGCTACCGGAAGTAGAAAACAGAAAATGGGTGTGTGTTGACTGTATGTTGAAGAAATACTTCCTAGAAATTTTGCTCATCAACATAGAACTTATACCTCATCTGATATTGTACTTACAAAAATTTGTTGAGAATGTAATCTTTATTTTTAAAAGAGTATTTAAGGAGTTTACTCTTTGGTGATTTTATGGACATAGAATGCATTCTGGTCATTTTAAGACCCTCCTTCCCTCGCCTGTATTACTCTTGCTTCTCTTTACAAGTCCCTTTCTCGCATTCATGACGATTGTTAGGCTCACTATTTCTTATAGCCTGAGGGACTCAGTGGACTCACAACTGAAACCAGTGACTGTCTATCACCAAGAATCTATCAACAGCCAATAAGCTCATTGGACAAATGTAGAGTTGGGAACATCTCCCTTATCCATAATTTATCCCTGATATTTTCATTCTTGTGCAGGCCTGTTGAAAACAACCATAGCTGTTTTGAAATCACAATGATATTGCTCAGAAGATAGCATTTTATAGCCCTTCTGCCTATATTAGTCCTCTTGCACCTGCTTCCCCTGACTCTTCCCACAATGATACCTAAACCTTAGATGGAATGATATTTGTCTTTTTACCCACAGAGAGAAGTGATTCCAGGCCTTCATTAGAGATGTTTCTCTTGAGAATGAATGATAGTAAATGGAAATACCATGGCTACTTAAGGTGCTGAGAGTAGATGCTATGTTATATATTCTTTAAACAGAGTGATATGTGTACACATAAAATGATGCAAGGAGACTTAAGTGGGTAACAGTTACATTGGCTACTGCAATTATGATGATAATGTTACGATATATTCATATATCCAAACTCGCAAATTGTATAAATAAAGCACCTACAGATAAAAAATTTATCAATTATGTCTCAGAAAATCTGACTCAAAATATATTACTTGTCTGAAGGTTTCTGCAGTCTTAAGTTTTGAAGTTAAGCCTTGTCTTTGGAACTGAGTCCAACACAGATATCCATGGCTGAAATACACATTGTATTTTCATTCACCTTGTGAATTCCTTGTGAAAACAACATGAGATTTGTTGGCAGCTTTTATTGATCTTTCCCCAGGCTTTGACCTTAAGAACCCACCTATGGCTAAGTTGTTTTAGTGTCAACAGAGACCAGAGAGATGATGATGTCTTCTAAGTTCCCCAAATTCTCCAGGGTTCAGAGTCAATAGCAGAAGTCTCCTGAAGAGTCTCATAACAAATTTGAGAGGTCAGAGGTTTCCTTTTCATTTTATAAACATGCAGCCTTATGACTTGATAGATAATATTATTGGCTTGAACAAACACATCTTTCCAACTTGTCAAAAGAATAAAGCTGTGTGTATTGTTAAAATTTTGCAGGTCTTTGATACTCTTTAAAAGCTAACATGGGCTCAGTTCATGAACAAATATTAAACTAAAAAAATTGAAAATATTCATTTGGAATATACTAATATATTTACTAAATTTTGCAATATATCAGGTCAAATATTTTGTTTAAAAATACACACACACACATTCACACACACATTCACACACACACTCACACAACACATATATGCCCAAGTACACATAGTGATTATTGCTGATCCTACTTTGTGTAATCTATTGCATATTTCTCTCTGTGTTTAACACTTTATGGGTATTTTAGGTAATTAGTGTCAAAAGATCTTACATTTATGTTTTTGACGCAAAGTTTTTAGTATCTCAGGCTAGTATTAAACTGTAGATAGCTGAGGATATCCTTGAACTCTTGATCTTCCTGCTCCCACATCTCAAGTTCTAAGGTTACAAATATGTGCATGCAGACTTAAAAAATTTTAAATATTAAAATACTTTTTAAAAAGTGGGTACTTTCTTAGCAAGGGATATCTGAAAAATGAAGATGCACTTTTGCCCATTTCTATATACCAGTTTTGATAAATGTTCACAGGATGAATTGCTATTAATCTTTCAAGGAAAATTAGATGTGAGACTTTACCTTCTTAAAGCTGTGACCGTTCAAAATGGCTTGTTATCTTGTGATGACGCCAAATCAAAAAAATTATTTTTGTTCCTACTTTATAACTGTAATTTTGCTACTGTTACGAATCATAATGTAAATATCTTATATGTAAATGACCTTAGGCAACCCCTGTGAAAGGATCATTAGACCCCAAAGGGGTTGTAACCCAGAGGTTAAGAACTGCTGCTTTTTACAGTGACCCAGTATATTATAACTTCAGATATCAAAGCCTTAGAAACATCACTTTTCATAATAAATTCACATAATTTTATGCCTACTAGTTTCAGAAATTTCTGTCATCTACAATCCTAATTCTTATGTTGGATAATAATAGATAACTAGGCAGTTTTGCTAATATTGTGCTCTATTATTTCATTGAACTTCTTTTGGATACGTATAATTGACAAGCTATTGTCTGCTGGTGGATTTCCTACATCACTGTAACATGTATGTTAGCATATTTTAATCATATACCTATTATGTACAAAAGATAATACGGATATTATCTTATTCCATTTGAAATAGTATAACAAATTTCCATAGATTGAATAATTTAGAAATAGTGGGGTTTTGTTGTTTATAGTTACGGATGTTGGTAGGTCAAGGTAGGTCAAGTTGGAGCAGATTGTGTATCATAGATAGCATACTGTTGTTGAATGTCCACAAGAAAAATGTCCACATCCTAGGAGAGACCAGACCTCATGGAATTACCAACAGAATATTCAGATGATTTGGTTTCTTCTTTTCTGGAAGATATAACTACAAATATAGAGCTCAAGGACTCATACGAGTCTTAGAGATAGAAAATAATAATAATTATTGATTCTCTGTAAATACTGTTGTTTATATCAATACTGTAAGGAAACAGGATCTCCTTTTTTGAACATGTTTACAGTCATTGCCTCTTCATCTAAAACACAGTATTATTCTATGAACTTAAATCTTACAAAGATAAGACTTGGACTTCTTTAAACTATGTGCAACTTGCACAGATGATAACATCTTACACTCCAAATAGAAATGACATACAGTATTAACCTAAGAGGTAAGTGCTTAATTATTAGAAGAAATTGATACTTTTCACTTAATCTCTAGTTTTAGATGGCCTTCACTGTCTGTTAAAGGATATCCTGAGCAATTTGTTTATAATTGTCACATGATACAGAATTTTAGTCTGTATTGACTTCATATTAGTCTGCAGATTATAATTTATTTTAACATCCTTATAAAATATTTTTCTTTATCTATCCTTGAGGACTTAGTAAAGGCTACAGGCCTTTGCATTATTTAAATTAGATTCTCTAACTTTAGACTGTTTGCCTGAGGACAGTTTCGTTTCAGACACAAGGGAAGTAACTATAGTCTGTATAATAGAAACCTTCATTCATTTATTTGTTCATGGTTCCTTGTTTTTTAGAACCTTTAATATGCCTCAAATTGTGCTGGGATGCTGAGATTAGAAATAAATAATCCCTCTGTGGTATGAAAGTCTCATGTCTAGCACTCAAGCAGCTCAGAGGGCTGGGAACTTTCCAAATATTCATTATCCAGGTTTCCTTAGTAACACAGCCTTGATTTTATTCAAGGTAATGGTATTCTAAGGTGAAATACTGTAGTTGTCATCTTCTTTGTCCAATTTGTGCAAGCAAAAGTTATGGCATGAAATTTCATTTTTCCAAAAGTTGTTAAGGGACTGACTTATCAGAAAGGATATTTTTCTCTTTCTATTCTTCTTGTCTTGAGTGGAGAATATGAAGATCATTTTTGATGTTTGTCCTGTGACTTTCAGAATGGGCTACCATGTAAGAACAACTGAATACAAAGGTGGAAAACAGCCTAGAGACTTGTAGGTATATAATGTGACACTGTACAGGATTCTTACGGAGAATTAATTGATTAAGACACAATGCTACAATTTTGTGTTTTTAACTTGAGGCAATTTGCCAGAAATTACATTAAAATATACACTAAATGAAGAATGAACAATCTCAGTTTGGAAGCTTGCACAAAGTATTTCCATTTCATCATCCTACCACCAGAATAGGAATTACATTCAAGAGAGTTCTGACTTACCCCTGGTATGTGTTTCTCCTTTCAGGAGAACAAGATTTGTAAGAAAGCAGAAACTGCATTTGTGTATTAATATATCCTTAGTGCCTGAAATAATGACTTGCATGAATCCCAAATATTTGTTGAATTCAAGAAGGATTTAATGGAAATGGGAAGAGGATAGATAAACAGAAGGAGCCTTTTCAAAAGAAATAATAATTTGTTTTGTCTGACAGAGTATAAATGTGGCAGAGAAAGTTCCGTGTACTTAGTCAGAATGATTTTGATTAGGGTGTGTGCTTTTGAGTTTCTGAGGAAATGAGCTCTGGTTGGAAAACTGATAGTGACACTTCACTGTAATATTTCATAAATCCAATCAGAAACTATATGAAAATAGCCATGATACTAGTGGATGGGAGTCAGGTAGCACTTGGATTTAGTAATAAAACAGTTAGTACTACCATAGGAAAGCAGCCTTTTAAAATCTTAGTTTTATTGAACATAAAATCACATACATGCATATGTGTATACAAACTAGAACAAATTTGTAAATTCTTTGATATGTATCTCAGCATAATTTATACTATATCTTCATATTTTATTGAACAATCAATCATATCTTTTAGCCACAAGAGTGACATTCTTGCTCTAATCACTAGTTAATTTCATGAGAAGTTGTCTCCCTTGCAATGATTGATTTTTCGTTTATAGGTTGATATCTAGTAAACCATGTTACTTGCGAAGATTTATATAAATTTCCATGTATTTCCTTGAGTCTCATTTAAAAAACTGTAAACACTGTTATTCAGCTTTTTGTTGTTCTAACAAAATATCTGAGATGAACAAAAGAAATAATTTTTACTTGAGCTCATGGTTTCAGAAGCTTCAGGTGTGGGGTGGATGTGGTGGAGCAAATTTGATCATCCATGGTTACTGGGAAACAGAGAGGTAAAGGCAGAGAGATTGGGATCAGGACAGACACCACTAGATCATTCCCTTCAGTCATCTGACTTCTTTCCACTGCCGCCTTCCTCTAGATGTTTCCACCACCTCTGGACAGAACCACTAACTGGGGCCCAGTGCTTCAGCACATGAAGTTTTGGGGAATAATGAAGATTCAAACGATAAAATGAAGCTTAATGTTGTCTTTCTCGTGATTCCTATTGTTAGGGCTACACTTCTGCCAAGGTGGCTACACATGCCCACACTCTTTGTATTCTGCACTGTCCTCTCATTACCTCTCATTATGTAGGAGGAACATATCACAATCATTTGTTAGATCTATGACAATTTCAACACAGGATCCCAACTTGAGGAATGAGGAAACAAACAGAAAATGTCAAGAAGACAACATTTTATTTCTTTTTTCTCTTTTTACTATTTTTTATTATAGTTTTTTTTCTCTTGTATAATACATCCTGACCCCCATCCTCCCTTCCCCCAATTCCTCCTAGCTCCCCTCTCCTGAAGAACCCCCCACCTTCCACCCCCCCACACTACTCTGCTAAGAAAAGAGAAGGCCTCCCAGGGTTACTAATATTTGAACAGGGCATAACAAGATGGAACAAGGCCAGGTGCACGCCCCTACCTCCAGGCTGGGAGAAGCTCCCATTAGGAGGAAAAGGTCCCAAGGGCAAGTAAAAGGATCAGCAAACACACACACCCTTTCACTCTAATGTGTAGGAGTGCTACAAGAATACTAAACTAGACAACAATAAGACATATGTAGGGTCCCTGCAGTCTCCATGTCTGATGCTTCAGTCTCTGTGAGCCTTTAAGAGACCTGGTCAGCTGACTCTGTGGGGCTTGTTCTGGTGTCCTCAGTCTATCTGGTCCCCGCAGTCCCATCTGCCCGTCTTTTGCAGGCTTCCCTGTGGTCTGCAGCATCCGCATCTGTTTCCATCAGCTGCCAGAGGAAGCCTGTGCCATGCCGATTGAACTAGTTGCTGTTCTGTGAGCAAAGCAGAATATCATTAGGAATCATCTTCTGCTATCCAGTTTCCTGTTCCTAGCCCTGCAGTATCAGGCATGGGCTCCCTCCTTTGGCATGGGGTTCTGCTCTTCCATTGCCCTAGCAGACTTTGTCAGCGAGACTGACTTTAGGTCAAAAGTTTTGTAGCTGGGATTGGTGTCCCAGTCCCACCACTGGAAGCCTTTCCAGGTTACAGGAGATTGCCTATCCCCTATTACTATGGGTCCTCACTAGTCACCCTTGAAGATTCCAGGGAATTACAGCTGTGCTAGGTCTCCAGATCACTCCCTAATTTTCCCACAATTCAGTTGTTTCTCCCTATATTTTCTGCCTCCATTCCTCTTCCTACTTTCTCCCTCCTGTTCCCATTCCCATCCTTCTCCAGTCCACCTGCAATATCTATTCTAGCTGCCCTAGCAAGATCCATGTGTCCCCACTGGGGCTCTCCTTGTCATGTAGTCTCTCTGGGTCTGTGGACTGTAGTACAATTGTAAGATAGCAACATTTTTGCTAGAGTCACCTAGTTTGACTTTATTCCAGGATCCACAGTTCATACTGTTCTATACCTTCGGCAGAAGCATCACCACAGTGATGAAGCATCACCCAGTGTGAAGAGTCTCTGGAAAAGTGGTTGTCTTTCTCCTTGGTTTTTCATATTAATTTTCATTTTCCAAATACTTTAACTTATCTCATTCACTACCTTTCTTTGTATCAGTTGTATAAAGGCCAAAACAAGCATTTTAAGTAAAAGCCATGGTGAATATTTCATTTTTTTCTAAATGTGACATATTGGTAGATTTTTACATATGTATGTGACAGAAAAAATATGTTTGTTGTTTTATTACAAAAATACATAACCTCAGAATCTGGACCAATGATGACTTACTAGGATTCTAAGATATTTTGAAATTGATTATCCTTATGTGGATTTTATAATAATAGTCTATTTGTAACAGAATGTTATTTTATTTTTTGGGTGAATAACACAGATGTTTATAAAGTATTAATTTCCCATTTGTTATTAACGTACATATATTTGCTAAAATATTGAACTGTAAAATGTATCATAGTCCAAATAAATGGATGCTTATTACTTAGCCCAATGAGCAATGTGTTGTGTAAGATATGCATGAGTACAGTGATTAACAACCAGAGATATTTCCAACATGATATTTTGACTCATTGGAGGACTCTTATGGTTGTAGGCACATCTGTGGCGATCATATTACGGCAATGGTGCAGATGTTCATGATATCTTACTGGCAGCCACGTGTACTATTAAGCATCAAAGAATGCACACAAACCTTCTGTACCTCCAAAACCAGAAATTCATAGTTGACATAATTTGTATGATTTGAAAACAAATAAAACTCAATCATAAATTAAAATAAGATCTTTTAAATAAGCTATTATATAAGCTAAGATTTTTGAAAAATGATTTGTATGATTTATGTGTGTGTGTATATGTGTGTGTGTTTCTGTGCATTTTACATTTTTTCTGCGAAGCAGTGATTAAATGTTGCACAATGATTAAGCATATCTTGCCATCATATCATGGAAGACATCTTCATCACTTTTCAAAGTAAGTATCCTAAAGAAATAAAATGTTAGAGAAATGTATTGAAATACATTTGCATATTATTTTGCAAAAGAGATGGAGAAGGAAACATGTGTAGACTGGTTTCCTCAAAGAGTTTGTAATTGCCTTATTGCTCCTAAAAATTTTTTTAAACTTGTAGAGAATAGGATTTCTGAAGTATTTCTCTATTAGTAATTTTGAACAAGTTTTCTAAGTTTATATGCTTTTAGTTTTATGACACTGTGTTTTGAGCCACTAATATTAACCATCATAGCCACTATCTTTTTATGAAATGATTCAAACATTATTATTATGGTACTAAGAATTACGACTTGGTTACAAGCAGTACATCAAATAAGGATTATTTCCAAGATATTATTGTGTTTTATTTGATTCTTATAAACCTGCAACCCAAGAACTACCATGGCTGTTGTGTAGCTAAGTGGACCTAAGCAGAAGGGATGCCATTTCTTTTCAACTGGTTATATTAGTATATGCATGCATTTACATACATATAAGAACAGTAATAAAAGTCCATCAGTTAGAGAAGGGAGGGCATGTGAGGGGTTGAAGGGAGAGAGAGAATGGGAGAAGTGATATAATTTTATTTTTAAATTTAATTTTCATTTTTTATAATCACATTTTTGTGATTTGATACATTCTATTTAGGTAGTCAAGGAGCTATCAGTGAGGTAATGATGGACACTAGTGCTGTATCTTGGTATCTCTGAGACGTGATATTTACAGAATCCCTTGTGATTGTGTATACTTGAAGAAGCGGCAGGTATATTTTCCTGCCCTATAAGAAACTATGGTGCCAGGGGACTTTTGCAATGACTGCACACAACTACCAATGAATATCTTTGTAGGCATTAAAAGGAAAAATTTGCCTTGTGATCTCAGAGCATGTGCAGTAGAGGGAGAGTAGATGAATTTGATACCCAAGAGGAGGAATTTAACAATGGCATTATGAGACAGAAGAACATTAAAATAATACAGCATAGAACCAGTTGTCCTAGCACTCCAAATTCAGATCAGCTGCTGCTGGTGCCCCTGACATTCATGCTTTGCTTTCATAAAATTCTACTTATCCCATTTGTGCCTGGACTGCATTCTTTTTCCAGAGGAGAACCATTTCCCTGGTAACAAACTTATATTGTTACTGAACTAACTGCAATAGTTATGTCTTCATCACGTTTATATAGCCAGCTTCACAGTATTATGACATTCAGCATTTTATAAAGAAGAATTCATCTTAGGATTTAATATTCATGAAGAAGCAAAAATGAGGTTTCATGATGGAAACTATATTGTTTCTCTAAATGATTCAATATTTGAGTAGGATAATTTTTCCCAAAGAATGTAATATTCTCACACTGGGGTAAAAGTTCACTAATTAATAATTTATTGGAACAAATTAGATTAATAGGTTTCTTTCAAAGGAAAGCTATACTCACTTTTGTGTAATCCTAGCATATGTTACTCCTTATAGTTCTGTATTGTTTAGTGAAACAACAGACAGAAATGTAAGAGTGTAATTTCACAATATAACAGCCAATTTATGTATTTTTATTGCCTTACCAGATTAACGGACTAAACTAAGTTTCAATGCTATTTGTCCAAGCAACATAATGGAAACATTTAAATTCCTACTGATAAATAATATTACAACCATATGTAGTTCACAGAAAGTGATCCGGGTGCACAGCAAAACCAAATGTGAAATATCCACTTGCAAAGAAAGGTTCCTTTCTATCAGAATTTTAATCTTCTCACAGTGAATTTTACTTTTTAAAAACGTAATTTAAGAGCAGTGGGACATTTTAATCAAATGTGATGTTCTGGAGATCTCAATGTGTAAATTCAATAATGAGAAATGACATGTTTGAAATAGGTTTCCGAAGAACCACCAGATTGATAGCCCCCAACCGTTCTCCTTTCTCCTTTCTCCAACCAGAACATGTGGGCGTCATCATCACATGTGTCCAAAGGATGGACTGAAAGCCAGTGTCAGAGATCCACAGTGTTTTCATCCAAGTTTCTAAGATAAAAATGAAGAAATCAAACATGAGAAAAGTTCTTTCTGAGCTTTATCATATAGTTTTGGCTCTCATTTTTTTCTAATAAAAAACTATTATAATTAAATTTTATAAAACTCCTTGTAAACATTCATAATAGAAATTAAGAAATATCATTTTAATATAACACCAACATTGCAGAGCTTTGGGACTGTTTCTGTCTTCTCCTGCCTGTGCCTATGTCATTTTCTACCAATTATTTCCCATTCATTCTCAAGAATATGTTCACACAGTGATGAATTCAGTAAGAACATTGAGACATGCCCATAGAACTGTGCATTAATGTTTGTACTTTAATGCATACCCTTTTCAAATGCTGCTTTTTTGTGGCACGAGGAAGGAATTAATTTTTAGCAGTGAGTTCTGGAGTTGCCCTGGCCTTGGGAAAGTTGATGTGAGGAGCTTTTTAAATCAGCCGCATTCCTGTACACATGTTTAAGTTGGTACTTGTGGAATTCTGTCTTTTCAAGGTGTGCTCCTGACATGTCCAGGCATCTCTAAGTGAGCACATATGTAGACTTTTAAATATAGGTCTGAAATACACAATTAACCTGATTACAAAGAGGATGTACCAATGCACATGACTTAGACTTAATATTGACTTCCTAGTCTTTTTTCCTATTCCATCAATTCTTCAGTGATCAACTCACATGAATAGGGCATTAAGTCTATGTGGGATGTTGAGGTGTGAACATGAGAAACAGTTACAGTCGAATCTGGCCAATTTACATGTTTCTATCATACTTAAAAATCAAAGAATGTTTTCTTATACACAAGAGGAATATAAAATATAATCCTAAAAGAATAATCGCTTTCCTGAATTCCAGACTTAAAAAATAAATAAAAAATTCATGTCAATATAGAAGCATCCAATACAAAATAATTTATAACTCCTAGATATCAGCTCTCTGATCATATGAAAATGAGAAGCTAGGGGTGAAATTGTACAATTATAGGTTAGGAATCTTCCTTCCCAATCAGGTTGATGTTAAGTAGGAAACTTGAAGGGTCTGAGACTTTATTTTGCTTCAGTGATTAGACAGGAGAATATAGATTGACCCTAGAGTAAAAGCTTTGGCTATGAAATAATACTATGGCTTTACGTTATTCACAGCAATGACAGTGGGAAGAGAAATATAGGACAGCCTTGGTACTGCACACCAGGCAGGTAGCACCATGAGAACCATATGTAGAATGTACATACAGCAGTCTCAAACTACAGGAGAGGGGCCCTGTTTTAGCATTGAAAATGTCCCTAAAATGATATGGAGAACCCTAACCTCCAGTACTTCCATGCATGTTTTTATATGAAATAGAGTTATTATAGATGTGATTACACTAAATGAAGCCATATTTGAGAAAAGTAGCCACTTGGCTCTAATAATGACTGATGTCCATATATAAGAGAGGGGTGGGGGGGAGTCTTCCATGCAGAGACACAAACAGAGAAGGGAGCCAGTTATTAGAAACTGCAACAGAGATTGGAGTTAAGGTGCCAGAAGTCAAGGCTTATCCATTCTATCAAGGAAAGAAAAAACAAGAAAAGTGTCTTCTCTACTCTCTTTAGAAAGAACATGGACTTCTTATCTCCAGTACTGAGACAATGTATTTCACACTTGTTTGATTGCTGACTATTTTGTGCAGGATATAGCATCCTTAAAGAACTGATGCAGATTCCCTGATTATGACATTAACACCTTTATGAAAACAGGAGTGTCCATCACTCTTCTTTTCCTCTTTAAACACAGTGATTTCTTAGTCATCTTGTTAAAAACAAGACATCAATGTCAATGATATAAGCTCTATAAGTAGGCAAAGGTCATATTGCTGCTTTTTGAATGGGAACAAATAACCACAACCTAATATATTCCTCAATATAGAGTGTGAACACAAGGTGCACTCACATCTTACAGGTATCTTCTTTTCCTTATGTCATTTATATTCACATAAAAATTAAATATAAAAATAGATAGGGAGGCTGGAATGTGATGGCACACGCCTTTAATCCCAGCACTTGGTGGGCAGAGGCAGGCAGATGTCATGAATATGAGGCCAGCCTGGTCTACAGAATGAGTTTCTGGAGAGTCAGAGTTACAACAGAGAAACCCTGTCTCAAAGAACTAAAACAAAAAAATAGGGAGGAAGATGAATATATAAAAGATAGGTAGATGAAAGACAGTCACAGAGAGAGAGACATCATTATTGAGCCTAATAGAAATGTGAATGCTATTTTCAAGTAAGAGAGAAATGATTAAATTATCCTCACTAAAATAATATTTATAAATTTTGTGTGTATATGTGTGTGTTGCTCACACGCGTATGTGTGCTATGTGTGTGTATGGGTAGCATGACATGCAAGCGGGGGTCAGAGGACAACGTTCAAAAGTTTGTTCTTCCCTAACATGTGTGTCCTGGGACTCAAATGTAAGTCATTAAGCTTGGTAGCAGGTATCTATAAGAACTGAGCTATCTGAATGCTCCTAAAATAATACATCAATCGTTATAGAAATTAAATGCTACTAAATTCATCATACTTAAATATTCCCTAGTATATTATTTACATAACCAGCAGCTTTTTTTGGTATACTCTTTCTAGTCATTCATGCCTTTAATGAATTAATACTCCTTTTTCTGAATACATCTAATGTTGATTTCATAGAATCAAACAGATGAAAGGAAAAAGGAGCACAAAGCTTAAACACTTTCATATTCTCCCAGAACAAAATAAAAGCAAACTTGAAAAAAATTGTAACTTGGTAAAGGTCATATTTGATTAGTGAAAAGATTGGATATAGAGTAAGTATGAATGTTTGCAGTTTGCCTTCAGTAAATCAAACTAGATCAACACCAAAGTTGAGAAATATTGCTGGGAAGAAATACAAGCTTAATGAGAAAATAAGAAAGATTTATATTGAACATGTCATGGTTTATATGTAAATAGAATCATAAAATGCTCAAACCTATTTTTTCTCTTGAGTAGATGTACGTTGGTTCAGTACTATTCCTTGGAATCTATATTATCAGCTGATTTTACTTTTAAAGGGCCAGTTCTGGGAACATTATTAATCATAACGTTGAGCTAATGTCAATGATATCCATTTTGATCATTAATCCCTTTGTTCCCTAGCTCTACTCCCATTCTACCTTGTAGGCATCTATTCTAAGCTGTTTAATGAAATTTGCATGTATACATCGTTTGTCTTACATATAATTTACATAAATTGATTCAGGCTATAAATCTCATGTTTTCTTTCTCCTTTTTTATTTTTACTTAATGCTTTAAAGATGTGGTTATATTTCTTTATGCATATCTTAGCTGTTCCTCCTCATTGTTGTATAATATTTTACAATGTCCATCTAGCCTACTCAGTCTATCTTGATGGAAATTTAGCCCCTAAGATTCTTGTGACTCCAAGTGCTATGTGACGCTTATGCTCATTATGAGGGATCACCTATGTTGATTTACAGAGAGAGGGATATCTAGATCCATGATAAACACATTCTGAAAGACTCCAGAAAGCATGTTCCTATAGAAACTCTTGTGAGCAGTTGTTTCTGTCATATATACTCTAATTTTTCCCATTCTTTATTATCGCCTGTCTCCTTTATCATGTTGAGTACTGTAATGGTGCTTGATACAGTGCCTGGGTTTGTATTTTCTCCAGTTTTTAGTTTGAGATCAATACATTTTATAACTTTAGATTTCCCTATGTGCATGTTATCTATTGCTGACTCCCTCATCTTTTTTTATATTTCTTGTTCTTTTCTGACAATAATGTAGATAGCCATTATGTGTATTATAGATAATAAATTCTTCCTGGTTTTAGATATCACCTGCCATATCTTTCGAGATAGTCTCAATACAATAAAGACCCTATAATTTTGTTTGTTTGTATGTTTTTTGGTGTTTGAGACAGGATTTGCCTGCTGTAATTCTGGCCATCCTGGAACTCACTTTGTAGATCAGGCTGGTCTCAAACTCATGGAGATCCACCTGCCTCTGCTGGGATTAAAGGCATGCACCACCACCACCTGTCTAAGACCCTAGTTTTTCATGTAACAACTTTTAAGAATTTTCCTTGCTTGGGCTGGATGTAGAATAAAAGATGATCCTGATTGGTTGCCTCTTGTTGTTTGTGTTCCTGTGGGGCATTTATATGTTTTGAGTGTCGTTAGCCCCTAAGCATCAAACCAAGTCAGATTTCCTTTCCTTTGTTCCTTAAGACAATGGAACACACTATATACCTAATCTCCCAGGAAAATATGTGTGATGTACATGCAGGTGTGTCAGGGTTTGTTGACTGTTAAATTATTCTGTCATCTGTGTTTCAGCCTGTCTATTACATAAGTAATTTCTTAAGCACCTACTATCTGATTTAAGCTTTTTGCATAGATATCATCCACAATATAAGAATGCTTTTGCATAATAAGATGTTCGGACTAAAAACAGGGTAAAAAGCATGATATAGGGAAGCAGTATTTAAAATCATAGAAATAGATGATGGACCATGTCTTGTCTATTAGATAGTATGTAACTGACACTCAGTGACTCAAATATTTATGTGGTTTCATAATTTTCCAGTGCTATCTAAATAAAAAAAAATTAAAAGAAAAACAAATTTATATTATTTTCTAAAACTTTAAAAAATGAGTATTTTTTATCTGAATATTTATCTGAATAATAATATAATTTTTAATTTTAATATAATATATAACTTTATATATTATATTATTTTATATATTATATATAATATAATTTTAATATAATATAAATAATTATATTTATCTGAAAAATATTTTTCAGATACTTTATTTTTTAATAAAACTGATTTCTATTTTTCGTTTTAAAATATAATTACATCATTTTTCCCTTCCTGTTCCTCCTTCCGACCCCTTCATGCCCCTCCCCTTTCTCTGTCTCTCTTGGTCAGATACATGGCCTCTATTTCTTAAATTGTTGTTATATAGATAACTAAGTACCAAATCCTGTTCAGTTATACGGAGTTGTCCAATTTATGGCTGCTAAATGATGAAGGAATTACTCATAGTTATATCGGGCTTCTTTTTACTAAGGACTGGAGTATTTAGTGAAGTCACATAGACAATCTAAAGGATTTGAAAAATACAGAGAAGGCCATAACTTGATTTTTAAAGTAGGACAAGCAGTTATTTAAATAAGATGGGAGGCCTCAGGGTGCAGTGAACATTTTTAATTGCATATTTAATTAGAAATATGCTAGAGACATAGTGTTTAGTTTAGCTGAAGCTCCTGGGCCTTGGCAACACATTTTTTTCTAACTAGAATTGTTTTTACCTTTTCAAAAATCATATAGAACTGAATAGAGTTTAATTGTGTTGTTGTTCATTATGTAAGGATTAGAACATTTTATTTTCCTTTAGAAAATATGTTGACAGTTTTATTTTAAAGGACTTCTTTTTTAATTATCCTTGAAACTTATTTAGCACCTGAACATTTGGAAACCTGGCAGTTCAGTCAAGATTAAAATAACGTCTAAGTTTTGTAAAAATCCAATGTCTTCTCCACATTTTCTGAGTTAAGTCAAAGCTTCAATGACTGTTCCACTAATTTCAATCTCACTACTTTCAATTACAGTTTAATAACTGAGGGAAAAGTTATGTCTCCAATGAAAAAAAAAAAAAATGAGGGCTGAGGACGTCACTTTTTGTTAGAGGGTTTGTCTGAAATGCATGAGCTGCAGTTCTTAGCACAGCCTGCTGGGAGTAGTGGTACATACCTTCAATCCAAAAACAGGAGGAGAATGTAAAGAATCAAGAGTTCCTGGTCATCCTTGGCTTCAAAATGAGTTCAAAGCCACCCTGGGCTGTATGCAACTGTGAATAAATAAAAGAAAGGAAAGGAAAATAAAATGAGCTAAAAAAATTGCTTTAAGTAAAGGACTATATTCACATTATTTTCTGGACTTAGTACATGAACAGCTTACTGTGGCTAAGAGAAAGGTTTGTCCTGTGTTATACTATGCTTGAAACAGGCTATAGACAGGTTTTGGTAAAAGGAGATTGACTGTTCACGGTTTGATGACGCCTGTGTTATAAAGGAAGGACACATGATTGTTTAAGTGAACAATGGCACAAATGGGGCTTGAGCATCTCTTGACTGCAGCTTTGCTATTGCAGCACATTCTATTCTAAGAAGAGGACGCTGAGAGTATACAACCTGTCAAAAGGCTAGAGATTGTTTCTTTCCGCATTTTTATGATATCCCAAGACTTCATCATTCACTGGGACACCTGTGAGCATGGTCTGCCATTGTGACAGTGCCTGAGGAAGAGCTTATGTCTCCTAAAGCATTTTTCATTGTCATCTGATAGAGAGAAGTCTGAGAGGATGAGGTGGTACAGTGGCCATCCATCACAGTAGGGATTCTACTGTCTATGGGAGGAAAGGATGTGTCGCCAGAGAGGAAAGCAAAATGCTTGGGATCAGGACACCTCAGGTGGGAAATACACAAAGTAGATGACATGGCTCTGTCAAGACATAAACTTTGGTTCAATTTTCACGAATTGAAATGTTCACTGGGCCTTTTTTTTTTTCATGGATGTGATTTTTTCTTTAGAGGGTATGCATACAAAAGAGGAGTTCATTTGTTTTCAAGTGCCACAATTCTGCACAACTTGGCAGCTTAAAACAACAGCTATTTAGCAACACCATCAGTCATAGAACAGATCAGAAGTTAAACTGTGATGTGACTAGAACGTAAAAGATTAAACCCAAACTAGCAGCTGGCATTTCATTCTTTTCTGTGGCATGGTATCTTGTTCCTAGATCACATGGGCAGGCTAGAATTCTCTTGAAGAACGTAGAACTGAAGCAAAAAAAAAATTAAATCTATTTTTTGAGTTTGGTGAAATGGCTCAGTGGTTAAAAGCACTTGTTGATCATCCAGAAGGCCTGGGTTTGTTTCCTAGCATCCACACAGTGGCTAGTAAGTGTCTGTAACTATAGTTGCAGGGGTATTTGATGCTCCCTTCAGGCATCGGAGGGTGCGAGGTGTACACATATGTAGAGACATACATACTACATACAATCAATACAATACAATAAAATAAATATAATTTACAAGTGCTTTTCTTGGCCATCTCTGTTTGTTTGTTTTAACCAGAGTATAGAGACTTTTTCTTGTGTATATAGAACTTTTCCTTTATTTATTTTTAATTCAGCCCCCAGTACCATGAAAGTACTCAATTAAGTCATGGCTACTGAACAGCTCTTTTTGAAAAAGTCAACTATGATCTATCCCATAGGAATGATATGTGTAGCTCCAACTGTGTTGCAGCCAATGTATAGTAAAGGAGAAACAATCATGAAAACCAGGAATTGGAATTCTGTATACTATGATTAGGCTTATCACGTGAAATTGCATTGGCTGTAATTTTCTTTACTTTATTTCTAATTATGTGTATTTCTGTTGGATTTTGTGCATGAGAATACAGAATCCCACAGAAGCAGGGAAGGCTGGATGGCCCTGGTCTCCTGGAGCTGCAGTTCTAAGCCTCTGTGATCCCCAGTGTGGGATCTGGGAAATGAACCCTGTAGGCCCTGTGCAAGAGTTGTACAAGCTCTTAACTATGAAGCCTTCTCTCCTTCTGGCTATCTTGTTTTGTTTTTGTTGTGTTGTTGTCGTTTGTTTTCCAAGATGTACGTTCTATATTTAATAAGGTTTTCTTAGCAGATCTAAGTGTAAAAAATGAGAATACGTGGAAAATTACTGAAATTTATAGAAGAGTCTTGTTTATCATATTGACTGTAATTGACATCCCTTTGTACAATCATAACCATGGTCTGGGTGGACCCAGTAAACCAAAGAGAAGAGGATGAATTCTCAGAATCAGTCTGTTGTTTCTGGGAACTGTTCCTTCCCTTCCCTTCATTTCCCTTCACTCCCTCCCCTCCCCTCCCCTTCACCTTTTCTCCCCTCAACCTCCCCTCCCCCTGCCTCTACCATCCTCCTCCTTTCTCTCTCCTCCCTCTATCCTTCCCCTACCCCCTATCTTCCCCCTCCTGTACCTTCTTCCATACTTTCCTCTCCCCTACCTTCCCTCTTCCTTTCCTGCCTCTTCCCTCCTCCTTATTTTGAGAAAGGATGGCCCTAAAGTCTTACCAAGTTATAGATATAGGCAGCTCTACCTACCAGCACCGTGGTTCAATCTCCACAGAGCCACAGGCTTGCTTATCTGCTGGTCTATATTGACAAAATGTACTCACCCTTTCCCATATCACTTGTTGACAGCAAGGCTCTGTGCACAAAGCTCAGCAAAGCCTGCAAGGTGAAGAAAGCTCCTATTCTCTAGCTTTTACTGTACAACAAGGAGGGAATCTTGTACAGATTCTGGTAAAGTGTGTGACAGCACTGATTGTGTTTGTTGTTTTTTTGCCAGCCATATTATCTAGTGTTGATGGGATTATCTTTTTAAAATAAGATCTGGAATAATTTACCCTAAAAATTTTAAAAGCTTGTCACTTAATAATCTTCTCATTTTCCATGAGATGATATGTCATACAGGAATTAAATAAAATCCCAATCAAACACTTTTCCTTCTATCACCTAGAACAGTGAAAAATTATTGATAAAAATATCACAACTATATAACATGTTTATGAAATTCTGAAAATAGAAAAAATAAATATTGTTAAATGACTAAAATATGACATACACTAATGTCACTGCTCTTATTAATAAAAAGTTTTATCATGAATAAGTTTTCTTTTCTTTTCTTTTTTTTTTCTGTTTTTTTTTTCCAGACAGGGTTTCTCTGTTGTAACTCTGGCTATCCTGGAACTCACTCTGTAGACCAGGCTGGCCTCAAACTCACAGAGATCTACTTGTGTCTGCCTTCCAAGTGCTGGGATTAAAGGCATGTGCCACCACCACTCAGCTGTGACTAAGTTGTTGTTGCTATCTTTCAATTATTTCAATTCAAAACAAATCAACAGATTTGTCTTCTTACTTGAATGTTTAAAACTCCAGAACTGCCTAGTGTTTTATTTGAAGGCAAGACAGTTTAGATTCAAAATCCATCAGTTAAGGCCCTACCTGACTGTAAACTCTAAGCATAGCTCTCTAGTCTCTGTACTTTCCACCTTGAATTTGGTTTCAGAAAAATAAGTTTGCCAGTGATGTTGACTGTCCCAGTCAACATTTTTTTCCCCAGTCAATAATTTTAAAATAGTATTCCTTTCAAGGATTTGAACAGCTGAGAGGAAGTCAGAGCCCCATCTTTTCCTACAGCAACTCACTATACTTCCAAAGAGTCCTATTGGGTCCTTCTGAAACTGCACCCTTGCCAGTCTTCTCAGAGACTTTTGCCCTTTGCCCCACTCCAGCCAATTAGTCAGAAAGAGGCATTATGCAGAATGCCACAGAATCTCAAGCATTTTATTCGTGCAACTATAAAATTGTTAATATGTTTCAATGTCTTTTAGGGACAGATATTAACCTTTCAGCCATGCTGTTTTGCAAACCTTCAGACATGGCTTGCTAACCCAAAGAATGTCTAAAACAGTGGTTTCCTAAATCAGCATTAAGGGAGTCTGTATCCCAAATAAAGGTAAAAGTGAAGTGCTTTCAAAACCAGAAATCTTTCATCTTCAGAGATAGTAAATTAAATCATGGGATAGTAAAAAATGATGCTTAAGAACACACAGGACCTACTGATGGAAGGACAGTGAGTAATGAAACATTCACAGTTTATATATTTATTGTTTCAGTGTCCATTATGAATATGTATTTCTAAAACTAAAAACAGTCTGTTACAGCTATTCAAAATAAATGTTATGACTTGACTCACTGTTTGACAGATAGGGTTTTGATAGCTGAGAAACAGAAAAGGACACAGAAAAATGAAGACCATTCAAGTCTCTGTTTATGTTAGCTGCCCATTAAAATCTGCACTGAGTAGTTTACTGGATGGATCCTATTAAATTTTAGTTCCATGGCATATGAGGCACTTATTATAATACTCAACCAAATGTATGACACCGAGTCTTTTGTGGTGCCTTCTCTAGTTTTGTTAAAACTCTAAAAGTTATAGAGCTGACATACATCATATTTACAATTTTACAGAAAAAAAAACTTAAAATTCTGGATGCCACCAGCTTTGAAACTTTTTTTATGTCTTACCCTGGCAAAGCTCAGGTTTTCATAATAATGATAAAGATTACTGGTCAGCTGTGGATGAGGCAAGAAATCCCCTGGTTTGAAAAGTCTCCAAACTGAAGGGATTTGACAGCATTGCTTCTGAGAGGTGGTCTTCCCCAGCAGTGTGTCCAACTCTACCCCTAAGTTTCGACTAGTATACTGTGAACAGTAGACTCCTCGTTCTGAGTCAGAACTCAGTATGTACTCAGTAGAAATACAAGAATTCACTGCAGAGAAATAGCTCAAACATCCCTGAACTAGGAAAAGGAAGTTATTTTTTTTTGAATGTACATAACAAGGATGATAAGTTTGGACCATCTGTGGTGTACATTCTTAATCATATTTGGGAAACATGCACCCACCATCTACAGTGCTGGCCTTGGCCTTGCCCTCCTGGGTATTGAGAGAGTTTGAAAAAGTCTTCTGTGTAGCCAGAACATGTGCTTAATAAATGTCAAGCTGCCTAAGAGCTCCTCTAAGTAGCTTTTGCTAAATGAAAATGAAGGACACTGCCACTGAATTAATTATTTACATATAACTGTCTTATTTTGTAAATTGGCAGTCCTTGACAGTGTACATTTGAAGAGATGAATTTTAAAACTCAGAGTGACATCATAGAAACTATTTAAGAGTTTTCTATTTGTGGATTCTAAAAATTGTCCCATAAGACGTGCAATTTTAAAAATCTTTGATCCTTCCACATGCCCTGTTTGTTGAGGTTGGAGAGACAGCTTGGATTTAAGATGTCACAATGCTCTTGCCGATAACCTGAGTTCAATTCACAGCACCCATGTCAGGCTTCTCACAACTCCTGTTTAACCCTGCTGATTCTAGCTTAAACTACCTTTTTTGACCTTAAGATAAATTATTTTCTGCCTGCATTCATAACTAGCAAACACTAATTCTGAGTGTTGCTCTTGAGTTGCTTATTCTAAACTGGAGTCATTGTATTTCTTTAGGAGATTACTGTGTCTCAGGAACTCTACTGGCGACAGTGTATAGTGTACATGGTACTGCTCTCATACCCATAAATCTTTGTGCATTTTAGAATCTTAGCTTTATCTACCATGTGTAACAATCTTCTGTAAAGGTTTAAAATATTTCTAGTCCTCAAGCCACCAAAGTCCAGAATTATTATATGTGAATTGGGTTTGGTCCTAGTTATTATTGAAACGTTCCTTATGGGGTAGTCAAACTCGAGGACCACTGTCATCCATAGGGGTAAAAAAGGCTAGGAATGAACTGCTAAAGGTAGAATAAGTTCCATGCACAATGTTCATGTTTTAGGATGGATGTTAGACACTTCCTCAGAGAAGACAAATGGATGTTAGATACTTCCTCAGAGAAGACAAAATGCTCGTATTTCAGGCTAACATATTTCAGAGCAGCCAGCTTTGTCCTCACAGCAGAACATATCATATACGAGTAGTTTAAAATGAGTGGAGAGTATTATAAGGATTCTGATACTCTTGGGGACACAGTAGGTGCTGAAGATATGTGTTTTCTCTATTGTAAGGTTTCTATTTATTTGCTTTATCTGTATGTCTGTATATCTGAGTGTAGGTATGTGCAGCATGTTTCTTCAGCTGCCTGTAGAATCCAGAAGAGAACAGCAGAAGAGAAGAGCAGATCCCCTGGAGCTGGAGCTATAGGCTATTCTAAGTGATTGATGAGGGTGTCGGGCACCAGACCCACATCCTCTACAAGAGCAGCCAATGCCATTAACCGCTGAGTTCTCTCTCCAGCCTCACAATATGTGGCTTTTAAAATAAGGTGAAGAATATTCTAAGCAATAGGGTCTCTTTTCTGAGTTTTCCCTAACTCCATTTTTAATAACTATGTAGTGTATATAACAGGGACAGTAAGTAACAACTACTGTGAGTTCATGCTTGCAGTAGTCCTGTTGGGTCCAGAAGACAGTATTTCACACCTCTCCTTTCCATTCTCTGGTTATTTGATTCTTTAGTCCCTTTTCTATAATGGTCCCAGAGCCTAGGTCTATGGGGTTATTGATAGAGATGACTAAATATGGGAAAATAGTCATAGTGGGGATGGTATCTTAGATCATCACCCAGATAACTGTAATTTCAAAGGTCCAATTGAAATCTGCAGTGTGACTCTTTTTGTAAGTCGAATTCTATGAAGTTTCCCTTTATTAAAAGACAAAAGATAATATTGTTATTGTTATTACAATAACAAAAGATAACAAAAGATAATTCAGAAAATACAATGTTCTAGATCATTTTTTTTAAGTCTTTTTTGCCAGTATTCACGACATGTTGTGTTCAGAACAGCAGCTCGAAACAAAACTGTGGAATATCTGATTAGGTTTTCTCAATATAATGTGAACTTTAGCCTTCTCAGGAAATTAGGAAACTAAAATAAACTCATTGATTTCAAATCCATTTTTTTCCCTCCTTGAGTCAGAAGTCAACAATTGTAAACCGGATGGACCCTGATCTAGTTAGGGAAGAAACTTCAAACCAGCAAGAAACAACTGAAGCAACGGGCTGCAGAATTGTAGATTCAGCTGTATTGACTGTCATCGTTGGTCGTTCCGGGTGGTCTTCTCAGTCCATGCAAGCAAAGAGTAGGGCCTCAGCAAATGTTTTTTTCTTTTTCTTCTTTTCTTTTTCTTTTCTTTCTTTCTTACTTTCTGTTTTTTTTTTTTTTTTTTTTTTTTTACAGTCATATAATGGAAACAAAAGCTGACCAACAGCTGAACCAGTTTTGTTCTTTAGAATGCTGGTTGTTTAGAAGCTTGACTTCATTCAGAATTAATACTAACTCAATTCTTATAACCCCCTCATCCCGCTCTGAGAATGATACCACTGCTTTTACTGTGGCAATAAAATAATGTCACAAAAAGAGCGAGCTAAAATCAGGGAGAAAAGCTACATATGTCTATCTCGATCCTGACTAGTCTTTCCTGTTTGTGCTCTCCTAATTTCAGATCATATCAACACTATCCTTTAGACATCTATTTGCTAATGATTGTCTTTCATCCATGTTTATTATTTTTAAATATTTTATTATTTTTATTGCATGTGCATATGTGTTTGCCCATGTGTATGCATGTATGTGTATACACCATGTGCATAACTTACCCTTGGAGGCTGGAATACAGTGTAGGACCCCCTGAAACTAGAGTTACAGACAATTGTTAGCCATCAAGTAGTTTCTGCTGCTCTGAAAGAGCAGCAATTGCACTTAATTGCTGAACAATGTCCCTATTTCCTCTATAATCAATTTAAAATAACTCCTTCAACATTTTTACAAGTTTTTCATACATGCTAAACTTTATAGGGCTACAACATACGCAGAAAGCCCCGTCTTTACTCCTGCTTATCTGCGCACAACTTTTCTTTAGCATGTGTCACACATTTTTCTTAATATTTCTTTTATTTTTTTTCTGTGAAAACTTGGAGATTATTTATTATTATAAAAGTTATTCAACTCTTTTCAGTTCTCAGCATAGCTTCTCATATTTCCATGTTATTGATATATTGTTCTGCTTTAGATTGGATAATTTTAAATCTTGAGGTTTTTTTTTTTTTAAATACCACCTTTTAAATGCACCAAGAATAAGTTTTATGAGAAATGATCTTTTAGATAACAAAAATAACTGGTGATGCCCCAGTAGAAAATGTATAAATAAGTTAATTAACCCTTAAACATGATCAGAACTAATTTACAACTTAATGTTGATTTGAGGGATATAGTGGTGCTATTTTTCTAAAAAAAAAAAAAAATACTATCACAGTGAGCAGCAGTGGTACATATAGTGTATTAGCACACCAATGTAGGTATTTTGTAAATTTGTTGTGTAAAAAGCAAGATTAATGCACTTGAATTTTGATGTTTCAGTAGTAAGAATAAGGTCCAAAAAGTATGTAGATCAATGTTACTTTATTGAAACATAAACAACAGGCATGCCTTCATTACAGATTGATGTATTTTACATTTCCTTCACTATTAGTAGATGCACTTATTTCTGAATCAGCTTTTTATTTTTAAGTTTACATGGATTAAATATGATATCTGTGGAGATGTTTTGTTCATTTCTTAAAAATTTTAGAAAGAAGGTTAAAGTAACGAGAATCTATTGAGCCAATTTCAGCTGGCAGAGGACAGTTTTTAAAACAATGCTTTTCTAATTATGCAAATTATTGACAGATTTTTGTGTTTTCTAAGGTGGGAAACAGTTTACTTTCACACATAGATAGAATTTGTAACTGTCAGGGAAGGTATTTATCTAAATATATCAGTAAAATGTTGGATGAGAGCTGAAAGCTTTAACTGCAAACATCTAGGAAAAATATTTTCCATTATGCTAGCAATAAAACTGTATCTTAATAACCATTCTTCAGTGTTATGAAAATAAGAAGTATGAAAGCAAATTGACCAGGGAATAGAAGGTAATAACACACACACACAAAGACACACACACACACACACACACACACACACACACACATACATCCAGACATTTTCTGAATTTTTCACACATGTGCAAAAACTATTTTGATTATATTCACCTCATTCTCTCTCACACACCTCAACATTCCCCATCATGTCTTCAATCTTAAATATTTATATTCTGAGTCCCAATTAAAGGACTATGTAATTATCAAAAAAAATTTGAACAATTTTATTACATTATTTATCTACATATTTATGTATGCGTACGTTTGTATCAAGGTGTGTTATAGATGTCAGAGGATCATATGTAGGGGTTGGTTCTCTCATTTCACCATATAGACTCAGGGAAGAAGGCAGTTTATTCTTTGCTAATTCAATCTCTGGTCCTTAGATGGTTTTAGCCTCTGTACAATCTGCTTCTATACAAGCTGAACTATTTCTGTGTCTCTACCTCAGACTTCCTCAGACTTCTGACTCTCTGAGCTGAGAGCCTCTTCTATTTTGTGAGAATTGGACATATCCTCACTCTGACTCACTCTGCTAACTATCTCTCTGATTTGTTACTTTGTTTACTTTTTATTCTGATTCATCTCAGACATCACTGGTGTCTGACACTGACTCCTTCTGAGCTCTGCTTCCTGCTCTGCTTCTACTTGCTTCTGTCTTGAGGATTAAAGATGTATGCTACCACTGCCTTCTGAATACTGGAATTAAAGGTACTAATATTCTTTTTACCGTAGAGCAGTCATTCTGCCAGATTAAAGGATTAAATGAGCCCGGCAGTGGTGGTGCATGCCTTTAATCCCAGCACTTAAGAGGAAGAGACAGGAGGATTTCTGTGATTTCTCTGCCAGCCTTGTCTGCAGAGTGACAGCCAGCATTCCAGGACAGCCAGAGTTCCAACAGAGAAATTCTGTCTTGTAAAACAAAACAAAATAGAACACAACAAAACAACAACAAAAAACCAGAATTAAATGTTTCTCTATACAACATGTTTGTTTCAGGGACTGAACTCAGCTTCTTAGGCTTTGCAGCAAGTGTATCTGTCGAGCCATCTCGTCAGCCTAGACTATGTAATCTTCTAAAAATTAAACTGTGAAAAAGAGCAAAATTTTCTAAAATATAAATGTGTAATTATAAGTAAATGTGTTAAAATTGTCTTATTATCTATTAACTGGCTTAGACAGAAAATGATATAATTGGTCACCAGCAGGTGATGCTAGTTTTTGAGTAAATGCATCAAGAGTCTTCATGGTATTCTATCAAGGACACATATACACTCTCTGCTTTGGTGACCTGTCCTAGCCTGTGCATGTGCGTTTCCATTCCAGAAAACTTTGCACCCGGGTATGACTGATGTTCTTATGTGCCCTGCCCCTGAGATTCAGTGAGCACTGTCAATTATCCTTTAGTAATATGATTGGTGGGACAGAACTGGAGAATACTTTGTCCATAATTGTTCTCAGTCTGAAGTCCAGTCTCAACCTCTCTATTTTTCTGCACAACAGCATAGCAACAGTAACATCATTGGAATGTGAAGGGCATAATACTAAGGTTGTAAGATGAGGTCATATTATAGGTCATTTTGAAAGCCTACTTAAGACATTGGATTTTAACCTCGAGGTAATTTGGAGCTAGTCAAGGTGTAAGAATTTGGAAGTGACATTATTAAATAGATTGCTTTTGTTAACCACTACAAAAGGTCAAGAGAAAAATGCCTCTTAATTAGTTTTTGCTTCTCAGTCTTCTTCTGATGTGAAACACTGGCTTTATTTCTTACTTTTTCTTCTAAAGCTAAATATGTAATCCAATTATTAATTCTTAAGGTGCTTACTGTCCTCTGGAGACAGAATGCCTTAATTTGAATCTTAAGTCATTAAATAGTTATGTACTTTTACACATGCTGCTTCAGTTCTCACTTTAAAATAGCTAATAATGCCTATTATATAGTGATTTGTGAAGATTAAATGAATTGGTTCATAAATGCTCTTAAGTTTCTTATACATGTTAATGCATTATTTGACAATAATATATAAAATGTTGCGATTTGTGGATTTTGTTGCTATTATTTTATATCCATTATTCTTTAATATCCCAGTGGTTATGATGTCTTAAAAAATGGAAGAGTGGAAATAATGCTTTGGTGGATGAGAAAAATTCAAAAAGCAGCCACTACCAAATAGGTGCCCATGTTATCCTGCTCACGTTGTAGTAAACTTGTTGAGATACAATAAAGATTATGGATTTGATAAAATGTGTAAACAGGAAAGAAACATGCATTAATAAATAAACATTTTCAAATCACCCTTTTTTTTGGTTGGGATGGGCACTATAATACTTATGTTTAGATATTAGATAAATGTTGAAATTTACAACAGTAAATTACAAATGTTTCTGATTACATGATTTACTTAAAAGACCTTTGGGACTAATATGCATCTTATATAAAAAACACAAGAACTGAATATGAATTATGTAAAAAAAGGATAATACATATGAGCTCTTGAAACTTCTGATTTTACTGCAATAGATGAAATTATGGGAGTACATTTATACATTCATTTATGTATTTATTCTGTGATTCAATCCACAAATATTGATTGTAAGGCTTTATTTTTATAAGAGAAGGAAGTTACAGTCTATTTCCTAGTTGATTATAAATTCTATTGTTCAAGATCTATAAATAGGTAATTTAAAAGAGTATGCAAAGACAAAATGTATGTCCAGTCAGTGGGTAATATGGAGTAGAGGGACAAAATGAGAGCTGAACGTGGAAGGGGGAATCAGAATAAGAGCGTAAGTGGAGACAACAGGAAGAAGGTGTCTGGAGTAGGAGCCTAAGCTAATCCTTACGTAACCCTTTTCTAGAAAGAACCAAAAAGTATATGGAGGATTTTAGGTTCTAAGTGTGATTGGGACAAAACATTTAATTTATAATTACATCCTCAATTTTGCCACAAAGGTCTGGTGTATCTCTGGTGCCTTGTCTTAGAGTGGGCAATGACATTTCTCTCTTCAATGTGAAATATTTTGAAAATCACTTCATCAAACAACAAAATATTATCACTATGAATATTTTGTTATACACAATATTGTATATACTATAGCTATTGTCAGGATACACAACTCACTGTGTAAAACTATTTTTATCAAGACATCATAGGACATTTGACTGGGTGCATAGAAAGACCCAATAAAGTAGACAGGATGGATTTGTGGATTTGTAATTAGATGTGGATCAGGAGAAAGTTACTTTCTTGATAATCATTGAATAAGATTTTAAAATATTGACTTTTGTAGGATTTGAAGCAAAGGCTTTTATTCTTTGATGTGGGACTGGATAGGTGGTTCGGTTGTTAAGATTTTTTTCTGTTCTTTTAGAGTACCTGATTCCAGCTCCCAGCACCCACACGACAGCTCATAATTGCTTATAACTCTATTGTCAAGGCATTCAAAGGCATCTTCTAGCCTACTCGGGTACCACAGATGCATGCTATGCACTTTCATATGTGCAGACAAAACATTTATATACATAAAATAAAAACAAAATAATGGAAAAAGTAAAATTTTACTGATGGAATCCGATCAAAATATTTAGCATAAAAAACTCTGAGATAATTTTATTTACTTCAAAATGTTCTCATTTAATATCTGAAAGTTAAACCTTGTTCCATTAATTTTGTGCTTTCTTTACCATGTAGTAAACAATTTCAATTGGATGCTAAAAAAACAAACAATTTTTAGAGCTAAAATGATCCCTTGGAACTGTCTTGGATGCCTGCCTGATTAACAACATTTTTATAGTTGTAAATGTTCAGGATAAATGAAACACAACTCATTTTCAAAAGAGCTATTTTGACTTATTTAAAATACAACTTTAGAATTTTAGTATACTATGTTTATTTTTAAATACATCAACATAGAGTAATTTATAGGAAGTCGTGAGAATCAACTTAGCACTAAGTTTTCAAGGTGAATGACCATCAATAAATATAAATAGCTAAATCATCTTTAGTCAAAGACACGCTGGGCACAGTGGTTGACCAATTAGGATGAATGCATATTAAGTTGATTATTTTCATATCTGTATAAGAAAAAATATCATTAATTGGTTTGTATCCTCTTGTTTGTCCATTGAATATTGGATGTGCCTAAAAATATAGAGTAAAAAAATCCCATAAGGTAATTTACCTTTGTATGTGATTGTGTGTAACCATATGCTTATTTGCATATATAAATATTTATTTGCATATGCTTGCATGTATGAATGTGTGAATGTGCCCTTGAACCTGTGCTGCGGAGGAGTCCCGTTCAGGACTGAGGAAAGAATGCAGATAAGCAGCACAGAATTTCTTTCCTGGAGAACTTTAGAGTTCACAAAGGGATTTTGAGTTATTGGTGATAGCATAGGTAGGTGATGGGGTAAAACATCTTATGAATCAGAAGTATATATTTTCTAAAATAAGGAAATTCTTATTTGAGAAGTTTTTTTTAAGAAAACAGCATCATGTTACAAACCAGGAAACCTGTGAATCACCATATTAGTGATGGAGGAAAGCATAATATTGTCTGAAGAATATATTGTACCTTTAATGCATAGAACCTGTTCGGTGGAGCTAACATAGGATGAACAAATGGGGGGAAGAAATATACCTGAGCCAGATCTAGATCCAGAATGGAAACTGTTAACAGTGAGCGATGTTGATGACATTATATTCTGTGAGGGCAAGAGAAAACTTGTGAATGATTTTTAAACAAAAGGCCGTGCTCACATTTACATGTTCAACATGATTAGTGTAGGAAATGGATAAGTATGTAGTAAGAATGGACATTGAGTTGAGACTGGCTGTAAGTGCTCACGATGCCTGCATCTCATAGTGGTATAGATGTCTACATAACAAATGTACAACAAAAGCTAACATGTCAAATCCTTTGCTTCCAGCTCCTTAAGATGTGGGGACTTGGAAGTGACCAGATGGAGGAAGTTACACTGGGACATACCCTTACTGTTGCCACTGACAACCAGAATATTTCAGCCCTCATCCCTCCCTCCCTTTCTACCCTGTGCTTTCCTCACTACTCTTCTGGATTTCACTCCCCATTTCCTGGCTGTCATGAGGTTAGTGTGTTTGCTCTGTGACCTGCCTATATGCAGATAGACTTGCCCAACGGGACCTAAAACCAGAGATGGATCAACCATGGACTAAAGTCTGTGAATCTATGACCTCAAATGAACATTTCCTTGTCTTACATTGAATTCCATGGCTTGTCACACTGACAGAATGCTGGATAAAACAACCTGGTTTGCACTGTGAGCATGGATTAAAGATGGACCCTGGATGTATGCAGCAGTATCAAAGGATCTTTGTACTCACGTGATAACTAGCCACTAAGAGGCAGATTCCTAAATTTGAGGCGATAAGCAGAGAGTGGTTTACGGGATTTGGGTTGGAAAACAGGAACTGAAGTATGGTCTTAAAGAAAGGAATCTTCTGGAGGAAATTCTAGCAGTGCCTATCTGAACATGCAAACCTTGAGACACTATTGATCTAATGGAAACATTAACCAGCCCATTGGGAATGAGTTTCTAACTCAGAGTACAAAGCAACTGGAATGCACATGCCATTCATTCATCTGCAAGAGTATCTTCCACAGGGTGAAGGCAGAGCAAGCACATTAGAGTCTGGCATAAATCGATGTAAATTTCGAATCTATTGCTTCCTTGGTGTTGTTGAGAAACCTGTTTCCAAAGTGAAATAATGAGGTTTGAGATAATGTATTTGGAATGATATTCAGCAATTAATATCATTGAAGGCAACCTGTTTCCAGGGATTTTGCCTATTCCCCAGCAGCTTCTGTCATCATTAACCCTGTGTAACATCAGCTGAGTACTTGCAGACAGAGCTTAATCACTCTTTGCCTGATACCTGAACTAAGATTCCTCACTTCCTACCAAAGTCTATGAGATTCTGACAAAGCAATTCCAGTATAAACTAGAAAGGGGTGGATCTATTTATTTTCCTCCCTTGTTAAGGCAAACTACCCCGAAAAGCAGCTCTTTGCTTGGTAGTATTAAATAATCAGGTTTACCTGCTTACCAAGAGTACCAAACCATGACCACGACTCACAGACTATGAACTTTCTTTCCTCCCCTTTCAATGGAACTTGTCTTCAGACTTACAATTCCGCAAAATCAATGGATAACAATTTCCTTTAAAATGTTCTTATAATATTATCAACAGATAATATATACAGTTAAAATGATAATGGGGATGTGTTCACCTATGTTATGTGGGGTGGTAACTAAGACTTTTTGCTTCTGATTAATTCCCTTGAACTTAATGAAAGGTGTAGCAATTAAGGTTTTGGGATGATAGGGATTGAAATAGCACAGATGTACAATAATTATAATGGGTTCTGGATGGACTGATATCCAGTGATTCCACAATTGTAAAGAAAGTGGCAGCCAGTTTCTAACTCTGAGCTCGAAGTGCAAGCCACAGGGCTGCTGTGTCAGTATTTAATGAGAACCTAAACTCCAACTGGTGCATGGAGAGCTGCTCAAAGAGAGGCATGGATTCTAATTGTAGCTCTGGTAGAACTGAAACTGTACCTACTGCCTCAAAACATCCCCTGCATGGAGATTAGAACCTTTCAGCAAAACACATGAGACCCAGTGACCTGGCATGAGTGTTGTATAGTTGTTATAAAAAATATCCCTGAATATAAGTTGCTACGCTGACTTATCCAATTAAATTCTGGCCTCAGAGAGCAGCCTTTGTGGCTTTTCTCAATGAATGACAGGACGGATCTTTCACTTCTCCTATCACACTTTTAGTTTGTGTGCTTAGCTTATAGATCTTATGGTCCTATGAGCCTCCTCTTAATTGCATACTAGCAATTTTTTTTCCCCCAAGTGTAATGATACTTTTAAGTTTAAACTGTCTCACACCCTCTTGCAAGTGATATCAATTCCCATATGGGGAGCTCTTTATTTGACAGCCAGCTTCTCTCCTTGTGGTACTCTTCTGAACATGGGAGAGGCCAGAGTGGACTGCTTCCCTCTACAGGTTGAGCCCCATCTGCTCCAGTCTTACCCTACATCCTTTAAGCTTCCCTTCAAGGTCTACCTGATATTGTTCATGTTTGTACATATTAGCATCTGAATAATCCAGCAAGGTAGCAAGCACATGCAAGTCCAGACCCTATGATGTAGATGATTCTGTGAGTCCTAAACAAGCCAGGCTTGTACAGAGAGACTTTGTTTAAAAAAATACACATGCAAAAGTAAATGGGTGAGACCATGAGATCTAGTCCTACAGAAAGAATTACAGGCAACTACAGATGTTGAGAGTGGGAGAAACAGTCATCCCCAGGTAAGAATTTCTGGTTACCCTCCTCTTATTTAGGTGGCAAGCCTGTCTGTATCATAGCAGATCCACATTAGCAGGACTGACCTCTTTGTCTGTATTGACCTGCTTCAGATCAGTGCTTATCTTCAATAAAGTGCATTAATATTTGATTTTATCACTTCTTCAGCAATTGACTGTGACCAGAAGAGCTATGAATAGTACAAGTTTGCAATTTCTAGTTCAGGTATCCCTTGTTCCACCTTTAGAAATAGCCTGTGCCAATGGCTGGAGAGAGGAAATGGCAAAGTAAAATGACTGTAAAGTAAAATGAAATGGGCCTTCTCACTTTAAATAAAAATAAGTCCTTTACAAGCTGAGATTCGGTTGATTCCAGATGTTGTCAAGTTGACATCGTGAACAGCCATCCTATCCTGCCAGCAGTTTTCTGAATGGCCTATCTCACCAGCCTCTAACACTGACTTTCTCTAGTACATATTGACTTGGACTCTTGGTATATGTAATACCAGCACAACCAGTTTTTGTTGTTACTGTTTTGGTGTTACTGAGATAACTTTGCAAAATTACATTTTCTTCTTAAAAGTCTTGTGATCTTGAAAATTGGTTTTAGCCAAAGTTAAAATGAAAGACAAAGTGGGTAACAACTCTTGGTTTTGGTAATTTAGTATTATTATTGGTAATAGACATTATTTTTTCTTTCCAGAATCAGACTAATATGTCTTTGTGGATATTACCCAAGTGCATCTTTGCGCTGAGCTTCCCGGAAGCTTGTTGTGAACTCTTTAATCTTCTCACATGTGTGTTATAAGCTTATTTATTTATTTTCTGGAAAATGAAAGTAAATATTTATAGCCTTTTCTTTCATATTTATGTTCTGTCAATGAAAAAGAAAAATGGTACAGCATTTCCAATTAATTTTGGTGTGAAATATTCTCATAAATGTGGTATGTAATAGAGTCATTTAATTTTTACATACACCCACATAAAATTTCTAAGGTAGTTATTCCTTGACCTTGTAATATTTTATTGGACACAATCAGTTTTTTTAAATTTCTTCAGCACTCTTTTTAAAATGCTTTTTCCCTTCATTCTTTACTTTAGATTATTTTACTTCACATTCTTTACTTTACCTTAGTATAGAGATACTAATATCTCTGTTCACAAGTGCAGAAATATATTTGAAAACTAGCAGTATTTTTATTCTAGACATTCACTATGATCAGAATTTCAAACCAGACACAGCTTTACATTCTATGCCACTTACAAATCCCATTCCATTTTTCATTTGTGGATATTAGATAACCTTAATTTATAGCTAGACAAAACAATAGAGTGATTGATTTCTGAAATCTTAAATCCAAAGAAATAGCAGAGGAAAGAACTCTGTTATTTGTAGACATTCAAGCTGTGCCAGTTCTCAGTGAAAACATGGCTTTCCTAATGGTAGTTTTTGTTCCTAATGGTAGGTAGTTCCTAATGGAAGAGTATCTCTGTGTGCACTTTCATATTGCTAACATTCTAAAATAGTTTGGCATGCATAGTCTAGACTCATGGAATCTTGTGGCATTACAGAAATAAACAGAACAGAATGGTCCACTTCTTGTTTCAGACAACACTTTTTGGTAGAAGCCAAATTGTACAGCCCAGAGAAGGTCTTCTCTGACTAGGCAAAGGGGAGAGATATAAATTTTAGAGCATTCTGGTACACAGTGTCATGATTCACTCTCCATTTTAATTAAGTAGCAGCTCTATAATTTCATATTTTATTGAGCAAGCAGGTTGCCAAGGTGATCTGATTTTCATGTAGCAGCAAGATTACCATTCTTCAGGACAATTGGTGGAGTTACTCAATGGCTATTTTGTTTCATTTTCTTGGTTAGAATTCACATGATATGAGCACATTTAGATGCGTAGGTTTTGTTATGACTGACAGAAATCAGTGTTAACACCTTTGGTAGATTTTAGAAAGCCAGAAAATGTCCAAATCCCACTCCTTGGCTAAACAAAACATCAGAAATGACAATTCTGTTAGGTCATTATTCTGTGAAGCAAAGCATCAGAAAATCATGACTTAAGAATTCAGTGTTGTCATTGGCTGTGAGAAGCCACAATTGGTTGAGTTTTCCTTCCTTCTGAGAATACATTCAAACGTCATGTGGCTGGGTGAGCAGTTCAAGACCTTTCTGTCATCCCTGTGATAACAAGAGCAGAGTGTTGCTCAGAGACCCTGGTTTCATCTTCCTTTTTAGTCCAAGTGTCTTCACTGGTCTTAGAGCAGCAGTCCTTCCAAGCCAGATTAGAAGAGGGGAAGTGTAATCAGGACAAATTCAATGAGGAAATAATCTATTTTAATAAAAGATGAAAACAAACACACAAGAAACAAAGAAACAAACATCTTGAAATTATGACTCTAGAATTCATAAAATGTTGCTTCTGACACATTCTGAATTGGCCAAAGCCATTCATAATAACAGTCAAATTCAAAGTCATTGATGGTCTATAACTCTATTACCTTTTGTCTGTTTGTTTCTCAAGACAGGGTTTCTCTGTTGTAGCTCTGACTGTCATGGAACTCACTCTGTAGACCAGGCTGGCCTCAAACTCACAGCCTGCCTCTGCCTCTCAAGTGCCAGGATTAAAGTGTGCCACCACTGCCCAGCTTGAACTTTGAGTCTTAATGAAAGAAATAGAAAGAAAAAAAAGTCTCTTTTTAAGCTGAGGAAAGCATTCCTCTATGATGAGATGACCTTGTGGGTTATTGTTCACTTCAAAACAGACACTTTTTCTTTAAATACATGAAGCTACACAGCAGTACAAGAATGGAAATTATACTGGGATTGGTCATCAGTCCTGACTGCACTTGAGGCTGGACATGTGTGTGTGATAGCTATTTATTTTTACAATTTATTTATTATTTTAATTAAATTAATTAATTACTTTTCTTTTCTCACACATACCTGTCTCCATCCTTCTTACCTCTCTGAACCTCCCAGATCTCCCTTCTCCTCTTTCCCACAGATCTACCCCACTCCTTGCTTCTCCACAGATAAGAACAGTCTTCCCAAGGCTACTGTTCAAGTAGGGCATAACTAGATGAAACAAAGCTGGATACCAATCCCTGCATCAAGGGTGAGCCCAGACAAACCAGCCAGAGAAAATAGGTCCTAAGGGCAGGGAAAAAAATCAGAGATTTCCCTATTCTCGTTAGTGGAGTCTCTGCAAGACTACCAAGCCAGAAAGCCACAAGACATCTCTAGTGGACACAGCAAGTTCTACCCTGACCCTTCAAGCCCTGTGAGCCTCCAAGGGTAGTGGTCAGTTGATTCTGTGGGATTTGTTCTCCTGGTGTCCTCAACCTCCCTGGTTCCTGAAATCCCTTCTCCTCATCTTAGGAGGGGTTCCCTGAGCTCTGCGTGATGTTTGGCCTTAGGTGTCTGCATCTGCTCCCATCAGTGGCCAGAGAAAGCCTCTCTGAGGAAGAATGGGCTAGGCACCCATCTATAAATAGAGCAGGATATCATTAGAAATCATCTCCTGACTATCCAGTTTCCAGTTCCTGACATGCACTGTTTGCTTAGCAAAGTGGTTCTCAACCTTCTTAATCCTGTGACCCTTTAATACACTTCCTCATATTGTGGTGACCCTCAACCATAAAATTATTTTCATTGCTACCTCATAACTGTGACTTTGATATTGTTATGAATCTTAATGTAAATATGATATGTAGATAGTCTTAAGTGACTCCAGTGAAAGGACTATTCCACTCCCAGAGTCACGACCCACAGGTTGAGAACCACTGGCAGCACTTACCCTTAGATTCATCACTGAGTGTCTTGATGAATACTGTTAAGAGAAGACATTCTCAGGAGAACACCTAGAGGTCAAGATAAATGTTGAACAAAGCTTCTCCACATAAAAGACAATAAATTAGATTTTTGTGTGCCAATTCGATAGCATTTAGAATAATATTCTGATGGTATGTTTCATATATCCAAAGCAGAACAGCTGAAATGCCATTCAAGCTATATGTTCTATAATTGATAAAACAGAAACTCTTAAGTGGAGAAAAAATTCAAGTAGATACACAATATATGACTTTGCTTACATGAACCACTGTCCTCAGGAGAGGTTACTAACTGGTGTAGCTCCACAGATTACTAATGATATGTAAGGTGAATGTTTATAGTGTAGAATACAGGTCTTGAATATTGACTGTTTAATATGATGCAAAAAAATAAATGGATTTTTAACTCAGAATTTTAGGGTAATTAATTAATTAATTAAAGTAAGCTTTAAAAAGACTAATTATTTTGCAATATTTGGGGAAGATGGGAACTTTCCCTAACACCATCATATGAATAACTTAAAAATATTGTTCTTTGTTATGAATGTTAGGGGAAACCTATGAGATACATTACAACATATTTTTGAAAGGATAGATAAGAATCTGTTACAGTTAGCTTTGCAAAGGAAAGAGGATGTCTGTAGGATAAGAAAGAAACATATAATTTCATGTATGTCCTTTATAAACTTTTAACTTTTTAATGTATATTTGAGTCATCTACCCCTTACATGCTTACCGAAGTGACAGTGAGATTCCTTTATGGGTAGAAAAGGATGACTGAATGGCGTCCTACAGATCACATTATTTCATGAATTTTCCAATCTATACCTATCCAACTCAGAATCATATTAACTGATTTCTTCAACTATTACCTTTACTTGAAAAAAAAAATAATGGAAAAGATGCCAATTTGCAAAAGGATACAAACTTGAAATCCCCTCATCTACACCAACAGTGGGAGAGATCTGCTGAACCATTCTATCTTCTAATTAATTCCATCTTATGAATTTTGGACCTGGTGCAAACCCACTGGGGAGCCAGGGGAAAATATTTCTTTATCCATGAACTAATTGGCATGGTTGTATCTTTTTCTGTGACCCTGACCTCATTAGGACCAATCTTCAACTACCTTAGTGGACTAGTTACTGTTTAGTAAGTAGAGTTCTGCTTTATTATTGCAGAGAGTTAAGGTAAAGAGTTATAACAACTTTCAAGTTGGAAAAGGATGGAATTGCTTATGTAAGACTAGGTTTCCCAATTTAAAAATATTTCTCCTTAATATTTACCTCCATACTTTTATAATACTATCTCCATAATCTCTATTGTCTTAATCAATTACTGAAAGCAAAATTCAAATTTCTAAAAGGAATTTGTTTTTAGGAAAATAGAAGTAAATCTACATCTTATTCCTGGCACTCTACCCCCTAAGAAATATCAATCAGGTCAGTATCTCCTTACTGATTAAAACAAATAGATCACAACAATAGGGATAAAATGTCCTTCTGCTAACAAATTGCATACTTTGTGATCTTGGGATGTTGTACTCTGTAAATACACAAACCATTCATGCAGAGACAGAGCTTCCTTCCACATTTCACACCTTCCCCAGAGTAACTGTCCCTGTGTTCATGTTTACCATAATTACTGTGGAAAGCCTTGTGATGAAGAGGATTCAGAAACACCCTCTTTTTCTTTGTCCCACCAGGGCATTCAGAATCTATGGCCAATCAGACCCACTAGTTGAAATAAGAAGATTAGCACTATGATAAACTATATAAAACAAATTACTGATAGTGCCGGTGTTTGCGAATGTTTCATGGATTTCTTTTACTCTCTCTGCGTATAGCCCCTGATTGTGGTGACAGTCATGTGGACAATAGCAGTGATTATGGTAATGGATATGGGTATAATTTTGGCAGTATTCACCCAATGTACCACTGGATAGTTACTTTGACAATATATTTAGCCTATGTAGAAATAGCAGGAGATATATAGGCTATGTATTTTCGGCCAATGAATTTTACAATGGGATATTTTATTGTGTGAGGAGATCTTAAAGGAACTATAACCTCTGGTTTGATCCAATATTCAAACTGTGTTCACTGGCAATGGAATACAGAAATCAGAACAAACATCAGCCAGTTTTCATCATACAGTGTCAGTTCTCTGATAGCCCATTTTTTATTTCTAGCATTAACATCTAATAGCTGTGTGCTACTAAGTCCTGTTATATAATTTCAAAAATAGTTGTATCCACAACAACTGATCTTGTTGTGACTAAATGAGACAAAACACATTAGATGTTTAGCCAGATCAGTATCTGGCTCACTAGTCACAAACATCATTTTCAGTGTTTCACATCATTACCGTAAGTACATATACTATAATTTGCTTAATTATTCCTTCATTATTAATTTCCAAAGTTTATACAGTTGGTGTAAGTTTGATAAAATTAATTCATTTTGTCCACTGCATTGTTCCTGTGGAAATGTAGAACCTCTTAAATATCTTACATGTCAATCTCTAAGAAGGTCATACCCATATCCCATTTTCATCAGTTTTGAGCAATCCTGTTGCCAACCTATTTTTCCAGTTTCATCCACTCTTAGTATCTAATGGTCATTTTCTTGTATTGATCAACACAGTGGCCCTCCACCAACATGAGTCACTGTAGTGACTGTAGAGTTTTTTTTTTTAATGTTACTTAAGTAGCTATTATTAACTTCTTTGTGCTTCCCTTTCTAGAAAAAAAAGTACTTACTGTGTATAACTACACAACTGCATGTGCTTTCTTTCAATTATAGACTTGAGTTTTATTACAATAAAATGTTACTTTCAGATATAGTTTATGAAACACAAATCACAGCAGGAAAATAGATACAATGGATTTCAAGGAACAAAAATTATACTCTGTGATAGACAATGTGAAAATATGAAAACTTAAGTCACAAACTTGAAAATAATACTTGTAATACATATAAATAATAAGGGATTTTCAAAATAAATTTCAAAATAAGGAGTTTTGCAAATCTATAATAAAAAGCAAAACAAATCCCAAAGGGTAAACTAGTTAAACAGAGTTTTCATAATGGAAGACATATGGAGTGGCCTCAATGCTTAAGATAACCAGTGCCTAAAGTCCACTATTAAAATGTCATTCTATACACATTCATTTAAATTGACTGATGATATCCAATGCTTGTTGAGATAAGAATGACAGAGTGTGGTACATCCATACATTTCTGGAGTGTGAATCCATATAATTGGGTGGTAAAGCACTTTAGAAAATGTATTATAAGATAAAAAACCAAATACTTTCTGTGTGACCTTGCAAATCCACTGAAGAGAAATCAAAGGTGTGCCCACAAACAACTTCTTGAAAGTTGGTCACAGCTTTTGTGGTTACAGTTATATTTTTAGATTATAATATATTTATGTTTCTCCCTTTCCTTTTCTCCCTCCACCCCCATATACCCCTTGCTCTCTTTTGAATCCATGGCCTCATTTTTATTCATTGTTGTTATATGATATACATATATTCACATAGATTATATATATATACATATATATACATATACATACACACATACACACACACACACTTATATATATAACTCAATCAATCTGTATAATGTTATTTCATGTATGCTTATTTTCAGGGCTGATCACTTAGCATGGGACAAACAATTGATGTGTTTTACTGTAGTTTCTTGTGTAAGCTTTTCCCCATCAACAGTAGCATATCTTTTGGTATTGGCCCTGCTCGTGTGTGGGTAGTCATGTTGCTGAGATTTCATGGGTGTAGGTTCTAACATTACTAGGAGTCAAGAAGATACTTGACACTAGAAGAGTATTGTTTTGTTTACTCAGCATTGTTTTGAAGATTCATATGTAAAGGTACATGCCATCACATCCATTGCTCGGGGTTGCCTCATATTCTAATATATAGTTCCACTATGGTTGCATCTGCCCACTCTTACTTACTGTAAGAGGCTCCTGGATTGCTTCTAAACCTATGCACCTAAAACAATGCTTTGATACAATAAGATTGAAAGCACTTTCTGTTATTTTTTCTTTGCTTTTATTTTCTTCAGAAGTGTGAATTCTGAACACTAGGTTAAACAGGCTAATCTCACCACTTTCTAGCATATACACTGTCCAGGAGTGAGCATCCTAATCTACATCATGTTCAACAGTACATGAGAATTGTTTCTTGGGCTACAAGATGGCTCAGAAAGTAAATGTACTTACCATACAAGCCTAATTGCCTGAGTTAGACACCTTGAACCTAAGTAGAATGAGAAAACACCTGCGTACAGTAGTTTTCTTACCTCTACTTGTGTGCCATGTCATGTCCTCATACTGTTCACATACAAACACACATGCACACACATGCAATAACAACAGCAAATAAAACAAAAAGCAAGATTATTTCTTATTCATGTCTGTAGTAATATTTTATATATGTTTCTAACTATTGCTATTCGGAAAAGAGTTGAACTGTTAGTTTTAATTTGCATTTCTCTAATTACTTGTGAAAATGGGTGGCATTTCAATTTTTTCCAGACATGTAGGGTTTTGTTATTTAGTACTGAGAATTAGCTTTATATCTGTTATGAAGTTTGCTACCTTCTTCCTGTTGATTATCACCTACTTTAATATTATAACCTTACATTTTCAGATGCCAGAAATACTTTCATCCTCTCTCATCCCCTTTAAATATTAGAGAATACTGGCCTGAAAATGAAACTTAAATATTAACTGTGGAGTTTGCTCTTATTTTATGAAAATTTTAATACTATTTTTTAATATGTCTAATTTCTCCAGCAATATGCATTTGAGTAATATACAAATAGAAAACATAGGTTTTCTATTTCGTGTATAGTTCTGATTATGATTATAGTTGATTTATATATATATATATATATATATAAATTATGTAGTGTTATGGGTTTTATTAAGGTATTTTCTTTTAAGTGAATCATATACTTTGACTCTATTTCCTCATATGCTTCTCTTCTATTTTAATGGTGCCTTTTGCCCCAAATAGTCTCTTTTCTACTTTCACGTCATATAGTTAGACACATGAATGCAGACAGACAGACAGGAAGATACACACACACACACACACACACACATATATACATACATAATATACATACACATACACGTGAATATGAAGTCTAGGATCTGCATTCAGTATTAGTTTTCCAAAATTTGACTTATTTTGCTTCATATGATGATTTCTAGGTATATCCAGCATAAGATTTTTTCTCCTTCCCTGGCTCCTCCCAGATCTTCCCAACTTCCTTACTCATCCAATTTCAAATTCTTTCTCTTTATTTCTCACTCTCTAAAATAGAAAATAAATACATTAAAAAAAAAAACTCTGATGAGGGTTGAAAGGATCTCTGGATTAATTGCTATGTTCTTTTAGCAGAGTAATAGTAATTGGTGTTTATCTAAGGCCATTAATCTATCCAATCTCATGTTCTTGACCACATTAGCAGTGTCAGTTTTGTGTTCCATCTCATAGACTGGGTTTTAAATACAACTAAAATTGTGGTTGTTTATTCCTATAATATTTATGCCACTATTGCACCAGTATATCTTGTAGGAAGGTTGCTATTGTGGGTAACAGGGTGAATTGGGTAATACTTATGATAGTTTTTCTTCCCCCATAGTGAGCAAGTTCCTTCCAGCATCATGAATGTTAATCAATATGGATAAGTCTCCAATTGGGTACCAGTTTAATTTCTTTCCGTTTGGTGACGCAAGAAATTTATGTCTTTAGCAATAAGAACTCACAATTAGGTTATGGGGAATTATCTATAATCTTAGAAATAGGCTGTCATATTTGGGGGGTTCAATGGGACCTCAGATATACACACATTCCTGGCGTTGGAGGTTTTAGTTGGCAACATATTATGTCCCATTGGCACATTGTTTCCCAGATTACGTAGTGACTTCATTTAATCTCATTTCAAATACGAATGTATTTTAGGAGGTTTCTATCATAGTTGGCTTCCATATGGCTTTTTAGAAGGCCACTAATGTTACATTCCTTGCTTTATCCTGCTCCCCATGTCCCTTTTCATTTAATCCTTCTCTTCCAGTTTTTCTTTTATCTTTTTATTACATTGTGTATTTTGGGGTTAAAGACAGAATATCTTCTCAGATTTTTGTGTCATTGTGGAGAGCAGAGTCTACCAACTTAGAGACTTGTTTTTTTTTTTTTGTGAGTTTATTTGAGATTTGTTGGGTTTATTTCCAGTTATGAAATTCTATTTTTATTTTCAAGTCATTATTGGCCATCATTTAGGTTGTTTTCTGGTACTTTGCATGATAATATTAAATCTCATTGCTGTTTTATGCATCCCTATTCTTGTCTTTGAATTTTCTTTCTTAGGAAATGTCCTCTTTAGGAGAGGAGTACAATAGACTCAAAGCATGTGACTGCTTTTAATATCCATAGTACACAGTATGAAATTGTTTTTTTTTAAAAAAAAACACCTTGCTAATTTCCATTTATAGTAAGAAAATAATTATTCCTTTCTCTCTTTGTCTTTTTCTCTTCATCTAAATGCATTTGTAATCAAGTGTTCTCTCCCAAGTCCTGAGATTCATATCAAATCTTCCCAAAAGATCTTACATGGGCCAAGTACTTTTTAGTCTTTGTACACAAACAACAATAACTGCATAGGACATGTATACTAGTATTATCAAAGAATTTTATGAAAAAAAACTAAATATAACCATTCCTTAGATAACTGAACAGCAACACAGCAAGGTGAATAAATAAGAACCACCTCTTTCTGTTCAAACATCTACATCTGCTGAATAAAAATGTAACATGAAAATGAAAAAGTCACCTAAGTCAGAAAGAGAGAAATTCAATTCGAGAAGTTCTCTAGCTGCTGCCACAGCAGCTCTGAATATCCTGAGTTGCAGAACTGGAGAATGAGACTCAGGTGTGACCATCTATGCAAAGATGCTCATTTTGAAATTCCTCCAAAGAGCACATGAAAGAAAATATACACAGGGAAAGCTTGATACTGTGTGGGAGACTCCTCCACAGAAATCAAACAACAAAGTTAGCCACCTCATGTGTTCTACAAGAACCTAAATTTGAGGCTGCCAATTTATGATGTTCATTGTCTCATATAAGAAAACCAAAATATCCTATTTACTAACTCATAGAAAATCGAGAAGCTTTTCTCTCTTGATAGAACATAGTAAAATGTCTTGCAGGAGAAAAATAAGTCTCATCTCCATTCTTGCAAGGTTGAGGACAAGGCATTTAAGTTAAATAAATGATGAATCCAGAAATAAACAAGAATGGCTGATCCAGATTTAGGGATAGTAAATTCTAAAATACCAAACAACAAATAAGTGAACAAATAAAAAATATAGTAAACAAAGCTTTGGAGAATGTCAACTGGAGTCGAGGTGGGTTGGTCACTATCCTTGCTTCACAGAGGATGGTCATGCAAGGAATTTTAGCAGAGCACAAAGAAAACCAAGGAAAGTATTCAGAAGAATACAGGACTAGGGAAATAGGATACTTGGTATTTTCTTTATTCCAAACGTTCAAGTGTAGTTGGGATATCGTATTCCTAGGCATATCGAGTAAGAACTACAAGAAAAGGGAGTAATAGTTGATCTTCTGGAGAATGGGAATGACACTGGGGCTGCACTGTAGGAGTTGACTCTAGATTCATCTCATTAAGTTAACTCTGCCTGCTTTTCTGGGGCCGAGAACTCCCACGAAACATTTCCAGGGTTAGAACTTGGCAGAATGAGAGAAAATGTGCTGAATAACTGCTTGGGGACTTCCAACCTGCTCTCTACCTCCTCTTGCAAAGAAAGGAAGACACAATTTCTCTTCATTTGAGGCTCTCTCTTCCAAGTTTATTCTAGGCCCTTACCAAATATAGACTGAAGCTAAATATGACAGCATACAATTCAAGAACTTTCTTGAAATTATGAAATATCTATTAGTTCAATTTGGTTCATTCCTTAGTTTCTTTCTTTCTTGCTTTACTCAATTACTTTCTGTTAAGTATGTTCAAAATTATATTGGTGTCTTTGCCTTATTGTCTCTTTCTTGGTTTATTAATTTTATCAATCATCTATCTATCTTCTATCATCTATCTATCTATCTATCTATCTATCTATCTATCTATCTATCTATCCATCTATCGTCTATCATGTATCACCTATGTATGTGTATCTATCATCCCAGTGATTATCAGTCTATGGGTACGACACCTTTGGAGGTTAAAGACCCTTTCATAGGGTCTTATAGGATCCTACTGGATATCAGAAATTTATATTATGATACATAACTGTAGCGACATTACAGTTATGAAGTAGCAACACAAATAATTTAATAGTTGGGGGTCACCGTAATATGAGGAACTGTTTTAAAGAGTCACAATATTAGGAAGGTTGAAAACCACATACATCCTATGCATTTGAGCCCAGATTTAATTATTTATGGAAAACATACTGGAATTTTAAAGACATTTGTTATTAAAATATTGTGCTGGAGAGATTATTCAGCCTTTAAGAGCATCTACTGCTCTTCTAGAGGTCCACAGTTTAATTCCAGTAACCACAAGGTGGCTTGCAACCATTTATAATGGGATCTGATGCCTTCTTCTGGTTTGCAGGTGTACATGCATATTGAGCACTCATAAATAAAATAGATAAATCTTTAAAAAAAAATTGTGCTGGGCAGTGGGGGCACATAACTTTAATTCCACCACTAGGGAGGCAGAAGCAGGAGGATCTCTGTGAGTTTGAGGCTAGTCTGGTCTACAGAGTGAATTCTAAGACATCCAGTTATTTTATATATATATATATATATATATATATATATATATATATATATATATGAATAATTCTTTCTCTTGTTTCCTGTTTTTAAAATAAATATTGCTTACTCTATTGGTTTTAACAAATGACACAATTTTGTTTGTGTGGGTATTCTTCTTTGTTGCCTATAGTCTTAGTTGATTAAGGTATGACTTAATTCTCATTTTCATCTTTTCACTTCAACTGCTGTTATATTGAAATACTTTCAAATCACATTTTACAAATAAAATTACTTAAGACTAGACTTTTTTAATCCCAGAGGCATGGATATTGAATAGTTTCTGTATGAGTTTTTCTTCTACTATAATTGCCTAAATATTTTTATTATTTAATCTCTAATTAAAAGTATCAAAGTATGTTTGATCCATTTATACAACTGCATATGAAATTATATGTTAAAAATAATTTCTCAGCTGAGTGGTGGTGGCACAGACCCTTAATCCTAGCACTGGAGAAGCAGAGGCAAAAAATATCCCTGTGAGTTTGAAGCCAGCCTGGTCTATAGAGTGAGTTCCAGGACAAAACTCAAGTCCAAATGGATCAAGGAAATCATTATGTGGCCCAAAATCCAGTGTTTGATAGAAGAGAAAGTAGGGAAGAATTTGAAATCAGTGTCACAGGAAAGGATTTTATGAACAGGACCCTGATGGTGCAGGCACTAAAATCAATAGTTAATAAATCGGACCTCATGAAATGAATAAGCTCCTTTACATACAATGATACCATTACTTGAGTGAAGAGGCAGCATACACATGAAGAGAAAGAAAAACTCTACCAACTATATATCTGACTGTGTCAGTATTTAGAATATGTATATAATCCAAAAAATTAAGAAACATGAGAGCAAACAACCCAATTAAAAACGAAGACATAGGATTAAACAAAGAATTCTCAAAAGGTGAAATACAGCAGCCTGCGGAACACTTGAAATTATTCAGCATTCTTAATCATAAGGGAAATGCAGATTAAAGCATCATTGAGATTCCATTCCATTCAAGTCAGCATGGCAAAGGTCATGTAAACAACTGGAGGCAAGTACTTCCAGTACAAAGGCTAGCCGGTTTAGTTATTGTGGAAATCAATGTGGAGAGTCCTCAGGGATCTCAAAACATCAGCCATATGATCTAGCTATACTACTCTTGAGTCCACACAAAGGACTTTTAGGATCCACTTCTGAGATCCCTGCTCATTCATATTCATTGCTGCTATATCATAAGGTAGAGAAAATGGAAACAGTCTAGACGTTCAATAGATGGCTATTAAATGGCAAATTTATGCAATAGAATGTTATGTAGCTACTAAGAAACAATGAAATTATGAAATTCTCAGGTAAATGGATGGAGCTGAAAGCAAATATGCTGAGTGAAATAACCCAGACCCAGAAAGACAAATGTCACATGATTTCTGTCATTTGTGGATCTTAGCTTTGAAACTTCAGGTACATATGTTTCAACTGGAAATTTCATAGATATCAGGGAATTACTAAGAAGATATTGGTAGGGCATCCAAAGGAAGTGAAAAATAATACACTGCTGTGGAACAGGAAGGGTTAAACAGAAGTTAGAGAGCAGAGGGTAGGATAGTGGAGGAGAAGAAATGGACAGGCATAAGTAACACTAAAGATCTTTTGTAAAATAAATTTAGAAATTCCTGTAGAAAGTCATATATGTACATACATCCATAGATAAAAAGTATTTAAAAAGACTAAAAGTACACTGTACACTGATGCCTCTACTATAAATAATTAAAAAACACAGTTCCAGGAATGGGCTGCTTCTATTGGATTGTTGGCTATTAGGTTCCATAGATTCCAAAACATTACAGGTTACTGCCTTCATTATTAGTTACCCTCCAGAACTTGACTGTAAGACCCAATTGCTGACATATGCTTGAGTCACAGAACATGAAGACCAGCAAACTTCATATTAAGGACCATCAAACTTCATCCCTACTGGATAGATTTCTCAGTGCAGGAAGATGTCAGACAAGCTATGGGAGGAGAAAGTAAACATTAGTCATGTTCATCTAGGAACTTTGCAGGCTACAATATGATTGGCTTGACAAGATATGTCCACTGGTACAACAGTAGCATGAACATCATGGAAGTGACCATTTTATTTACAGCATATAACCCATACCTGTCACTGTTACATGTCGCAGAATCTCATAGGCCCTAGGGGAGAACATACCATATTATGTTACTAAATGGACATACTATTATATTGACTAATAATAGCTTATCATTTTACCATGTAGACCAATGTATCTCCCAGTGCTCATCTGGGAAGTTTTTATTTGCAATAGATGGTGGTTAAGACGGTAACCACACCCAGCTAAGTTACTGAGATTAAGAGACTGAAGGGTGCTCAGCCATAAAAACAATGTATATGCTGTGGCGAAACATGTACTTTCTATCTGTTGGGTGAAATATTCACATTTCTGTTATGTCCAATATATCCATAGTATATTTTAGGTCTGAAGTTTCTTTACTTGTTTTTAGTTTGGAAGACTTATCTACATACGAAAATGGAGGTGTTGAACTAGCTGCGTATTTTTGTGCCAAAACCTATGTGGTCTTTTATGTCTTTCAGTATTTGTTTTATGAAATTAGTAGCTCCAATATTTGGTATATAAAAGTTTAAAAATTTACATCTTTTGATGTTTTCTTTCATTTTGGTAATATGTTGTAACCCTTTTTAGCTCTTCTAATTAGTTTTGGTTTGAAGATTACTTTATCAGGAAAAGGTTGGAATCTACACCTTCATGTTTACATTTTCTTGCTTAGAAGTTTGTTTTCTATCCTTTGATATGAAGTTTTTGATTATCTTTGATGGATAAATGTGTTTTTTTTAAAGGCAGCAAATGGTTTATTTCATTTTCTTCATCCAGTCTGTCAGTCTGAATCTTTTCAGCTGTGAGATGAGGCCATTTACATTTACATTGATTGTAGAAAGTTCTTTGCTATTTTCAGTAAACACGTTAGATGATGTAATGTTTTCCTGGATTATTTGCATTTATTTACCATATCCAGTATTAATTTTAAGGGCTTGCTGAGGTGCTGTATTGGACATGGTTGTTTCTTTCCCAAGTCTGTTGTACATACTGTTGTACATTTAGTTGTGTTTAAAATAATTGTTTTTTAACTGTTGGGTAAGAGCATACAAGGTCTTGGTATTTGTATTGTCTGCAGGTGTTGGATTTCTGTGGTTAGGGGGTAGTGGTGGTTAATTGCTTCTCATCTGCACATGGGATCAGTAGAACCCTAAGGAGTTCTGAATCAATACAATCATCTTAGCTCAGATGCTTGGGATTCCACTATGGAGTCTGGCACTGGCCAGGATGGCAGTTCCTTCTGCTGGTTTGCAGAGTTTGCAGATATGAATATGCCTCCTTGTCCTGTTTGCTGAGCTCCCACAGTGTAGTACACTGTACACTAGTTATTGCATTTGTATCTGTAGTTTCATCAATGTACATTTTCATATATGTATATGAATAATGTTATATTTCTTATTCTTCCCTGTAAAATGTTCCAAGAAGTTCCTGCACTGTTATTTGAGTTGTCATAAATAACCTTAATTCATATTTGCCTTTTTAATAATTTTATTTCTCCTTCAATTTAGAAGATAGCTCTGCAGGTTATAGTTCACGGTTGACATTTGTCTACTTTCAGAGATTTTTAGTTTTGCTGTGGATAAGTGCATAAAAATATATTAGGGAGTAAAAGTTTAAAGTCAACCATGAAACTTCAAAACGTAATTGCTCAGAAGTTAATTCAAATGTATAGAATTTGGGTCTGGTAAACTTTTGTGTGTGTTGATTTTTATTTCCCAATTTTTAAACATATAAGTTAATTAAAAACTTTTGAAAAGGGGGAACACATACTCTTCATTCGTTTGTCCCATGGCTCAGGGATCCTTGCGGAAGAGGAAATAGGACTCAGGAGCCCGAGGTGATGGATGCCTACAGAAAACATTGTTTATGGCACAGCATGGCAGCTGCATATATAAATCACAATGACTGCAGTAGCATGAATGATATCTGTGAAGCCCAAGCCAAACCAAATCCCAGCAGTTTGGCTCATAACCCCACCAGTACTTTGGTACTATTGACAATAGCTTCCTAGGAGAAGGAGAGTCAGTTTTCTCTAAGAGTGCAGCCCCTGGTAACTTGACAACTCTCCAGTGTAACACCACCTATCCAAGATTCATTAAGCAGCACAAATTGGTCTTGAAGGAATAAAAAAAGAAAAGGACATGAAGTTGGGTGGGTAGGGAAGGGTCTAAGGCACTGGAAAGGGTTAGGTGCCAGGTGGCATACATGATCCAAGATTGTAGTGTGAAACTTTCAAAGACAATAAAAAATTTTTTTTTGTATATTTACATCTAGTTGGAAATGTGTGGGTTGTGTAACAATTATTAACAATTTGTTTAATTTTATTCTGCAACTGAATATTGTTGAATTAAAAATAATTCACATATGTTTGAATTTTTTATGACTTTTTTGGTAAGAATAAATGTTGGTCTTTTGATTAAATACTAAACTTACATTATTATTAAAATTTTCTGAATCACTTTCCTTCATATAACACTTGATTTATCAATTGTTAAAAGAGGCATATAACTATCTGCCACTATGAATAAGGGTTTATAAAATTATCATTGTAATTATCACAGATTACTGATCATTTCTCTATTGTTACTAGACCATACTTGGTGGATTTTTTTTTCCTCTGCCTTCATGATTAAGGATAAACAATATTTCTATAGTCCTTTGACTTTATTTTGTCCTTTGTGGAAGCTACACCAGGATATACAATGTAAAGAAGGATTGTCTGGTGGTATTTAAGTCATGCTTTTTCTCCTCACAAGAGTTGTTTCTTTGTAAAATTATGCCTTAAAGTTGTACGACTCTCTTTTTACTTTGAAATAGGTCAGAACTATTGATAAACATCTTGTGATTGCTGAGCTGTGTGAATTTTTCCCGAAGTATTATATTTTACTTTTATTTTGTTTGTTATCTTTTGCTTTGTTGCACATAATATTTTTTGTTTTGGTGTGTGTGGTGTGTGTGTGTGTGTATGTGTGTGTGAGAGAGAGAGTGTATGTGTGAGTGTGTGTGGGTGAGCATGTGTTTGTGTGTGTATGTATATGTGTATGTATGTATGTGTGTGTGTGAGTTTGTGTTTGTGTGTGCATGCATCATTGTGTATACATGTACATCTGTGTGAGTGTGTGCATGTTTTCCAATGTGTGTGCATGTCTGCCTCCCTATGTATGTGTGTGCGTGCATGCACACATGAACATGCTTATGACAATGAGACCATCCTTGTGATATCATGCATGTGAAATGAGAGGAAAGCCTCACGTATGGTCTTGATCTTCAATCTCATTTGGAAAACCATCTCTGGTATGATACTACTTACTCCAGGACAGATGGTTCGCCAGCGTCCTGGTTCTCTTGTCTCCACCTCCAGGCTTGTCATAGAAGCACCAGGATTACACATGCTTGCTTCCCTGTCTTACTTTATGTGAGTTTTGGAGATCTGAGCTCAGGTCTCCACACTATGGCGCACTTGCTTTAGCCACTTAGCCATCTCTCTAGCTGATGCAGTGAGGTTTTGTTGTTGTTGTTATTATTATTATTATTGGACATTTATACATTTTGTCTTCTACTGATATTTAAGTTCCTTGTTCTTTATTTCGTCTTTCCTTCCATGCTTTGTTTATATTTTTGCTTCTTTTTTCTTTACTTTCAATAATTACTCTTTACATTTTAACAAATCTATATGATATTTCTAAACTTAGTATTATTATTGTTATTTATATCTTCTAAAAGCTTCTGGTTTTTTTTTTTTTTTTTGAGAGCTACACTTGCTCTGGTTTGCTTCTCTGCTGCTGTGACAAAATGCTCTGAACAAAAGCACCTTGGTTCAGAAAAGGGCTCTTTGGCTTTTACTTTTGTGTCACAATCTATCATTGAATGGAGTTGGGGGCAGTAATTTAAACAAGAACTGGAACAGAAACCACAGAGGAATGCTGCTTACGGGCCTGCTTGCCCTCAGACTGCTCAGCCAGTATGTTTATATACCTTAGACTCTCTTCGTAGGAAGGATGCCATTCACAGTGGGCTGGGTCCTCCCACATGAAGAATTAAGCAGGACAATATCTTAGAGACATAGACGTAGGGCAACCTAATTTAGTTATTTGAAGTTCTCTCAGGTTACTCTATATTGTGGCAAGCTGACAAAAAAAAAAACAACAACAAAAAAAAAAACAAATCACCAAAACATTGTTTTAAAATTTGCCATTCCTTACACATTTTTCATGCATCTATTCTTTCTGGTCTCCTTATTATGTATGAACTCTGCTATTTATATCTCGAGAATTCTTCACTGAATTCTAACATTTTACATCTATTAGATCTATTGTAAAATGCAATTTATTTCTACTAAGATTGTTTATTTTTTATTCTACCAAATTAAACTTGTATCTTTTAAGCTTATTAATTTCTTTAACTAGGTCTAATGGATATTTCTCAGATTATGTAGGATTTTTCACATAAACTATCATGGCACTTAAAAATTGGAGCAATTTGATTTTGGTATTGATCATTACTCAGTCACATTTTTTGTTACTTTGCTTGCTTTTATTGAATCAACTAGTTATTCTAGCTTGGAGGTAAGATATACATGGCAATGTCTGACCACTTTGGCTTTGCAAGGGGGGGAGTATTATTCATATGCCATTTATCCCTACACCATTACAAATTACACTAGCTGCTGTTTTGTGTATATTGTAATCCATTTAAAGGTTTTGGTTCTATCCCTACTCATTGGATAGCTTTTAGCATGTGTGGTCATTACATAGCTAATGATGTGCTTTTCTCTATAAAATGATATTAAGAAATTATGTTTTTTCACTTCCTTGATGTGTTTATGAAACTACATTGAATAGTTTTCAAACATTGAGTGTGACATCTAATTTTTAAATTTGATAAACAACATTTGGATTTGATTTGAATTTGATATAATGTAGTTCTCATATGTATGCATATGAAATATATAAATAATATATATGTGAAATATACATTTTGTAGACTTTTGATTTCATAATTCTGTCAAGATTAATTGGAAAACAAGTACTACTTTGATGAATTCTTTTGATGAATGCCATTTGTATAGAATTTTTATTATTTTTTAATTTTTTTTCTTGAACTTGTCAGCAAAGCTCTCTCAGGTTTGAATTTCTTCTGTGGAAACATGTACCATCATAGTTAATTTCCTTCACAGGCAAATAGTGGCAGAGGTCATCACTATCTGATTAAGATGTCATATTTATCTTTTATAGAGTCCATCTTGGGATCTGTGAGATCTATGAGTATGAAACAGTATTCAGTCTTTATCTACTACCAGCTAAGTATCAGAGTATTAATAGTGATGGCTTCACGCTTATTGTAGCAGCTCCTATCATTTTCTTCTCACTTTTTTCTCGGTCATCTATAGCTAGAAGTTAACAATCACAGTGAGTTGTGTTTATTCCAAATTTCAAACAAAATAAAGTCTCTATTTATTCATATTCTTCATTAATGAGACCAGATTGGCAGGTGGTTGTGAAAGCCATAGGTAGTTTCCTTGCTCTTTAATTACAACTCTGACGCTTGAAAGTGTTAATATGCTACAGTGGATAATTACATCTTAAAAGTGCCTGTTTTTCCATTTTAACGCCTGATGATTTCAGTTGGCAAAAGTGTGGAGTAATACTTGAAAACACTAACAGCGATAGAGAACCCACATTAATTCCAATGAGATCGTTTACATTTTCTAATTATTTCTGATGAGCCAAGAGGAAATGTAAAATATCTAAATTTATTACAAACAATTTAGCTTACTGATTATTATGATTTGCATTCTATTTACATATTTCCTTCTCAGAGCTAAATTAATGCCAACAAAAACTACACAAGAACTTCTAGTAATTAAGTTAGAAATAATTAGTACATTCCCTACTATCTAATATATTAGTATACATTTCCCCTCTAGGCTGCATAGCATAAGTAGGTATTTTATGTCTTAGAAGATCACACTTCTTTTTAAGACTCTCCATGTAGTTGTGAATGTGGCTAAAGACGGAAAAACAAAAGCAAAACATGTTCTTGAGTCACCAGAGCTCAAGCAGACGTGACTATGACACATTTCATACGTGCTGGATATTCCTCTTTTCTTTTTTATGCATTTTATGGTCAACAATTTCTGAGTTTAATTAAGCTGAGTTGAATCTGTCTGGAGAGGTTTAGAATCACCACAAAACCATAATCCTTGAGATAAAGGACTTTTAGGAAGCTGGATCCAACCAGTATAACCATTTATTCAAGCAAAATTCTCATCCTTTGTTTAGTTTAGGCTTTAGATCCCCAACTCTGTCCCGTAACTGGTGCTTATTCAATATCTTTGAACCTAATGGAGGGTATTAACCACATCTGAACAACCCCCCAAAGGAGTTTAATGTCCCATATATTTGATTTTGAGCCTGGATATTATCGAGTTCGGCATTCCCTACACTGAAGTTAAATTTGCCTCCTCAAACCCTTGACCCCACTGTGCTATTTTTGACTTCTTAAGATGAGCAAAGTCACTCTAATCCCTTTCCAATCACATACACATAAAAAACCTATCAAAAGATAGCTTCCCAATGAGTTTTTCTAAGTCCCCAATCCCTTAGATTGTTCTCCAGATGCAATACTATCTACTTCTTTTTTTAGTTAGAACCGGATTTGTCTACATCTTTCTTAAGTTATAGAATCAGACAGCCTCAGAAGCCTGTAAAAACTTTCTTGAGAAAGCATAGTCTGAGCATCTAAAACTATGCTAGAAGCTGAGGTGTATATAGGTATGCATTAAATAAGAAAGCCTTCTTAATCCTAGAAGTTTAAAGAGCTGTGTATTGTGACCCACCAACATCACTTTATCTAAACACCTTGGAAGTTGAATCTTTAACCTGTTATCCCCAGTCTGAGGTTTTTTGTGGATTGTGTTATTTTTCTCTCAAATAGATGATTAAGTCTTGATTCTGTGATATTTTTAGAAGCAATCTTTATTATAAATACAATTAAGTTAATCTAAGGTCTTCGAGAGAAAGGGAAGTCAATGTTTTTATTTATTTTATAGGAAGAGTGAAATTTGGACAAGGACAGGGAGAATAGCTTATGAAATCTGTAAGACTGAAGCGAGGGATCCAGAGATTAAGTAACTTCCAGGATTAATGGAAGTTGGGGGAAGAAAAGAATCATTGCTAGGGTCTCAGGAAGCATCAAGACTGGAAAGAGGAATGAGGACTGGGAAGGATATCCTCCTGCTAGAGCCTTAGGATCCTGCTCTTCACTTGATTCGTGACTCCTAGCCACATAATTGTGGGAGTGTAAACATTTTGTAACAATGATTTTATGCTAAATTTTTCTGATTACAGACTCAGGGAAACTAATCTAAAACTAATAGTAAAACAAACAAAAAAACAAACAAACAAAAAAGGTGACAACCCTTCCTTCACTTGCTTTAGTAGCCTGATTTCTGTGCTTCAAAAATTAAATTTTTCTCTTATACTTAGATTTCGTTATCTTCTTGAAATCCTGGTTCAGGCAGACATTTCAACAAAAACCCTTCCTCCCTCCCTCCCTCCCTCCCTCCCTTCCTCCCTTCCTTCCTCCTTCCCTTCCTTCCTTCATTCTTTTCTCCCTTCTCCTCCCCCTCTTTCTTTCTTTAAGAGCTTCCAAGTATGAGAATCAAGGAAAGTTTCTTGATCAAAATAACAGAAGTGACATGGTAGATGTTAGAGCCGAGACCGACAGACTAAGAATAAAAAAATCATTGAAAGTGGCATTCAGCCTTTTGATAATATACTGGTGCTTCGTTGTTTATCAAAAATAATAATAAGTAAGAAAAATAAGAACCATGAATGGCATCAAGATACATTTTAAAAAGTAATTAATAGGGCTCAGGATGTAGATGCCTTGGAAGATGACTTGTTCAGTGTGAATGGAACCCCTGGTTCAGTTCCCGGGACAGTGTTAACTGAATGTGTTAGTGCATCATGTAATCTTGGCACTCAGAGCATGAAGGCAGGAAGACAAGAACTTGCATGTTATCCTTGGCTACATTGCCAGTTTGCATACAGAAGACCCTGCAATCATAAAAACCATAGTAACAATTGTAGTACTATCAGTAGTCAATAATAATATTTACTGCTTTGGAAACGTACTCCAATGGGAGTAAAGAGACACTGATGTTGAGAACGTGAGCACTGGTTTGTTGCAACACACTGATGGAGGGTTCAGTGAAAGATCTCTATAGGTAAAACTGCTTTCTGCACCCTGTGTTCAATCCTCAGGATCCCCAGGGTGAAAGGAAAAACCAGTTACCTCAAGCTGTCTTCTGACCTCCACAGGCCTGCTATGGCAAGCAGGTAAATTTGTGTGCAAAATAGGCCCACCATAAACAAGAAGTAATAACAGCGGATTAGTCAATTTATAGTCCATTGTAAAGTTGGCTACTCAATGTTTAGAACCATAAACTTTCATCACAGGATCTATGGACTGTCAAGTATCGTGAAAGCAGATAACAGATGAAGGAAGAAGCTGAAGGAGAAGGAATCTGAAGGAGAGGAAAACAGAAAAGCTTAACATAGTTAAGAATTTATTTTAAAAATTTCAGGTTTATTCGCTTTTGGCCTAAACAAAACAGAATCAAAATTTTAAATGCTGAACAACTGATGGGAAAAAGAAAATACTTTAATGCCTATTCATTTTTAATGATCAGAGCAGTGTGTTAGGGGAAAACAGCATCCAGGTTTTTGATGGGGGCAGTTCAAGGTCAGTGCCTTAGGCCTGGTTCATTCTCCACACAGTGTGCTCATAGCAACCTTCTCCCAGCAGCCTGCTCCATCAACAAGCTCAAGTGCACATAGGAAGAAACAAAACCAAGGGTATTTCTTCTGGCTTTAGAGCTTAGAATGTGTTTCCTTTCAGAAAACTGTGTCACTGCTGTTCTGATTTCTATAAGAATATGTGCATATAAGAGTTAAAAGAATTTGAAAAATAATGTACTATATTTATTGCCAAAATATGAAAGTAATTTATATTCATTTATACTGAAAGTAGGACACACTTGACAGCTATTAATCCATACAGTAATTAACATTAGCTTTGCAAGCTGGAGATAATATAAAAAGCTTATGCTGCAATATAAAATGTTTCAATGGATCATAATTAACTCACAATTTCAGTTTCTGATTAATCATTTTTCTTAGATTGTTTCATAGGTTACATCTAATTAGCGAAAAGGAATATAAAATTTGGTGCTGCGTTCTAAAAGTCCAAAAAAATAATAATTTAACATTGCTATTATTCTTCATTGTTTTTTACAATCTTAACAATAAGGAGTCTTATTCCATTACAAAATCAAAACAGTACTGTCACTTTTTAGAACTATCCAGAACACAAATTCTATAATAAAATAATATTTTTAAAGCTAGGGTTTCTCTGTTATAACTCTTGTTGTCCTGGAACTCACTCTAGACAAGGCTGGCATCAAACTCACAGAGATTCACCTGTCTCTGCCTCCAAACTTCTGGGATTAAAGGTGTGTGCCACCACCACCTAGCAAATTTTTAGTCATACTTAATAATCACAACATATGAAGGATAGCTATGCTCTTAATTATTTTTTCTCATTTTTTTAATTTTTCAAAATATAATTCTATGTTATCAGAAAACACAGTATTCTTGATTTAGTCACATCAAATTAGTGTAACAGTTTCAAGTATTAGCTCATATCTTACAAGTCATTGTTTTAGGTAACTAAAAAAATCGCACAATTTCATAATGAATAAAAGATGCATTTTTTTCCTCTTTTATCTTTTATATTTTCCCCTTTTAATCATTTTTCAAAAGCCTGGATTATCATGCCCTCTTACTACCATCCAAGCTACATACTGAATGATTCACAGGGACATTTTTAGGTCAAAAGTCATATGAATTTTAATTTGGGGACAAGAGCCACTTCTAAAACAAATCTTAGTATGTATTTGGCAGAGATTCATAACTGAACTTTAAAAAATAAATGATAGAAGTTCAAGTCTTTAATATAAAATCTTGCTTGAAAAAAAATCGCTTGTAAATAAATATATTGCCATTTTTGTGGTGCAATTATTCATATTGTTTCAGTAAATGCTAGTACTTCTTAACCGTTTCAACATGAAATGGAAGACATTGAAATACAAAAGACTGCAGCATCCCTTCACCATCAGCTAATACAACATTCCTAGAAAGAGCACAGATATTTCATACATGATATACTTATTAATGCTGCCCTTATCTTCCAGAATTTGGGACCTTCGAGACCAGGAGTGTCAACAAGCCATCAACTTGTTCCCTTAAGAAAACTACTTGCTACATTCACAAGTCAACACCACGTTCCTGTATGTGCCTTTCCCTTTAATTTCTCTTTCTACTGGACATTAATGCCTCTGCAAGTTCTAATACCAAATGTATGTAGATAGTCTTTGTTTGTAGTGTGATATACAAGTTAACTCTCTTCATTCTTTCATTGCCTTTGACTCTGAATGTGTATATACTTGAGGAGTGTACAAGACCTTCCACAGTGTATATTTGGATGGATGTGGAGACGCTTGGCATTTATAACAACCTCTTTTCTTTATGTTCTCATTTCCATCCCCTCCTCAGTTGTCCAACATTTATTCAAAAAAACATTGAAGTCTGTAGATGTAGATGTGGATTTTTGTGTAGATTCACCAGATGTAGACTTTGGTTCAGGGCAAATGACACTTTATTATTTTGCCCAGTTAATCATTTGTTCTTGCCTGGAGTCCTAGAATCTTAGAGAATTTTGTTCTCTTTATCCTACACTTAAGCCTTGAACTGGAAGGCTTCAGCCTTTGTACAATCTAGAACATTTAACCTCTAGCCTGGACATAGAAGGCTTCAGCCTTAGCCTTCTGAGACCTACTCCTGACTGAACTGCTTTGACTAGCTTCTTCCAAATTCTTAATCTTCTGGTTCAACTCACTCTCTGTTCTGGGTTTCTGCTGAACTCTGTTGTGTCTGTCCCTGAGTGCTCACTGTTCTATCCATCCTGACTCTGTAACTGACTGCTTCAACTTACTCTGTTTTGCTTCTCAACTGACTCTTCAGCTTGCTTCTCAATTGACTCTTCTTACTGATTCCTCTAGTTGCTTCTGTTAACTGACTGCGAACACCTATGTGACTCTCTTTAACTGAGCTGAGAGCCTGCTTTGTACTGTGAGAACTGGGCATGTCCTTACTCTGCTAACTCTTATTCTGAGTAGTCACTTTGTCTGCCATTCACTCTGACTCATTGCAGATGTCACTTCCAGTGTGACACTGACCCCTTCTGAGTTCTGCTTCCACTGTTTCGATATCCCCCCCATTAGGGATTAAAGGTGTACCACCATTGCCTTCTGAATACTGGGATTAAAGTATTTTCTACACTCTGTTTAATATCCGTTTAAAATGTGTAAAGTTTCCACATTCCATCCAGACACACAGGCTTTTGAATGCAATCCCTTCACATAGACCTCTGGAATGAAGGCCATAGCTTTCACCCACAGCTATTCCTCTACAAAAATCAAGCACTTGGAACTACAAGTGATACATAACTGTAAAAATACAGCATTCAGGTTTCCTGTCTCTTACACTCTATACTCTATACTCTACTATACGTTTGAACTGTTTTATGACATATAACATGTTTCCCTCTGGACTCTAAATTAAATTGTAAGTCCTTATCAAATTTCATGTGGGGAGATACCATAGAAATAACATTGCTTATTTTATTCCATTTATTTTATACCATAGAAGAAAAAGCATTCCTTATTTTATATTTCCTGATTTCAAATAAATAGGGAAAGTTCTCAGTCTTTCTATGGCTGTTTTTCTTTTTAAATTTTTTTCCCTGTCTGTTTTATAAACAGGACTTGGGATAAATAATGTACATAGGCCTTATAAACCTTTATATATTGTCAATTCTTGTTAGAGCTCAGTGCAAGCTGGTCAGTATTTTCTTAGTCTAGATTTCTTTTATTATACTAACAGAATTTGAATATCCAGTAGAGAATTATTTCCTATGGTTCACTGCATGATGGAAGTGTAGGCATTTTGTATAGTTTGTTGGACTAAATTTAATTACAATGCTGGATTCCGTCCCTAGGCATTTTTGCAACTCTTTAGAAGAAAAGTTTAATGTTAAAATAAAGGCATAAAATCAGTAATTATTTGTACTAAATGTAGATTTGTGTCTCTAGCTTTGTACTTTAGTAGAAAAGATTAGCTTGCCAGGGAGAGAATTTGTATGAGTATTATATTTTGAACATGCCCTCTTAACCTCAGTAACTATGTGCAAAGGAGATGCTGTTAATGAAATAGCAGATAAGACCTTTAATATTTATAATTATTACTTATTATGCTAAATTTGGAGCTAATTTAGAGAGCCATATTAAGATAATTCATCTTAATGGAAGCAGTTAATAAGTGCATCATAATTACCCATTGGCCAGGTTTATAATTAACATTTAAGTTTTTAACTCTGCATCATGATTTCTACCTTGATTTTATTGCATATTATGAAGAGAAGTCAAATAATGTTTAATTTTTATTAAAATTAAAAACTAATATTTTCATTTTCATTTAAAAGTCAAAATATTTAAAAGAGATTCTAATTTACAGATAATTATTCTCAATATATTAAACAGAATATCTTAATGTTGTAGGCTCCTGTGTTTGTGATTTCATTATATCAGTTGATCTTCTACGATAAAAGAAGTAAACATCAGGCAGGTATTATAGGCCTCATTGTGCTTGCCATGCTTCAGAGGCAAGAAAATGTGAACTCATTTCACTATTATAAGACATCATCATTTCCTTCTATTATTAGAGTTTCTTACAAATATCATTGGTGTGATTATGAATAATCACCATGGCATAGCACATAAAAGACAATGCTTTATAGATACTTCATCATTAAATACAGACAGCACAGAAATTTGAGTATGAAGCTTTCAGACCAGGTTTAAGCAAATTACTGCACAGCTAATACAAGAGGAAGACCCAAGGTGAACAAATGCCTTACAGTCTTGGAAGCTGTACTTTCCCGTTCCCACCCCAATGAAGGCTTTATTTCAAAAGTCAGATTCTTAAATGCCACTTATTCATAAATCCAGAATCTTAGTTGATGTCCAAGCTTGTTATCTCCAGACTCTTCCAACAAAAAGACAGAAGCTTTAAATTCTTAGGGCTATATCGATTTTATATAGATTTTCCTTTTTTCTTGCTGTATTACATTCTACAAAGGATTGAAAGTTTTAGGCTAGCTACAGTATTTAGAAAATTCTTTTATGAAGATTTCAACTACTTCATTACCACTGATTTGGTTTGTTTTATGAGTTCAATTAGTCTTAAAAATCAAAAATTCAGATTCGAAAGATTTATTACACAAAATGACATTTTGACATCTTTCTGCATTCCATCACACCTATGACTGCGTGGCGTTTTGCATAAGATGTGGTGTCAATGGAATTTTAGTCACATAATTTAATTTAATTTAAATGAATTGATGCTTAAAAATCATTATTTAATATCATTTTCCAGGCAGATATATATGCCTGGACACATACATATTGTATGCGCTCTCTCTCTCTCTCTCTCTCTCTCTCTCACACACACACACACACACACACACACACACACACACACACACTTGCTCTCCCTGTATGTATATTAATAACAGTAAAAATATTTTGGACTTGGGGGTATGGTTCAGAAGTAGAATGTTTCCTTCCTATACTGCATTCCAGTTCATAAAAATTCATTTACTAAGCAAATAGACAGACAAGACAGGAGGTTCTATATTCTAGTTTTCCACTCATATGCAGTGAAACATAGGAATGAGCTCTCACCTATACCATGGTTAGCCTTGTGGTCGCTAGATAAGTCCTGCACACAGATACAATGGTCACTCATCATAGGTGGCAGATTACAAACTGTGATTGTAGTCTAATTGGATTTGTATGTCAGAAATTGTGAAGCTTCATAATTCTGCTTAATAACGTTTTCTAGGGCACTTCTGGTCTTATGCTGGAATCCAATTATAAGGGTCTTTGTAAATTGTAGGGAACAAAATTCTTTCCTTTAAAAAAAATTGGATAAAATTACAAAACAAAATGAGGATTATCCAAGGTATTAATAGATACTGTTAAATTTTTTGAACCCAGGATTATATAAAATGGGCCACATCTATTATATTAGTCAGGGTTCTAGAGACACTAGAGCCAAGGGACTGAACTGATAGAATGAAATATATATATAGTCTGTGGTCCTGCTTGTCCATCAATGGCTATTTACCATTGGAAAAAGCAAATATTCAGCAGTTGCTCAGTCTAAGAGGTAAGATGTCTGGGCTGGTCTTTAGTATACACCAAAGCCCAAAGAAGTAGACTATAATGTCAGTGAAGGATAGATTTGCCAATCAGAATGAGGATAAGCAGGCAAAGAGCAAAGTACTTCCTTCTCCCATGCCCTTTATGTAGGCTGCCAGAAGAAGGCATGGACCAGATTAAAGGTGGATCTTCCTAGTACAATTATTTAATTAAGAAAAATTACTTTCTGGTGTGCCTAACTGCTGGGGTTTTAGTTAATTTCAGATGTAGTCAAGTTGAAACCAATAATAGACATCCCATATGCTTAAAAGTACTGTAATGGTAGAGCTTTCCCTCTTCAAAAGGTAACTTCTATTTACAAAAGGAAATGGTTGCATTTTCACACCACCTAACTTTACCATCTTCCAAAATACTTTAGGATTGGGAAGATTTAATTGCATGTCTATTCATTTACTTGTTTATTACATTGATTTTTTTCATTAGTTGTTTGCTTATCTTGAATGATGTTGCATATTACATAAGATAATAAGTGCTGATATTAAATAATAAAGATGTAAAAGAAAATACTGTTGACTATCCAAGAAATGAGACAGAAGAGAACATAGTCCAGATAAGGCCAGAACATAGAGAATCAAGCAGACAAAGAAAGATATTTCCCCTGGGTAAGGATGGGAGGTAAAGAATGATATGCGAAATTGGTCTTATAAGTTTATTTTAACTCATTGGCTCATATTTTAATTCAATGATGGAATGATAAAATAATGATAAAATAATTACTTAATGAAGGTATTATGTATTTAAAATATTTACCTCAATGATTTTCTGTTAAAGATTTTCCACCAAATTAAAAAATGAAATGAGAGGAAAATATATCATTACATTGATAGCAAAAATAATACATGTCCCAATAGATGAGGTTCCATTCACATTGTAAGCTAAGTTTTCATTCTATATTATAGTTTTCTTGATATTTTTTAAATTATGAGTTTACTAGTTCTCACTGTGTACAGTTTTATGTATTTGAAATAAAACATATTTTCAGAAATATGAAAATCTGTCTTCCCCAAGCATTTTAACTTGAAAGTCAGCATATTTCTTTGTGTGATTTTTGTTATGAATATTTATTTATTTTGTCTTCCCTGAAAGTGCCACTAATCCATGAATTTCATTTTGTAGCTTCTTTTGTTTAATACTCTGGCAGTTGATTGATTTATAAAGTAGTAATGTTCAAGTTGTACTTAAAAGTTAGACAATAAAACACCTAGATTCCTTGTTCACCAGACCTGTGATGATTGCAAACTTCAAACTTTCAGATTTCCAATTGGTTCCTATCAGGCCTTCTTATTGTATAATTGCTGATGACAATTAATATTTCCTTTATTACCAAGCTCTAAACTTAAATGAGTAGCTGCTTGCAATAGTTATTAAAATAAAGAAAATAAAGAAAAACAAAGCAAGTTTTGCTCTCTAGTTTTATGTTAACTTGACACAAACCAGAGTAATATGAGAAGAGGGAAACACAACTGGGAAAATGCTTCAATAATAGTGGTTTTTTAGACCAATCTGTAGACTACTCTCCTGATCCATGATTAATATGGGAAAGGCCATCTCACAAGGGGCCTGGCATGTGGTCCTGGGTTGTATAAACAATATCAGGCTGAACAACTGCTATGTCCAGATTCCTGCCTTCAGTTTCTTCCATGACTACCTTCCATGATGGACTATGATTTGGACCCATAAGCTTAAGTAAACTGTTTTTTCTCCAAATTGTTTTTGATAATTTTTTTTTCACAGCAATAGAAACCCCAGTTAAGACTTTTTCCTTGCAATATCTTCTAAAACTTTTTAAGAGTTGTGATATCTTCATTCACAAAGTGTATTTAATTTCTGAGGACATTTATTCTCAAAAGTTTTTGTTTAAGTTAATAGTAGAACATCAACGATGTTCAACCCATATTCCTCGAGTGTTTTGCAGAAAAAAGGTGTGCTAAGCTCTTAGTTCAAATGACAACAAACATCATAGTGTAAATTCTAAACTGACAGCTTGGAGTTTCCCAATAACTGAGGTGTTTGAGCGCTAAACCAGGACAAGCGTGGGCATATTGCAGTACATATTTGGCAGATATGAGAATGGATGGTGTTCAGAGACTTACCATTCTCCTGGGAGAAATGATCTTAATATTTCATATATTTAAGTTTTATGGGTAGAGTAAGCAATTTTTAAAACCAGAGCATTATTGCATCCCTCCATGCTTCTTGGAGCAGCCTCTGGTGTTATTTGAAGTTTGAGTACAGAAATCAGTAGAACTATTTGAGGAGACCTGGCCTTTGTAAAGTGGGAGCCATCAACAGAGAGAAAATAAATTTCCCTCCTTTCACCTTTGATATTATTTCCTGGGATTGTAGTGAATGGAAACCTTTAGCCTTGTAAGGCTTCAAAAGGAATACCCCAAAAGGAATGGCCATTTAATAACCCCCTGCCCTTTCCTTTCTTCCCAAATGTCAACTTTTGTCACTTAGTAGTGTAATAAAGAAGACAAGTTGAGCCTGTGTGACGTTCTTTAAAAAGAGAAGACAATCTATTGTCTGACTTGAGCTATATGATGTGACCCAGCTCCGAGGACTCAAAGAGTTATGTAGATATGCATTCCTAACTGAAAATAAAAGAGAGCCTGAGCATTAAAATGTACTTAAACTCTTGGGCCTTTGCCTGTTCTCCAAGCACTATTTGCTGGTCAGCATCTCAGGGCTCCGATTTTTGCTTTTCTTTCCACCTGGGCATTTTTTTCCGTTCCCCCTGTTTTTCCTCTTTCGTATCCAGATGTTAGGTTTGTTATCCCTTTCGTGAAGGTTTTCCTTGGGCAATTTGGCTTATGCACTACACTCTGAGTACTAGTTTCTTTTAATAATATTGCATCATTTTGGTTTCCATTTCTCTCGTGGATTCTAGAATGGGGTTTTCCTTATTTATTTAATAATTTATTGCCTGTTTATTGAAAATAAGTTATAATTTTCTTGATAATAAAGACATTTTAAGTCTTTTATGATTCTGTTCTGGGCCAATAACAATGCTGAATACAGATATTCAGTGGTGTATGGATTATCTGGGAAGAGCCTGTCAGATAACTATGTCATAGAACTACTAGACAGATTCTATTGGTGGGATTACACTTCCCATGTATATTTTTACTGCTGGATGTGTAATGAGAAAATACAATTTCCATGAATTGCATTTTGATGTCCATTAAGCTTCTGTGAAACCAGTCACCTTGGCTGATGAAGCTTGGAGAATATCTCCAAGGTAAGAGAAGGGCACACGTGACAGAGGAGGCAGCTCATTTCGTGGAGGATGAGGAGGCAGAAACCAGGATAGATCTAGGATGAGATGTGTTCGTAAAGGTAAAGTCCCAAGTACTGTTCAGGTAGGCTTCACATCCTAATTGATGCCCTCACCATCCAACCAGCTCCCAATAGTATCAGTAGTTAGTTAAGAATCAAACTTTCTTAAGTGAACCTTGTATATGAACATTTCATAAACAAATGTCAGTGTTGCACTGTAATTCATTTGATTATATATAACTGCTTCTAAATGTTCTCAACTTTATACAAATCACGTTCAGTGTTTATTTGAGCAAGTGTTTAATCACTTTAACTTTTAAGTAAATTTAAAAAGTATTTGAAAGTAAGTTCCGCTCATAACTATTTCATGCATTGTTTTGAAAGACAGATGAGAAATCTATACTTTTCTTATTCGTTTGGCCTCACATTTATAGAACTGGAAGATTTGATACTAACCTGAGCAAGTATTTTCTTTTTTGATACAAGGTTTCAGTTATCCTTGGCTGGATTCGTACTTACTCTGTGGCTGAGGATGATCTTGAGTTTCAGATTTGCCTGGCTTCCCCCCTGCAAAAGCTCAGTAACAGATCATCACCTCACTGGCTTGAACACCTAACTTATGTCACATATCCTGTTTCCTCCCTCTCAATTATTTTATTTGTATTATATATTACTTTAATACCTATAACTGTCTAGATTTATTTCAATTATCACTAGATTACTTTATAGTATAAAATTATATACATAATAATATAATGCATTGTTCAGATATACAAAATGTATATAAACAAAAAGAGAATATAAGAGAAGCTTTAATCCTACAGTACTCATTAGAAACTGTGGCAGGTTTATATCTTTATATCTATAAGTTATATTGTTTTGGCAGCAAATTGGACTAGCCTGACCAATCATTTGAAAGGTTTCTTGTGCCTGGTATTAGCTTTTATGCTATTCTTTATTTTCGGGGAAGCATTGTCAGCCCAAGTGCCTTAACTACTTTTAAGATTATCTATATGTATATCCTCTGTATCGCTATATGTCTATATTTATATCTATTGATATTTATGTAATCTTTCTCTCTCTCTCTGTATATATTTCTATATACATATCTAAATTTATATGTGTATATGTGCAGACATACATTTGTATGTATTGTATAAAAAATTGTAGGTTATCTTTAGGATAACTTTAATCTGTCAAGGGATATTTATTGATCACTAAATCTTTTTTATTTGTTCTGTTTGTTTCTATCCTTGTTTCATAATGAATACACTGACCAAAGCTTACATTTATCTACAGTTTTAGATATAAAGTTCTCACTTAGACCTCTCTTGTGAGAACAATGATTTGTCCTCAACTTTCATTTAATATTTCTAATTAGCTTATTCATGGGGCTTTGATTAAATATCATCCCTCTAGATTCATTCTTGATATTCCCTTTTTCATTAAATAACACACCCAAACATCTAAATTGTACACTTCAGAGTTATTTCTGAAATCTTACTTTGCCCCATGTCAACATAACATAACAACTGCTCATGAAACCCTGCCAATTCCACATTCCCACTGTACTTCATAATTTCCCACTTATTGTCATTACTTGTACTTTATCTTTAATTACACTCAGTGTATGAGGCCCTACACCATCCTGTATGAATCTTAAACAGCTCCAACTGCCGTAACAAATACTGCAGATTATGTGACCCACACTTTTCCCCTTATTGTGTAGCCCAAAATTGTGAGGTGATGATGTCAGTTTGGCTAAGTGAACAAGCACTTTTTTCTCTTTTTTTTAAGAACACTAACTCTGACATGATAGGCATCCCATCTTTATAATCTCATCTTGTCCTGAGGACTTCCCAAAGATATCATCTCCAGCTAGCACTGCACTGCATATTATGATTTCAGCATATGGATGTGGTACACGCATATGTGGCAGTCCAAAGCTTCTTTCTTGGAAATCAAAATTGGGCATTCTATCTCCACAAAATTCATTCCTCTTTGTTCCCCACATACCCTGAAAGCATATTTAATACAAAAGGCTACTTCCTAATATAAATATAGCTGTTTTTTATTTATATTAATATCAAAATTGTTTTTGAATAAGCCTATCCTAACCAGACTCCTGTGGAATTACAGATTTAGAATTATCTTTAGGAAGAATTTCATATAAAATTTATCATATGTTCAATATGCCAGAGAAAAAATGAGTTGTGAAGAATCTCGTATGTTAAAATCTGTGGCCAACATTATTACCTTCCTCTGCTTGTAATATTCATGTAGAAAGAATATTACACATGACAACCAAGTTTAATCAAAAGCTGAGGAGTTGGCAATTGATAATTGCTGGGGTAAAGAAAGTTGGTTTTCTTGAAGAATATTGCCCTTGGTAATTTAACCATGAACATGTTGAATGGAAAGCTGTACATCCAAGATTATATACAAAGCACAAATTAGTCTTGATAGAGGGAGGAAAAGGGAGATGACGGGGGAGAGGGAAAGGCAAGAAGAATGGCAAGAAGAATTGGAGGTGTTAGTGAGAATTGTCAATACTCATTGTATGAGATTGTTAAAAAGCTGATGATAAATTTGAGAAAATGACCAATGTGAAAATTGTGATTTCTATTAGACAGAAATGTTTTTGGTCATCACATGTTGCTGATTTTGCAGGTTTCTATTTCTTTTCGTACTTCACCTTTTAGATTATCTGTCATAAATTCACGGATTATGACTTGACGTAGTTTCCAGCTGCCATCCTCGAGAAATGGGATGGATCATGGCAGTGGGTAAGGGACAAGAAGCCTCTGGATCTCCACCATAGTGTCCTAAAGGGGTCACCTGGAGAAGCTAGAGAACCACAGAATATTTCACCAAGTTCTTCATCTATATGTCAACAGGAGCATCACTGTTCTCTCTACGCTGAATCATGTGCATGTGCTAGAAAACCAACAAGGGGTTTGCTGTATTTATTCACCTATTTATAAACTTTTGAGTGTTGCTTGCAAATATGTTTTTTTTTCTATTCAGTGATTACTGATGAGATATCAACAATCACATCTAAGATTTTTGAATGTTTTAGCCCACAAAGAAACTTATTAATTAAACATAATACAATATTTCAATTTTATTTGTGAAAATAAACTCTCATATTAGTTTTTATTTCCTGTATTGAAACAATTTCCACTTTCTGAATAATTTATATTATTTATTGGCCTAGTTAATTAAATATTTTTCAATGCTGATTGTAAACTATCAGAATTCCAATTAATTCTTAAAAGTGTAATTATATAATTATATTTCCAAAATTTTGGAAAGCTGCGATGAAAATGATCATACAATCATAAATAGCCTAAATTTATGGACTGCAATGACATTAAATTTCGCTTTCAATAGAAAACTAAGAATAGTATAGTTTTAATTTTCATGCATTTGACTCCTTAGTCTAAATTCTTCTCAGGTTTAAAAAACAAGCAAATACAGAAGACATATTAATAACTCATATGCTGCCCAAGATTTAGAGTAAATACAGTAATTGCATGGACACTTTAGACCAAATTAGTGGATACATCAATGAACTTATTGCTGGAGTAGGCACCTGATCACTTTGGTAAGTGGTTAAATTGAAGCTACTTACATTAATTCAGATTTCTATTAATAGAACATCACAATTTCTTTAACCAATGCAGTAAATTACATTAACATCCTTCTCCTAACTCCAAAATCATTTGAACTTAATTAGGGTTCTTAGCTAAAGAGATTTAAGTTAGAGACTTTTTGATTTGATGGATTCTTATAATCTTTTGTATTTCTTAGTTTCATGGAACAGTGAAAGTTAATTAAATTATATTCAATTTATTTAAAAATATTTCAAATGATTTTCTCAGACATTAAATATAAGATTAGTGAATATGTCTTGCTTGAGTCAGAGTTCCTCTGTTGTTCCTTGTATTTAAGCTTATTTTTCTATTCTGTTGTGACAAAACCTGCATAATATTCTATGAAAACAAGAAGTTTCAAAAGAAAATTTTATTATTATAATTTTCTATAGTATATTATTCTAAATTATCCTTTCTGGGTTTTTATGAACGTTTCAAAGTTTTAAGTGATTTTTAGTCGCTATTCATTTTTTAAATCATTTTAAAATCTGTATCTTTACTGTAATAATAATATTAAAATCTGAGATTGCTGTATCAGTACTTGTTGTGGTTAGGATGGTGCTAACCATAAAATTACATTCTCAATTACTCTTTGCATAAAATCATAAAATTGGAGGCAAGGATTTTTGGGTAAGACAAGAATGAATCAGAGAGGAAAATGGCTGTGGATATAATCTTATTTCACTATATAATTATGTGAAATTCTGAAGAAATAGAAAATTCTGGGTTTTAATAATTCTTTCATAATTTTATACTATGTACTTTGATCATGTATAATTCCAACTCCTTCAAGATCCACCCCCTAACTACTGTCTCCCCAAGTCTGCATTTCCTGGATTTGTTTTTATTTAGTAAGCTATCCACTCCAAATTTGTTATCCATAGTCTTCTGGGTGTTGATCTATCCACTGGAGTGTATCATCAGCCAGGAGCTATGACTTACAGAAACTGACTTTCTCTCCCTCAGAAACCAGTAATTGTCTATGGCTCCTCAGTTTGGCGTAGAGGTCTTGTACTCCTTACCACTTGGTGTAGAATATTGACTGGCTAGATTTTCTTGCACAGATCTTATGCAGTCAATTACTGCCTCTATTAGTTCAAAGGCGCAGCAGTCCTGTCATGTCCAGAAGACACAATTTGCTCTGATCCTCCCTGATCTCTAGCTCTTAAAATGCTTTCCATCCACTATTCCACAAACGATGCTCCCTGAGACTGGGAAAGTGAGCGAGATGTTACCCAATTTGTAGATGAACAGCCAATAATAAGTTACTCTCTGAACTTTATTAGTTATAAATATCTGCTTTAATTATGATCTACTGCACAAGAAATTTCTCCAGTGATGTCTGAAAGCTTCAGTAATCCAAGTTAGAGTAATATGCATTTTAAGGGCAATTTGATACAGTATTCAGTTAGCAAAACAGAGACTCCTCAGTCTATGACCTTCCCAGTCATGAGATCTTGGCTAGATTTTTCAATACCAAGCATATGTTTCCTTCTGTGAAAAGCTGGTCTGAAGTTCACCCAGAAAGCAGCTGTTTGTTACCGTAACATTTGTACCACCTTTACATATATAGCATATTTTGCCATACCAGTCGTTATTGTCATTCACAGGTTCACAGGTGGTTAAGACTATTGATGATTTTCCCATAGGCAGCCTATATTGCATCTTCTACTATTATGGGTGATACTAGAGAAAAGAAGCTTCCTTGTCAATACTAATTTTATTTCTCCATGTCCTATGACCCAAGTGTGTAGTGCCTTCAGCAATTTTTGGTTGGCAAAGACAGAAATGGAGGTCTCTGGGACACCTATGACCAATATGAAGGAAGATTTCCCATACCTGGCACTAAGCCTACTTTTTTTTTCAACCTGTAGCTTGTGGGATAAATAAAATCTCATAAATGTGGTAAATCTAATTAGGCATATATATATATATATACATATATATATATATATATATATATATATATATATGACTGGGAAGGTCATAGACTGAGGGGTCTCTGTTTTGCTAACTGAATACTGTATCAAATTGCCCTTAAAATGCATATTACTCTAACTTGGATTACTGAAGCTTTCAGACCTCATCGGAGAAATTTCTTGTGCAGTAGATCATAATTAAAGCAGATATTTATAACTAATAAAGTATATATATATATATACACACACACAATATATTACATTATACTAATATATTAATTAATATATATTATATTAATTATATTATATTATATTATTATATTATATTAGTTTGCATTCAGGGCAGACCATTTGGTAATGTGACCAGTTAATTTACTCTTTGCTCTTCCCCAGGGAAGATTACTTCCCTGCTCTCAGCATTCCTTAGGTGCCTATAATTTTTTGTCTTGGGTCTTAAGGCCCAGTAGGCATTTCCTTGCCCATGTTAGCATGTCTATTGTGGTTCTTGTTCATGTTTTGTTCAAGCAGTCATACCTGTAGCATCTGACTTTTAATCTTAGCCATTCTGATTGGGAAAGATAAAATGTCAAAGCAGCTTTAATTTGCCTTTCTGAGGGCTATGATTGGTGAATACTTAAAAAGTAATTCTTAGTCATTTGTATTTCTTTGTAAGAGATTTCTCTGTTCAGTTCTGTAGTCCACATTTTAACTGGGTTGTTTATTTTGTTGGCTTTTGGTTTTTGAGTTTCTTGGATATTGAAGACATGAGTGATCTGTCAGTTATAGAGCAGACAAGGGATTTTCCCCATTTTGTAAATGGTAACTATCCTTTGTATACTCAAATGTTCACAACTTATTTTATTTATTTTCCATGTATTTAGCATAATCTCCTTGACATTTCAAAGCCTTGTTCCTTTCTGACTCAACCAGCTGCTCCACTTTTTAGCTATATATTCATGCTTCTGATATGATATTAGCCATTTCTCCATCTCAGAAATACTCTGTAGAGAATAACAGTTCTATAGAACAGGGTCAAACTACAGACTGATGTGCTCCAAGTCCATGGAAATGACAGGTCTAGAGAGGTTTTCATAGCTCAGTAAGTTGGTAGATTCATTTTTTGATTATTCTATTTTAGTTTTTAGATTATAATATAATTTAATATAATATAATACTATAATTTACTCCCTCCCTTTCCTACCTCCAAACTCTTCCATATCCATTCTCCTTCAAATTCATGGCCTCTTTTTTCATTAATTTTTATAATATGCATATGTGTATGAATATATTCCTGTTACTTTTCAGCCTGTATAATGTTTCTTGTATATGCTGATAGGGAATGAGAATTTTGTTTATTTGTCATTTTTTGAGATTATCATTTAATTATATTTTCTCTTCTCTTTCATCTTTCAAATCCTCCCATATAACTTCTTCCCAAATATATATTCAAGAGGCAATATTTATGATATATAAATCGAATCCATGTAATGCTACCTATATGTATGTTTTCAGAGCTGACTGTCTGGCATTATTCAACTAATTGTTGTGCTACTCCTTGGGTAGAGTCACTTCTGTTGTTTATTCCTTTATTTAGTTGCCTATAGTTCTTTGGCTAGAGTTGAAGCCTCATGGGCGTTTTCTAATCCAATTTGGCATTTTCATTGCTGTTGTCTTTGTTCAATGCACATTTGGGTGATTGTGTTGGTGAGACTTTACAGGTGTAGCCTCTAATGTCACCAGGTGACATAATAACACAGCAAAGCTCTTGATCCTCTGGCTCTTGCAATCTTTTCGACCCTCTTCTGAAATGTTCCCTGATCCTTAGGTGTGAGAGTGTTTTGTAGATGTATCCACTGTGACTAGACTCCAGGAGGGCTGATAATTTTGTTAAAATATCTGCAATTCAATTCTAACACTAAAGAGCTTCTATTTATTATCAATTATTATGTTTCTACCTCATCTTTTATACAGTATAATTTTCTTTCACAATGAAACTGGAGGAAAGTACAAAGGAAAAGGTAGGAAAAAGAACAATTTAATATTGAAAACAATAAAATTACTGAATCTATCTCAGTACTTTCTCTCTATATGTTCCTTTATATTCTTGGATTCCATGTGACTTTATTTCCTTGGTAACTTTGCTCTATACATTGCTCTATACGTGTTCATAAAGAATCATTAGGTAAATATATACTGCCTTATATAATAACCAAAAGTCAATCTTTGCTGTTGTTATTCTTTTTTTCTCTTGAGGGCACTGTTATAACATGTGGTAGGTAGTTGTTGATGGAAATTCAAGGACAAAGAGTATTTTCCTCATTAGTGCTCAACAAAATGTAAAAGAAGGATCTACAAAGTCAGAACCTTATACAAAAAAGATACCTCAATCTTTGTGTAAAAATTTCATATTTCACTGTTTGGTTTACCCATGTTCTATTTAAGTATAATATTATAATGATACATTTGTGTAAATTCTAGTCAGACAAGTTCATATATATTTTCTGAGTAGACAATTCATACATATTATTATTATTAAATATTTAATGAAGTTATAACACTAATTTATTTTAATTACATTTGATTTGATAAAATTCTGACTGAATCAATCATTACAATTTGTCTGGCTCCTACTAACATTGAAACTTTATTTCTATACTATGCTAAATACATTTTCATTGTGCTGCATTTTGCTGTGTTGATAATTTGATGGACATATCTATAGTTGAAAGAAAAAATATGGGATGCAGATTTTAATTCTGGCCTTATATTTTCCATAAAATTTTCTTGAAGATCCCAAGAGACATAAAAAGACTGGTCAATAAAATTTCCAAACATGTCATTGTAGGGCAAAGCTATTCATTATTCCAGTGCATTGCTGAGGATTGCTGTGTAGAAATTACTATATTTACTTATTTAAGAACTTTGCTTTTATACTTTTTCAGTGCAGCAATTATACTTTAACTTAATTACAGCATGGTTTCTAGATTTAACTTTCCTTTGGTCAAAGATGGCAGCTAAAGTTTATAATAACATATTGTCTCTGTGCTACGGGAAGCATGAATACACAATGACTATAGTATTGTTTCCAGGGAGACACTTGGAATTCCAATAGACTGCTACTTTTATCAATATGGAAATGCATACACCTCTTCTACAAAGGTTCAACTGAAAAGAAAATCTAGCTGCAAATCTAGATGGTGTCATTCTTGAACCTAGAATTCCAGATTGAATGGAAAGGAGAAATGGAGCAAAGTATCAACATTCATCTTACCCTCTCCCTGATTCTGCACACAATGTGGGAAGCTGTTTCATGCTCCTCCTGTACTCCTTGTCCAGTATGATGGACAGTACCTTCACACTGTGATCCAAAGTAAACCCTCTACTCTTTATGCTCCTCTTCTCAAGTATTTGACACAAGAAGAGCCACCAACACATAAGATGATCATAGAAGCTACTAACAACCAACATATTGTAACTGCAAAATGTGTTAAGTTAAAATTATTATAGAAGTAGCTCTGATTAGGAAAATTGTACAATATGCACATCTTTTTTAATATTGTACAGCATAAATAATAAATATTAAAATATCCATTGTTGTCAGAAAAGGCTCCCCTAGAATCACTTGAAGAGATTATGGAAATAATAAGCTATGAGGAATCATATACTTCAAGGCAGCTCTTTAATATTCTGGGATAATCTCTAGGGGATTTTACTGTAATTTGATTCATAAAGTCTCTTTAAGAATTAGATGCATCAAACATTCACATATTAAACAAATTATAGAAAAGACCTTAGCAATGTGTTGCCATTCTTACTTTAGTAATACTAACATGGAGAGAGGAATATTCTAGCAAGGGCAAGGGAATTCCATTAACTGCATCCATATAGCCTTGCATAGTTGGTGAGCCCAGATCCCAGAGAGTGATCCTGTGCAAGAATACCTGTGGCCTGCATAAGCTCACATATGTTACTGCACACACGCACAACACAACACCCCCCCCAACATACACACACATACATACACACTGAGAGAGAAGGAGAGGGAGAGAAGGTAGAGTTCTCGGGTTGTAAATGCCACCTTACATCCTGCCTATATTTAGTGATGATGTTTTTGAGAAACTGATACATTGACTGGGTTTTTGGTGCAAAGACAAATTGAGAAGAAACTCTAATCCAGGAATTATATAACTTACTCTATGAATTATAAAGAGTTTGGGTTTAGAATGTAAACAATAAGATAAAATTAAAAGGCTATGTATGATATTGAAGAGATGGCTAAACAGTTATGAACATTAGACACTCTTCCAAATGAACTGGATTTGATTCCCAGTATCCACACTGGGGCACAAATCCATATGTAACTCCAGTGTATTTGCTCTCTTCTGGCATTCAAGGACAGTAAGAATGTATGCTGTATATAGACATTCATGTGGGTAAAATACTCATGACAATAAAAAGAAATTAATACATTTTAACAGCTATAATGCATTTTTTGAAAATTTAATTCTAATATGATAGAGGATGAAAACATGTAAGAATGTATTAAATATTTGAAAATGGGTGACATAATTCCTCTACCCTCTACTCCTATGTCTGGCTTTATGCTGTTCATATGGAGACAGCTAATAAATAAGGGAAATTCAAAGCATGGAATTTAATAGATACATAAATAATAGAAATGGAGCGTTATATTTGGTATTCATTCACCCTGCATAAACGTACAGGGGACCAATGATGGTTAGTACTGCCATGCTCTGAATATTTCCATTCTCCCCAAGTTCATGATTTGAAGTTCTACCACACAGGATGTTTACAAGGAGGGTTGCTTAAAAGAGTGGGGAAGCCCTCTATATTTGGATTGAAATCATATAAAATACACCCCAGAGTACTTAGTAAACACCTTCTCTCAAGACAGGAAGAACTTATTATCTATGAGAAGTCAAACATTTACCAAACAGTAAATATGCCAGCACCTTACCTTGAGCATTAGAAGCTATAAAGTTACAGGAGTTTATGTCTGGCTAAGGAAAATAAAACAGAAAACCTATCCCTAAAAGATGGTGTAGTTGTCACAAATATCAAACTATGTGGGAAAATTGTTTGGAACAGAGTAATAGGGAGAAATTAGAAGCATTTGGGAGAGTATTAGAAAAAGTCCATACTATCATTAATGGGCTTTTAGATGTGATTCTGCTAAAGGTTCAGAGACAAAATAATCACCCTCAAGAAGAAGGTGTAGTTTATCTAAGAAATAGAAAAATTGGTTGTAAACAAGATCTTGACAAAATTATAAGTGAAAGCTCTCTTCATTCTTCTTCATCTTTGTTCATCTGCCTGAAGAATTTCTAATATTCTGACTCTGAGTTGCATATTCCTTTTGATTGTTCTGTTTAATTTGCTATTCAACCTCTCTTGGGAGTTTTTGTGTTTTCAATTTTGCAATTTATTTTCAGTACTTTTTCATATTTGATACTTATTGATTAAAATTGTGAGTTTGGGCATTGTTATCCTCAATGGTTGTACAAAGCATGTTTTGACAGCTGTTTTGAGTTTTCATGCAGAACCTATGTGTGGTGGCTTGAATAAGAATGAATAAGAATGTCCCCCATAGGCTCATGTATTTCAATACTTTGTCATCAGGGATTAGCAATATTTGAGAAGGATTAGGAGGTGTGGCCTTGGAGTAGGTGTGACCTTATTGGAAGAAGTATGTCACTGGGAATGTGCTTTGATGTTTCAAAAATTCATGCAGGTCCAGTCTCTCCCCCCTACCCCCTCTGCCTGCAGATCTCTCCAGCTCCATTGGGCCACACCTTCTAACTTGCTCCCAGCCATGATAATAATGGCCTAAGCTTCTGAAACTATAAGCAAACCTCCAATTAAGTGCTTTGCTTCATAAGAATTGCTGTGGTCAAGGTATCTCTTCACAGCAATTGAACAGTGAATAAAACACTTCATTTCATTATAGTTGCTTTCTGTGGATTACCTCATTTTCCAGCTGTTTCTGAACTTACCTGTACACATTAGACAAAACAAGAACCTGCCTGAGATTTCACAGACTACTCTCATGTGGGGAAAGATACTCAGCAATCCTTCCTCTCCACAGAGAGGAAACTCTATTTGGGGTTCTATATTGACAACCAATAGGATTTTTGGCATTCAATTGTCCAAAATTATTTTAGTTTTTATCATATGGCTAGTGTTAGCAGTATCAGAGTTCAAAGACTGACACATCAGGTGTTTCTTTCTTGACCTATGATAATCATTTACTCTTCTCCGGGAAATCTCAGAGTTGAAAGTATTTCTTCTACCCAATTACTTTGGGAAGATCATTATTATATATAAGCATGAACTTTTTATCTTCACTCTCAGGCAGAGAGTCTGTTAAAGTTCTTTCAGGGTTCCAAGTCTAACAGGCTAAAATTTCTCCTGAGAACCCTTCATATATAGTTGGATTGATGCATGTTTGAGTTTATTTCTCTCTTGAGCCATATAAGATCTAGAAGCTAAGGGAGTTGTTTGTAATTTTTCACACAGTGAGGAATGGAGTAATGTCTGGGAAGAGGGTGTTCTGAATATCCCTACTGGATTCTCTGAGTTTATTTCACATTAACCCAGGGCACGTACTTATTTCTATTGGATTTTTCACAAAGAGAAATTTTTAATGAATTGTGGAATCAGAGTTTCTGTAGATGTAAGTTTGGTCCTACTCTGACAGTGTGCTTTCAGTGATTTCTTGATGGCTCTTTCCCTTTGAAAGTATTTCCCATATTATCACTGTTCTATTTCTACATGTTTTGATTTAAAATACAAAGTCCTTATAGATATTGTTGAGCAAGATCTTTTTATTTACTTTAAATACATAAATGTGCTAGTAGACGACTCTGAAAGAACATAGAGAAATATCACAGTAGAATAGTACTCATCAGAGCTATTGTTATCAGAATTACACAAAAAGCTTTGGGCACATAAGGTCTTCTTGAAATGTAAGCCCTTGAAATGAAAAAAAAAAGTGGATATAATTAAATGACCACAGCTTTACTGAGAATTTAAAGTATATTGTTAGGTTAGGAATTTCAATTTTGTGGCAGGGTTATTCTCTAATGGATAAATTTACTAAAATATCCACCCTGAAGACTGCTAGTTTTATTCAGTTACCCTTAAAAATTTTTAGATATGAAAAGTTAATAAGAACTCACACATGCCCTGGAGAAACTGCCTTTGGGGACGTGATGGATTTAGAGGGTGGATGGAGAGAATATGGCAACCTGATTAACTGTCATTGTCCCTATTTTATAGGTGGTTTTAATGGCCTATTGCAGCATCAAACTCACAGAATCAAAACACATACGCTCTATCAGAAGACTACAGTGCTTACTATCATGTTCTCTGATAATTATGTCTGTATGATACTGTTATATCAAACTGGACTTTCTGTAAACTATATACGTTATCTAACGCATATGTTTTTCAAGTCACGTAAGCAGTGAAAATCAATGTAATAAAGCTCACAGCATGAGATTCAGTTCATGACACAGCAGTGCTTAGTTATACAGACATTAATTATATTCATTAATAGATATATTTGTTTGGTACCAAGATGGATTCTTAGAAAAGGAAGAGAAAATTTCAGTACAATAGTCTGAAGGGTAATTGAGAGAAAGGCTAGAATGCTGCAAGTTCCTTACCCCAAACTTGAGTGGCTACCATAGCTGACATGGACAAAGAATTGACAGAATTATGAAGAACAGATTTCAGACGACAAAATAATGAAGAAAAAGACTCTATTCCTGAGTTTTCGAGGCCATATATTTAGCACATCATCCAGATAATTAAATTTGCCAAATTGTAGGATAAATAGAAGTCACTAATGGGGTACTGCTCTAATTAGTAACCTACAGTTCTTCTCACTAATGGAGTGCTGTACCAGTTTGTAACTGAAAAAAAAAAGAGAGTAAATAATTGATGTTTCTCAAAAACTTACAAAACTGGGACATAACCAATTCAATCTGATTTGAGAGAAACACTAATAAAAAGGATTTCAGCCCAATTTGCAGAGTGGTTGATGGGGTATATTTAAGATATGTATCTAGAGGCATCTTTCCTGTAGACTATTTAGAAACCCCTGGAATTGCAAAACATAAACACTGGCTTGTCCTTGTAGCCTCTAGTTAGAATACAGGAGATACATATATATATATATTAAGGTGGTGCCATTTCATATTTATTGTTATGCTATATGTCAGATTATTAAAATAAAATTTCATGCAGTTGATTAATTGCTTGAGTTAAGTAGTAGATGTAACTCACATTTTTACATTTAACACTTTGAGAAATCATGATGCTTAAATTTCAACTTTTTCCTGAAATCTAAAATGACACAAGCAAGTAAATATAATTAAAAATAAAATTAGCTTCCCATTGACCCACCATTTTAGATAAGGGTAGCAATTTTCCTGAGAAAATTGTGAAGGTTTAATTTTAGCATTTCTAGCTAATTCTAGCATTCTAGTGGAATACACTGATTTGAATACATTATCTACTCCTTATCCAAAACAGATGCTCAGGGATAATTCATTATATAGAACATAGAGATTATATGAGTTATTTTAAAGAAATGTTAGAGCACAAATTACATACTAGGAAATATTTTCTAAAATAATATTGTTTTACATGCACTGATACACACATATGAAATTATGACATTTTTATATAAAATAGTATTGTTAATATTTTTGTGAAAAATATTCATGTGAATCCAATTCTTCTCAGAATAGAGACCACTGTACAGATGCTTCATTATTTAATACTACAATTGAAAAATACATTATAACTTATTATAAGTAGACTGGAGATTTTAGATAGAAATAGGTGGCGAGACAGTAAAAGAACACTACAGAAAAATGATGGTATAGCATTTGTTACTTTTGAAGACAGTCTGAATTGGCCTTAAATATATATCTGCTATTCTGCTTTATGTATTTATGCAAGAAAATAGTCTCATCATTGATTATTATAAAATCAAATATCAATCAACTGAAAAAGTTAAAATTCTTTGCGTTCTTCCATACTAAATATTCATCAATGATTAACCTGTTTATGAAAATAAATTAATTATTAGTAAATTTTTTATACCAATTTTACATACCTATATATCTAGGATTAGGAAGATTCTTAATTAAAGAGATGTTGCAATTTGAAAAATAAATTGAAAAATAAAATGAAGTTCTATATTGTTTTCTATTATGTTGCTAGGCTCTTTTCTCTGTTTCCTCTTTCTCTCTTTCTCTCTTTGTTTCTTTCTTTCTTTTTTTTAAGACATGTTTTCTCTGTTGTAACTCTGACTATAAGGGAACTTACTCTGTAGGCCAGGTTTGCCTTGAACTCACAGAGATTTGCTTGCCCCTGCCTCCTTGGTGCTGGGATTAAAGGTGTGCACCACCTCCACCTGGCCACTATGTTCTTTCTTAATTTGACTTGTGTCATGCTTGCTCTAGCCATGCATTTCTGGGTCAGTCATCTTTGTACTTTACAGTCTTCTTCACCTTTAAAAGAAATATAGAGAAACTCATGTGTTTGGTTTTCTTATATTTTATAATGATAAAGTATGCTCTAAAATAGTAGAGTCAAATGTGTACTAGCACTAAACCCTGAATGCTCGGTCAATGCTACTTGTGGATATGTGTATGCAATTGCATATTAGAACACTGCTTCCCTTGGATAACAACTGTTTTTTATTCAAATAAACTGTCTAGGTGTCTAGGTTTTAGTTATCTTTCTATTGTGAAGAGACACTAGGATAAAGGAAACTTATAAAATAAAATATTTGTTGGAACTCCCAATTCTAGAAGCTTGGAGTCTATAATGGTGAAGAACATAGCAGCCAACAAGCAAGCATGGTGCTGGAGCAGTAGCTAAGAGCTTACATCTCGATGCACAAGCTTCGGACTGAGCATGAGAGAACTTACTAGGAAAGGTCTGGGATTCTGAAACATCAAATCTGCCTGCCCCAGTGACACACTTCCTCTAACAAGACCACATCTCCTAATCCTTAGCATGTACTTTCACCACCTGGATACCAAGTATTTAACCAAAAGAGCTACTGGGGTTATTCTCATCCAAACCAGCCCAGTCTACATACCCTCTAATTATTAGAATTCTCATAGCACCTTCTACATGATATTTATATTTACACATTTCTTTCTTTTCTTTTTTTCTTTTCTTTTCATTCCTTCTCTTCTTCTTCTTCTTCTTCTTCTTCTTCTTCTTCTTCTTCTTCTTCTTCTTCTTCTTCTTCTTCTTCTTCTTCTTCTTCTTCTTCTTCTTCTTCTTCTTCTTCTTCTTCTTCTTCTTCTTCTTCTTCTTCTTCTTCTTTTGTTTTGTTTTTTTGAAGCAGGGTTTTTCTGTTGTAACTCTGGCTGTCATGGTCTCAGAGATCTGCCTGACTTTGCTGGGATTAAGTCATGTGCCACCACCACCTGGCGGTTATACATTTCTTAAAGACACATCCATATAGATCTCATACTAATCCTTGATTTAATAATTCACTTGAAAATGTGCTCAGAAGATTATCTTATATAAAATATTGAAGAGAAAATGGTTCACTTTCGCCTATGCAGCTTTAACTGACACATGTGGAAAGTAGATCTCTTAGTAAATAAACACAATTTAAGTTATTTAAATTGATCCCTTTAAAATAAGGCCAAGATGGCTTTATCATTCTCCACAGAGCTATTGAAATTAGACAAGTTTCCTACTAAGAATAGAATTGATGAAATTTATATTGTAATTTAAAACGTTTTCTCTGCTACTTTAAAGTGTGTGTGTGTGTGTGTGTGTGTGTGTGTGTGTGTGTGTGTGTGTATGTATACCCATAAACATATAAAAGCCTTATTCTAGTTTTGTGATGCAGTGAAAAATCATTCAATAATCTAGGAATTACTTCTTTGACAAATAAATATAGATGGAAGCTATCTCAACTCTTTCTGGATATCTATGAAAAGATAGAATGATAGTACCATTGAGCACCATGCTCCATATTATAACTAATTATAAAATGTCCTGAATGTTGGAGACTCTTTTTGCTTTGATTTAACCTAGTTAGTAAAAAGACACAGATGGCCCATCACAACCCAATCTTCATAAGTCCTTTGAAAGGGTTGAGTAACTAGCACCAGATGTATTTTACTCGGGCCATAGTCTTAGGGTGAAATCATACTGTGTTTATTTATACAGTCTGCTGAAATTATTTCTCTAGCACATGTTAGGACGCAGAACAAGTTACATAAATGTTAAATGCATTGACAACAATTACAGGAAATACGAAGGACAATTATGTTTTTCATGCTGAGGTTTGAATGGCTCTATGCCATTCTATAAAATGAGTAAATATTAGTCAACCATAAAGAAGGATGGAGTCCTGCAATTAGCAGTAAAAATGACTTAAATAGAGATTATGATGTTATGGAAAATAAGCCAGCTTTGAAAACATACTCTCTGAATACTTCACCCCCCTCCAATGAAATATAGTTTAAAATTGTGTGAAGAGAGAGAGAAAAAGAGACAGAGAGACAGAGACAGAGACAGAGACAGAGACAGAGAAAATGGGAAAGCAGAGACAGAGACTCCTCAGAGGGGAGAAAGAGATCTTAAGTGTGTGGAAGTGAGAAAGAGAGGGTAATGTCATACACATGGCATGAAAGCAGAAGGCGGTAAGTTGAGGGAAAGAAAGAGACCAGTAATTGCTGGGGAAGAAGAAAGACAGTGGCAGAGATGGATGAACAAGAATAAGATGTATGGCATATGTGTGTGTTCACACATGTGCACACATTCATACATAAAATATATATGAAAAGGACAAAATACTATTTTGGACTTATATGATATAATTCAAGGGCTGAATGGTAAAAATAAATAAATAAAAATTATGAAAGCTGGAAAAGAAGGAAAAATAATCTTTAAAAATATCTTTTGAAAAATATATTGTCAACAAACACCTATGGATACAAGAAAGGAAATTTGGAATATGGATACAAGAAAGGAAACAAGATTTGGTTTCAAGATAAGCCAGAATTTCATACTGATACAACTGGAGAAGGACTTACCTAAGTCAGAATATCTATGACAACAAAGTGAAAGTGACAGATGGGATGTGGACTCCTTATTCCTGAGAAGCTTCTTTTCCTAAGCCAGGTGAGAATAATAAAATTAATTATTAATTATCTGGTAGATTCCTTTTTATTAATTACTTGACAAAAACCAAATGAAAATAGGATTATCTTCCATCAATCACTTTACAGAAGGAATAATGAATTAAATTCTATACAGAAAATGAACTATCAAAGGTATTTTCAAATGTATTCATTTAAGAAACCAATTATAACCATATTCCTAAAGCCATAAACAAGCCTGGTAACTTTGTTGAAGACACATTACATTATTTTATTCTTGGCCTGTTTCTTGAAGGAAAACAATGAGTGAGATCCTCTGATAATATGGTTCTGGAGGAAGTGTTTTGATAAAAAAAATACAAATAAGACATTCAGTGCCTGTGAGAGTTCGGCTATGTCCTGGGGGGTGTTCTTGGGCCCCTGTGGTGACCATTTCATCCCATTTTACAGGTAATGGTGTTTTCTTTTCTTCCATAGAGCTCACATTTGGAGGTAGAGACTTTCCTTTCCCAGGGTAGGAAAATGTAAGCTCTCTACTTCAGATGAGGAGTAGGGATAGTAAATATCTGTGCTTCAACATAGATGCTATGATAAATTATTTTGTGATCTGTTACCATTTTCCTAAAACTTCCATAACAAGCCACCAACAGTTAGGTTCCTTAACATGATTCAAGTTTATTTGCTCATAGCTCTGGAATGTTGAAGTCTGAAATCCCATTGTCTGAAAGCAATGCCCAATCCAGGATGTGGTTACTTCTTCAGCTTCTGAGAACCCAGAGGGTTCTCTGGCTTGCTTCAGTGGAGGATCCCCGATCTCTACCAGAGTGTTCAGAGGGCCATCCTCTTGGGGTATTTCCACATCATCTTTCTTCTCCGCAGGTTGGTCTTTGTGTCCACATTTCCCTATCTTAATTAATAGGAAGCACATTTTTGATAATTCATAGCTAAGAAAATACAGTTAGAAATTTAAGTATCTCTGAAAGTCAAATTATTTAATATTCAATTTTTTTAAGAGAGGGTCTTGATATGTAACCTGGGATGCAAGCCTTGCAATTGCTGTGTGGCCCACTCTGGCCCATTTAGATGGCTCTAGTTCAGTAACATCTGCAAATGTAATATTTTAAGATAAGGTAACATTCACAGACAGCAAAGAATAGGTCTTCAACTTCCTTTCTGTCTAGACACAATTCAATCAAGAAAACCCTGGGTCTTTCTTCTTTCTTGTCTTTCTCCTTGCCAACTTCCCTCTTTCTATGTTTTATTTTCAGTGTGTAATTTTCAAGGCTACCTTAATCATTTCCTGCCAAATTCATTCAGTACATTTTTGATCTAATCAAAAACCCTTCAGTAAAAATTACATATCCAAAGAATTCATTTAAAATGGTGATGTTCAGGCAAATAAAATGACACTAGCCAACTCAAGCTCTGACCTGTGTGTCACCTATTAAGGTACAAGATGCAAATGTGGTTGGACTTTTTTCTCTTTTCACACTTTAAATAGTTCTTTTCTGTCTCTTCATCTCACAACATGAAAAAAACATTTCATGTCAATTATCTGTGCCTATGTTTCAATAATGACTTTTTGCAAAATATCTCTATCCCAAAATATCTAAACTTTTCTATTCTTAATGCAAAAAAGCCATTAAGTTATTTTCTGATTTCTCCTAAATGAAATATTTTTATTACCTCCCTCACGATGTTTCCAAAAATCCTCATTATTTTCTTCATCATCTAGTTTTAGTTATTCATTCCCTAGGATTTAATCTTCCTTTTCAACCTTTCCCTATAACACAGAGGAAATTGCACAGTAAAACAGATCTGTTCCAACACAAGATCACCTGCTTCCCAGTTGTTTGACTTTCATAATTATTTTAATATCTCACTTGACTCCTTAATGACAGATGATCCAAATAATACTTCCTATGAAACAGCCTGTTGAATCAGGGCAGAAACACACTTACATAGTCTTACATAGTCAGGGAGGGAGAACATCTAAAAGGTCTACACAAGTTACTTCAAAAATAGTTAAACAAATATAAACATAAATTCATTAGCATTGAATGTGAAAACCATCAAACTCTTCATTGATAATTAAAATCTAGACAATATACCTCTCTTCTCACTTTAGAAATAAAGTTTCTAGAAAAAAAATACTTTATCCTCACTGATTTCACTTTTCCTCTTGTTGTACATTCATCCATCTGGCTTCAACATTTATCTCACTCTGAAACTGCTCTGATATAGCCCAGCAGGACAGATGGTCCTCAGAACATATACTCTGAGCTGGTGATGCTGAGAAAAATCTAAGCAACACTTTTTTACATTTTAAAGAGAAGCGTGAAGAAGATCAGACTCAGAAACATTATATATAATCATTTTATATTTCTCTGATAAAACCCTGATGAAATTTAGATTCTCCCACATGTGTCTTAATTTCATGTATCTAATGGTCACCCTACAGTGTTTTCAAATGTGTACTATTTCCAGATACTAGGTTGAAACTTACTTTACTTAAATCAAAGATACCCACATTCAGATTTACTATATTGTATTAGTTGAAAATACAGACCCAGCTTGGAATTGTGGTATGCACTTAAAATTCAAAGATCAAGGAGGCAGAGACAGGCTGATCTCTGTGACCTTGAGGATAGCCTTGTCTATACAGTGAGTTCTTTCCAGTCAGAGCTACATAGTGAGACAACCTCAAAAGCAGAAATAAACAAAGGTCTAAAAAAAATAGAGAAAGTTGTTAAAAATCTCTGTCCTTGAGTTGAGAACAGAGGCTAGTGTCATAATGGGATCTTCACAAGATTTTCGAAATTCTCTGACTATTCCTTTTCACCTGGAAATTCCTGTATACTCAGTTTTAAGTTTCAGTCCCAAGATGGAATGGCACAGGTCCCTTTCTTTGGACACTCGCCTTTTGCTCCTCAGACTTAATAAAGTCAGATGAATGATGAATGAATTCAGTTTCTCTACTCTTAATGAAGTTCATAGTCAGTGAGATTAGGGTGGCATTTACATAGTTAATAAATGTATCACTGAGCTCAAAACACTATGAAAGCCAGCATTTTAGTTTTCACATGTACAATTAAAGTGAAGATGGAAAGCATTATTAGAAAAATGTACAGTTATTTTTTAAAATTCAACTTTCTTCATTTTAAATATTGTCATAAATTCATAATTCATAAAATAGATTCAACACACAAATCTATTATAAGGAATCTACATACCTCAATCCCAGTGATATATATATCTCTATATATATAGATCCCAGTGATCTATATATCCCAGTGATATGTTAATATTATATTTTCTTAATAAGTTTTTATTTTTTTATTAAGGAAACATTTTTAAACCTTTCAGAGGTTTTCAAACTTCATGCATTATTATGTATAGATATTGTCATCTTTAAATATTATCACTAACTCTAGAGTTTACATAAGATCATCAAATTCCCATTATATTACGATTTAAACAGAACAATAAAATAACTGTTAGATTTAAAAAATGAAATGGCATCATATATAGACTACATTACTGATGGTTTTATCTATTCTTCAAATTATATGTGATTTTTTTTAAGGAAAAACATTGCCTGAAAATTGTACTTCACTTACCTGTAGAGATATTGTATACTTTCTCACCAATCTCCCCTGTTAACAGTGTCAGTGAACCATTTTATATAGAAGAAAGAGCTGAATACATTTATTTCTTTAAATTATAATTGCTATTATATTAATTTTTGTATGGGTGTTTTGTCTCTAAGTACTTCTGTGAACAACATCCATGCAGTAACTACAGAGCCCAGAAGAGGGAGTAAGAATCTCAGGATTAGAGATACAGATAGTTGTGAGCTGCCCTCTGAGTGCTGGGAACAGAACTGAGTTCTCTGGGAGAGTAGCCAGTGCCCTTGATGAGCCATCCCTTTAGCAGCCCAGCACCTCTATTCCTAAAATATGTATTGCATATATTTGAGTGTGTGTGTGTGTGTGTGTGTGTGTGTGTGTGTGTGTGTGTGTGTAGTATGTTGGTCAGAGCATAACTTGCAGGATTCCTTTTTTAACCATCATGTGGTCCAGGGATTCAAATTTAGATCCTCTGTTTGCTTTATCTGCTGAGTCAATTCACTGGTGCCACAATCCTTTTTTGATCATTTGAACTGTAAATTATTTTTAACTATATTTTGAGATGATTACTTTTAGTCCTTTATTTTTCCTAAAGGCATTGCTTTTGTATATTTTTTTTATTTAATGTGATCAAAATTTTAAAAAAGAACAGTCATTTAAAAAGACCCATTCCATATTATGAAAACCATTCCTGATACTGGAAACCTGGCCAAATACCCAGGGCCGATGAAATCATAGATCTTGGAAGTAAACCCAATGCCACCACTCTAAGCCAGCATACTAAACCAGCATAGCCCCGACGTACACTCTGCATATTTATCCTTACACCCATAGATAAGCATAGTCTTCATTCCTTATCAAAGAAACTTCTCCTTGCAACAAATGGAGACCATTACAAAAAACCACAACTAAGCAATATGAAGAGTTGTGGCTCCCACTCCCTGTGTCTAAGGTCCAGAGAACACTGCAGAAGGAAAGAGGTTGCAAGAGCCAGACAATAAGGAAGTTTTCTGAACAAGGACAACAAAGGACATGCCAAAGTGGACTGGATGGGGTTATATGCTTTTCAAATACTGAAGAGATATTAGCCTATTCTATTTAAATGGAACTTAAATTTAATTCACATAATAAAGACCACTGATATTATCAAGTTATTTTGTTTTTTTTTAAATAGATTTTTATAGTACTATAAGTATATTTATGATATTGGCAGATATTTGAATTCTGGGTAATACATAAGAAATACTGATTATTATTTTCTATTAAAATGTTTATCCCATATCCCAATGGGCAAATATGAAAAGAAAGTCATCTATAGAAAGGTGTACAGTCCTTCAGATGTTTAAGACCTTTATTACTTTCTATTTCATCCTACCAGTTTAAACTCCACAGGACACTCAATTTTGCAAATTATGAGAATACACAGATTCTTAGATTCCAACAAGTATATATTTAAACACTATACTTATTTAGAATAGAAGCCAATTTATTGAAGGGATCAAAGGCTTTAAAGGCATAGGACAGTGTCTTCAACACATCATATTCTGTTAACAGGAAGACTTGCAAACTCTTGTGTGCTAACAACTTGTCTCATTTCTAAGATTAGTTGCCTTCAGCTGCCTTTAAAGCACAACATGCTCGAACAGCATGAGAATTTATGCACAACAGTAACACACTACCCTAATCTATACTGCATTCACCAGCATCATCACAAAATTAAAAAGTTACAAAATGGCCAATTGAATGAATTCATTAGCTTCATGTTGCCATAAAAGCACCATCCAAAGAAAGAACACAAGATAATTCCCCAGAGTCCTTAAACCAGTCGGGCAAAATAGCACAGAAATCAATAGTCTCTGGAGGAAGATATCATAAAGGTTTTGTATGTATTCATTAAAAAAATACTATCCTCCATAAGAGACTTCAGTATCTCTTTGATGTGTAATGTTCAAGAGAGAAAAATATAATACAATTATGAGTAACTGAAGGACTATGTAAAGTTTTGTTCTGCAAAGAGAGAACCCTACTGTTTTAACATCAATTTGCTTTTTTCCCTACTTAATACCTGTTGTTTTTGTTAGCAAGGATGGTGAAAAACATATTGGAAAACATAAAATACTAAAAGCCTGAAAAATCTTCATTAGAAAGCTGAAGTAAGTATGTGACAAGTTTATGGTACAAAGATCTACATACAGTGCATTCCAGTAAATAAATAAATTACTTTGATCTTAATGAGCAGTACTCTACTGTAATGATGAATGGACTATGACAATTTTTCAGGGACTTAACAAGCCCCATGGCCTTCAGGGTGCTCCATGAAGAAGGAAACTCATCACTATCATCTTTGCAGGAACTTCAGCAAAGTTTCCAAGACTGTGGTTTATTATCCTTATACATTTAAGCATAGTAAAACATGGGAAAAGGTTTCCATGTGTCAATTATCACAACAAAGCTTTAGGCACAGCTACATTAAAACTCCCTAGAAAGGTAGCAAAGCACCTGTCATCTTTGCAATAAGAATAAGTTCTATTGGGTGATAACAGAGCTCAGGGCTCATACTCAAGGAGGAAGATTTGAAATATGTATAATATCCATCTTGATGGACAATGCAAAGTAAACTGGGTCTCTTTTGTAGGGATGAGTTCTATTCATTGAGAGATAAAGTCCAGGATTAGGGCCTAATCAATGCTCAGGATATTGGGAGGATTGGGTAGAAGATTACTTTAGTAGAATAGCAAAGGATCACCTGGTTTTCTGACCACTTTCACTGGTAATCCAGGTAACCAGCTGATATTCATTTTCTTCTGTTGAAGAAAATAGGCCCATGCAATTCACAATCTTGGTTTATCCAAGGCTTACCTTAAGCTGTGATTCCTACAGCAAATGAATTGAAATCAGTGTGTTCTTCCTGTCTTTCCACCTTTGTAATAGAATAATTTTACTCTAAACACGATCAAATAATTAAATAATTTCACTTTAAAATTTATTTTATGTATAATTCACAATGTATTTTCTCTATATATTACTAGGGAAGAGCCTCTGTAGATGGCTACTCCTGTAAACATAGCCTTGATCAGCTCATGGTGCAGAAATAAGTCACCACTCTAGATTATGAACAGTCTCAATACTGGCGCAGGAAGGACTTGGATACTGGGTCACCCAATGGATGGTCAAAAATTCACAGCAAGGGAGTGGCTGTATGTTTGGCCAAGCTCTTTTAGGTAACCAGAAGTGTCTTTTAGGTGTTAAAAAACAAAACAAAACAAAGATTGTTTCTGAAAAGATAATTTTAACAATACATATAGAAGCAAACTGGTAAATGTGATGAAATAAGGTAATATATTAAGGAGAAAAATAAATAGAAAATAGAATGAATGAAAATTAACCACTCATTTTAGGCTGCCTCCCAGTTCTGGCAGGTTGTTGAGATTTGACATCTATTTCGTGGTGGTGTTTGCACTGCCAGCGATAAGAAAAGAAATTCTCTGCCTTAATGTGACGAGCGTCATGTGGCACATGTGGCTATGGAAATGTCCCTTCTTGGGTGTTCCTTGCTTACACTTGGGTAATGGTGTATCACTCTTGCAGGCTGCCAAAGCTTCCTTTAGTTGATGGTCCTTGGATCTTCTTGAAACTGTGGACTCAAAACACTTCTGCTTCAAAACGAATACATGATTGTTTATTCCAGAGTGAAATATGATTGATATAGTCAAGGAAGAGATACAGATATCCTCCAAATCCATGTGCCATCACAGTCAACAGTTTCATAAATGTTTTCAGTAACAACAAAAGGGACTCATAAATCATGGCCCTCTGAAAATAGACTTGTAGCACTTCAGGCAGGCAGATGCAGCGTGGTAGGATAATCTTTGCCACTGGTTTCAAATTCTATTTGATGACATTTTTAGTTTTGGGGGTGGTAGAAACTGTGGATTATTTGGATATTTCAAAATGAATTATGGAAGTGTTGACAGAATGTTAGGTCAAACACCAAAGAGAGAATGGGATAGATGTTCACAAGAATATGAATAACACAAAGTAAGATATCTTCATATCTGAGACTGTTTTCCACAATTACCATATCATAATTTTATCAGTCAATAAGCTTTGTAGATGTTTTAAAACCTCTGTGACTTATCTTTTATATTTTTCTGGAAATTTAATCTCACAGTGGTATCTTCTGTGTCTTTTATTGGGATACATGCTGCTCTGGTGCTTCAGGCTCCTAATTCAGTCTCTCCACAGATACATCTTGCTTTCTTCATGTTGCCTTTTCTTATCATTATTATATTCTTGGAATAGGAAACATTTTTATTAAGTTGTAAAAGGCTTGATGAATTGACAATCAATGAGTAACTACACTCTGTTGGATAATTAGAGCATAATTTATGAGTTCTTCAACAATTACTGCTTGTCCTTTGCTTAGATAATTGCTATACAACATTTCTATGTTTCCTTACAATCAGGTAGTACTATTTTAGCTCTTGCTGGAGGTTCATGACAACAATAACAAACAACAGCAACAACAACAAGAAATAGGGACATTTCTAGCCTTGTCCTATGTCCAGGCTGAGTGGTGTTTCTGTATCTGAGTGTAAAATTAATAGCCAAATGAAGGATTCTGAGAGCTTAGATATGGCAGAGCCATGATGTAACTTAAGCTGTTCCTCTGACATTCAGAACAGAGATCACTGCTTGCTTTCACATTAATCTGAACTGAGGAAGGTATAAACTAGTGACTATATTAAGGCAGAGAAATGTGCAAACTTTGGATGACTTGGATAGGTCAAGCACTGTGGTAGGGACTTGTTACACTTAACAATTGCTGCACTGTTACCAACTATTTTAAAATATATTTACTATTTTATTAAATTATATTTTATGAGAACTATCCTTTAGAAATCTCCTAAAGTCTCTTGGAAACTTTATTCTGGTGGGTTTCTTTCATTTCTATTATTTTTCTAAACGTGATTTTAATATGCAGTTGAATTTACGTCATTACAATGAAGGACACTGACATGTGTGGCTAGCAAGATGACTATACAGTTTATTGTCTATTCTTGTGAGCATGTATGTTAAGTTAAAATTTCAAAATAGTTTCTTTATATTTATTATCTAAAGATTGAAAATGTGAGCAAAGCAGAATGGTTATTCTTATTGCATTTCTACATCATTTAATTACTTTCCCCAGCATGCGTGTCTTATATCATCGTAAATTGTTTATAATATTAAATTTTTCTTTATACTAATTTTTAAAATATCGTCATGGTATCATCACGATTGAGATGCATATATGATTACTGAATGTGGTTGACACATTCAATTTTATTTTAGAAACAGTTTATAGTAGTTTGAATGGCTGAAATGTTAAGAAAACACACTGGTTGGTATAAAACAAAATTAGAACAAATTTGCATTTGTTTGCCATTCTATATTGTAGTGTAAACATTTACAGGCACCGTCTTTCTCCCTGTGATTTCCAGTGTCTTTTGGATAAATACATACACAGAGAGAATGTTAGTGCATTAAGTTTTTATCAAGTTTTATTTTAAATAATTGCAAAATCTAAATGCTCAAAAGCTGAAGTTTTACCTCTCCATTAAATGGATATATTGACAAAAAATTCTGTCTTTGATCAATATGAATTATTATACATGTTGATGTTTTACAAAATGTCTCACTACACAGTGTGAATTTTAGGTAGGCAAGTTTGAGGACAAGAATTTCTAAAATAGTGAGTGGAAAGGGACAAAATATTTTGCAAAGTATTTCTGGTGTTCTTCAGGAGCTGCATAGTGTGTGTGTGTGTGTGTGTGTGTGTGTGTGTGTGTGTGTGTGTGTGTGTATCTGTGTTTCAATGTCTGTGTGTGATGTAACTGCAGCATATTGTTCAGACTGGGATAGGCTAGCTAATACTAACTTTACAAAAGCATTCAGAGTAAAGTTTGATGCTGATTAACTTTTGACACAATGGTGTTCTTTTGTGTGTTGGGGGGTGATGTCTTTGTTTGTTTTCTTTTTAATTTTTGTTTGTTGGTTGGTTGGTTGGTTGCTTGGTATTTCAAGATAGGATTTCTATGTGTAGTTCTGTCTTCCTGGAAATCACTTTGTAGACTAGGCTGACCTCAAAATCAGAGATCACTTGCCTTTCTTTCCAGAGTGCTGGGATTAAAGATATGGGCCATCACCAGCTTACTGAAAGAATGATGTTCTAATGGCTTCATTTTGATCAAAAACTCAACCTTTATCATAACTTAACTGAATTTTAAAGTTTTATTAAAGTATTTATTTGACCTCTTCCTGTGTTTATGTCAGGTATTCTGATTTTTCTTACCTCTAGCCTCTTTTATCTCCCTTGTGTCCTGTCAATCCAACCTCTTTGCTGCAGGCACCCTTCTACAAGCATGTTTTTTGAAACACCAATTGGCATTACCAGCAACTAACCTAAGGTATTTTGTTAGTGTAGTCACACACTGGTTATTGTTTTACTTTTCACAGATCATAAAATGCCTAAAGTGGAAATGGAGAAAGGAAATGTTGAAAAACAATCTTGCATTGAGCAAGACTTTGTTTTCTCAGGTGATGTGTATATACTCAGCAGTTAAAGTGGCTGGAGCCCTTCATTAATGAACACACTTCCCAGGTCAATCAGCTTTGTATTTATCCTTCTCAATAGATTTAACTTCTGAGTTCTAGGGCTCAACTGTGCCACTAACATGAATGGTTAAAGCCTATAAAAATTTTGTGGGGATTTAAAATGTGTGCTCACAACATCAGGTCTCTTAAAGGAGAGCCATTCAGAATTATTATTATTTTTTATTTAATATATAATTCTATGTTACTGTATATTTTAAGTAATATGCAACTACCAAGATAAAAGCATGTTAATTCAATGAATATGGAACTGTGAATTTGAACAACAAATAAAATAATATGTTGCAGAACTTTATTTTTAGTTATGTATAAAATGGTTATTTTGTGCACTGTTGGGAGAAGGACTGCCTAGATCTTGGCATTTTGTATTGTCTACAGGTGTTGGCTTTGTGTAAAAGATGTTTGATTACTCATGATCTGCATGTGCTACCAATAGAACACCTGAGGAGCTTAGATATCAATAAAACCCCCTGAGATGAGAGGCTCAGTGTTCCACTGCCCAGTATGGCACTTGCTATAATAGTGGTTCCCTCTGCTGAGGTCTGGCAGGGTTAGCACCTATGAAAATGCCTCTGTGTCTTCCTTGACGAACAATCACAGCAGAATACTACTACAAATGCACCTGCAATATGGGGCACAATATCACACCAGCTAACATCCAAATGGATACAAGGAAAAATGAGAAACTCCTGACATCACTGAATCTGATAAAATGCACTCAAGTTCCAGAGGACAGAAATTATACAGATGCAAAAATAATAAATGGAAGTCTCCTGAAGGAAGAGGAGAGTGAGAAAGTAATAAATCTTTATGAAGAGAGAAGACTGTGAAAATTAAGTGCGTAAAAGGACTCAAAAGAGAGCCACAGAATAAGAGGCCTTTAAAGAAAGAAGTTATCATGGTAAAAACAGAATTAAGCTAGGTATAGAGAAAAAGAAAGGCTCTAACTACTTTTCCTGATCATGGAGCCAATGCTTCCTCCCACAGAGGGCAGAAGCCAGGGCTCAGGAAGCAGAAACTAAAGCATACTATTGTACAAACTTAAGTTTGCTGATGGTTTTATGTGTGTATGAGGCCCAAGAAGGTCTTCTGTTTGAGATATATGAAGAAAGTTGGATTTTTTATCTTCCCACAGTAAGAGTAGAACAGAATGGCAAACAACCAGAATGTTTCAACTGAAATTTTTTCCTACTATCCAGGGCCTCCTGGTGCAGTTTGGAGTCAAGAAACTTCTGATAGAATCTGACCCATTATTTTTCTTGCAAACCAGATTCTATCTTAAAATCTGGAAATCTGTTTCCTCAGTTTCAGCACATAGAAGCTGTCTTCCAGAATTGGCCAAAGTTATATCTTGTGCTAGTAGCCAAACTTGGTACTATAAGAGTCACCTAGTTGGTATTGATTTAGAAGGCATGAAGGGGTCACAGAGAGCAGCTGAGGTTTTGCACTGTGAAATTTCAGGAAAGGCCATTTGTAAAAGTATAGCCTCAGTGGCAGTTGAAGACCCAGATTGAAGAGGTCATGCAAAGAATTTGAAGCTTGGCACAACGAAGAGAGCCTATGAAAGGCTACTGGTGGAAGTGCAGCCCAATTGCAGCAAGTGACCACAGCAGTGTTTGGAGATGCTGGTACCATGGGACAACACCAAGGAAACCAGCAGTGGCGGAGAGGAGTCAGCCAGAATCTGCAAGACAAGCTGTGTGTGCTGCAGATGTCAGAGCCAGAGAAGTAACCCAAGTCCTTTGGAGGAGCCCAGAATATTATGAGTAAATTTCAGATACTTTGACATTAATCATGCAATCCTGCTGTCCAAAGACATTGTGAAAAGCTTGAGAGATGTTTGTTTTTATTTGGTCTTGCGCATCTTAGCAAGTCTCAGATTTGTTCTTTTTGTAATGGTTTTGGTGGCATAGTGTTGAGTTTTGTTGTAGAGATAAAGCATTTTTTATTGTCTTCTATGGAAAGAAGGAATAATTTTTGCAGAAGTTTATTTTTAATTATATTTAAAGTCGCTGTTTTGTTCACTGTTGGGCACCTAGGGCTGCCTAGGTCTTGACATTGTCTGTAGATATTGACTTTATATAAAAGATGATTGATTGCTCATGATCTGCATGTGCTACAATAGAACACCTAAGGAACTTTAGATATCAATAAAAACACCTGAGATGAGAGGCTCAGGGTTCCCCTCTCCAGTATTCTGGTTGCCATGATAGTGCTTCCCTCTGCTGAGGTCTGGCAATGTCTGAACCTATGAATAAGTCACTGTGTGTTCCTTGGTGTGCCCACACTGTGACTATCTACTACAATTTTGTCTTGTTTGTTCTAATGTACATCTCAATAATCTAGATAGACAATAACAATGTAAAGGAGTCAATAGAATTTTGCATGATTCCCTGTTTCTCGTTATATTTGATAGCTTTGAAGCACTGGCTAGGACTAAGGCACACTACTTATGATTCCTAGATGCAAAACTTAGATTTTGAATGAGAAGAAGAAAAAAATGAGAAGGGGAGGCTCTCAATAAACAAGAGAAAGGGAGGAAACATAATATCAAGGTTGTTTAAAAAAACATCAAGGACTCATATCATTTTATATTTTGTATTGTAACTAAAATTAGACACAATATATGTAAGAATGGGTAGGTAATTGCATGTGTGTGTACTTGCATGCCTGTGTGAATGTTGAGGAAGTTATGCCTCTTGGGTTGACAGTGGTCTCAGCAAGAACCATAAACCAACAAAACCTCCAGTACCAGGCATGAAAAGTTCTCTATTTAAATAGTTGATGAGGATGGACTAAGGGATTCCCAAAACAATATAGAAAATTGCTATTTTCCATATTTGCCTGTTCAGAGGTTAAAGATAAGTCCCTACTATAGAAGATATGGCATACTGAGGACATAAACCATGGGTCATTGAAGTTGGATCTAACCCAAAAAGCTCCTTCCTGCTCTCAGGTTGCATGATACCAGGAAATAATATGCAAGCTGTCAAGATAGGGATGCAATTAATAGTCCTACCCAGCTGTGATGCCTATAAACCACAACAATGGCCATCATGACAAGATATATGTAAAGATGCAGGGACAATCATAGGTTGGTGGTCTCATTTGGACTTAAGGCTCACTCAAAGTTAGAAACTCATGTCTAATACTAGAAACCTAGCCAACTTCCCAGGGCTAGTGAGGACATGGACATCAGAAAAGAATCTGCTACCACCACTTCTCTAGACCAGCATAATTCTTAACTACATTTCAAATCTTACCCTTATACCCTCAGATAAGTATAGCTACCAGCACTACATATGGTAATCTGCAGAGAAGCCAGCATTTTATCACCTCGGATACTGAGAAATTCCTTACTATAGACCCACATTCAAAACTGATTCCCTCACAATTTTGCTAATTTTGTCCATTATAAAATGTGAGTTTTTTAGTCTTTCTAATCCCTAAAGTTTGTGAAGATTAGAAAGAAAGGAAGAAGCATAGATAGCTAAATACATTCAGAGTGAACATCTGGAGGGATAAGTAGACAAAGAAAATATATTTCCATTTTTAGTCCTGTCCAGTGCTATTTAAGTACCCAGAGTCTTTGTAATAAACAGAATCTGAAATTGCAATCACATAGAATTTTATACCATTATGAAAATGAGAAAAACATTTGCTATACTTCAAGCAGAAAACTTACCCGATTAAAGAATTCTTGAATATTGAGTTGCTTGCACAGCTAGAGGTGTGAAAATGGAAACTTGTAAACAGAACACGAAGGGTCCCTTTGCTGTTGACATCTGTTACAGCTACTGTTATTAATATTTTTGCCGTTTTCACAGCAGGGGTGGTTTAGACTTCCATTTTATACTGTAACAAATAATTTAGGAAATGATTAATGAGATTTTTAATTATAGATTGAGCTTCTCTTAAAACAAACTGTGCCATTGCAGCTGGAAAAGATCAAGCTTTAATTATATAGAGGTGAAACTCTGCAGTAAAGCCAAACATATCCATTTTGAGAGGGCCTCATGTGCCCCACGCCTGGATCACCTTCACACTTGGCTGCACAGTTCTGTTTCTTAGAGCCCAGTACTAATTAGGCCATGGTCATATTTTCACTCTCTATATGTGACTGTTAGTTTTGCTCAAGTATAGTGTTACAGATTGGTTTGGGAAACTTGGGCTGTCAATCCAAAGATTTATAATTCTTAGATACCCTAAGGAGAATTATAAAACACAGACACAGACATAGACCTAGACACACAGACACACACACACAGACACACACACACAGACACACACACACTCCAACAACAACAGCAACAAAATGAATATTAATTAAAAAATAAAAATGACTGCTGACTTCTTGTGAGTGGAGGGTAAGAGGGTCTAACCTTTAAAACCGATGTAATTTCATTCTTCAAAATGACACTTATTCATTTGACTTAATTACTTTTAGTTTTCCTTCAATAATCATTAAGTCAGAAAGGTGACATAGAGGAAATAATTCTACGGTAGGATTTTTGAAACCTTAATTTTATTCTCATCTCTTTCCCAGAGTAGATTATGACTGTGAACTGATACCTTATTAGACTATATGAATTATCTTTATCTGGACAGTTTAGAATTGTATCAGATAATTGGACACAAGGCAGGTTATATATAACACTATACTCTATACACCAGATATTGAAAATATCAGTTGATGAAGAAGCTGCCAGCTGGGAATAGGACATGATTTATCTTAAAAATTTGAACTGTGTCTCAGGCAGATGGTTGCTAGTTGTTAGTTGTCAGGACCTCTTGTTGAGCAAAAAATATGCTCCCCTGATCTAACAGGTGCTTCTGTTTTGTAGGCCGAGTTTTACAGTTCCATTGCTTGCAGGACAGTACATCATTGCCATCAAGCCAGAGGGAGAAATGCAGAATGCTGGTGTTGATGAATTTGCTCACTAAGTATATTTTTACAGTTTATCTCTGCAGACTTCTGCTCTAGGCCTTCAATGAATACATAAATTTGTGTCAGCTTTTAAAAATTATTTCTTATCATAGTGATAGATTCATTTTCAGTTTTACAACACAGTATAAGAGTTATCAGTGAGAAATATTCCCACTTAAATTGACTTCTTTAATTTTGCCTATGAAATATTTTTGAAATGAATGGTTGGTGTGAACTCTTTTGGTGAACGCATACACATATACACACTTAAGCACACATATATACACAAGCATGTGCATTTACACACACAGACTTATACATACATGCACACACGCATACACATGATTGCAAACATGCATCTGGAAAAGCTTTTGCTAGATACTTCAAGGGAGGATAAAACTACAGTGAACAATAGTCTACAAGAGGAAATGCAGTATTTGTTTAGAATAGTCTGGAAAGAAATAAGTAAGCTTTAAAATAAGCTCTTCTTGATGAATCAAATTATTTTATTTAGTAAGAAAAACACAGCTTGCTTTACAATTTATCTAATACTTTTGTTGAGAGAAGCAAAATGGAAAGTTTTTACTTATAAATGAATAGATGCCTGTAACTTTTTTGTATGTGGATAATGATCAGAACTAATAGTCAACAGACTATTAACATTATACATTTACAAGTACTTTATTTGTTTGGATTGACATGCATGCAATTGTGTATGTGGACACACTAAATATTACTGGTATTCTGTTTATATTTATTATTTACACTCTATCTATTTTTGTTCCTGTAAATATCTGAGAGTGAACCTAAGTAGATTTGTAACACTGCCTTTTTTATTTTAAAAACTTTGCATTTATTCACAATTAAGTCTTATTCTGTCCCCACAAAGAAAAATAATATGAATTTCAGACTCATGAGTATCTAGGATTTTCATTGCATACAATTGAGGAAAATGGATAATGATGAATGAGATTACACCCTACTTGGTTAAGAAGAGTGTGAGTGTTCCCATCAACTAAACAAAAATTCAGAATAAATTTCCTAGTTTCTGGGAATTTGTATCTTAGTAATGAGTTTATAAAAGACAAGATACCAAGTTTTCAAGATAGTAAACTTGAAAAATATAGTAAGACCTTGTTTGCATTACTCTTCAACACTAGTTTCTCCTACACAGAGAGAGATATACTGAGCAGGAAGATATTTGTGAGCGATTTTTCAAGCCAGAAGCAACCATTAATACTAAATACCAAGAGTATTATTTCTAACAATAGGGGAACAAACAAAAATAGTAGAAATTTCATGTTATTATTGTTCTGTTCCTAGAGGGGAACACTATAGAAGAATCAAAATAAATGAAAACTGTAAATGGGAGAACTGTTGTGAGTTTATTGTTCTCAGTGGATTTGACTCTCTACACACACACACAAACACACACATACAAACAACCTCTAAAATAATCGATTAAATACTTTAGACATAACAATTAAATAAGACTTCAGGCTATGCAACCAAGAGTAAAGCAGAATAAAATAAAATTTGAGAAGAAAACATTCACTCCAGCCAGGGAAGCAGATAGGCTGATTGTAGATTCATCCCTCTCCCTCCCTTCCCTAAATCCAAGACCCTAATACCACACCCAGGTCTGCAGAAGACTACTGGCTGAAGCCTTCCTTGCCCTTGCCCCCATCTCCTGGGGATGACACAGATCTTCCTGTCCTAAATTCACTCCTTTCCTGCATTGCTTTATGCTAAGCTCTAAC